>OY740785.1:100298056-100898056 GCA_963514005.1 Raja brachyura
GTGAAAAGCCCAGAACTAGGCCCCCAGTGAGACTTGATGCAGACCCTGCCCTCTTTCGATGCTGTCAATATAACCCAAGCATCCACGGGTGGTGATGGACAAACGTTTTTGGTGATATTGTGCAGATTCACACACACACACACACGAGATGCCTCAGCCACTCCCGGAGAAGTGTGACCTCCAGTTTTGGACAGCGAGATCTAAACTGCAAGGCTGCATTAATTAATTTAATAATGGCATTAAAGTAACGACGTTAAAGAGCCTGGACAAGCACATTATCACTGTCCACTGATTACTTTAAACGGTGATTTAATATAGTACAATGATTGGGACAGATACCAGCTTTAATTAGATCATTCTCAATGCACTGACCCGATTCTGCTCTAAACATAATGCCAAGAATTAAGGCTTTGAAAAACTCCCAGAAAATAAAAGAGTGAAAATGTCTGTGTCTGTCAGGTCAACCTGCTTGCTGCAACCCCCATGGCAGCTCGCACTATTCACGGCAATCAGCTTGTATTTACATGGCAAGGTTGCTTCACAAAATCCTCACAGCCAGCCACGCGTTTGGCCAAGGGCTCGGTCAATGAGACCGGCTTTAAGCAGCATGGTCGGAGATTACAACAACAATCCACACACGTGCAAATCACAGAACACTGGCAAGTCCATGGAAACGGGGAGGAAATGGCTGTGGATGCAAAACGTCAGCAAACTAATTCTGGATCTCAGCCCTTTGATTCACTTCGCAATGTCACACTCGGAGAACAGTTCACCCCTCATGCATGTGTAGTCTTAGTGATAAAGCAATCTAGCTCAGTTGCCCCCCCCCCCCCCCACCCCCCCTTTACTCTCTCCCCAAAGATATGATTCTCTTCCTTACACTAGCATTTGAAAGTGGTCATTGAATCTGCTGTCATTGCAGAGTATTCCAGGTCGACTCAATGCTACAACAATATATTTTGCAGGCTCTGTTGCTTCGCAGGTCTCTGCTTTAAAATCAGAAACCTCCTGCACTGTACGGAGTGGGTGAAAAAAGCAGCAAGATATCAAGCACCGAGTCACAGGCATTTTTAGTTGCAACACGCAGCTTAGCAATGGAGCAGCATTCAACGCAGGCACTGCCAGAGTTACAGCATGTGTGTGGATGAGAGACAAGCCGAGGCAGAGATACAGGAGGGGAATGCAAGAGTACTAACCCATACAACACATCCGGTTCACCAGCCAAGCATTCAGCTCACTCTCACTGGAGAAAAGGCCCATCTCTCGTCCAGGCTGTACAATGTAAGATTCTGACATTTCCATTTTCAGTGCTGAGATACACAAAAGTAAGGGAGGCGGACTTACTAAAGCAGCTCCTCCCACTTGGCTTCACGAGCAGGCACTCCCCCACCCGATCCTATTAGGCAGTATAACCGCGCACACTTTGTTTACAAAAATAAATATCTTCCCAACAGCTCTGACAATGAAGTCCGCCAGCACCTCAGTCACACGTCTGAGGTTGGCTGCTGTGACAAAGGTGTAACAGGACAGTGAAGAGCAACCTGCGTTACCATGGAAAAAATGACAGGGCATGATTGATGCACTTAGACTGACTCAGAGTTACCCAGCGAGCTTTAGCCTGGTTTAACTTTATGAATCGTTGCCTGTGGGGGAATAAAAGACAATATTTCATTTACTGAGGTGGGAGTGGAAGGAAGGAATCATAAGGGATTTTAGACTCACGGACCCACCGCTTGTCATCAGGATGAGGGAACACGATCCCCAAACTCATTGGCACCCAAACCTCCCCTTGCACACACCTCTCCCCATTGACAAACTCTCGCCCTGCCCAAGCACACGGGCCCCTGGGCCACACATCACCAACAATGCAGACCCCGCACATCCCTCACCCACAACTGCCCTCCTCCGCCTTCAGCCCCAGAGGCAAACCGCCCCAGAAACCAAACAGAGGCAGCTATTCAATGGCTGAGTGAAGCACTTGCGGGTGCGAGTCACACATCGTGAGCAACACCTTCGCAAATCTGAGGCGGCAGATTTTCCCGCAGCTGGTGATCGGTGTCTATCTCCCAGTGTCAGGGTTTGTCTCCTCCTTCAATAGTTTCACTGAAGTCGCCCTCAAGGTAACACAGATAGGGATGGATCTAGCCACTTTGTTACTTGAGGAACTTAACTTGAAGTCCAAATAGGGAAGGAAAGAATAGGGGAAGAAAAAGCAAACCTGCTGGAGGAACTCAGCGGGCCAGGCAGCATTAGTGGGGGGAAATAGACAGGCAAGGTTTTGGGTTGTGACTCATCACCTGTACTGGAAGAGTAGAGGGGAGATGGTTGGTGTGAAGAGGCGAGGAGGAGGAGGGTGGCCGAGAGCTAGCTTGTGCAAGAGGTGCAATTTCTATAGTCAGAGCATGGGCGGAAATCGTGGAGGGGACCGATGGTGGGTGGAGGACAGTCCCCGCCATGTTTTGTGACCTGGGAGCTCCAGCCAGTCCCTGCCCCGGGAATGGCCGTGGCGCCCAGACCAGCTCGCCTGTCCCACACTCCAAAGACGTGCAGGTTTTCTGCTGCCCTCAGGCCAAAGATATCGCAGCATAAGGAGCAGAACATCAAGGTTCTGCAACAGCTTCTTCCCACGAGCCATCAGGCTCCTGAATGCCATGTAATGGGCTGCCACCATTGTCTATTTATCCTTTTTATCCATTTTATCCATTTTATCCATGTCTATCCTTCTGTTAATTTATCGTGTTGCACAGGAAGCCAAATGCAACGTAATTTCGTTTGGAACTGCATATATCAATGTATTTCTAAATGACAATAAAGTTTGTTTGACTTTGACTGACTTTGATTTTGACTTTGATTTTGAAGGTTAAGTGCTTCAGTAAATTGTAAACTGTCCCTGGTGTTTCGGATGGTGCTAGTGTACGGGGTGATTGCTGGGCGGCGCGGACACAGTGGGCCACAGGACCTGCCATTCCCAGGTCGACCTGCGCGCCCAGGTCTGGATGCGGTTCCCAGGTCACCTGTGTGCCGTGGGACTGGCTGCAGTTCCCAGGTCGCAAAAGCGAATTGAAAAAAAAAATGCCGTGGGCCGTAGGTTGCTGACCCCTGTCCCAGATGTTAGGCCTCATTGTGTCGTGTCCCCCCCCCCCAATGTTTTAAAAGCGATTTCCGCCCATGTCAGAGGCTGGTGAATCTGTGGAATTCATTGCCACAGAAGATTGTGGAGGACGTCATTGGGTATTTTTTAAGGCAGTCATTCACAGATTCTTGATTAATGATGGTGTCAGGGGTTATGTGGAGAAGGCATGGGAATGGCGTCGAGATGGAAAGATAGCTCAACCATGATTGAATGGCGGAGTAGACTTGATGGGCCGAATGGGCTAATTTGGCTCCTATCGCGTACGACTTTATACATATTTAAGTGATAGGTGGAACCTGGTGAGGAGGGGTTTATTGACAGATATGAACAGTTATGTCAGGACGCTTTTCCTTGACTACAACACAGCCTTCACCACCAATAATACTGAAAAAGTTCATTCAAAAACGTCTGGACTTTGGCTTTGGGGTCTCCTCCGACAACTACCATCAGGACTTCAGGACGAATCGACCACGGTCAAAATTGGCCATCACATTTTCCCCCGCCCTGACCCTCAACACTGGTGTCCCTCAGTTGTGTGCTCAGACCTTGTTCTACTCCCTGTACACTCATGATTATGTGACCAATTTGATCTTTAAGTTCCCTGATGATACCGCTGATGTCAGTCAGATCAACAACAATGATGATACGAAGTACAGGAAAGAGAGTCTGAAGAAGGGTCCCAACCCGAAATATTGCCCGTCTATTTCTTCCCCAGATGCTGCCTGGCCCACTGAGTTACTCCTGCACTTTGCGTTTTGCTCAAGATTCAAGCATCTGCAGTTCCTTGTGTCTACAAGAAACTTGACGGTGGGCTTAGCGACAGGAGATGACAGGCCTGGCAGAAGGATGGGGTGGTCATGGTTCCAGTGTCGCAGGTCGCAGTGTGCAGAACAGCACTGCAGAGTGGTGGAAACACGGGTCAGAGAGTGGTAGCGGTGTGGAATGAGCTTCCAGTGGAAGTGGTGGCGGCAGGTTCGTTGGTATCATTTAAAAATAAATTGGATAGGCATATGGATGAGAAGGGTATGGAGGGTTATGGTATGAGTGCAGGCAGGTGGGACTAAGGGAAAAAAGTTGTTCGGCATGGACTTGAAGGGCCGAGATGGCCTGTTTCCGTGCTGTAATTGTTATATGGTTATATGGTGTAATATTTCACTTCTATGAACCACTGGCATCTTGTGGAGAGCTCAATAAAGGAGATATGATAAACGGAAAACAAGGGGTGGGATTGTTGTATATTGTAGATTTGATCCAGAATGTGGCACGATCGGCAATATTTCCATGTAGGAGGCCACTTGGCACATCAAATCCATGCCTGTGCACAGATCCATCTGCCCAATCATTGTTCCTGTTATCTATTCTCACATTCCCAACAGCTCCACCCACACTGCCAGCTGCAATGAGGGAATTTGCTGTTGTTAATTATTCTGTGAACTCACACGTCTTTGGGGAGGTGGGAGGAAATGGAGAACCGGAAGGAAACCCACGCGGTCACAGGGAGACCGTGCAAACTCCACAGGGGCAGCAACTCCACAAGTCATGCGGCTGTGCCATCGTTATCCAACACACTGCGAGTACACAGTGAACATAACACACTGATCTTGCTCGACCATCACAAACGCACTCCAAATCTCTGGTTGAGAATACTTGCACATACAGAAAAATGAATCTATTGAAACAGCTGGCATTGAGTCCAGGGGTCAGTGAATTCTGCTTCCCACAAGCTCACAGCTGGGGTTTGACAGGATGAGGTGGCATCAGCGTTCTGGAGAGAGGGCATCTGAAAGCTCCACTCCATTTCCACTTCCACATGCAACCCTGGGATCCGGGTGGAATCCTGGAAGGATCTCCACAGTGGGACGGTGTTCCTAGTGACCTCTCTGTGGCATAGAATGTGGCCCGTTACAACTTAAGGCATAGATAACATAGAAACGTAGAAAATAGGTGCAGGAGTAGGCCATTCGGCCCTTCGAGCCTGCACTGCCATTCAATGTGATCATGGCTGATCATCCAACTCAGTATCCTGTACCTGCCTTCTCTCCATACCCCCTGATCCCTTTAGCCACAAGGGCCACATCTAACTCCCTCTTAAACATAGCCAATGAACTGGCCTCAACAACCTTCTGTGACAGAGAATTCCACAGATTCACCACTCTCTGTGTGAAAAATGATTTTCTCATCTCGGTCCTAAAAGACTTCCCCTTTATCCTTAAACTGTGACCCCTTGTTCTGGACTTCCCCAACATCGGGAACATCGGGAACAATCTTCCTGCATCCAGCCTGTCCAACCCCTTAAGAATTTTGTACGTTTCTATAAGATCCCCCCTCAATCTTCTAAATTCTAGCGAGTACAAGCCGAGTCTATCCAGTCTTTCTTCATATGAAAGTCCTGCCATCCCAGGAATCAGTCTGGTAAGAGTTCATGAGAGAGTTGGATGGATGTGTTCAAGAGAGAGTTAGATTTAACTTTTCAGGGCTAACGGAATCAGGGAATATGGGGAGAAATCGGGAACGGGGAACTGATTCTGGATGATCAGCCATGATCATATTGAATGATGGTGCTGGCTCGAAGGTGACTCCTTATAAATAGGTGACTATGCACCTATTTCCTATATTTCTAAGTTCTCTCCCATCCAATTCACACCCTACTCCTGCTTCTCGACTGTTGTTCTTCCAACTCCTGCACAACACCTCCTGAAATCTCCAATGGCCACACGTGTGTACGTGAGTGGTATAATCTAGGAGAAGATTGATGGGGCATTGAGGGAGAAGGGATTAGAGGGAAACAAGTGGGAAAATAGGATTGATGCGAGTGCTCTGAGAGTTGGCATAAACTCAATGGGCCAATTGGTTCACTCTTTATCTTAAGAAATGATGAGAATTCTGAAACAAATATGAAGTCTGGAACCATGTGATCTAACAAAATCCAAACCGGTCCTTGGGAAGTAGAAGACACCTGGATTTGCAGATACTAGTTTATGAAAAGACACAAAGTGCTGGAGTTACTCAGCGGGTCATGCAGCATCTCTGGAGGATGTGGAAAGGCAACATTTCAGGTCAGAGTCCTTCTTCGGACTGATTGTAATGGGGGGGAGAACGTTGGCAGAGAGACGGTGATCTGCATAGACCACATGAGCCAAGGTGGGCTTCCCACAAAGACATGTTCCCCACCGCTTTAATAGTCAAACTTTTATTCTTCATTTTTTTAAATGCTTACTCTCGATACACTTAAGAGCTTTTCCTATTTTCAAAAAACTTTTTTTATTTGAATGTTTCCCAAAAGTTGCTCAATGTTTCTGAGAGTCAGGATGTTTTGACAGTTGTGCATTTCTGGCCAGACCAGCCGACCCTCTGTGCTGGCTACCATGGTTTGTTCGGTGTTCGAGGATGGGGTTTAACTTGCTCAAGTCCATGTTTCCATTCCATGCCTGAGAAACTTTTTCATGTTTCCTAACAACTACAAAGACCACCGTTTGGTTCATCCAGTTTATGCCGACTCGGAGTAATCCAATCACTCCAATTCCCCAATTCACTTCCCTGTAATAGCTTTCCTCACACAAGACCATTGACTCTCCTGCCACTCACCTCCCCGAAGGGCAATTTGCAGCGGCTAGCTAACCTACCAACCTTATGGCTGTGGCGGAGGTAGCACCTTGTCCAAGGTGGAGATTGATAAATTGTAGATTAGCATGGGTGTCAAGGTTTATGGGGAGAAGGCAGGAGAATGGGGTTGAGAGGGAATGATAGATCAGCCATGACTGAATGGCGGAGTAGACTTGATGGGCCAAATGGCCGTATTCTGCTCCTATTACTTAAAAACATATGAAGCAAATGCACTCCGAGGAAACCCATGTGGCCAATGGGGGAACATGCAAACTGCACACAGGCAAGACCACGGGTCAGGACTGAGCCCATGTCTTTGGCACGGTAAGGCAGCAGCACTACCTGCAGTGCCACTGTCATTCCATCGTGGGTTGATAGAATGAGTAGCCTTATGACTGCAAAGATGTAATGCAGGAATGGAACAATTCAACAGCCTATTTGGAGCTCAGCAATGAGCTCTGGCTGTTGACAAAATTCTGGACTAAATGGGGCTCTGGTACGAATGTTGTTCAGAATGAGACCAGACTTTTGAAAGTCAGCGTTGCCCTGACCAAATATGGACAGGCGCTTACCCTGTGCTTAAACCCTTGGCAGCGTGAGTTCCAGCTAACCTTGATAGAACAAAGCAAATTAATGGGGGAATACGTGCAAAAGATGTCTGAAATGGGTGCCTCAAGACAGAGAGCTGCAACATACAGAAACAGGTCCATTGACATACCTTGGCCACGTTGACCAAGTTTGCATTTTGGCCAAGAGCCTTCCAAACTCTTCCTATCCACAAATCTGTCCAAATGTCTTTTAAAAGTGGTAATTATATCCACTTGTGTAGCTTCCTCCTCCAGATACGGTCTACCCACCGAGTGAAAAAGTTGCTCCTGAGGTTCCTCTTGATTCTCTTCCCTCTCACCTTAAATCTATGCCCAGTAGTTTTAGAATCCTCCACAAAGAAAAAAAGCCCTAGTCTATCTAACCTCTTCCTGTAACTCAAAATTACAACCCCAGGTAACATCCTGGTGCATCTCTTCTGCACCCTCGCCAACTCAATGATATCCTTCCTATTGTTGGGTGACCAGAACTTCTCCCAGTACCACAAGTGTGGTCACACATCTGCATCATGATGCCACAACTTGTGTACTCACTAACTTTCCCAATGAAGGCAAGCATGCCAGGCGCCTTCTTCACCACAATCTCTACCTGACTCACCACTGTACTCCCACTGCTCCTGTACTCCCACATCACCCTTCCGCAACACTCTCCAGCGCTCGACTATTTCAATGCTGTTTTTATTGTCATATGCGCAAAGTACAATCTCACAGTGAAATTCTTTCCTTCCAATCAGTCCAGTCCAGTATATATACACACACACACACACAATGAACTTTTTTTCTCTCTCTCTCTCTCTTGCGCTCGTTTATTATATTGTTTACATTGTACTATGTTGTGCTGCTGCAAGTAAGAATTTGGGACGTTTGACAATAAAACACTCTTGACTTGAGTATTGCCAGACCTAAGCACATCCTCGATTAGCAAATTGTACAGAAATAGAAACATAAAAACATAGAAAATAGGTGCAAGGGTTATTTAATGTCAGGCAATTGAATGCTGGCTCAGCCTGCAAAGCCGCCATCTCTTAAACATAGAAACATAGAAATTAGGTGCAGGAGTAGGCCATTTGGCCCTTCGAGCCTGCACCGCCATTCAATATGATCATGGCTGATCATCCAACTCAGTATCCCGTACCTGCCTTCTCTCCATACCCCCTGATCCTTTTAGCCACAAGGGCCACATCTAACTCCTTCTTAAATATAGCCAATGTACTGGACTCAACTACCTTCTGTGGCAGAGAATTCCAGAGATTCACCACTCTCTGTGTGAAAAATGTTTTTCTCATCTCGGTCCTAAAAGATTTCCCCCTGATTCTTAAACTGTGACCCCTTGCGCTGGACTTCCCCAACATCGGGAACAATCTTCCTGCATCTAGCCTGTCCAACCCCTAAAGAATTTTGTAAATTTCGATAAGATCCCCCCTCAATCTTCTAAATTCTAGCGAGTACAAGCCGAGTCTATCCAGTCTTTCTCCATATGAAAGTCCTGACATCCCAGGAATCAGTCTGGTGAACCTTCTCTGTACTCCCTCTATGGCAAGAATGTCTTTCCTCAGATTTGGAGACCAAATCTGTATGCAATACTCCAGGTGTGGTCTCACCAAAACCCTGTACAACTGCAGTAGAATCTCCCTGCTCCTATACTCAAATCCTTTTGCTATGAATGCTAACATACCATTTGCTTTCTTCACTGCCTGCTGCACCTGCATGCCTACTTTCAATGACTGGTGTACCATGACACCCAGGTCTCGTTGCATCTCCCCGTTTCCTAATCGGCCACCATTCACATAATAGTCTACTTTCCTGTTTTTATCCGGTAAATAATCTACTGCTCCTGCGTTGCAAGAGGCGCCATGTTTTGACGGCATTTGCAAAGTCGAGTCCACGCTCTAGTTGTTATGAGCATTGCCCGATCCAGGCAAGCCCTAGGCTGGAGCGGGCCTCCTGCCGTCACCTTCCCTTGGACTTCTGCATCAACCAGTGAACCGCCGTCCTCTCGTGTAACTGGAGGTTAGAGAGGCATTTGCGAGTGGAGAGGACATTGTGATTAGATTAGCTTAAGGCAAGGAAGCTCAGGATAATGTAATCAGGTTGCACTCTGTTCCCCTCAACGTGCAACATTAGCTCAGTCAACAATGAACGCATTTGCTGCAAATAATGCGTCTCAGTTTTGGATGTATTAGCCGTGGGGGCTAAGCTGCTTTGGCATCCCACACCAGCAGCTTCTGGACTTTACCTCTCAGCCCTTTCATCTCTCAGATATTGCAGCAGCGGCATTTCAGGCACAATGGGTGTTGAGCACAGAATAGCGTGATAACATTCATCTATTACCCGTGGTCTATTCAAAGTGATTGGACGGACAAGGTTACATTGCTGTTGACAACCAATGGGAATCAAGGGGGGCCGTAGCACAAGACTACTTACTGACAACAGCCCACAATGTTATCGTTGAAACAAAAGCAGAGACGTGAATATGCACAAACCCCCTCGTACGTCTAACTGGAGTGGATGAAATAAGACTGTTGCAATGATCCCTCAATAATTTAGATGTAAAATGCAAACATCTCTCTTTTATACAAGGTACTTAAGACGATTTCTCTGTTGATCAATGTAATACCGAAGCAGAATTGCCAGACACTCACGGTTAATTGTGTTTGTCTGAGTCCATGCCGACCAGCAACTCTACAACTGTGCCGCCCGCATCAACCCACAACCCATAATATTTATAACATTGAAGGACAAAAGCAACAAGCTCACAAGATCTGCATCTTCCAGCACAATACCTAAACTGGCAATTTGTCACTGTTCCGACTCCATTGCTCAGTCTGAATCCTGGACCTCCTTCCCCAACACACTGTGCTCCCACCCTGGAAGACCTGAAGGTTACATAAGGCGGCTCACAATCACTATCCCGAGGGCACTAGCAATGGACAATGGACGCTACACCCTGAACACCTAATAAAAGAGGTGCTTGCATTATTAGTGCTTGGCATTGCACATCAGACTATTGGTCAAAAAACATTTGCTTCACAAATGCAGCTCATCCTGGGGTTAAATTGATTGAAAGATAACAGTGCGCAAACAGACCGTTGAGTCCACCAAGTCCACATCAAACATTGATCAGCCGTTAACACTAATTGTACGTCATCCCACTATCGAGATAGTGATGTGGTGCGCCACCTTCAATTACCTTCCGTCCTTCTACGCACGGAGCTCCCACAGTGGGACGGGGAGGGAGCTCCAGGATTCAGACTCGCTGATGAAGGAGAAACTGTGACAAATTACACACTTGAGGGCAATTTACAGCAGCCAATTGACCTACAAACCCGCACGTCTTTGGGTTGAGAGAGGAAACTGGAGCACCCACAGGAAACCCACATGGCCACAGCGAGAATATGCAAACTCCACACAGACAGCATCTGAGGTCAGTAACAAACCCGGGTCTCTGGCACTGTGAGGCAGCAGCTCTACATCCTGAACAATCAATCAATCAATCCAACAAACTTTTATTGTCATTTAGAAATACATGATATATGCAATTCCAAACAAAATTCCGTTGCATTTGCCTCCCCATGCAACACGATAATAACAGAAGGATAAAATGGATAAAATGATAAATAGACATTGGTGGCAGCCCATTACATGGCATTCAGGAGTCTGATGGCTCGTGGGAAGAAGCTGTTGCAGAACCTTGATGTTCTGCTCCTTATGCTGCGATATCTTTTGCCCGAGGGCAGCAGAGTGAACAGTCTTTGATGGAGATGTGTGGGGTCTTTTATAATACTGCTGGCCTTAGACACGCAACGTTTGGTCGCAATATCCCCGATTGAGGGGAGAGAAGTCCTGATGATTTTTACGCTGTCCTCACCACTCTCTGCACGGACTTCCAGTCTGAGGCTCTACAGTCCCCAAACCAGACAGAGATACAGCTGGTCAAAATACTCTCTATGGTGCCTCTGCAGAAAGTGATGAGGATGGGATGGGGGAGGTGAGCTCTTCTCATCCGGCGCAGAAAGTGCAACCGCTGCTGCGCTCTCTTAACTGTTAATGAGATGTTATTTGACCAGGTCAGACTGTTAGTGATCTGCACCCCCAGGAACTTAGTGCTACTGACCACCTCCACATCGCTGTCATTGATATGAAGTGGTGTGGGACTATGCCGGTTTTTCCTGAAGTCGACGATAACCTCCTTTGCTTTTACGTCATTCAGGATCATGTTTTTCGTATTGCAGCAGTCCACCAGTTGTTTCACCTCCTCCCTGTAAGCCAGCTCATTGTCGTCCCGGATGAGGCCCACCACTGTTGTGTCATCTGCGCACTTCATGATGTGGTTTGTACAACAGTCGTGGGTCATCAGGGTAAACAGCAGTGGACTCAGGACACAGCCCTGAGGGGAGCTGGTGCTCAGAGAGATGATGTTAGAGGTGTTGTTTCCAACCCTCACTGATTGGGGTCTGTCAGTGAGGAAGTCCACTAGACAGTTACACATGGGGGTGCTGAGGCCCAATGGACACAGTTTGCTTATCAGGTGCTGAGGGATAATTGTGTTGAATGCTGAACTAAAATCCACGAACAGCATTCACACATAAGTGTTCTTCTCCTCTAGATGTTCCAGGCTCTAATTGGCATGATCCTGAGAAGTCGTCTTAGCAAGACTGGTGATTACAGTTTTCCCCAGTTTGTCCATGGCTGGATTTCTGATCAACTCTCTGATGGGGAGTTGATGTTACCCCTTGGAACAGGAACAATGATGGAGGGATTGTGCCGCCTAGGTTGCGAGGTGAATTGTCCATCATTGACTGGGATAAGGCCTGGCACTCTGCTCCCATCTCTCACAACCAGAGGAATCGCATGGGCACTCCCTCCATCATTGTTCCTGTTCCAAGGGGTAACATCAACTGTCCATCAGAGAGATGATCAGAAATCCAGCCACGGACAAACTGGGGAAAACTGTAATCACCAACCTTGCTAAGTTGGTGATATCAGGCCAGTTAGATGCTTGAGCTTCTGCACCTTCAAATTAGTTGGTGCTTTCACAATCCTATATGCTCAACTTGGATATGTGACTCTTTATACTCTTACTCATAAGTCATAGAGTCAGACAGCATGGAAATAGGCCATTCGGCCCAACATGCCCGTGCCAACCAGTCTTATAGTCATATCTTTTGAAACCTCCAGTTAACCGCATCTTCACCACCTTTCCCGGGCAAGTTTGTTGCACATTTCCTACATCATTTTGAGTGGGCAGACATTTTCCGATATAATCCTTTTGTAGCCAAATTTCCATTTCAAGGTTCTGTCTCCTTAACAATGACCAAAGGCAATACATTTTTTTTTCTGTCAAATTTATTTATTATTTTGAACATAATTCAAACCACCACTCGAATTTCTCGGAGCAAGAAAATACATACAATTTGCCTTCTTAATTTACACTGCTAAAGTTCACTTGGAACACAATAATCACCATTTGATTCATGTGATTGAACTCCCTGTCATATTATCACCCAGGTTTACACCTGCAGATGCTGGAAAAATCGAAGGTAGACAAAAATGCTGGAGAAACTCAGCGGGTGAGGCAGCATCTATGGAGCGAAGGAATAGGCGACGTTTCGGGTCGAGACCCTTCTTCAGACTGATGTGGTTTGGAAGAGAGGAGGAGAACCTCTTCAAGGTAGGCATTTTTCACTTTAATTATTTCTCAGAGAGTCTATCAATGCCTACTTTTCTGTGCTTGCAAAGGAAATACTGCTTCTAAAACAATGACGATAAATTACGATAAATGGCCATGCAACCGCAAGAGATGCTACACTTGTCCCTTCACCTCCCCCCTCCACTCCTTTCAGGGACCCAATCAGTCCTTCCAGGTCCGACAGAGGTTCACCTGCACCTCCTCCATCTACTGCATCCGTTGCTCTAGATGCCAGCTGATCTATATCGGTGAGACCAAGCGGAGGCTGGGCGATCGTTTCGCCGCAATAACCAACCCAACCTCCCGGTGGCTCAGCACTTCAACTCCCCCTCCCATTCCGTATCCGACCTCTCGGTCCTGGGCCTCCTCCACGGCCAGAGTGAGCAACACCGCAAGTTGGAGGAACAGCACCTCATATTCTGCTTGGGGAGTCTGTATCCTCTGGGCTTAAACATTGAATTTTCTCAATTCTGTTATCCCTTGCTGTCTCCTCCCCTTCCCACCTCTCCCTCAACCCTCGGGCCCTGACATTCCCTCTCTCTCTATCTCTCCCCCACCCAAGTCACATTAGCTTCTCATTTTCACACTACAAACAGCTTACAATGGCCTGTTTCCTTTATCATCGATACTTTTTTTGCATATCTTTCATTCATTGTTCTTTATCTCTCCACATCACCGTCTATATCTCTCGTTTCCCTGATCCCTGATCCGTCTGAAGAAGGGTCTCGACCCGAAACGTCGCCTATCTCCTTCGCTCCTTAGATGCTGCTGCACCCGCTGAGTTCCTCCAGCCTTTTGTGTACCGACGATAATTTAAAAATAGTTTGTTGGCTGCAGAGTATTTTGGGACTATTGTGGTACTTAAGGTATAATATATAAAATAAAGTCTTGCTGGTCACATCTACAATTTCAAACAATTGTACCTTCAATGAAGGACAACGGTGCAGTGGTTTTATCATTTAATTAATATACGAGAGACCCAAGGCAAGGTTGCAAGGACTGGGTTTCAAACCACAACAGCAGATGGTGATAAATTAGTCAATTTAGTTCCAGAATGTAAATTCTAATGATGGTCTAAAATGTTTGTAATGACCCATCTGGTTCACAAATGACCAGGGTAGGGAAGTAAATGTGTCCCCCTTCCCTGGTCCAACCTAAACATGACACCACCGCAATGGTGTTGACAGGCAACTGGCCTCTGAAATAGCCTAGCCAGCAAATCAATGGTAATAAAGTGCCCCGAGAATCACAAAGGCACAAAACTGGGTGGATCCCAAACAGCATTGCAGGTATATCCAGACCTCAAGGACTGCAGCAGTTCAAGAATGCAGCTCACCACCACCTCCTCAAGGGCAATTTGGGATGAGCAAATGTGGGTTCAGCCTGTGAAGCTCAGATTCATTGAATGAATATTCATTTAAAAAAAATGAAAATGGGCCTTTTGTGGATTCCTTTTTAATAAAGACTAGACTCAGTGGGACCCATTGGGTCCCAGTCACACGGGATGCCTGGTCCCCCAACGCAACCCATTCCCCAACACAATATTCCACCACTCACCCGATCCCCCTAACTGCGCAGGCGCGGCTCATTTCCACTCATCCCCGAGCACTCCCTCCCGCTCCTCTTCATGTGTGGGAGGCAAGGAGGGGGAGGGAAGTGGGGTGTGTGGTTGGGGGCGTGTGTGTGGGCGGGGGTGCGTGTGCGCAGGTGGAGGGGTTGTCAGGGTTATGTGAGTGGGGGGAGGGGTGTGTGGAGGCAGGGGGGATTGTGGGGGCGGGTGGGATGTGCGCAGTTGGAGGGGTTGTTGGGGGGGGAAGGGATGTGTGAGCAGGGGGTAGGGGTGTGTGGGGCAGGGGAATTGTGGGGCGGGTAGGGTTGTGGGGGCGGGGTTGTGTGGGGGGGGTGTATGGGGGGGAGAGGGGTGTGTGGGCGGGGTAGAGTGAGCTTGGAGAAAAGACAGGGGAAAAGCCATGGGGAAGGGGGGGGCATCACGGGGGGAGGGGGGAGGAGCCAGCGAGGGGGACCAGAGGGGTAATGGCTGGAATTGGCGGTGCGATGGGGACTCACAGCAGGCGTTAGTCACTGGTCGTTCTCCTCCGTCGGGATCAGAGGTTCTGCTTCCCGTTTGACGACATTGGAGACAACTCCGACTCTGGGCTGGGCTGGATCTCCCACGCTGAGCTGGGCTGGGTCGGGTCTCCCCGTGCTGGGCTGCTGCTTGGGGCGGGGCGGGGCTGGGCTGCTTCGGGTCCCTCCGAAAGTCCGGTTGGAAACCTCCGCCGTCCAGCCTCAGCTCCAGTAAATACACGATGGCACAGGAAGGGACAGACCGTCCCAGGGAGTGGCAGGGAAAGAGACTAATCCGCAGAAAGGCAGGAGAAGAGATCGATCTGTGCACGCACGGTTTTAAAGATTTTTTTAAACCTCGCTAACGTTTACAACATTCAACTGATCGGAACGAAACTTGGCGCACTCGCAGCAGAGGAGAACGGTGAGTTAACTGGCGAAAAATCGTAGTGCTGTCACAAACTGTTTTTGCGCAAATAGAAAGACCGCCAAACCGGAAGATAACAAGATCAGAGCTTTAGTTATGTATAGATATTGTCCAGTCAATACTTCTATTTTGGAAATATATGCTGACATGTGGTCAGCAATTTCCTTATATGGGCAGAAAAAATAAACTGCGGATGCTGATTTACAAAAGAAGACACAAAGTGCTAGAGTAAGTCAGTGGGTCAGGCAGCATTTCAGGAGAACATGGATTGGTGACATTTCGGATTGAGACCCGTCCATAGACTGTGGGAAGGACTCCCGGTCCATAGAACACAAAGAAAACCAAAGAGCTCATTGTCGACTTCAGGAAGCACAGCACCGACTTAGCCCCCTTATACATCAACGGCGAGTGTGTGGAGAGGGTCCACACCTTCCGGTTTCTCGGCGTCCTCATCTCCGCTGACATCTCCTGGACAGACAACATCACAGCGGTCATCAAGAAGGCTCAGCAGCGGCTGCGCTTCCTGAGGGTCCTCAGGAAGCACAACCTAGACTCCAACCTGCTGCTGACCTTCTACCGCTCGTCCATTGAGAGCCTGTTGACATACTGCATTACAGCATGGTACGGCAGCTGCACCATGGCAGACAGGGAGAGGCCTCAGAGGGTAGTTAGGGCAGCACAGAAGATCATCGGCTGCCCTCTCCCCTCTCTGATGGACATTTACACCTCCCGCTGCCTCAGCAGGGCGAAGAACATTATCAAGGACAGCTCCCATCCTGCATTTGGCCTGTTCAACCTGCTACCCTCAGGGAGGCGCTATAGGTGCATCAGCACAAGGACAAATAGACTCAAGAACAGTTTCTTTCCAAAATCCATTATCTCCCTGAACTCACACATGCATTGACTTCACAGCCTAACCCCCGGCCTTTCATCTATCCACCTACTGTAATTTGTACTGTAACTGTAATTTCCACTATGTGCAATAACCCATACTGGATATAGGAATCCTATTTATCCATTCTATTTATCCATTGTCTTTTTATAGATATGTATATAGCGCTGCAGAAACTGTGCACCTTCCCCCCCCCCCCCTTTTTGTTTTGTTTTGCACTGAGTAGGAGCAGTTTTTAATCTCATTGTACATGTGTATAGTGACAATAAAAGGCATTCTGATTCTGATTCTGATAGAAGGACCCAAAACATCACCTATCCATGTTCTCCAGAAATGCTGCCTGACCCACTGAGATACTCCAGCACCTTGTGTTGCTAATTTCAAATATATAAGCATTTTTGTTACAAGGACAGTAAAAATCTGATCAGCATTGTGTACAGATTTTGAGAAAAATATAAATCTTCTGCAAAAAAAAATGTAAGTTACAAAAAACACCAAGGCAAAATAATAACACATCTTGTTACAGACGTTAAAAGAAAAGTTTAGAACTGCGTTGCCCAAATTCTATTTTCAACTGCAAGCCTGTCAGCATTTCCAGTCCCACCCAATTCTTAAGTCATGACAAACCTGCTGTAATGTACTTATATACAAGAGACAAAATCTAGACCGACTGCTTGTACAAACATTTCCATTGGTACACTATTGCATCAAGCAGCATTCATGCAATAAGCCATCTCTGGCTGGGAGGCAGTGGGTAATGGCTTCAAGCCCCATTCTGGAGATATACCCGAGCTGATATACTCTGGGACAGAGAGGATGTAGAGTTGTCCCCAAGGTGCCATCTTCATCAACTTAAACAAAGGTCATCTCCCCTCTTATGTTGTAAAAGAATAGCCAGCACTATTTGAAGAATGGGAATGTTCTCGCTGTATTTAAGGCAATATTTGTCTCTTGCCATCACAATATCTGACCGCTGAGGAAGAGGTCATTCCACCTGCTGAACCCATATCAGCTTTTTGCAAAGCAGATCCAGTTGGTCCTGTTCTTTATTTTCAAGTAATTTGTAAATGACAGGCAGGATTGAATCTACTTCCACCAATCTTACAGGCAGCAACTCACTGCATCCTACAAGAGTTGTGTGTGCATAGATTGGCCCATGAAATTCTCCAGATTCCAACAGTAACCTAATTTCACAGTTTGCAACGTCTAATGTACGGATGCCTTTTCCTTTCACCTGGTGACCCGGGGCTCATTCCTGTCATCCTGGTCACTCAGAATCACCAAGTGCACAGACAACAATGTCCAGAACCTCTTCATTCTCTTGCAGCGAGTTAGGGGAAGTGTGTGAGGAAATAAGGCACGGGTTTTACAACTGAGTTGGGGAGAAAGTGAATCTGAAAAGGTCTGATCCTGCTGGAAATCTTCATAACTATATCACTGTCTATGATGCCACCTATGTTAGTGTCATCTGTAAATTTACTAATCATGCTTTAGATTTTAGGCCTACAGCGCAGAAACAGGCACTTCGGCCCACCGAGTCCGTACCAACTGAAGCCAATTAACCTACAAACGTGCACGTCTTTGGAGTGTGGGAGGAAACTGGAGCACCCGGAGAAAACCAGCGGTCACAGGAAAAATGTGCAAACTCCACACAAACAGCACCCGCAGTCAGGATTGAACCCAGGCCTCTGGTGCTGTAAGGCAGCAACTCTACCGCTGCGCCACCGTGCGTTGCACGTTCTCATGCAAATCGTTGATAGAGATAACAAACAGTAACGGGGTCAGCACCGATCGCTGAGGCACATCATATTCAAGACAGAAAGGGCCTGACTTTTAAGGGCTTGTCCCACTGTACGAGGTAATTCAAGAGTTCCCCTGAGTTTCCCCTGATTCGAACTCGGAGAATTATGGTAATAGCCGCTTGTAGGTACTCGGGGCTCTCGTGGACATTTTTCACAGTGCTGAAAAATCTTTACGAGTTACCGCGTTTCCCGAGTACCTGTCGATAGCGTTACGAGCTCTGACGTAGCCACTATGTACTTACCACGAGTTTGATTTTTTTTTAACTCGGGAGAGCTCTTGAATTACCTCGTACAGTGGGACAGGCCCTTTAGAAACCAAGGGATATAGCAATTGTAAAGAGGATAAATCTGAGAGAGAACATGTTAATGACCGGCAGGCTATAGGCTAGTCATGTAGGCTTCATGTAAGATTGAAGAGCCAGATAACCTAATGCTGCTTCAATTGAAAAACTATTATTCAAGGTGGGACACTGTTAGCTCTTTGGGTGAGTTGGTGCAGGACTGCTGCGAATTCGCAGGCCCATGTTAAACTTTAAACATTCCAGTGGAAGCAAAGAGCATTGCCCATACTGGAAAACCGTCAATTATGTCACATGCAAAGAATGCTGCTTGAATCTATTTTATACAAGACAGCTCTACTCTACTACAAGCTCAATTCACAGTCAAATAATTACCTGGGAGATAACATTCAAAAGTCAGGCCACCATATAATCACTGATGCAAATAACTGTTGATCAATAAAGGAGACTTCAGTTTACAGTGTAGTAAAAGCACTTACCACTGAACTCACAGAGATAGCCCCCACGAACTCACGGACAGAAGTCCAAACAGATGTCTATGACAAGAACTCTTTCTCTGTCTGACTTGTTGTATTGTTCAGACGCCAGAAGGGTAGGGGAAAGCTTATCTGCTTAATGTTATACAGCACAGAGGTTGCCCCATCTAAGCGAGTCCCACGTTTAGCCCATAACTCTCTAGACTTTCCCAACAGTGTACCTATGCAAGTGTCCTTTAAATGCTGTTATAGTACTTGCCACAACTCCTCTGGCAGCTTGATTCATATACTCACCTGTGTGGAAATGATGCCCCTCAGGTTCCTGTTAAATCTTTCCCCTCTCACCTTAAACCCACTGTATGTCCTCTGGTTTTTGATTCACCTATTCTGGGTAAAATACTCTTATGTATTCACCCTATCTATTCCCCTCGTGACTTTGTACACCTCTACAAGATCACCCCTCAGCCTCCTGCACTCCAAGGAATAAAGTTCTAGGCTACCCAACCCCTCCCTATAGCTCAGCCTCTTGAGTTGGCAACATCCTCGTAAATCTTTTCTGCACCCTTTCCAGTTTAATGATAGCGTGTGCAAGTTCACTAATAACACAATATAACTAATCTCAGCTGCACTGTCCTTATGTTCCCAAAAGACCACAATGCCAGCAATATTCTTGAACTGCCTCAGCAACCAATTAATTAAAACATTTCCATAGTGAACCCGAGCATGAGCATGATCAAAGGCATTTTTAATTAACATATTAAGTGTTTTACTGAATGCTACATAGTGATTAGGACATAGACAAATACTGCAGTTAAGCTGAAGTTCAAATGCCTAAACCTTTAAATATTTTTTAAATATCATGGACATTGCACGAGGCACTTGCAGTTCACAGCATATGTACACGTGACGTTTGGGGCCCAGGGATTTGCAGCAGAATTTATGCCTTACAAATTATGCCATCAACAAAGACTTTCTGGATATTTCGCAGCAGGACAAATTTGTAATGAGGTCAGATAGATTTCAATTCTATAGATTTCACTGGAAAAGGCTGTAACTTGGACATCTGCGAAGACCGAATCACTGAGAGTTACTTCAACTAAACCATTAACATTGAACAGAGAATAGTGCAGCACGGTCACAGGCCCTTCACCCCACAATGTCAGTATCAAACTTGATGCCAAGTTAAACGGATCTGTTCTGCCTGCACATGATCCATATTAGTCCAGTCAATCTAGCAAATTTGAGGGGGTTACCCACCACTAATTGCAAATTCATTTATTCTATTGCAGTACATCCCAGTATGGTCCTCTAAACATCATACTAAAAGTCCTAAAAAATCCTTGCATGGGAAAGTGGCATAATTTGCATGATATGCAAATTAGCTTCCGCCATTAGAGGAAATTCATATTTTCACTACAACTTTGCATCTAAATACCTGATTGAAACAAATAAAGTTTCTTTATATTGGATATTGGGGATGCCATCTTGTGCCGAGGTAAATCTGGCTATGTAAGAGCTCAATGATGTGATCTACAACACCAGTGAACAGCACAAGACACATCCAAGTCCAGACAAGAACGGGACACAGAGGACACCTACAAGTTAATCGGAGCCTTCAAAGAATGGGATCCATTCAGTAGTGAGCCATCCCTGCATAACATCGTGAGTGGTGTTGCTGCGCATGAAAAAGTGAATGTCAACAAGGCAAGATCTGTAGGCCAGGGGATACTAGAGTCAATGGTGGGGAAAAAATGTGAACGAGTACTCTTTCCAAAGAAAAAAATCAAGCAGTCACACTTGGACCCAAGACAACTGTTGTCATTGGCGGAGATCCAGTTCAAGTCGATCCACAGTTGCTTTTCCAGCGGCCGAGTGTTATCGCCACCTGGGAAGATCAGGAAGATCCAGCAGCCTTGTTTCAATACGAGCTTTGTAGTCATCCCACAGCATTATTTGTCAATGTTGGGCTGCCAAGAGAGCCAAATAAAGTGGCACTAGGTGGTGCCCTTTGGGAGATGGTGAAACAGGATCAGACCGCCCCCTACTGGTGATCATCTACATTACGTGTTTGATGGTGGTGCACTCTTGCAACGTTAACCATGGTCAAGAGTTCATACCTTTGAGAGCATTTGTCATATGTATGTCACATATGTGACAAATCAGTGTGTAAAGGCAACCATTGTCTTCAATGGTTATGAAGATAGAAACATAGAAACATAGAAATTAGGTGCAGGAGTAGGCCATTCGGCCCTTCGAGCCTGCACCGCCTTTCAATATGATCATGGCTGATCATCAGTATCCCGCACCTGCCTTCTCTCCATACCCTCTGATCCCCTTAGCCACAAGGGCCACATCTAACTCCCTCTTAAATATAGCCAATGAACTGGCCTCGACTACCCTCTGTGGCAGAGAATTCCAGAGATCCACCACTCTGTGTGTGAAAAAAGTTCTTCTCATCTCGGTCCTAAAGGATTTCCCCCTTATCCTTAAGCTGTGACCCCTTGTCCTGGACCTCCCCAACATCGGGAACAATCTTCCTGCATCTAGCCTGTCCAACCCCTTAAGAATTTTGTAAGTTTCTATAAGATCCCCTCTCAATCTCCTAAATTCTAGAGAGTATAAACCGAGTCTATGCAGTCTTTGTTCATAAGACAGTCCTGACATCCCAGGAATCAGTCTGGTGAACCTTCTTTGCACTCCCTCTATGGCAATAATGTCCTTCCTCAGATTTGGAGACCAGAACTGTATGCAATACTCCAGGTGTTGTCTCACCAAGACCCTATACAACTGAAGTAGAACCTCCCTGCTCCTATACTCAAATCCTTTTGCTATGAAAGCTAACATATCATTCGCTTTCTTCACTGCCTGCTGCACCTGCATACCTACTTTCAATGACTGGTGTACCATGACACCCAGGTCACGCTGCATCTCCCCTTAAGATGGGCCTGCATCAAGGATGCTGGACACTGCAGACGGACTGGCAACTCCAAGGGATCAAATGTGATATTCACAGGAGACACGTCGCTGAAGATGAAGAAAAATAGAGTTTCTCATCAACAAAGGTTTCTGCATCTGCTGGGTTCCTTCCTTGAGAGGGCCGGGCTGCACAATGATTCATGGCAAAGGCGATGCAGACATCCTGATCGTCAAGACAACAGTAGAGTCAGCGAAGGGTGTTGACACCATTCTTATTGGTGATGATTCCGATCGGCTAATCCTGTTGTGCTACCATGGAGATGCAATCAAGAAGGAGCTATTCATGGAAGCTGAAACCAAAGCCAACACCAAAATGCACAGGGTATGGAACATAAAGAAGACAATGAAGATCTTGGGAGAGAAAATCTTTTCCAGACTACTCTTTGTACATGCATTGCTTGGATGTGATGCAACATCAAGAGTGTTTGGTGTAGGCAAAGCAGAAGCCCTGAAGCAAGTCCAGAACAATGTTGATTTCCAGGAAGTTGCCGACCTGTTTACAAAAGAGGATACTGCAAAGACAGATATCATCAATGCAGGAGAGAAAGCTCTAGTCTACCGCTTTAATGGCAAGAAGGGTGAAGGTATAGATGCTCTGCGGTACAAGCGCTTCTGTGAGAAGGTGGCAAAAAGTAACACGTTCGTGGAGCGTCAGACATTGTCGCCAACATCTGCTGCTACACAGTATCATAGTCTGCGAGTATACTTTCAGATTGAGACCTGGAAAGAGATGACTGGACAATTGAAACCAGAAGAATGGGGATGGAAGATCATTGATGGTCAATTAATGCCAGTACAGACACATCTCCCCACTGCACCAGAGAAATTAACCACGATATTCAGGTGTAACTGCAAGACCGGGTGCAGCACCAGAAGATGCACCTGCAAGAGTATTCCCATTGACTGCACATGGATGTTTGCAGTGAGTAAAGGTCCAAGTTGTGGAAATTCATCTCGGGTGGAGATGGATGGCAGTAGTGCTGCTGAGATTTCACGAAGAACACTAGCCAAGTTATAGTTGTGAAAACTAATGTAAAATATGGCCATTCTCATCTTGATTGGGTGATACCACCTTAAATATTCCAGGTATTACCTCTTGCTGCTTTATCCAATTTTTCATCCTTGCTTTCTGATGACTTTATGTTTAGATGCCATTTTTTGTATCAGACACATGGATGCAAAGATATCAGACAATTTTTATTTTCTCTGATTGAAAAAGTCAAATCATGCAAGTTAAACGCATAATGTTAACCTGTGGATATGTTCATTATTTGCACAGATCATGAAACCATGGTTTTGGATACATCATTTGTTTCAATCAGGTACTTAGATGCAAAGTTATAGTGAACATACGGATTTTCTCTGATGGTAGAAGCTATGCAAATTACACCGCTTTCTCATGAAATAATTTTTTTTTAGGACTTTTAATATGGTGTTTAGGGGACCACACTGTAATTCACTGCAGTACAATAAATTATTTTGCAATTAGTGGTGGGTGAAGGTACTACTTTGACTGGACTGTATTGCTCTATTCCTTGCATTCCCATGTGACCATCCAAAAGCCTCTTTGAATACCACTATCGTATCTGCCTCCACTACAACCCTGGCAGCGTGCTCCAGGCTCCCATCGCTTTCTCTGTTAAAAGAAAAGCGCACTACACATCTCCTTTAAACTTTGCCACTCTCACCTTAAAGCAATGCCCCCTGGTCTTTGACATTCCCACCCTGGGAAAAAGGTTCTGACTATTAAAGTCTGAACGTAAAGAAAGGAAACTTTGAAGGTATAAGAGGGGAATTGGCTAGGATATACGGGCAAATTATACTTAAAGGGTTGATGGTGGAGATGCAATGGCAAAGATTTAAAGACTGCACGGATAAACTCTTGAAGTTGTTCATCCCTGTCTGACGAAAAAATAAAATGGGGATGGCGGCTCAAACTTGACTAACGAGGGAAATCAAGGATAGTGTTAAATCCAAGGATGAGGCATATAAATTAGCCAGAGGAAACAGCAAACCGGAGGACTGGGAGAAATTTAGAATTCAACAGAGGAGAACAAAGGAGTTAATTAAGAGGGGGGAGAAAGAGCATGAAAGAAACCTTGAGGGGAATATAAAAACTGACTGTAAAAGCTTCCTTAGATATGTAAAAAGAAAAAGATTAGTGAAGACAAATGTAGGTCTTACAGTCTTAGACAGGTGAATTTATAATGGGGAACAAGGAAATGGCAGAACAGTTAAATGTGTACTTTGGGTCTGTCTTCACTAAGGAAGACACAAACTTCCAGAAATACTAGGGTACCGAGGATCTAGTGGGAGGGAGGAACTGAAGGGAATCCACATTAGTCAGGAAATTGTGTTAGGTAAACTGTTGAGACTGAAGGCAGATAAATCCCCAGGGCCTGATGGTCTACATCCAAGAGTAGTCACGGAGATGGATCTAGAAATCGTGGATGCATTGGTGATCATTTTCCAATGATCTCTCGACTCTGGATCAGTTCCTGTGGACTGGAGGGTAGCCAATGTAACTCCATTTTTATAGACCAGTTAACCTTACATCGGCAGTGGGGAAGATGCTTGCGTCGATTATTAAAGATGTAATAGCAGCTCATTTCGAAAGCAACGACAGGATCGGTCAAAGTCAGCATGGATTTATTTCATTCTCTTTATGTATGTATTTATTTATTTATTTATTTATTTATTTAGTGGTAAGTACAGTAGTGGTACCTAAGTACCTAATACATACATACACATTACCATTCTTGTACAACGTCTTGTTTTTAACTTAATAATAAAAGAACAGTAAAAGAAAAAGGGAAATAAAGAGTGTTGAAATAGATAGACAAGCGAGTAGAAACAGATAGCGAAAGAGATAGAGAGCAGAGATAAAAAGCTAAGAAGATTGAAAGAAAAAGAGAAAGTAGAGAAAAGAGAGATTAGGAGAGATTTACCTATTTCGTATCTTTACCCATCCGTCACCCGGTTCTGAACCATTTAATTTCTAAGGTTATGTTATGTTGCACCATATGCTTGTAAAAAGTCGATAAAAGGAGACCAAGTCTTTAAGAATTGGTCTACTTTGCTGAGTAGGAGAAATCTCATTTCTTCAAGATGTAGCGTTTCCAACATATTTGAAATCAACATTTTGAACATTGGCGTGGTTGCATTTTTCCAGAATTTGAGTGTTTTTTTTACTGTTATTAAACCATCATTTAGAAGAGCTTCTTGGAACGTAGTTAATTTACTTCCCTCTTCCATTGATCCTAAGATAATCAGTTCGTCAGCATGGATTTATGAAGGGAAAATCATGCTTGACTATTCTTCTGGAATTTTTTGAGGATGTAACAAGTAGAATGGATAAGGGTGTATGTGGTGTATCTGGACTTTCAAAAAGCCTTCAACAAGGTCCCATACAAGAGATTAGCGTGCAAAATTAGAGCACATGGTATTGTGGGTAGTGTATTGATATGGATAGAGAACTGGTTGGCAGACAGGAAGTAAAGAGTAGGAATTAACGGGTCCTTTTTAGAATGGCAGGCAATGACTAGTGGGGTGCCGCAAAGCTCAGTGCTGGGACCCCAGTTATTTACAATATATATATTAACGATTTAGACGAGGGAAATAAATGTGACATCTCCATGTTTGCAACTGATACAAAGCTGGGTAGCAGATTGAGCTGCGAGGAGGATGCTGAAGCTGCAGGGTGACTTGGATAGGCTGGGTGAGTGGGCAGATGCATGGCAGATGCAGTATAATGTGGATAAATGTGAGGTTATCCACTTTGGTGGCAAACCAGATTATAATCTGAATTGTGTCAGATTAGGAAAAGGGGAAGTACAACGAGACCTGGGTGTGCGTGTCCATCAGTCGCTGAAAGTAAGCATGCAAGTACAGCAGGCAGTGAAGAAAGTTAATGGCATGTTGGCCTTCATTGTGAGAGGATTTGAGTTTAGGAGCAAGGAGGTCCTACTGCAATTGTACAGGGCCCTGGTGAGACCGCACCTGGGGTATTGTGTGCAATTTTGGTCTCCTAAATTGAGGAAGAACATAATTGCTATTGAGGGAGTACAGCGTAAATTCCCAAGATGGCGGAACTGACATATGATGAAAGAATGGGTCGATTGGGCTTGCATTCACTGGAATTTAGAAGGATGAGAGGAGACCTAATAGAAACACACAAAATTCTTAAAGGATTGGACAGGCTAGATGTAGGAAAAATACTCCCAATGTTGGGGGAGTCCAGAACCAGGGTTCACAGTTTAAGAATAAGGGGTAGGCCATTTAGGACTGAGATGAGGAAAATAAAATTTCACTTGGAGAGTTGTTAATCTGTAGAATTCTCCGCCACAGCAGGCAGTGGAGGCCAATTCACGGATGTTTTCAACAGAGAGTAAGATTTAGCTCTTAGGGCTAAAGGAATCAAGGGATATGGGGAGATGGCAGGAACGGGGTACAGATTTTAGATGATTAGCCATGATCATATTGAATGGCTGTGCTGGATCAAAGGGCCAAATGGCCTACTCCTGTACCTTTGTTTCTATTTACCCCCTCTAAGCTTTTCATAATTTTATATACTTCTATCAGGTCTCCACTCAGCCTCCATTGCTCCAGATCCAGCATTCCGTTGCTCCAAAACAATCAGTTGCTCTGAACCACTCCAGCATTCCCAAGCTGATTTCACTCACAGCAAGTACTGATGGTGCAGCTTGATGGTATTGCTGCCAATCATCCCCTTAAATTCCTGTTTAAACCGAAGATGGACACAAAAAGGTGGAGCAACTCAGCGGGACAGGCAGCATCTCTGAAGATGGGCCGTGACCCGTAACGTCACCCATTCCTTCTCTCCAGAGATGCTGTCTGTCCCGCTGAGTCACTCCAGCCTCCATCCCCGTAAATGCATCAGCTGTGCAGTAACCCAGTGAGATGTTTATATTTGTGCCACTCTAAAGGCTTAAGTACGTCATTCCACATTGCCATTCCAGGTCAGTACTGGGAGATCACCAAGTAGTTGGAGGTGGCTTATTGTAGACAAACCTTTAAATAAAACAGCCCCCCCATGCTCCTTCTGGTAGATCCACATTTCAAGTATTAGCAGGGGCAGGATTATTCCTTCTGACATGGGTGATATATTCCGCTCAATAACGTAGGCAGATTGTTTGAACTCAGTAACAATACTGTATGTGGGAGTTTGGTGCATGCCACATTTTCTATGTGATAAGGACAGCCACTCTTCACCGGCATTAAAATGCTTCATGTGCAGGAAAGAACTGCAGATGCTGGTTTAAACCGAAGAAAGACACAAAAAGCTGCAATAACTCAGCGGGTCTGGCAGCATCTCTGGAGAAATGGAATAGGCGACATTTCAGGTTGAGACCCTTCTTCAGACAGGGTCAGGGGAAAAGGGGACAACGCTTCATGATAGTCTGAGACAGTGAAGGGAATTATAGAAATGCAATTTTATTGTTCTTTCATTGCATTTAAGTGGGTAGATTTCTGAAAACTTGACGATGATGATCTGAAAATGATATAATGAGGAATAATATGTGGGCGGCACAGTGGGGCAGCTGGCGTAGCTACAGGCTCACAGCAGCAGAGAGCCGGGTTTGATCCTGACCTTGGGTGCTGTCTGCGTGACGTTTGCACGTTCTCCCTTCCTACCGCATACCCTTTCCTCCACAGAATAACTGCTCATTCCTCAGCTATGACGGGGTTTTGGCTGCAAGTCAATTCATGGGCAGATATACAAAATGACACATACAGTTAAGCAAGACAACATTGTTTATCCTTGACAAAGATGGAAGCGAGAAGCAGTGAGGCTATAGTAAATTTAGTCTAGAGAAACAGCGAGGAAACAGGCCCTTTGGCCCACCGGGTCCGCGCCAACCAGCAATCCCCGCACATTAACACTATCCTTCCTGGAAAAAACCTACATAGGTAGAACAAGTAAGCTTTGTACAGACAAGCACCCACAGTCAGGATCGAACCCAGGTCTCTGGTGCTGTAAGGCAGCAACTTTACTGCTGAGCCACCTTGCAGCCAACTTATGAAGAACCTTGGCAGGACCACAAGGCTGAGGTCTGCATCCTGTAATCAAGGGTACAGAGGCAGTGGTAAAGTTGCAACCCCCGGAGGACAAAGAGGACCTCATATGGAGTCATGTATAGCATGAAATCAGGCCCTTCAGCCCATCACAATCATACCAACCTCTTTGCCTAAACTCAATGTCCCAATTAGGATCACATCCTTCTATGCCTTGCCTATGTAAATGTGTGTAAATGTTTCTTTAAGGTGGGGATTGTATCTGATGTCATCACCTCTTCCAGTAGCGAGCTTCAGATATTAAACACATTGTGGTTTTTAAAAATGTAACCCTCAGATCGCCTTTAAAACACTCTCACGCTATGCCTTCTTGTTTTTGATACCCCGACCATGGGAAAAGATTGTGACTGTCTACCTAATCTATGACTCATAATCTTGTACATCTCTCTCAGGTCACCCCTCAGCCTTCTCTGCTCAAGGAACGCAAGGCCAGCCTATCTAACCTCTCCCCACAATCCAGCAAGATCCTAGTGAATTTCCCCAGTCACATCCCTTCTATCGTGTGGCACCAGACTACAAGGGCAGTCTACCAGTGTTTTATGCAGTTTACTACCTGTTTATTATCTGCCTCTGAAGGATGACACGCGTCCGTGGCCAGCGCACAGTTGCGGTGCCTTCCTAGGTTCTGTGCTTGAATGGGATTTAAATCTATGACCAATCCAGCCTCAGATGGCTCCTCACAAGAGAACATTTTGCTTTGGGAAGAGGGGGCGTGGGAGATGCGAAGATGGGAAAACAGTCACATTTATCATGGTCAGTTGGAGAAACAAGAATGTAAGTTCTAGCCCTACTCAAGAACTGCTGAGAGTATAATCTGGGCCCCGAAGCAGAGCCGACACAATTGGAGGTGCCCTCTTCAGCTGAGACATTAAAACCAAAGGCCCATCCGTCTCCTGAATCGACATAAAAGAAAGATCTTGGCTCCATGGAGTCATAGAGTCATACAGTGTGGAAATAGGCCCTTCGGCCCAACTTGCCCACTCCAACCAACATGTCCCATCAACACTAGTCCCACCTTGCCTGTGTTCGGCCCATATCCCCCTGAACCTGTCCTTTCCATGTACCTGCCTAATTGTTTCTTAAACGTTGCAATAGTCCCTGCCTCAGTTAGCTCATTTGGTTTATGATTTAAGCTGGTGTTCATGTCACCACCACTCCATCAACAATCTCCAACCATATATATCACCAACTCATTTATATCGTTTGTGTTAATGGCAGCTCGCTGTGCATGTGTTGGCTGTTGCATGACCCAAGCCATCAGGCTATTAAACTTGGCTCGGACAAAACTCTGAACATTAATAGCCCATTATCTGTTATTTGCACTTTATCCGTTTATTTATTCATGTGTGTATATATTTATGTAATGGTATATGGACACACTGATCTGTTTTGTAGTCATGCCTACTATGCTCTGTTGTGTTGAAGCAAAGCAAGAATTTCATTGTTCTATCAGGGACACATGACAATAAACTCTCTTGAACTTGAAGCTGCAACAACTAGCACACTTTGAATGACCTCCATCGGGCACAAAGCGCTTAAAACAACCCAAGACTGTAAAAAGTGCAATGGGATAGCAAGATCTCTTTTTTGAACTCTGGTTGGTTAAATCAGATTACATCTTCAAACTATGAACATTTTAAATGCCCACTGGCATGCTTGACAAAAGTGACCAGTTCAGAAACCCAGACAGCAATTGTATGAGCAACACAAAACCATTAACAGTGAAACATTTGTTGCAAGAGCCTGCTGCCAGTCTGGAATACTGAGCCATTGTGAATCAGAAAAAACAGTGCTCTCATGAGAACCAAACACTGCTGTACAGAGAGAGGGTGAATCTCCAGGAGCCAACTGTCTCCGAACGACAGGCACACACAGGCCTCACTCTTCCAGACATCCTCCTTTACCTACAGACTCGGAGCTGTAAGGCACGGCCCTTTGGCCCATCTTGTTCATCTAATCTGGCATATTGGGCTGGTCCCATTTGCCTGCATTTGGCCGAAGCCCCTCAAAATCCTTCCTGTCATATATCTTCCAAAGATAGACACATAAAACTGGAGTAACTCAGCAGGCCAGGCAATATCTCTGGAGAAAGGGAATAGGTGACTGAAGAAGGGTCTCAACCCGAAATATCACCTGCTCCTTTTCTCAAGAGATGCTGCCTGACCCGCTAAGTTACTCCAGAACTGTGTATCTATCCATACATCTATCTGTCCAAAAATTGTAATTACATCCCCTTTCATTGCTTTCTCTGACAGCTCATTCCAGCATGATCCACCCTGAGTGTAAAGGATCCTCCTGATGTCCCTTTTAAATATCTCTTCTCTCACCTTAAGACTGTGCCCTCTACATTTAGAATACTCTACCCTGGGCAAAAAGACCATGAGCATTCGCAAGAATTCTCTCATCGTTACTGTTTGTGACCTGTGCAAAGACGTCCATTGTTTGTGACCTGTGCAAAGAAATCAATATGACAAATTAAAAAATGATTTATAACTAAAGAGTCAAGAATGAAAACTTAAGGCAGACATGAGAAAAAGAAGGCAAATCAGATTCAGGTTGGTGCAGCAGGGCTCTGCGGTCTTAATGTGAACCACAGCTCCCTCTAATGGCGGGGAGAGTGACTGAGTGCAGACGTCTTCCTTTTGGCCTTTTTGTGAACTGCAATGTGCAGTATTTGCATTTAGGTCACATTATGCTGTGCACAGGAAGAATATGTTCCAGGATTGGGGGTGGGGGGAGCAGAATGCACAGCCACATGTCGATGGATCTTCACTCACAGCAAGAGAGGATTTGTCGTGGTTAGAGAAAGGGAGAGGGCTGCAACCAAACAGAAGCAGAACTGAAAATCTGCCCAGCCTTGCTGTGCTAGATGCTGCACTTTAGGAGGTCGAATGCAAGGGGAAGGTATAGAGTGAATGGTAAAACCCTGGATTGCATTGATGTGTAGATATACAAAGTGATCTTGAGGGCAATGTCCACAGCACCCTGAAAGTAGCAACACAAGTAGACAGAGTGGTAAAGAAGGCGTATAGCATGCTTGACTGCATTGGTTGGGACATTGAGGATTTGAGTTAGGAAGGCATGATGCAGCTCTTTAAGACTTTGGTTATACTGCATTTGAGATATTGCGCACAGTTCTGGTCGCCCTATTACAGTAAGGATGTGGAGGTTTTGGAGAGGGTGCAGCAGAGGTTTACTAGAATGTTGCCTGGATTGGAGGGGTATTAGCTACCAGGAGAGGTTGGACAGACTTATAGATAGACATAAAATGCTGCAGTAACTCAGCGGGACAGTCAGCACCCCTGGAAAGAAAGAATGGATGACGTTTCACGTCAAGACCCTTCTTCAGACTGAGAGTCGGGGAGAGGGAGACAGATGTGGAAGGGCAAGGTGTGAAAAGGAAAGATCAAAGAGGAAGAGATGTAGGAAAATGTGGAATGGATCATTGTTAGCTGAAGGGAAGGCGACAACGAGGCATACAATCAGTAAAATTTAATCAGGAGGATAGTGAAACTAGTCAGAGAACTGAGAAGGGGGAGGGATGGAGAGAGAGGGAAAGCAAGGGTTACTTGAAGTTAGAGAAGTCAATATTCATATCGCTGGGCTGCAAGCTGCCCAAGCGAAATATGAGGTGTTGTTCCTCCAATTTGTGTTTGGCCTCACTCTGACAGTGGAGGAGGGCCAGAACAGAAAGGTCAGTGTGGGAATTGGAGAGGGAGTTGAAGTGTTTAGTAACCGGGGGTAGGATTGAACCCAGGTTCCGGCGCCGTGAGGCAATGGCTCTACAAGCTGTGCCACTGTGTTGTTGCTGCAAGCATTTGCAAATAGAGGTAGAGCTATAAATGGAAAAGCTATTGTTCATAGCTGTGCTGTAACTCCGAACTACAGAGTAGAGAAAGGCTATAACAATGCATCAACGTCACAGCATGTGAATATAAACCAGTTCCCAATGGTACCATATTGGCACACATAGAAAACAAGAGAAGAATAGCAGAAAATGTACAAGGCCGTGTATCACTTGGCCCCAGCATGTCCACCACAACTAGCATATTATAGCAGGGCTACATGTATAATAAGAATGTGGGAATCGGGAGGGATCTTTAAACCTCATACACCTAAACTGACAGGAAAATCGTGGAGGACAAATGCATGGAGTGCTAAGCGATAGTTTTCTAGATGAATATGTTGAGGAACCAATGATATAACAGGCCGATTTAGATCTACTGCTGTACAATGGGAAATAAACTAATAACCTTATCATTTAAGTGTCTTTATGGAAGAGAGTGTTCATAATACAATAGAATCTTATCGAAGCGTTGAGAGTGATGTACAATAAAACTGAGTGCCGATTCTGTTGTGAGTGCCTGCCTTCTCCTAAAACAACTGAACTAAGTTACTTTAACCAATGTGTGGGAAGGAACTGCTGGTTTAAATCAAGATGGACACAAAATGCTGGAATAACTCAGCGGGACAGGCAGCATCTCTGGGGAGAAGGAATGGGTGACATTTCGGGTTGAGACTCTTCTTCAGTCAAGGCAAGGCAAGGCAAATTTATTTATATAGCACCATTCGTACAAGCAGGAATTCATAGCGCTTTACAAAAGAAACAAAAGAATAACGTAGTAAAAGGACAGCAGAACAACCATACAACACAGGACAACAAAATAGCCAATAATCAAAAATTACAAAACAAGCAATATGACAAATGCATGAATAGTAAAACAAAGTCACTAAAACAATAAAACAATTTTAAAAGCACATAAACGGGTTAAGATTAGAAGGTTAAGATTACCTGCATGTTGGGTTATGGAAAAGCTACAGTAAACAAGAGTGTTTTTAGGCCTGATTTAAATGAGTTTACAGTCTGTACGCACCTCAGATGTTCAGTGAGCTTGTTCCACAGGTGTGGAGTATAAAAACTGAACGCTACTTCAGCCTTTTTAGTTCTGACCCTGGGAACACAGAGTAAACCTGGCCCTGAAGACCTGAGGAGTCTAGGTGCCTCATATACAAGAAGGTCAGATATGTATTTTGGACCCAGACCATTCAGTGCCTTGTTGGCCAGTAGCAGAATTTGAAAATCTATCCTTTTACACACAGGTAGCCAGTGCAAAGATTTAAGGACAGGTGTAATGTGGTCCATTTTCTTTGGTGTTGGTCAAGACTCTGGCAGCGGCATTCTGGATAAGCTGCAGTTGTTTAATTGATTTTTTACTGAGACCTGTAAAGATACCATTACAATAATCTAACCTACTGAAGATATATGCATGAACAAGTTTTTCAGTGTCTTCTTTGGACAGAAATGCCTTGATTCATGCAATGTTTTTTTAGATGGTAATAGGCAGATTTGGTAATGGTCTTTATATGGCTGTTAAAATTTAAATCCAAGTCCATAACTACACCAAGGTTTCATACTTACATAGAAACATAGAAAAATAGGTGCAGGAGTAGGCCATTCGGCCCTTCGAGCCTGCATCGCCATTCAATATGATCATGGCTGATCATCCAACTCAGTATCCCAGACATGCCTTCTCTCCATACCCCCTGATCCCTTTAGCCACAAGAGCCACATCCAACTCCCTCTTGAATATAGCCAATGAACTGGCCTCAACGACCTTCTGTGGCAGAGAATTCCAGAGACTCACCACTCTCTGTGTAAAGAATGTTTTCCTCATCTCTGTCCTAAAGGAATTCCTCCTTATCCTTAGACTGTGACCCCTTGTTCTCGACTCCCCCAACATCGGGAACAATCTTCCAGCATCTAGCTTGTCCAACCCCTTAAGAATTTTGTACGTTTCTATAAGATCTCCATTCAATCTTCTAAATTCCAGTGAGTACAAGCTGAGTCTATCCAGTCTTTCTTCATATGAAAGTCCCGACATCCCAGGAATCAGTCTGGCGAACCTTCTCTGAACCCCCTCTATGGCAAGAATGTCTTTCTTTAGATTTGGAGACCAAAACTGTATGCAATACTCCAGGTGTGGTCTCATCAAAACCCTGCACAACTGCAGTAGAACCTCCCTGCTCCTATACTCAAATCCTTTCGCCATGAATGCTAACATACCATTTGCTTTCTTCACTGCCTGCTGCACCTGCATGCCTACTTTCAATGACTGGTGTACCATGACACCCAGGTCTCGTTCCATCTCCCCTTTTCCTAATCTGCCACCATTCAGATAATAGTCTACCCTCATGTTTTTGCCACCAAAGTGGATAACCTCACATTTATCCACATTATACTGCATCTACCATGCATCTGCCCATTCACTCAGCCTATCCAAATCACCCTGCAGCCTCCTAGCATCCTCCTCACACCAAACTATACCCCCCAGCTTGGTGTCATCTGCAAATTTGGAGATGTTGCATTCAATTCCCTCGTCCAAATCATTAATGTATATTGTAAATAGCTGGGGTCCCAGCACTGAGCCTTGCGGTACTCCACCAGTCACTGCCTGCCATTCTGAAAAGGACCTGTTTACTCCTACCCTTTGCTTCCTGTCTGCCAGCCAGTTCTCTATCCACATCAATATTGAACCACCTTGTCTGTGGTTTTCAGTGCGATTGAGTCAAGTTGAGCACTCATCTCTCGCCTTATATTTTTGGGACCAAAGACAATAATTTCTGTCTTATTTGCATTGAGCTGGAGGAAGTTCTGGTTCATCCACACATTGATTGGATTACTTGATTGATTGATTCATTGACAATCTTATACCTTAACTAAAATTGTGCCCACTGCCTACCAACCCCACGGCCAGTTTATCCTGTATGATGATTGTTTTTAACATGCTCAAGTGTCTGCTGAACCTTTGTCTGTATGGAAGAGAACAACAACCATCTAGTCAAGCCTCTCCATGCAATTGGAGTCACTTCCCCCTGATTTCACTCCAGTCAATCCAATCTGGACCTAATCCAAGGCCTTGACTTCCTTCCTGAAGTGTGGAGCCCAGAATTAGGCATACACAGCGATTTGAAAAGGTTAAGCATAGCTTCCTTCATCCATGCACCCTGCTTCTATTTCTAAAACTCAGGATCCCAAGCAGTCTTTGGTGTGCACACAAGCGCAAGAATGTATGGGCAGATAATGCAAAGTTTGCACCTCATATACTATGGTGTCTGCCTGTGAAGGCCTGATGACTTCAAATGGTCCATTGAACTCCGACTAAACCCTGTCCAAAAGGGAGGAGTGGAGCAGAAGGTAGCAGGAAACAAGGAGGCCCAGACTGAATAATGTAGAAGGGTCATGACCTGAAACCTCACTTGTCCATTTCCTCCCCAGCTGATCCTAAGTTCCTCCGGCGCTTTGTATTTGGGTCAAGACTCCAACATCTGCAGTTCCTTGTGTTTCTCAATTACTTCCATCCATTTTCCTAGTTGATACCTCTTTTTCCATAATGTGAACTCGGAAACTTAGGAGTTCACAAGTTTCATATTAGGGCAAGGAAAACATACCTAACCTCAGCTTTTGTATGTTTATCAGCAGGACAAAATTATAGTTTCATTCCTTGAGAGGCATCAGCAAATTGTTTACCATCAATCTGTGTTACTAACTGGACATTAGACGATTACCCATTCTCCCTGTAGTTTTTCTCCGGGTGCTCCAGTTTCCTCCCACATTCCACACACGTGCAGGTTTGTAGGTTAAATAGCTGCTGTAACTTCCCCCTAGTGTGTAGAATGTGAAAGCGACTGAACATAGAACTAGCGTACCTGGTGATCAATGGTCAGCACGGTCTCGGTGGGCCGAAGGGCCTGTTTCCACGCTGTAATTCCAAAACTAAAACTGCTGTCCGAGTATCTTGAGTTGCTTTCTGCTTTCAAAAGTTTCAAGTATAATTTTTCTATCAGATACCACAAAGTAGAAAAGTGCCTTATCTAACGATTCCAAAGAAATGGTCTTTAACCAATAATTCAAGGACTATCCAATAGCAAGATAGCATTCGACTGGCAAAACACGCTAACATTATGAAGGGTTAAACTGTTATCTCAATTCATCAGCAAACATTCACCTTGAAAATAAATTGGCAACCCAACTGTACTGAAAGTAGTTCAGCTGACAATCACTACAACTGGTCTAAGCTATTGATGCCGCACCCCGTAATTAAATTACTGGGTTACGCATTCATCAGGAGCCGTGTCTGTAGTTGACTTGTGACCCAGTAAATCGGTGACTACGTCTAATGAGAGGCAGATCTATTCAATAACCTACTTCAGCCCACTGACTCCAGTGCCGAGTGAAATAACAGTTCATTTATACAGGATCGATGAGAGGCAGTGGCAAGATTGACAATTTCCGATTGCAATTCGTTCACTCAATGCACGGAATTACAAAAAACCCGATGATTCACAAGGGAAGAAGGATCGAAGAGAGTGCTACAATGTTGAAGCGATTGACTATTATTCAATTAAAGACACGATTAGGGAGACCAAGCTGGGACATGAAGACTGTAACTGACAACGCGAGAGGTACAAACAAACAGGGACCGTGACATTGTGGCAACAAAGGGACACTTGGCAGCTGGGAGTGTTGTATTGTCAGCTCCCTGGGTTCCCACAGACAACAACCTTCAGATCCCAACACAACAACAGAAGACCGGGCGGATGCTTCAAGTGGATTTCCACATGCGGAGCCTTTAACTATAGGAGCCTAAGATTAGGCCACACACAGAGCAGAGTGATGCAGTCAGTACCAGGCCCAGGCATGGCTGAAGGGAGGGGAGGGACAGAAACCTGCAACCATTTCTGTTTCAGCGTAAATCAGGCAAACTACTCATGCAGAAGAAGTGCTGGCGTAGCTGAGCGGGTCAGGCAGCATCTCAAGAGAACATGGATAGAGAGTGGATTGCCAGAGGGAGGCCCCATGCAAATTGGAGGAACAGCACCTCATATTTCGCTTGGGTTGCTTACATCCCAACAGCATGAACGTTGAATTCTCCAATTTTAGGTAACTTTTATAAAAACCTCCCTCCCCACTCCCCACTCCCCCCCCCCCCCCCCCCCCTTCACCATGCTCCCACCCTTCCTCCGCTAAAGGTCGATTAACCAGTTCCACGGTTCACAATGATGTGTCCCTCTTGGGCTCACGTCCTCTAGCCAACAATCAGCCTTTCAGGGAACATCGTTGCACAAAGTCATCTGTTGTATTGTCCCCGTATTGTCCGGTTTTATTTTCTCTCGCTTCCAATTCCCCACGTCCCTCTCCCACAATGAATTTGAAGAAGGGTCCTGACCCCAAACGTCACCGATCCATTTTCTCCATGGATGCTGCCTGACCCACCGAGTCACTCCGGCATTCTGTGCTGTGGATAGACGATGTTTCAGGTCGAGACGCTTCTTCAGGCTCATTGTGGGGTGGGGGAGATCTAGACTCGCACTTATTTCTCACCTCCCCCTTCCACCTACATTCCTTCTTCTAGCTTTACAATTTGCAATCATTTTGTCTCACACCTTCTGTCTTTTCATCTGTGGCCGTTGTCCAACCAGCTATCATTTAACCCTCCTCACCTGTGTCACGTTATTGCCTGCCAGGCTTTGTCTCTAATCTCCCCCCCCCATCAATCTGAAGAAGGGCCTCGACCCAAAACATCACCTATCCATGTTCTCCTGAGACACTATCTGATCCGCTGAGTCACCTCAACACTTGAGGTGTTTTATTTTGTAAACCAACATTGCAGTTCCTTGTTTCTACAAACTACTCAAGCACTCGTTGTGTGACCTGCTTTTAGTTTGCTTCTCATTGTGTCTAATTCTTGCTTTTATGCCGCGGTCTTTGAAGATCCTTGTTGGCTACGTTTGCAGTTGGGAGGAGGTTCATGTGGAACACAAACAACAGCGTAGACCAACTGAGCCAAATGTCCTTTCTCTGCGCTGTTCCTGTTTGCATTGACGTTGGAAAGAAAACACACCTCTGCAAATAAAAGTCCAGGTAACTGTACACACTGAAGACAAACACTGTCAGTCAAGCACCAAACCACCACACTTTCCCCAAAAAAGCACTTGCAGTTGGTTTAAACATGTTAATGTAGTCTTCAATACATATGTTACTCCGTCAAAATAAGGGGACATTCTTTAGCCTAAAGATGCAGAGCGGAAATAGGACCTTCGGCCCGCCGAGTCCACATTGACCTACGATCACCTGTTATACTAGCACTATCCTACACACTAGGGACAATTTACCGAAGACAATTAACCTACAAATATGTACATCTTTGGCGTGTGGGTGGAAACCGGAGCATCCAGAGAAAACCCACGCAATCACCAGGAGAACATACAAACTCCATCCAGACAGCACCCGTAGTCAGGATCGAACTCGGGTCCATGGCGCTGTAAAGCAGCAACTCTACCATAGCACCACTGTGCCGCCCCTCTTCGTAAAAGCTCATAAGGTTAGTGAGGAAAGACACAAAATGCTGCTCAAGGTCGTTTTTGAATACGTACGAATTTTGACTGAAGTCACATCCACATTCTCAATGACTACAAGTGGCCAATGAGGAATATTTTGGAGAAACAATGAAATGGAAAAACATTTTAAACAAATACACTCTTTAAACAAAGAAATCGACTGCCAGACAAGCACCGCACTTGTCAAGTACTCATTCAACTACAATCATTCCATCATGTACTTGTTTATGTTTTGTATTAGTCTCTACTATGTATAAGACAGCTAAATAGTGATATTGGAAATATATAGTTTTGTAAATGTACAAGTATTTAATAGGTCAGGCATAGAGTACATAGAGAGATAAAGAGTAAATGGCGTAATGTTGGTGACCTGTTTTTCTGGAGCTCCCGCAACAACAGCTTCGTCCGCTGGACTGGAGGGCGGCAGCTTCGGCAGCTTCGACCGCCCCGGGCCGCGGAGTTTGAACCGGCCCGTTCGCGCAACTAGGATTCAGCCGCGGGACTGACTTATCATCACCCGGCGGGGTCACAACATCGGAGGCCTGGATCGCCTCAGCGCAGAGGGAGAGCAAGGAGGGAAGAGACAAGGACTTTGGGACTTTTGCCTTCCATCACAGTGAGGAGGTGCCTGGTGGACTCACTGTGGTGGATGTTGAACTGTGTTGAATGTGTGCATTGTTATTTATTCTGTGTTATGACTGCAAGGTTAAACCATTTAGTTGTACTGTAAATGTGCAATGACAATAAAATTGAATCTAATCGAATCTAATCTAATGTGCAACGGATATAGTTGCTGTCATAGAGAAAGATGTGATTGCGCTGAAGAGGATTCAGAGAGGATGCACCTGGATGGTGCCTGGATTGAAGCATTTCACTTACGAGGAGAGACTGGACTTACGAGGAGAGACGTGGCCTACCATCTGGATCGGAGTGGCCTTTCCTACCGGAGACCGGGGATCGGACGGCAGCGCGGAACTAGATTCAACGCGGAGCGGGCGATGCCTACCTGGATCGCCGTTTCGAGCTCCGGAGCGTTGGGCCGCTGCTCCAACATCGCGGAGCCGCGGTTCGCGAAGCTCCCAGCGCGGGCGGCGCTGACCGACATCGGAGTCCTGGGGCCCTTTGCCGAGGGCCGCCAGCGTTGAATCTCCGCCCGGCGCGGCCTGGGGACTTCGGGATGCCGCGGACTCAGGTGGGAAGCGGCCGATTCGGAGGTCCAAGCCGTTCCGACATCCTGTTAGAGTGGGCCTGAGCGGTGGGCTGCCCGTAGCGGCGACTGCAGAGGGCGCCGGAGGCCCCGACCACGAGTGAACATCAGGAACATCAGAGGAAGATGACTGACTTTAGTGCCTTCCCTCACAGTGGGAAGCTTTTGATTCTGCTGTGTGGGGATGTTTTATGTTGAACTCTATCGTGTGTTGTGTTCTTTATTTTATTGTATGGCTGCATGGTGAACACACATTTTACTGTGCCAACTGGCACATGTGACAAATAAATGTATCTTGTATCTTGGACAGGCTGGTTTTGTGTTCCACGGAGTGGAGGAGGCTGAGAGGTGACCAGAGAGAGGTATACAAAATTATGAGGAGAAAGGTGGTAGGAATCGAGGTGAGAGGTCGGAGCTTTAAGGGATCCAAGGGGGATTTTCTCCTCCGCAGAGTGCCTGGAATCAGGAACGTTTCACCCATATAACAATTACAGCACGGAAACAGGCATTCTCCGCCCTTCCAGTCCGTGCCGACCATTTATTTTCCCCTAGTCCCATCTACCTGCACTCAGATCATACCCCTCCATTCCCTTCCCGTCCATATACCTATCCACTTTACTTTTAAATGTTAAAATCGATCCAGCCTCCACCACGTCTGCTGGAAGCTCATTCCACAGCGCCGCCACTCTCTGAGTAAAGAAGTTCCCCCTCATGTGACCCCTAAACTTCTGTCCCTTAATTCTCTTGTCATGCCCTCATGCCCGAGGATAGAATCAGAGGAAACCAGCACCAGGTGCTTTGGCCCAACTTATCCATGTTGTCTAAAGCTGGTCTCATTTGTCTATGTTTGGCCTACTCCCCTTGAAATATTTTCTATGAATGTACCTGACCAAGTATCTTCCAAACATTGCAATTATTCCCGATTCTACAATTTCTTCTGGCAGCTCATTCCAAAGTCGCACCATCCTCGTGTGAAAAAGTCTCCCCCCAGTGTGCTTTTATATCTTTCCCCTCTCACCTTAAATCAATGTTGTCTATTTTTAGACTTCCCTTCCCTAAGAGAAAAAAAAAATGTATGGCCTCTCGTCACGTTATGTATGGCCTCACGATTTCATACACCTCTATAATATCATTCCTCAGCCTCCGACACTACAAAGAAAAAAGTCCCAGCTTCTCCAGACTCTCCTTATACCTCAAGTACTCCAGCTGTGGTAACATCCTTGTGAATTGTTTTTGCAGGTCTGTCCAAAAGCTGGGGACCCACAACCTGCACACAATACTCTGTGTGGTGTCACCAATGATTTGTACGGTGTAACATGACATCCTAACTCCAGTACACAGTGTCCTGCCAATGAAGGCAAGTGTGCCAAACGCCGTCTTCACCACCCTGTCTCACTGTGTCTCCACTTTCACTGCACTCCTAGGTCTCTCTGTTCTACAACACTCTCCAGGGCCCTGCCATTTACTCTGCAAGTACCGACTTAGTTGAACTTACCAAAATGCAATATCCCGCAAGTGTCCGAGCTAAACTCCATCTGCCATTCCTTCGCCAACTTCTAAATCTTATCTAAATATTGTTGTGATTTTAGATAACTTCACTGTCCTCCACGCCATCAATGTTGGTGTCACCCGCAAACATACTAGCCACATTAACCAGGAACTCAGCGGGTGAGGCGGCATCTATGGAGCGAAGGAAATAGGCTACGTTTCGGGTCGAGACCCTTCTTCTCGATCCGAAACGTTGCCCATTTCCTTCGCTCCATAGATGCTGCTTCACCCGCTGGGTTTCTCCAGCATTTTTGCCTACCTTCGGTTTTCCAGCATCTGCAGTTCCTTCTTAAACAGCCACATTAACCAAATAATTAATGCGGACGAGAAACACCAGTGGGTCTAACGCAGATCCCTGCAGCACACCAATGGTCTCCAATCTAAAACGTAACAGGCAGAAGGGCCTGTTTTTATAGTTGTGCTAATCTATGGTGCAGTTCAATGGGTTTCCCTCCCATGTCTCACTCCTTTGCTAGACTCGCCTCTTGCTGTTTTACTTTCCCAATAACCATATACCAATTCATTTATTCGCTCCTTCTTTCCACGACTGGAACACGATCTGCCTCAGCCCAAATTCCAATATCAGGTGCAAAAAAAAAAACAAGCTGCTGGAAGAACTCGGCAAGTCAGGCAGCATTTGTGGAGGGAAATAGACAGACGGTGTATCGGATTGGGACACTTCTTCCAGACAAAGTCTAATTGCCTCCCTCATCGCCGTTCGCTCATCTCAAGCGGCTATTTAAAGTTAACCTGATTCACCAACTTGCCAAAATATCACCACTCCCTGGTCAAGAAATGTATCCCATCTCAGCCCAAGTATTGATGTATTAATCCTAAATATTTGAGTTCCACTTCTAGCTGGACAGGTTTAGCAGAATGCTGTTTGGAGACAAAGTTGGACAAAATTGGATTGCTTTCACTGGAATGCCAACGGCCAAGGGGAGACCTGACAGAAGTATATGAAATTATGAGTTGCATGGTTAAGGTAGACAGTCCCAGGGTGGAAATGTCAAAGCCTAGAGGGTGATGGGTGCTTGGAACATGTTACCAGGGATGGTGGTGGAGGCAGATACGATAACAGCATTTAAGAGGTTTCTAGATAGGCATATGGATATACTGGAAATGGAGGGATTAGGATCATATGCAAACAGATGAGATTAGTTTATCTTGGCATCAAGTTTGGCTCTGTGGGCGGAAGGGCCTGTTGCGGTGCTGTACTGTCCTCTCTTCTAGCCTCTCTGCACAGAGGAAAACATCCTTTGAACAATAACCCTCAAGTCTCTTCCACCATCCCCCTCCCCATCCTCTGTGTTTCAATAAAATTGCATCTGAACCTCAACAACTCTTGGCTGCAGGGACGTCACCCACCCATCCAAGGAATAAAGACCAAGTCTCTTCAATCCACATGCAAGGATTGTGTCAAACAATGGACATCTATGAACCGAAAACCTGCCTTTGGCTATTTTGAAAAACCAGTCAAGGAGCAGTGCATTCTATAGCACAAAAGTCCTATTATGAATACCCTAGAATAAAAACAGCATCACAAGATCGTTTGATCACATGGAAGATGCTTTGCTGCATTTTATAGATAAGAGACAGTTAAGACTAATATCAATATACTAATTGGCAAAAGTGCTGGGTAAATTCATTAGAAGGGACAAACAAGTCAAGTGAGTTGGATCATTATCGTTCTGATATGGCTGTGTGATTAGCAAACATCCATAAAAATCTGGAGTTATAAAATAAAAAATACATACTAGGTGACTGATGTCAGCAAGTAGAGTGGACAAACAAGGTTTCTAGATAGGCATATGGATATACTGGAAATGGAGGGATGAGATCATATGCAAACAGATGAGATGAGTTTATCCCGGCATCAAGTTTGGCTCTGTGGGCTGAAGGGCCTGTTGCTGTGCTGTACTGTCCTCTCTTGGTCCTGCAGATCCTGGGTTACAGAAAAAGACTCAAAATGCTGAGTAACTCAGCGATCAGGCAACATCTCTGGAGAACATGGATCGGTAACGTTTCAGGTTGTGATCAGGTTGATTGTGGTGGGTCCAGCAAACAATCCCCCGCATCCCCCTTTCATCCACCCACTTTAATGGCCCACCTGTATTGGCATCCATTTCAACCCGATCCCCTCATCAGCGGTAGAGTTGCTGCCTTACAGCGCCAGAGACCCGGATACGATCCCGACTATGGGTGCATGTCTGTCCAGAGTTTGTACGTTCTCCCAGTGACCTGCGTGGGTTTTCTCCGGGATCTCCGGTTTCCTCCCATACCCCAAAGGTGTAGGTTTGTAGGTTAATTGGCTTGGTGTAATTGTAAATTGTCCCTAGCGTGTGTCAGATAGTGTAACTGTGCTGGGATCGCTGGTCGGTGGGGCCTGTTTCTGCACTGTATCTCTAAATCCCTATCTCCTACTTTTCATCTTTTGACCTTTATCCAACTGTTAGCCAATCAATAAAAATCCTCAACTGCATCCAACGATCACTTGCCACGCTTTGCCCTGCCCTCCTCTTTCACCTTCCCAAAGTGTTCAATACAGTCCCCAATGGTTCCACACGCCAAGCCCCTCTATGTCCATCTTTGTGAGGGCTGAGCCCCACAGGGCTCAGATAGAGCTCTTAAAGATAGCGGAGTCAGGGGATATGGGGAGAAGGCAGGAACGGGGTACTGATTGTGGATGATCAGCCATGATCATATTGAATGGCGGTGCTGGCTCGAAGGGCCGAATGGCCTACTCCTGCACCTATTGTGTATCCTCAACACATCTATAATTAAGGTCAGAATTTGACTTTACTTCAGCTTGATGAATGTAGAAAATAACTAAAGACCAAAAACGATGTCCTGATGATATCCTCCTTTGTGCCAGGGATAGAAAGCAGCAACCTTGTACTGCCATAGATGCCAAAAGCCCACTGGATATCCATAAGCAATGGCATTAATTTATGGTGATTGAACTGCAATCAGCGCACATAAAATATAGGAAAGAAGTAATCATTCAAAGGGGGTGAGAGTGGAAATGATTGAGATTAAAAAATTGGAATCAATAGAATGGAATTGTTAAATTCGCACAACTGTAATAGCCTAATTCATTGCCACAGGCAGCTGTGGAGGCCAAGTCAATGGATATTTTTAAGACAGTTTGACAGATTTCTGATTAATAAGGGTGTCAGGGGTTGTGATGTGAAGGCAGGAGAATGGGGTTGAGAGGGAAAGATGGATCAGCTGTGATTGAATGGCGGAGCAGACTTCGGGGGGGGGGGGGGGGGAATGACTTAATTTTGTTTGGAGAGCTCCAGCACTGCTTCCACATCACACGCCTGCAAAGATACCACCAGCCTTTGACCCAAATCCTGGTGCTCCCCAGTAACACTCTGGGTGTACTTCACTAAAATGACACAGTGATTCAAGAAGGGTGAACACCACCAACTTCTCCAACACTATTTGGAATGGACAATAAAAGTTGCCCCTGTCAGATCGTAAAAATGAAAACAAAAAACAGAGCCAAGACACTTCATGATGAGATAAATGCGAGTAATGCAAAACAGACACATATTTCACAGTACAATTAACTGATGTCCACTTCAACTGAATGAACTACATGAACTCATACCAATTTACTGCAGTCTGTAGTAAAGGTGGTGTGAATTTTTACCCCTGCAATTGAACCTTTATCACCTAACAAGACAATTCCTATTCAACAAATAATTGGACTAATGAAAATATGTTAGAAATTCAGCCATTTAAAAGTTGTTGTTTTCTTTTAAAATCAACCTGAAGTATTATCTATCGAGTTAGGTAAATTATATGTGAGAGGTGAGTTATCTTGTGCTTTTCTGGAGGTTCTTGAGACTTTCGAGATACAGCGTGGAATTATAATATGGAAACTGAGGAGTATATTTCAGCGCAATTAGTGTTTTACTGGAAAATACCAAGGCAGCATTTTTGCACGTAGCAAGATCCAACAAACAACAATGTCATAACGACCAGGTAATGTGTTCAGCGATGGTGCATAATGAACCTGGACCAGAGTACCCAGGAGACAACTCCGTCACCATCCACCGAGATAGACTATTCTATTTTTATGCCTGAACAGATGTGGGCTCAACTTGAGCACATCATCGTAAAGATGAAACTTCCAGCAATGTAGGGCTCCCTCAGGACCAGAAATAAACGCCAGTGGGGATTACGTAACCAAACCTGGGGACGGGATTTGAACCCATAGCCCTCAGTTCAATGTACTGGACCTTTTCAGAGTGCCTTAAATCCTGTTCATTGAATCAATAGACAATAGGTGCAGGAGTAGGCCATTTGGCCCTTCGAGCCAGCACCGCCATTCAATATGATCATGGCTGATCATCCCCAATCAGTACCCCGTTCCTGCCTTCTCCCCATATTCCCTGACTCTGCTATTTTTAAGAGCCCTATCTAGCTCTCTCTTGAAAGCATCCAGAGAACCGGCCTCCACCGCCCTCTGAGGCAGACAATGCCACAGACTCGCCACTCTCTGTGAGAAAAAGTGTTTCCTCGTCTCCGTTCTAAATGGCTTACTCCTTATTCTTAAACTGTGGCCCCTGGTTCTAGACTCCCCCAACATCGGGAACATGCTTTCGTCTGGAATCATGTTTTCATATGGAATCGTCTATTCCATAACAATGACAGGAACGTTTTGAATAATGAAAGTCGTACTTTAATTGATGCACATTGGTTGTGAAGAGTAGTTTCAACCAGGACTGAATGTTTTGCGAATGGACGTTTGTACAGTCAAAGATAGACACAAAAATCTGGAGGAACTCAGCGGGACAGGCAGCATCTCTAGAGAGAAAGAATGGGTGACGTTTCAGGTTGGGACCCTTCTTTAGACTTGATCCGAAACATCACCCATTCCTTCTCTCCAGAGATGCTCCACCTTTTTGTGTCTATCTTTGGTTTAAACCAGCATCTGCATTTCCTTCCTACACCTTGCACAATCAAAGCATCTCTTCCACATTTCCTTCTCCCTTTGTCCTACTTTTGATTTCATGCACTGAGTTCCCAAGCTCCTACGCTCTAGAACAGCTTACCCAAATTCTTCCTTCTACACTTTTCCACTACATTAAGACACCCAATAAATTCCATCCCCTTGTCCAAGCTTAAGGACAATTATTGTAATACTTTGGTTTGTGGTGCAGGATGAAATCGTGTGCAAAAACCGCTGTGAAACAGCTCCACCAATAGGTACAATGTAAATCAAAATTGTTGATCAAAACAGAACAGTAAGACAGCGGTAGACTTGATGCCTTACAACGCCAGAGACCCCGGGTTTGATCCCGACTTGGGGTGGTTTCTGTACAGAGTTTGTGGCCGCGTGACCGCGTGGGTTTTCTCCGGGTGCTCTGGTTTCCTCCTACATTACAAAGAAGTACAGGTTTGTCGGTTATTTGGCTTTTGTAAAATTGAAAATTATTCCTGGTGTGTAGGCTAATGCGTGTGCAGGGTTAGCACTGGCCGACACGGACTAAATGGGCCGAAGGGCCTTTTAGAGATACGCTGTAACTCTAAAATCTAACTGACTTCCTGAGAAGCAGAAACAAATCACACGTCCCCCATATCATTTATCCAATTTATTAGTGTAACGTAATGTCATGAATTAAAAATACTGTTGCAGTATTAAACCTGGTCGTTGCACTAAAACCCATGACTGAAGTTAAGGATTTAGAAGCCTGAAGATTCATATCAAGTGGGAGCACTTCATCAGGTCGTTTAAATACCACAAAATTAAATCATCAGAAATGGAAGATATTTCATAACATCTGCTGTAAATTAAACTTTCAGACAATGCAATGGGGAGTATGATGTAACAAATTCACAAGTCAAACAAATTACCAGCTCATAGCAACGAGCAGCTGCTTTAGATTTTTTTTTAAATATAAAAATAAAAAGGATCTGGGGAAAATTCAAAACCAAAGTACAAACTCAAATTGGATTCCAATCAAAAGCATCAGTTTGGTTCTGACAGGCAAGGCACAAGATAACAGTGCCTCTGTGGTTCAGTACCAAAACACAATCTTTGGATCAGGCTAAATTTTGGTGCTATTACCAATGTATGTTTGATCATTTTTGTCTGCATTTTTGGAGGACTCCAACATGACCCTTGCTCGGTGCAGTTCATGGTGCGGTTTTGCAGCACAGCCCCCATCGTCAGAAGGACCTTGCCAATTTGACTGGAATCTGATCGCTTGGATCAGTGCTCAATGGTGTTGGAGAGTGGCTCCACACAATGACATTGACAGGGTTAAAGTTCGGGACCCCACTCTCAACCCGAGGCGACAAGCGGATACTGCTGGCCAATCGTGGGCTTACATGCTTGACATTGAGAAATAAATGCGAATTTAAAACTGTCAGGCAGAATGGCAAAATGATCAAAGAGACTGGAGGATAGGGTCAGGGTCAATTACGGACTAGGTCATAGTCAACGCTTTCCATCATCTCAAGAGTACTGATCTAGTGAAGTGGGAGAGCATTTTGCTGCATTGTGTATCAACTGGTACGTTGTTCTCAGTACAAAGACCATCCCAAAGGCAGCTCCGATATGCTCTCGTACAGATTGCTGGGTCATTATTGAAGGAACTTGGCATATCTCTGGGTTATGCAGTGAAATTTTAAACATAATTTTCACAAAATTCACTGTCAGCCGCGCAGCAATTCAGACTGTCAAAACGTACACAGATTGAAAAGCATTCATTGATCGACCAAGTGGCAGGAAATTAACCAGGGGCTGGTAATGGAAAAGGAATATCGAATAGTACTCTGACCAAGGGAATTAATTGGAGCTCACACTCACTCATCTATCAACCTGTATTAACTGACCAACACGGACTCCTTCCCCGCCGAAATGCCAATCCTCCTTCTCCATTCCCATTACGATTTGCCTTCTCATGAGAATCCTCTATGGTACATTTCTAACCTCTGATGATCCAGTTCTCTGGATCTGTAAATACCTATCCAGACTTCTATAAGAAGCTTCATAAACCTTTTCCAGCAGCTTCAGTCCCTTGTACATGCAAGCTCTTGTCCCACCCCTTCTTTCATAAGTTCATGTCATAGGAGCAGAATTAGGCCATTCAGTCCATTTAGTCTACTCCACCATTTAATCATGGTTAAACCTTTCCCTCTCAACTCCATTCTCCTGCCTTCTCCCCATAACCTTTGATACCCTTACTAGTCAATAATTTGTCAATCTCCATAAGAGGTCCTCTCACGTCTTTCTACTAGCTATCTCCCCTCTACATGGAAACATAGAAAATAGGTGCAGGAGTAGGCCATTCGGTCCTTCGAGCCTGCACCGCCATTCAATGTGATCATGGCTGATCATCCAACTCAGTATCCTGTACCTGCCTTCTCTCCATACCCCCTGATCCCTTTAGCCACAAGGGCCACATCTAACGCCCTCTTAAATATAGCCAATGAACTGGCCTCAACTACCTTCTGTGGCAGAGAATTCCAGAGACTCGCCACTCTCTGTGTGAAAAATGTTTTCCTCATCTCGGTCCTAAAGGAATTCCCCCTTATCCTTAAACTGTGACCCCTTGTTCTGGACCTCCCCAACATCGGGAACAATCTTTCTGCATCCAGCCTGTCCAACCCCTTAAGAATTTTGTAAGTTTCTATAAGATCCCCCCTCAATCTTCTAAATTCTAGCGAGTACTCTATCAGTCTGAAAAAATACCCCAATCGCAAATCTCATCCGCCCATTATCCTCCGCATGTGCTGCCGGACCCTCTGAATTCCTCCTGCAGTTTGGCTTTTGTTTTATAATCTATTATCTTTTTGACCACATTGTTGGTCATCTATCGCAAAATCTCCTTGTGTGGTCCCACATCTTATATTATTCCTATGAAATGATGCAAGCATTTTCTTTTGTTGCCCAAAGTACTACTCAAAAGTTGGGCATGGTTGATTTGGACAGGCACACAATCCTTTTGTTCCATTACACTGGGAAAACAGAATGAACTGGAGATTAGCAGAATCTATTGTGGACCTATTGTGGTCCTGATTATAGTTAGCATGTATTGTTGAATGGGGTGGCACAGTGGCCAGCTGGTAGACCTGCTGCCTTAACACTGGGATTCAATTCCAACCTCCAGTGCTGTCTGTGTGGAGTCTGTATGTTCTCACTGCATGGTATCCTTCTGGTTTCATGGTTCCCTCTCACATCCCAAAGACATGCAAAAGTTAATTGGCTACTGCGAACTGCCCCAAGTATAGACGAGGGGTAGAATCTGGGGCAGAAGTGATAACGTTATAGAAAAGAATACAGTAGGATTAAGGTACACACTCAAAAGGCTGGAGGGCCTGCTTCCATGTTTAATAACATTCATTTCTAAATTATGAGAAATGTGATAAAAGGGCAAAATATACAATTAATGGCAAGACTATTAACAGCATTGATGTGCAGAGGTAATCTTGGGGTTCCAGTTCATAACCTCCCGAAAATGGCAACGCAAGTAGATGGGAAAGACGGCACATGATATGTTTGCTTTCATCAGTCCGGGCATCGAGTGTAAGAGTCATGACACAGCTTTATAGGGCTTTGGTTTGGCCGCATTTGGTGTATTGCGTGCACTTCTGATCGCTCCATTAAAGGAAGGATGTGGGGACTTTGGAAAGGATGCAGTGGAGGTTTATGAGAATGATGCCTGGATGAAGGAGTATTAACGGCATGAAGAGATTGTAGAGGCCTGTATTGTTTTTTGTGGAATGCCGGAAGTTACGGTGAGTCCTGATAGAACTCCGTGAAATTTATTTCAAGCGGGCATAGATGGGGTAATCAGTCAGAATCTTTTTCCACAGGTTGGAAATATCAAATACCAGAAGGCACAGCTTTAAGATGAGAGGGGCAAAGTTTAAAGGAGATGTGAGGAGTAAGTTGTTTTATTTTTTTTTGCAGAGGGTGGTTAGGGCCTGGAATGTGCTGCTGGGGGTGGTGTGGAGGCAGATACAAAAATGGCATTTAAGAGACTTTGGATAGGCATACGGATATGCAGGGAATGGAAGTATATGGAATATATACAGTCAGTTTGCGTTGGTATCATGTTCAGCATAGACATTGTGGGCCAAAGGGCCTGTTCCTGGGCTGTAATGTTCTATGTTCACTACCACTATCAACTCGGGTGAAAGCATAAAGATTTTTCAACAAATAGGAACGGGGGTGTTTGGACCCATGAACAGTTTCAGAAGCATAAGATAGTCTCATCTAGCTCTGAGATGCTTTGGTGCAGCAGATGTTGGCTACTTGGTTTCCAATCCACAGCGATCCATTTTAATCTGTTCTCCAGCAATTTCCACACAAGGTCATACATGCAATATTCATCATTGATATCTTCCCTGAAAAGGCTTTCCCTATTGATAATTGCCTTTATTGATCATCTCTCACTGCTCCCTCCACTTACGACAAACTGCACGGAACAGAGGCTCACTCTATCTGTGAGTCACAAAGAATGATTTATCCTGCGTTACAGCAGGTAGCTGGAGATTCCTGGCTGCATGGCCTACACTCTTCACGTAGGCAGAGCAGCAAACCTTGCAGTTACGTATCCACTTTAAATGCTTCAGTAAAACCCCATGACCTACAAATCAACACCAAACAACAAAAAAACAAGGACAGATGTATCCATCTCAGATGTGCCCTATGAGGTAGGTTGACACAGGACTTAGAGGGGAAAAAAAATAAATTGTGATTATCATTCATTTGAAGTTAAATAGATTTCTTTCATAAACGTGCAGAGTGTAATTTGAAGCAAAACTTGTAAATCGACCAAACGTGGGAAGGTACAGGTAAGTTTGGGCTTTTGAGCAATAGTCATCAATAATGGGGAGGAATCTGCCTACAGACAGGAAGTGTCACAGCTGGCGTCCTGGTGCCATCGCAACAACCTAGAGCTCAATGCTCTTAAGACAGTGGAATTGATTGTAGACTTTAGGGAGAGCTCCCCCTCCCCTCACCCCACTCGCCATCTACAACACCACAGTCACATCTGTGGAGTCTTTTAACTTCCTGGGAACCATCATCTCCAAGGACCTTAAGTGGGGGGCTACCATCGACTCCACAGTCAAAAAGCACAACAGAGGATGTACTTCCTGCGGCAGCTGAGGAAGCACAATCTGCCACAGGCAATGATGGTCCAATTCTATACGGCCATCGTAGAGTCTGTCCTCACCTTCTCCATCATGGTCTGGTTTGGCTCAGCCACCAAGCACGACACCTGGAGGCTGCAGCGAATCGTCCGATCAGCTGAGAAAGTTATTGGCTGCAACCATCCCTCCATTGACAAACTGTACACCGCAAGGGCCAGGAAGCGAGCGGGTAAAATCAATTCTGACCCCTCTCACAAACTCTTTGAATCACTTCCCTCTTGAAGGTGACTCCAGAGTGTCACAGCCAGACACCAAAACATGTTTTTTCCACAAGTAGTAGCTCTACTCAATAACCAAAAATCTGTAGCCTCCTCTTGCATGTGTAATCAATAATGTTTTATTATTAATGTTTAATGTTTTATGTGTCATTCTTATGTCATGTTGTCACTTGTGGGCGGAGCACAAAGGCAAATTCCTTGTATGTGAATACTTGGTCAATAAACTTATTTATTCATTCATCCAACTCCATGTTTATTAAACTGCCAGGATGGTAGAGTTGAAATGGTCTTTGATCGTTCAACAACAACCATTTCCTCCAGCTGCCAAATCACTCAACCTGGCAAATGGTTCGGCTGCACTAATTCCATTCCCGTTATCACCTCATAGGCATCTCCAAAGAGGCACATGGAAGGAGTACAATGGTGGATGCACGAGAGACTACAGTCTGAGCCACAAGCAAGGAAACTCAAATATATTATGGTGAGATCCATTGATTTTGGATCAGGATACATTAAAGATCTTTCCTTTATGAAGAATGGTGGGCGACGCGAACCACATTGCACAGACTTATTTTTACGTAAAGAGCAAGACAGATAAATTAGCGGTAAAGTCAGATCTAATTCTGACGCTGGCAGTCTCAACTAGTTGGTACTATTTTTAAAGCAATGACTGATGACCTGGCAAACTGTTAAACATTTCACTGACATTCACACAATTGGCTTGATTCAAAGTGAAGAAATAAAAATTGATGTATCCCAGTAACGTCGCAGACTCAATCAGGTTAATAGAATGCGGCTGATCAAACCTCGTGGCCCCAAAGGGTTATGTCAAATGTCAGCCTCTGGGGTTGATCTCAATTACTGCAGCAGGGCACAAGTGTTTCTCCCTTTTGCTGAGCAGGCATTGGTTTCCTTTACATCTCAGTTGACTGATCATGTTGCACACAGAGCAAGAAGCCAACAGAAGGAAACAAAACCACACTCCTCTGCAGCAAGTTACTGACTGCCACGGCACCAGCATCAATGCACCCACAGCAGGAGTGTTTATCTCCTTTACACTCCACGTTCGGATACAATGAATAGCTAGCCACTGTGTCACTGGTGGCACGTTCCACACAAGCCGCTCCACTTATTCATTCAACTGAGATGGGGTATGTTTTTTCCCCTCAGTTGTGTTATCAGAACAAAGTTGGACACCAAGCCACGCTAGGCGGCAGACACTCAAGAGATGCACCCACTTTGGTTGCTCAGGCTCACAACATCTGGGGTAAAGGCAACTGCTGGGGTAAAGTCACAAAGTGTTTGAGTAACTCAGCAGGTCAGACAGCATCTCCAGTGAAAAAGGGACCGGTGACCTTTCAGGTCGGGACCCTTCTTCAAACCGATTGTGGAGTGGGTGGTGGTTCAGAAAGCTGGAAGAGAGGAGGGGCAGAACAACGCTTGGTGAGTGATAGGTGGATACAGGTGAAGGGGGTGGGGGCTATCTGATAGGCAGATGGTTGGACAAAAGCCAGAGATAAAAAGGCAAAAAGGGGTGAGATAAGAATAGAAGCGGTGCGGAGGGGGAAGGGGAGAAATGGGTGCGAGTCCACGGCGGGACACAGGGAAGGGCGGATTTACAGGTTAGTTTCCGAAAAACAATATTCTTTGTAGGTTAATTGCCTAAAATTGAAGAATGCAATGTTCTGAGTTACTCCAGCACTTTGAGGTTTTTTTGTAACAAACATCTGCAGTTCCTTGTTTCTCCAGTTGGGGTAAAGGGTGGATCAAGCCGATCGCTACACTTTTCAGGAAATGAAGAGGGGCTAAGGCTAAAGGGCCTGTCCCACCAGCATGCAACGCCATGCGATGAGCGCGACCTAACGTGGTCGCTTGAGCCGTCCGGCGTCGCGGGGCCAGTCCCATTTCGATCGCCGGAGCCGTGCGGAATTGTGCGGAGTTCGTCCCGACATCACGCGGGGCTCCGAAAAACTGACTATGTTCAAAAATTCCGCGCAGCAACGGCTTGTCGGCTCGCAGTCGCCTCGACGCATTACACACTGCCTCGACGTCATGCCTCCGTGAACCACTCTGTAGGTGCCTCCATGACCCTCTAGGTGTGTGGCTCCGTGGCCCTCTGTGTGTGTGCCTCTGTGCCCCTCTCTGTGTGCCCCTCTCTGTCCTGGCGAACCTACCTTAGACTTCGCTCCAAGTTCGCCTCACTTTGCGCCGCGTTGCGCCACTCACCCGACCTCCGCGCGGCCCTCGCTGCCGGTTTGGTCGCGCTTGCCGCATGCAGGCGCATGCTGGTGGGAACGGCCCTATACAGGGGATCACCCGACCTCCGCGCGGCCCCCGCTTCTAGTTTGATCGCGTTCATCACAGAGTTGCATGCTTGTAGGACAGGCCCTTAAGGCCAAGAGCTTTCAAGAGCAACATCAAACAAGGCAAAATGGAGCAGATGATGATGAAAATCCAGATGCAGCGGTTTCACGAGGAAATTAGAGGACAAGCAGATTCAATCCGTCCATAATTATCAAAAGATCTCTCCAATTGGGAAGAAAGCTTGGATTTCTATTTAAAGTATTTTAAAAGTCGTCAAAGTAAATTAAAACGATAATGTCCTTGAAAGGCGAGATTGCAATGCTATAGTGAGACAGGGATTGTTCTTCTTACAACAGGAAAGGTCCAAGGTAAGTGTAATGGTCACGAGAAGTTCTAAGGAAAGAGAGAGAAAAATGGATGATTTTTTGAGGGGAAAATCAACATGGGCTCATTGGGCCACATGGGTTTCTTTATGCTGCTTAATTCCACAGGTCCTACAAATTGTTTGCAGCCTGGGGGCTATTGAAAATCACAAACTATAACTTTGATTAAGCTCAACCCGAGAGCGAGGGAAAATGCAAGAGAGAGCAAAATGTTTCACATCCACAGTCAAAGGAATCCGAAATCAAACTACTAATACGAAAGAAGATGGACTATTTTGTGCACCAACGTCTTTCTGGATAGAAATAAATATTTCCCAAACTGTTTGTACTTTCAATTTGCATTGTACAATGTTTTTAATGCAAATTTGAGAAGCAGTTAAAAAAAAAAAAGATGCATTGGTCAGCACCGGCCCAAGGTGGAAAGTGATTGAGCCCGTTATCCAGGCAATGATGACACTGCAATTGAGGTACTGTATATATGTTGAACTTAAAAATAAATACTGGTCTCTTTGTGAAGAGATTTTACATCAAATCAAGCTCAGAAATGAGGAATCGCAAAACCTTGTTGTGCCTTCTCAGGAAAGGAAAGGAAGAAAGTTAAGAAAGACTGTTTTCATTTCCGTTAACAATGTCCCGGAGCATTTTATAACCATTTTTGAAGTGTAGTCACCGTCAGAATGCAGGAAATGTGGGAGCAAAATTGCTCGAATAATGAACACATGGAACTATTTTACTGATCAAAACACAATATATTGAGGACCTCAATGGATCAGGCAGCATCTGTGGAGGGAATAGAGGCAGCATCTGTGGAGGGAATGGACAGACAATACTTTAGGTCTGAACCTTTTTTCGGACTGATGGGGTAAGGGGTTATTACTTGAGCATCTGCTGTTCCTTGATTCTCTCTTTTAATGATATTAATTTGTGGGCAATTGTTCACCTGAACAGAGACATCGCATGAAAACAGGCCCTTGGGCACGTAAAATCCACAGCAATCACTGATCACCCATGCACACTAGTTCTCTGTTATCCCACCTTCACATTCACTCCCTACACGCTGGAGGAAATTTTACGCGTCAATGTGAAGCACTCGGGGGAAACCCACACAGTCACTAGGAGAACATGCAAACCCAACGCAGACAGTGCCTGAGGTCAAAGTCAAACTCAAACTCGGGTCCCTGGCGCTGGGAGACAGCAGCTCCACCACCTGCACCTTTATGCTGTCCTGTAATTCTGGGGAGAACTCCTCTATGCTTGTTAAAAGTCAAGTGATCCTTTCTGCATATGTAGTTGAGAGGGCAGGAAGACCCTCTTCAGCCCATCTGTTCACATGACTTCCATGTTATCCTGCTTTATCATCTACTTCCTACACACTAGGAGCAATTTTACAGAGGGCCATTTACCCTACTAACCCGCACGCCTTTGGGGTGTGGAGGGAAAACGGAGCACCCGGAGAAAACCCACGCGGTCACAAGGAAAACATGCAAACTCCACATCGGCAGCACCCAAGGTCAGGATCGAACCCGGGTCTTTGGAGTAGTGCGGCAGCGGCTCTAATAGCCTCACCACCGTGCTGTCCTTGCATATGCATTAAAGAAATTCGTATCAGATGAGCAAACTCCATAGGCATCAACCACTGGCTCATATATTGCAGGAAGCTGAAATAAAGCACGATTTAAAATCCAGTTTTACCGGATCAAAATAAGGCTGCTCTGGCCAATTAACTGGAATATAATATTCTCCACATTGTGTGGGCAGCCAACAAGTTACTCATGGAAACATTCTCATATACAGGTTGCTCTTGAATAGAAATCGTGCTGATTCAAGTATATTTGCAGCTGTTCAATCAAAATATTTAAGCAAAGTGCCAGATAACTAAAAGTCCCACTGGAATTATAACTGAAGCAACCTCACACACATTCTCAGTAAACAGAAGTTGTCCGATGAGCCAGTTTTGAATCTTAATTGTCAAAAGATCAAGATTGCTTCATTCCTGCAATCACCATAGTTCAGTGGGTATCCAGGAAATACTTAGGTCCTAATACACAAGACGAACTGGCTATCAGGTCTCAGTTTTTACTCTTCTCCACCCCGGCACAGGCTTGAAGAAGGCTCTTTTGATGGGATACGCATCATAATCTATGGCAAGGAGGAATAACGGAAAATATACTTGGTTACTTCATCAGTAACCTATTCACTCCCATAGCTCCACCAAAGGCCTTCTACGAATAATTAAACTCAATGATCCGTCGCTGTTCTAGCGATGGAAGCCAGCAACCAATTTTCACAAAGCATGACCCAACAAACAAGAACCACATGATATCCGTTTCAGAGACATTGGTTGGAGCATAATATTGGCTCGGATCCCCGGGGAATAAAACCATTGCTCGCGAACAAAACAAACAGCTGGCGGAACTCAGCGAGTCAGGCAGCGCCTGTGGAGTGAATGGACGTTTCAGGTCAGGACCCTTCTTCAGACAGCCAATGTTCCTGCACAGATGCTGCCCGACCGGCGGAGTTTCTCCAGCTTTTGCGTTTTGCTAATGAGTGCAGCAAGATTCCAGTTTCATTGTTACAACATTGCATTTTCTCACTGGCACCTTGGAATGTTTTTTCACATCGGAGGGTTCATCAAATGCTAAAGTTGTGCCTAGAAATGGCATTTTCAACGCTGCATCATTTCATCACCGATGTCTATCTTGATTTTGCTCTCAGCTATTGAGTTGGCTCAAGTTTATTGTCATACATACGACTTGGGTGAGGTACAGATGCACAAAAATGGTGCTTGCAAGTTGAGCGAGGTACAGATGCATGAAAATGTTGCTCGCAGCAACATCATAGGCACAAGGACTCGGGCAGCAAAAATAAATAAATAAGATAGACACAAAATGCTGCAGTAACTCAGCAGGTCAGGCAGCATCTCAGGCGGAAAGGAAAAGGTGATATTTCTGGTTGGAACTCTACTTCCCAAACAAGATTAATTACTGATAAATCCATTCGGGCAAAACGGAAAAGCATCCTTGCCCTATCAGCGGTTTCTAGTGAAAACTGATTCCATGGGAAATGGTCGAGGCAAATGGCTTTGATGCTGTCAAATGAAAGCTTGGTTGAGATTGAGGGAAAGCGTAATAGAATACAATGAGTCAGGAGGAGGAGACTCAGTCCCAAAGGATCACCAGACCAATATAATTGGAAGAATGGACTCACACCGAGCACTCCTCACTAGTTACCCGTGTGACCCCCCCCATTGGCTCCTGTACCAGAAATGTTAACATTCTTGTCTTTTTCAATTTGCTCCATAACGCAGCAATGGCTGCCTCGCCAACAGTCTGTCTGTCCCTTTCTTCTTCGTTGGTTTTTAGTTTGTGTTAAATGTATGTTTTTAGTGTTCTTTAGCTTGTTTTTTTATGTGGGTATGTGGGGGGTGGGGGGCTGGGGAAAACCTTTTCCCATCTCTTACCTCGACGGAGATGCGATTTCTTTCCATATCGTATTACCGTCCGCACTGCGGCTTAACATCAAGGAGTTGTCGGCCTTTCCTGGAGACCGATTTCGAGAGCTCTACCGTGGGAACCTGCAAGACTTTAATATCGTGGAGCCCGCTATCCCTTTGCAGGGGATCGACCTCTGAGTAGTGATGTTACAAAACTTACCTTCAGCAGTGCTGCAGTTTTGCCACTGGCCAAGTGCGCGGCTTTGGCGCCTTTGAGGGGGGGGGGGGGGGGGTGGGGGAAATAGAGACCAACATCAGGAACTCCAAGCCACAGGAGCTTCGACCACCCTGATGCAGGAGCTTAGATCGCCCCGATTGCAGAAGGTTCGACTGCCCTGACCAGGGGAGAAAAATGTGGGGAGAAGTTTAGACTTTATTGCCTTACATCATTGTGAGGAATGTGGGGAATCCACTGTGGTGGATGTTTATGTTAACTTTATGTAGTTGTGCGTCTTGTTGTTTTTTTAGTATGGCTGTATGGTAATTCACGTGTCACTGTACCTTAATTGGTACACGTGACAAAATACCTTTGAACCTTGAAACACAACTCAACTTTCACCTCCACCTTTTTTACAACCCGATGAGATTTCCACTCTCACCAAATTTAGGGGCTCTTGATTTTAGATTAGTTTAGGTACAGCGCGGAAACAGGCCCTTCGGCCCACGTAGTCCGCGCCGACCAGCGGATCCCCGCACATCAACACTATCCAAAACACACCAGGGACAGTGGACAATTTTACCAAGCCAATTAGCCTACAAACCTATTAGTCTTTGATACCTCAGTCTTCAATCACTCCACTAGTGACAGGCACGTTTTCAGACAACAAGGTTGAAGATGTTTGAAATAACCTCTGCAAGTCTCCATTCTATCTCTTCCTTTCCTTCTCAAAAATGCTATAGAAAACTTACTGTTTTGTCCAGTTTATTAGTGATTTGCCCGTACCTGGCACACGCTTCATTTGAGAATCCCGTCTCACGACATTTTGTCTCATCAGGAGTGTTAAGTAAATACTTTTTGATATTTTATCACCAATAGATTGCAGGAAACACTGAGGAGATATGGATAATTTGCTTCCACCTGTGAACTCTCAGCCATTCTGTAGTGAAAGAGAGACCTGGAGCAAACAATTGAACCGCTGTCATTCGGGAAACTACCAAAATGTTACAGCAGCTGTCTGTACGTAGTTGAGAAATCAAATACAAAGAGTTTGGATCAGTTAACAGATTCAACCTGGAAACAGGCCTTTCCAGAGCGTCTACCAATTCACACACCACAGACTGTAACCAAGGTCAGGATCGAACCCAGGTCTCTGGCGCAGTGAGCCAACAGCTCTATCAGCTGCACCACTGTGCCTCCCACAATTGCAGGATAGATTAACTCTGCCCAAACACCAGCAAAAGTGTCTCACGTCATTAAAATATGTTGGCTTCAGTCTTGTGTTTTGCTATCACTTAGGTATGTACTTTTCTTCAAATATCATTGTCAGATCATTGTTTTGTTGCCTTTCAAATGACTTGACGTGAAAGAAATGTGTTGATACAACTTGGAGTCTCGATGTTAAATCAATTATGACATTGCTTCATGGTTGGAAAGAAACTCTAGCTAGATTGACCATACCTCTGCATGCAACGTCACATTCTGGAGACGGGACACAGAGTCGGGTGAAGAATGCCAATGGGTCCCTGCAATATCGAGTGCAAGCAACTGTAATATCTGCATACACCAGGTTAGCCAGGATACGGGATACCATACATTGATGAAAAACTACAGAGCTCCCCGGACATGACTGTGCAGCTGAATTATTTTAATTTCCTATTGTCTCCATCAAGGGAGGTTACACCATCCACGCGGAAGGTAATGCGAAGAAAGAAAGAGCCTCACATTCCTTCAGGAAGTTTAGTTTGGTTTAATTTAGAAATACAATGTGGAAACAGGCCCTTCAGCCCACTGAGTCCGTCCCAACCAACAATCACCACATACAGTAGTTCTATCCAAAACACCAGGGACAATTTATAGAAAGATGACAATTAACCAACAAACCCGCACCTCTATGGAACGTGGGAGGAGACCGAAGCACCCAGAGAAACCCACAGGGAGAACGTGCAGACTCCGTACAGACAGCACCTGTAGTCAGTAAGGTGGCGTTGTTAGGTGGCAACTCTAACGCTGCGTCCCCCTGCCACCCAGGCCTCAGCAATTTAGCGAAGGTATGACTCTAATGTCAGAGTAATGAGGGCCTGCAAGATCTCACAATAACAAATCTGTTTCAGTCCAGGTCAAGTGATGAATATTAGCTCTGCCAACATATCTCAAATACATTATCAGCTGGCTGCGAGCTATCTTTTGCACTTAAACTGTTTATGATTATCTAGGATCCTAAAGAATCTCTCTCACTGTCAGTAACACACAGAGCTCTGTAACCATAAGCAGACCAAAACGTTCTCCCAGTTCACTGTTGCCACTCAGTTAACGTGCATGTGCAGCTAGAGGATGTAATCCTGTGCAGATTCAGACAATCACAACTCAGTGGTACAAACCCGAGATAGTCACAAACCAAATCAATAAAAACATACAGTGCCCTCCATAATCCTTCGGACAAAGACCCATCATTTATTTATTTGCCCCTGCACTCCACAATTTGGTTAAAATGCACATTGTTGGATTTTATTAAAGGGTATTTTTTAAATGCATTTTGGTTTCACCATGTAGAGATTGCAACAGTGTTTATACATCGTTTCCCCCCCTCCCCCCATTACAGAGCACCATAATGTTTGGGACACATGGCTTCACAGGCGTTTGTAATTGCTCAGGTGTGTTTAAATGCCTTGTTAATGCAGGTATAAGAGAGCTCTCAGTACCTAGTCTTTCCATCACCTTTGGAAACTTTTATTGCTGTTTATCAACAGGAGGATCAAAGTTGTGCCAATGAAAGTCAAATAAGTCATTATGAGACCAAGAAACAAGAATAAAACTGGTAGACATATCAGCCAAACCTTAGGCTTACCAAAATCAACTGTTTGGAACATCATTAAGAAGCGATGTTACAAAACTTACCTTCAGCGGCGCTGCAGTTCTGCCACTGGCCGTGTGCGCAACTTTGGCGCCTTTGTTGGGGGGGGGGGGAGATTAAAATGCCGTTTTTTCCTCCCTGTCGGAGGCAGACTTCCTCGGGCTGCTAGCTGCTGAAGAATAATCAATTGGACTTCCATTCTCGATTTTTGTGTTTTTTTTAAAATAAATCGCTGTACAATTTGATTAAAATAAAAAGTGGCTTTTAACGCCCACAACGTGACGGATCGCAAGAACAGGACAAAACAAAGGGTAAGTTGTATATTTTACATATAAACTTGGCTCTTGAGATGGCTTTAATCTAATTTTACGTTGTGAAAATGTGATTTGGGCCCCATACGAACAGGCAGTGTTTTTCCTGCCGATAAGGGGTTCAAATCGATCGCGTTCCAGAAAAACCCACTCGCAAGGTGATTTAAATGCTCTTTTTTTTGGACAATCATGCCATAAGAGCATCTAAATCGTCTATAGTTTGTGTTATTGTCTACCCATAGTCAATATTTTTATAGTAAATATTAGTTTTAGTCCCATGTATGGTGCAATGATTATATTGAGTGGATGTTTCCTGATTATTTTATGGGAATTAAACATCAAATTCCTTCCATCTGGCATATGTTCATGACAGTGAGATTTAAAAATCATGTTATATTGTGAATTCTTGTGTGAATGGGATTAGTTTGTTATTTGGATACTTAGGTTATTTAAAATATATATACCATTTTCTTAAGAAATTGAATCTACAGGACATTCTTAATAGGAAAGTAGTGGGCAGCAAGGCATGTCATGCGTGGTTTGAAGAGCAAAAACTTGTAGTTTACAATGTCAACATTGAAAAGTTGAGGAAAAACAAGGTGTGCAGAGTTGCTTATTGGTTACAATCTGAGGAGTATGATTATGATATGCCAATGTAACAGCTAGCAACTGATCTTCTCCATAAAGACTTGGTCTATTGCTAGAAATTGTAATATATTTACCCATCTGTTACGGACACAGCATATAATACAATAATATTAAAGTTCTGATCTTGTGAACATCACATTTTTTAATTTTCAAGACAGTCTGGGTGTTTATTACTATTTCCATCACAACAGTCAATTTAGTAATTAGCTGCAATTAGGTAATTAACTAATTATATGCTTTAATTTCAGGTCATCCAAGTAAGATGTTTCATATTTGTTTCAGAATGCTTTAATCTATAATAACTGAAAATTTCATTCAGTTCTCTTAATTTTTAAGGGATGGTTTTTGATTGTCCTCGATTTTGTGTTAAGTCAATGCAAAAGCAATAGGGAACAAGAGTATGAAAATTACCATAACTTTTTTAATACTGAAGATATGAAAGTGAATTGGGTGTCAAATTAATCTTCTTGTTATGCTTTATCTGATGGGATAAATAGCAGACTTGATTTTTTAAATCTAAAAATGTTGTAACTTTGCTACATTAAGAAGAAAGCACTGGTGAGCTTACTAATCACAAAGGGACTGGCAGGCCAAGGAAGACCTCCACAGCTGATGACAAAATAATTCTCTCTATAATGAGGAAAAATCCCCAAACACCTGTCTGACAGATCAGAAACACTCTTCAGGAGTCAGGTGTGGATTTGTCAATGACCACTGTCCGCAGAAGACTTCATGAACAGAAATACAGAGGCTACACTGCAAGATGGAAACGACTGGTTAGCCGCAAAAATAGGATGGGGAGGTCTTGTGGACAGATGAGACAAAGATTAACTTATATCAGAGTGATGGCAAGAGCAAAGTATGGAGGAGAGAAGGAACTGTTAAGGAGAAGAATAGTCGTCAAACTATGATCACAAACATACTGCTAAAGGAAAAGAGTTTTTCAAAGCTACAGAATGGTCACTTCTTGAGTGGCCAAGTTAATCACACAATCTGAACCAAACTTAGCATGCCTTTTATATGCTGAAGAGAAAACTGAAGGGGACTAGCCCCCAAAAACAAGCATAAGCTAAAGATGGCTGCAATACAGGCCTGGCAGAGCATCACCAGAGAAGACACCCAGCAACTGGTGATGTCCATGAATTGCAGACTTCAAGCAGTCATTGCATGCAAAGGATATGCAACAAAATACTAAACATGACTACTTTCATTTACATGACATTGCTGTGTCCCAAACATTATGGTGCCCTGAAATGGGGAGATTATGTATAAACACTGCTGTCATTTTTACATGGTGAAATCAAAATGTATTAAAAAAATGGCATTTATTAAAATTTGACAATGTGCACTTTAACCACATGTGATTTTTTTTCAATTACAAATCTCAAATTGTGGAGTACAGAGGCAAATAAATAAATGACAGGTCGTTGTCCCAAACATCATGGAGGGCACTGTATAATGTTCCCTGCTAGGTACACAAAACCCACACACACTTGCGCAGTTTAAGAATGAGAATTTTGACAGGGCTACACAGAGTGGATGTGGGGAGGATATTTCCCCAGCTGGGATGCCTAGAATCAGAGGTCAGGGTCCCATTGTTATGGGCTATGATCTTTAGAACTGTTCTGAGAAGGGAGGAATTGTCCACTCAGAGAGTGGTGGACCTGGAAACTATTACCAAGCGCTATGGAGAACAATTGGTGGACATTGTTCAGGAGTAAATTTATAAACACAAAAGGCATCAGAGTGTGTGAGGAGATTGAGTGGGTATGTGATGTTCAGAGAGATCATGATAGCGTTACATGGCAGAGCATGTTCCTCACTACGGGGGTTACACAAAAAGCTGGAGAAACTCAGCGGGTGCAGCAGCATCTAAGGAGCGAAGGAGATAGGCGACGTTTCGGGTCGAGACCCTTCTTTTGTGTAACCCTCGATTCTCCAGCATCTGCAATTCCTTCTTTAACAACATGTTCCTCACTACCACCCTTCTCAAATACAGTCTGCAGTCTCACTCAAATGAAATCAGACACTTTCTCAACACATTCATAGACTGACCCAATCAATACAGTTCTGCTCAATTTCAAACCCGACGCTAGTCAGTCTGCAAGAGATCTCTCAGCGGAGAAGGTTATCTGATACAAAACCCATTAGATATGCAATGCACGGAAAAGCAGGAAATAGAATCAAACAGGAAGACAATGTTGCTCTGGTCCATTACCAAGCTGTCGGTATGGGAAACCCAATCACGTCTCAGTTTAAAACCCTCGAGAAAACATCCAGCAAATCCACACGAAATATTGATCATTATTATTGAAAACGCATAGACCCAAAATTAAAAAAAAAGCTGATAGTAGTTTATTTTACATCCAGTATACATTTTAAAATTGATTGAAGTTATCAAAATTGACCAAATAGATGCACAAAACATTACGCAGAGGGAATAATAACAATTGATTTGAATTGTACACCCTGCCCAGAGGCTGCTCTGTATATTTAGTTTTCCAACCATATTGACAGACATAGGAAATGCATTATATTCCAACATCAGTAAAGCAGGGGCACGCCCAAATGCCACCAAGTGCAGCTGTGGAGATTTAATGGTTCATAACCTGAATTTTTTCTGTCTTAATGAGCCCCCGACAAATGTGGCGGTTATCTCAAAAGCCGATTATAAGCCCTACGGGGGAAGAAATACCTGGTCTGGTTTATCAATGACTCCAGACTCACACCAACATGGTCAGCTGTCCAATGGCTGAGGAAATAGAGAGGGGCTCTGGCGAGGGTGTGGAGGTGGTTTTCCAGAATACTGCCTGGATTAGAGAGCTTCAGTTACATGGAGAGGTTGGATAAACTTGGACTGTTTTCTCTGGAAAGTCAGAGGTTGAGGGGAGACTTGATAGCAGTATATAACATTTTGAGAGGCACAGATAGTGTAGACAGTCAGAAACTTTCCCCCAGGGTGTAAAGTGCGAGGGGGAAAGTTTAATGGAGATGTGCAGGGCAAGTTTTTTTGTAGACAGAGAGTGATGGGGTCTGGGACGCATTGCATGGGGTAGTGGTGGTGGAGGCGGAAACGATAGTGGCGTTTAAGAAGCTTTTAGATTGGCACATGGAAGTACAATGGGATATGGACAGGCAGATAAGATTAGTTTAACTTGGCATCATGTTTGGTGCAAACATTGTGGCCTGAAGGGCCCGTTCCTGTGCTGTGTTCTTTGTTCAATGTAACAAATGATGCCCATCCCAAATAATTGAGTGAAAGGCACAGCATGGAAACAGGCCACGGTTGCCCAGCCAGATGCAACTACATTTAAAGTGGCACTTTCTTCCCAATAACCCTCTCTGGCTAAACCCCTCCCTTCACCACCTCCAGTATAAATTCCAGTTGGAATATTTTGGAGGACCAAGTAACCAAGAGCCAAGAACCAAACCCACCAAGGCCATGCCGACCATAGATCACCCATTCACACTTTCCCCGTGTAAAATCTCTCATGAGGACAGTCAAATGATGTCCTCTCACAGAGCCAAACCACAAATGGGGGAAATGATCCACAGGGTCTTGGAGCAGATTCATTGCAGAAAACACCAGCAGCGCGCACTCATTTCAATGTAATACGGTTTACATAAACTCATGCAATCCAAGCAAACATTTGTATGTACTTAATGACTCCCATCATTTAGTTACAAGGAAACGTTCACACCTTATCCCTTTGCCAACAACAGCCCAAAAAGCAATTAGCAGCACAGTACTCTGTACATGAACATAACAAGCAAGACCATATGACTATGACCAACAATCACATCTCTGTCTATTTGTTCCATGTGATCTGCTGGAATAGTTCCAGTTGCTTGAGGGTTTTGGAAAGACAAGTATATATTTTATCCTCTTCATTGGTCATCTATTTTTAAACCACCCTCACGAGTAAAAGAAGATAAAAATAATGATTTGATTTGCTTTTTTTCCCCCAAGGAGGAGCTGGGGACATTGAAGAGAGGTGGATGGGTGCAAGAGCAAGGGTCCCATTGTAACATTACTCTGCCAACCAGGGTATGGGGTTGAACTAACTGGGTCACTGCCCTTGGAACACCAATCCATTTTGTGATCCATATCAGTTCCGACCCGAAATGCCCCTATCCATGTTCTCCGAGGATGCTGCCCGACTCACCGAGTCACTCCAGCACTTTGTCTTTCTTTGTAAACCAGCACCTGCAGTTTTTTGTTTCTACTCTCTATTTATTTAAGTGAGCTTGCTTGCATTTACAGGACAAAAAAAAAAATCCAACCAGCCAAATCACAATTTGCAACTTGCAACTCGTGACCAACGCAATGAATAAATGAGTTGTCCCCACACTGGCCTACAAACCTCAACATCTTTCGCATGCGGGAGGAAGCTGGAGATCCTGGAGAAAACCCACGCAGGTCACGGGGAGAAAGTACAAATTCCACCCAGACTGTAGAGATTAATTTCAAAAGAATAGTTGGGTGCAAGCAGTCACCAGATCATCACACTGCTCATTTCCATACAAGTGGTCTCTACGTTAATTATTTAAGGTTTCAAAATATGTTAAACCATTTTTGCTCAGAGACAATAGCAACAGGGGTCAAAATGTTGAAATGCTGTAAAACAGATGCTGAAGTCTGAAATAAAAACTTGGGTGGCACAGCAGTAGAACTGCCGCCTTACAGTGCCACGGACCCAGGATCCTGACTACGGGTGCTGTCTGTGCGGCGTATGTACGTTCTCCATGTGACCGCGCGAGTTCCCTCTGGGTGCTCCGGTTTCCTCCCACACTCCAAAGACATACAGGTTTGTAGATTCATTGACTTTGGTAAAATTGTAAATTGTCCCTAGAGTGTAGTAAAGTGCTAGTGCACAGGGTGACTGCTAGTTGGCACCGACTTGATGGGCCAAAGGACATCTCTAAAAACTAAAGTAAATCCTGGAGGGGGAAAAATAAAAAATAAAAAAATAAAATAAAAATAATTTTAAAAAATAATTTTTAAAAAAAAGATAATTAAAAAAATTTAATTTTTTTTTTTTTAATTTAAAATAATTTTTAAAAATTAAAAATCAGCAGGTTAAGCAGTATCTGTGGAAAGATAAAGTTAATCTTTCATGTCCAGGGCCCTTCATCCGAATTGGAAAAGAGAAAAGAAACAAGTTAGTCTTGGCAGCTGAGAAGATGAGGGAAATTGTTAGTGGAACAGAGGAACAGCATCAGAGATGATGCCGTTTGGATCTCCCTCAGTATCCCTGGGGTCAAAATGGTTGGCTAAAGGGCTCACACCCATCAGGATAGTTAGATATATCGTGACATGAGAAACTGCAGATGCTGAAACCTTGAGCAAAAGACAAAGTGCTGGAAGAACTCAGTGGGCCAGACAGTGTCTGGTGAGGGAGTGCATAGATGATGTTTCGAGTCGAGACCCTACTTCAGTTTAATAGGAGTGGTAGTAGCTCACTACTCCAACAGACTGACTTCTGAAGAAGGGTCCCGAATCGAAACACCATCTGTGTGCTCCCTCCAAAGATGCTGCCTGACCTCTGACCTCCTCCAGCACTTTGTGTTTTGGTTACATTTATGGTTCTTTCTTGCTCACTAACTATTCCAGACACATCAGCCAGGTTACATTATGCACTCCAGTTCAAGGATAATATAAAAGCTTCATAGATGATGAATTGTTATTTGAGGGCCGTGTCATCCACATTACCAGCAGCACTGTGCAGGCAGCGTGGGCTCATCTCACAAGAAGGTGCCAACAAGAAACAAAACCAAAGAGATTACAGAGGCTGGAAATCTGTAAACAGAAAAGGCAAGAAAGATTCATCGGGTCAAGCTGTGTCTGAGTGAAAAGAAACTGGGTTAATGTTTCAGATCAAATACACTTCATCAAGGCTTGAAGGTTAGATTTAGGTAGGAAGAGCGATGTGAGACTTAGAGAATATCTCTGCTAGGGTACGGCCAGGTTTTCCATGGGGATACGCCAATGATCATTTTGACTAGTTGGTGGGTTCATGAGGATAGTTGACATCAGCTGAGGGTGAAAACGCAGGTTCCTCCCAAGCAAATGTGTTATACAAATATTTCAGGTTGGCGTGGAGTGAATAACAATATCTGAAGATGCTTTCTGCTACCTGAATTTTCATATTTGCTTTTCTACGTAACATGAACCATTTGCTGGGGCGATCTACACAGCCTCTCTCCTCCAAAACAAACAGATTAAACAGTCATTATCACAGTTGTGTTTGCTGGCACTTGCTCCCAACAATTTGGGCACCGTATCTTCTAAATTAACTTGGTGCCCTTGATGCAAAAACAACTGCATCCGCTGTTGGGGATTTTATGAGATTGTAAAATGCCTTAAATAAATAAACATTTTGAAACACTGAAGAGAAGTTGCAAATTAAATTAGAGCTGCTTAAGAATAGAATTGTTGAATCGCAATAAAGCTTGTGTTTTTTTTTAGCAGTTGTAGTGTTTGGTTTAAGTGTTTGGTTTATTTGTCTCTAAGGGAACAGGAGTCCATGCCTCTAAACTGCCCTGTATATTGTAGGTGTGGCATGCAGGTCAGCTGACTGCTTTGTCAATAACAAAATAGTCACCGCCTTTCATTGTGCATGGCAACACCCGAGAAGAATTAGTCAATGTCAGAGCGTGTGAAGGAGAAAGACACAAAAAGCTGGAGTTACTCAGCGGGACAGGCAGCATCTCTGGAGAGAAGGAATGAGTGATGTTTCGGGTCAAGATAAGGTTATGGATAATGGAAACAAGAGATATAGACGATGATGTGGAGACAGAGAACAATGAATGAAAGATTTGCAAAAAGGTAACGATAATAAAGGAAACAGGCCATTGTAAACTGTAGGATGAAAATGAGAAGCTAGTGCGACTTGGGTGGAGGAGGGATACAGAGAGAGGGAATGCCGGAGCTACCTGAAGTGAGAGAAATCAATATTCATACCACTGGGCTGTAAGCTGCCCAAGGGAAAATGAGATGATGTTCCTCCAATTTGTATTTAACCACACTCTGACAGTGGTGGGGTCCGGGGACAGAAAGGTCTGTGTGGGAATGGGAAGGAGAATTCAAGTGTCCGGCAACCGGGAGATCAGGTTGGTTCATGCGATTGCCCAGTCTGCGTTTGGTCGCGCCGATGTATAAAGAGTCCACATCTTGAACAACGCCAAGAGAAAGGAGAAAGAGGTAGGAAGGAGAAAGAAACGGAAGGAAAAAGACGTAGGCTGGAGATTTTGAGGGAAGAGGAGAAAATGAAAACAGCAACAGCTGCTGTTTGAAGTTCTGGCAAAAGCCCAGCGAGATGAGCAAGCAGTGAGTGCATTGATTCTTCACAACACAACAACGATCCAGTAAGAAGATGGAGTTTGGAACAATTGGGAACACTGAATCTTGAATCTTGGGCCGGATTGAGAGAATGGGAGCGTTGGAGGAGGGGAGGGGGGAAGAAACTCCAGGATGAGTAGCTCTGTGTGCAACTATTGCTTAATATTTCCTGATGTCCTACCTTGATATTAACGCATCAAATGACCAGAACATCTACTCCACTACATTTCTGTGCATTTGTGTCTAAGGAAGAACACGAGAACAACAGCAGCTATTTCCCACAAAGTTTTGAATGATGTAGAATTGATAAACTGAAGGCAAAAGCAAAGCAAAGCAAGGAAGAGAATAAAAAGAAACACAGGGATGACAGGAGGTTCAAGGGCAGTCAAGACTGATGTGTGTGCATGCAAAGAGAGAGGAAAACAATTACAATGGCTGCAAGGAAAACCAAACAGGTGCATGATAAATAGTCGCACACAATGAATGCATTAAACCAGGTTTGGCCAACTCCTTAAGTACACTTGGTCTGAATCATTTATAAAGAACCTCATCTGCCTGTGTGACATCTTCAGGAAATGGAAAAGCAATCAATATATCGAACAATTGAGTAAAAGCTTCCGTCCTCTACAAATGCTACGTACTTGGGAAGGCCAAGTGCAGAGCAGGAGCCTGACTCACAGTTCAGGAGATAAGGTGCACACTCGTCATTAGATCATCAGTTCCTGACACTGCCTGTACCTCCAGACTTATTTTCTGAGGCAAGGCTTTGTATTTTATGACAACATTTATTTTGAACTCTGCATATGATGCTCAAAACGAAAGGTGCCATTCGCAGTATTTTAGATTGAACTTGCGTGAGAATAAAGTGTTTGATTTCTTTGCCCAGATTTCACAGCTGCGATGATGACAGAACTGTCAGCAATCGCAGTTACTGCACTGTGAAAATGGCAGCAACTTCTGACTCCCGGGGGAATCTGTTCAATTGGCAATGCTGGTATTTTAGGCACCATTGCTGTTGTTTCATTGTTTCATTGCTGTGAAACACTCAAAGCATGACACCCTGGTACAGGGGAAGCTAAAAGACAGTTTAGTGCCAATCAAAGCCAAACTTGCCGGTTAGCAGATTCCCTGGCTCCACAAAAACATACATGGATAAACCAAATGCAGGTTGGGAGAAATCACTTGACAGGGCACTTGTGCCCAGTCTGCAAGAGCGACCCTGAGCTTCAAGATGCCGGCTAGCTTAATTCCCCATCCTACTGCTCAACCGGGGCCTCCTACACTGTGATGGCGAGGCCCGACACCAGCGTGAGGGACATTATTCCTTTTCCATCCGGGCCTGCAGGCCTCGAGTCAATCTGCCAACTTCAGATAACTTGCTCTTTCCATTTCAACCTGCCTTTTCTGCCTGTAGCCTTTTTTTTTTTAAATCCCCCATGTTTTTGTACAGTCAGACAATATTAACATTAAACAGCTTAGACAACATCATTACACAAAAAAGCTTAGTTTTACTTAACTGCCCCATTATTTCACCCGAGCGGCGAAATGCCCTTCGTTCTACCCGTCCCCCTCAACTCACTCACCACACAGCCCGGTTTAACTTGCAGTGACCTGGGCCACAGAATTTCTCAAGACACATTGAAACATAGAAAATTTGCTCACAACATTATCAAGACCAAGGAACTAATTATTGACTTCAGGAAGTGAAACCTGCGGGTTCCATGAACCCATCTTCTTCAACGTGATAGCATTGGAGAGACAACAACTTAAAGTTCCTGGCCGTTCATATCACTAGCAATTTGTCCTAAGCCCAGCACTTTGCAATTATGAGCTTGCAGGCACAGCAGGTAGCAAAGACAGCTAATGGCATGTTGACTTTCATAACGAGAAGAGTTGAGTATAGGAGCAAAGAGGTCCATCTACAGTTGTACAGGGCCCTGGTGAGACCACACCTGGAGTATTGTGTGCAGTTTTGGTCTCCTAATTTGAGGAAGGACATTCTTGCTATTGAGGGAGTGCAGCATAGGTTCACTAGGTTAATTCCTGTAATGGCGGTACTGTCATATGACAAAAGAATGGAACGACTGGGCTTGTATTCACTTTAATTTAGAAGGATGACAGGGTATCTTACAGAAACATATAAAATTATTAAGGGTTTGGACACTAGATGCAGGACACATGTTCCTGATGTAGGGGGAGTCCAGAACCAGGGGCCACAGTTTAAGAATAAAGAGTAGGCCATTTAGAACTGAGATGAGGAAAAAGTATTTCACACAGGGAGTTGTTAATTTGTGGAATTCACTGCCTCAGAAGGCAGTGGAGGCCGATTCACTGGATGCATTCAAGAGAGAGTTAGATAGAGCTCTTAGGGCTAGCGGAATCAAAGGGTATGGATAGAAGGCAGGAACGGGGTACTGATTGTGGATGATCAGTCATGATCACATTGAATGGCGGTGCTGGCTCGAAGGGCTGAATGGCCTACTCCTGCATTTGTCTATGTATATGTGCAGGAGAAGGCCATTCGGCCCTTCGAGCCAGCACCGCCATTCAATATGACCATGGTTGATCATCCTAAATTAGTATCCCGTTCCCACTTTTTCCCCATACCTCTTGATTCCATTAGCCCAAAGAGCTATATCTAACTCTCTTGAAAACATCCAGTGAACTGGCCTCCACTGCCTTCTGTGGCAGAGAATTCCACAGATTCACAACTCTCTGAGTGAAAAGGTTTTTCCTCAACTCCGTCCCAAATGGCCTACCCTTTATTCTTAAACTGTGACCCTGGTACTGGACTCCCCCAACATCGGGAACATTTTTCCTGCATCTAGCCTTTTCAATCCCTTCAGAATTTGTGTTTTTATCAGATTCCCTCTCATCCTTCTAAATTCCAGTGAATATAAGCCCAGTTGATCCATTGCGCATTGGGATCATGAGAAATAAAGACAGGGTGCAAAACAATATTGGCTGTGAGTGTCGAAGTCAAAATAGGTTAAGCCTACCCAGAATTGGACCTTCCATCAGAGTCCAGTATTACTCCTGTTACTCCAGTGCCAAGTATGCTTGCCCAATATGGGAACACTCTTCCCATGAAACCAATGCTGGCCTGGTACTAAATGGCAGTGACAGAATTATCATAGGCTAGCTTAAGTGGAGTGGGGGCAGAATGGTTCAGCAGTTGGTGCAGCTACCTTGCAGCACCAGACACCTGGGCTCCATTCTGTCCTTCAGTGCTGTCTGTATGGAGTTTTCCCATTTCCCTGTGGCTGCATGGGATTACTCCGGATGCTCCTGTTTACTCACATATCCCATGGACGTGGTGGAATGGCAAGTTGATGGACCCTTTGTTTTGCTGGGTGACAGAAGAATCAGGAGGAGCGGGAGGGTGGAGGGATTTAGTAGATGAGGGTGCAAGAGGAAAATTATATTTTATCAATGCGTATTGTGTTTACAGCCCTGTTACATGCTGCACGTAAGAATGTCATCATCAGTACCTGTGATAATTAAGCACTCCTGACTCTTTCAAATGCCTCACAGATCTCCATTCCACTATCTTGAGCACTCCAGGATAGGTTGCATTGATTCCTGGAGAAATTGATGGTTTTTGGCCCTCATACCCAGGGAAGGACTTGCATCTGAGACTTATCCGAGTATTGATTGTGTTTAAAATATGATTGCCATTCACATTATCGTTCCCCAATATACAGGTCAGTACACTGCATCTATTTTGAATACATTGCAGCTTTTCCGTTGTTCACTTCTTTCCAACTCAAGCTTCCTGTTGAGATACTGAAGAAATTCCACACCGCATTCCTCTGTAGCAATTTTCCTTACTCAATCCGAGTTGTCAATCTCGATATTACACTTTACAAAAGGGCCGAATTTTAAATGTTGAATAAAGTCCATCTTGGCATTTTAGATTTCTCCTCAAATTCTTTGGCACAAGGGCTGGTTAGAAATACACGATTCCAGTCATTCGTCTTGCTGACTTCCAACAGGTCCAACATGTTATTGAACTTGATGGCTGGGATGCAGTTCCCTCAAGAGAGCCACAGATTCCAATTCCCGAACAAATTATTCATTGCTGCCAAGTCAAAAAGAGCACCATCTCCTGTAGCTTTCCAAATGCAAAAAGTCATGAGGTAATTATTGCCCAGCATTTACTGACTCTTATCTCTCAGCTAGTTGTATTTAATTTCTCTGTGGAATTTTGAGTTTAACGTACTGCCATTTTTCTTCCAAGAATGTCGAACTTTGGAAATCCACTCTCCAGAGGATTTTGCTACGTGAAAACTATTAATTTCATACAGTCCCGAACAAAAATCATCTTGATTTTCCCTCAACAGATGCCAACTGACCATTTCAACAATAATTGCTTTTCTCTGAAATATTTCTTATTTTCCTTCAAACTTATATCTGATTGACCAATGCTGTGCATTAATGTAAACTCCATATCCTTGCATTCACTTCAACAAGTTATCTCATACAGGTCCGCAACCCTTACATTAGTGGTGGCTAACCAAAGATCATGGCTAACCAAAGATCATGGTGGATATTTATATCATAAACTAGATATGGTAGACACAGATATATATTTTGTACTAATCCCCAATCTTAAAATAATAGCCAGTCCACCCAAAAAACTGAGAAGCACTTTTTCCACAGAAAGATTGTGGCTATCTGGATGATTCCATTCCCACAAGTACATTGTTCTGGAGGAATATTGCCCTGGGGCTCAACAGGTCAGGCAGCATCTGTGGAAGAATGCACAGACGATGTTTTGGAAAGAATGGCCCCAACCAAAAATGTCAGCTGTTCCTTCTCACCACAGATGGTGCCTGACTCGTTGAGTTCCTCCAGCACTTTGTGTTTTGCTCAAGATTTCAGCATCTGCAATTCCTTGTCTCCCTTCCCAAATATTATGGATTCATGGGCAACTGGATATTTTTGTAGGGCACGAATCCCAAGGGATATGGAACAATGGAACACTGGAGTTCGTACATGTACGAACCGTGACTTAACTGAATGACAAAATGGGCAGGGGGAGCAAAATCACTCTTTCCTCTTCCTATGTTCTTCCGAAAAGATCAAAGGATTCTTCCCTGGTGTCCAAACACAGAGTTCAAATCATTTTCTGTCCATAACAGATGTTTATATCTTGCAGTTTCCTGCATTTATCCTTACCTCTGATGTCCCTTCCCACCCCAAAATGAGTGCAGTGTGAGCTTGCATCCCCTTCCCTTGAGCATTAATGCAATCCTCATTTTTTAATGTGATGAATGAATGGTTGGTTGAATGCCGGTGTAGACTTAATGGGCCAAATGGCCTAATTCTACTCCTATTCCTTATGACCTTATCATCCCATATGGCTTCTCCATATATAATTTGCCCCGATATAAACTAACACCATTGTGTACACGCTCAATATTTCTGAAGTTGCCTATTCGAGGAATGGCAATTACCTAACAACATAAAACTCCTTACTTCAAACGCTCACCGCAAAATCAACAATTTGTCAGCATTTACAGGCTCATTTAGAGATTGCAATTGTCAAAAACTGTTTGTTTTTAAGAACCATCAGTTGCAATGCTTGTTAGGCCACTTCACAGAGCAGTTAAGAGTCAGCACATTGTCATGCATGATGGATCACGCATGCTGGGCCATTTACTCCCTGGAGCAGCAGGAATGCACCGAGTAGATTTTTATGGCCAATCCAGTAGTTTCATGATCACCATTACTCATACCAGCATTTTAATCGACTGAATAATTAACTGCATTTTAAATGTCCCATTTACCATGGTGGCATTTAGCTTCAGGAATATCAATCCATTTCTCCTCAATCAATGATTCACTGCACATGACCCCAGATAATAATAATAATAACATTCCGTGTACAGAAAAAAAGCAAGGCTCTCCTCAAAGATGTTTCCCCTCGATTACTACAAAGGTAAACTAAAAATAAAAGTAAATTAAAAGCAATGGTCCATCATATTATAACTACAGGTTAAATGCAAACCTCACTATCTTGGATTACAAATGAATGCTACAGAGCAAATAAGGAGGGAGAAATAAAATAAAAGTTGGCCCCATATTACCTCAGCATTGCATGAGCACTACCTGGTGTGTGCAGGACTTCCGATGCATATTGTACAGGGAGGATAATTTGACCACGGCTGTCTGTGGGATCTTGCACTGCTCAGTCATTGTAACACAGGAAACATAACAACTGACTGAACATGACAAGATCGCACAATCAACCTCGATCGGTTCATCCTCTTGGTATAATATTATTTGTGGGACACATATTCAGCAAGGCACCCGAATACCATGCTCTCCCCTTTGAATAAGCTGTGGGCCATTCATTTCCACCCTCGAGGATCAGACAGGGCTATCTTTGGCATCTCATCTGAAGGACACTAATACAGCAGCATTATTGAAGCATCGGCATAGATTTTGTATTAAATGCTCGGAGAGAGAGTGGAAACATGATCTCCTGACTTTGAGGTGAAAAGTCGCATGGGCCCATGGTTGGTTTCAAGGGTGAAAGTGAGGGCAAGGAAGAGTAATTTGTAACTTACAATCTATATCATTAATGCAAGTCTGCCAGAACAAAAGCATTTGCTATTCTCCCATCTGACCCTTGCTTCCCAACAAGGTTTTTTGTAATTAAGCCATTCATTGCAGCACACTGGGACAGCTTTCACTTCCAGCTTTGAAAGGAGTGGGGACGGGGGTGGGGTATCCGTAGGAAGGTGCCTCTAAATGGAACTGATTATTGCATGCAGACTTCTGAAAGGTTTCAGTGATGCCCCCATAAAAAATGAATTCATTTGCTGACATTTGGAAAGCTATTGAGGCATTGTCACTTGTTCTCATTGCTAAAATGTATTCAGTGGTACTGCGTCAGACAATTAACAATTTTTGAACTTGAGGCTCCTCCTTTTAACGAAAAAGTGATGAACCATACGAAAAAAACCACCAAGCAACAGTAAGATTGGCTGCTCCTTGCCTTCTGGCTGCATTTTTCACCCACCATCCTCATCTTTGGACACCCTGTGTGTAGGGGAGAGGGTAGGGCTGAAGGTGCCCTGGTTGGGTTGCTCCTGGGCCTGCACAAGCTGGCCATCCGCAAGTCACGGCACCAGGCAGTGGAAGGCTTTACCCGAGCCCCTTCTCCAGGGTCACGTCCGTGCCCGGGTGGGGTTAGAAAGGGAATACACCCGGTCCACGGGCACCCTGGGAGAGTTACGGGCCCGCTGAGCTCCGCAGGGTGTTGAATGCATCCTCAATAAGGATTGTAACATAGTTGTATAGTAGTTTATGAAGGATATTTGTTTGTATTGTATTATGGTGGTGGGTTCAGGTTTGTTTTATTATGGTGTAGTATTATTTTTTAATAATTGAATAAATTTTTTGATTTAAAAAAAAAAGCAACATTAAGCCTCAACTCAACATTCTTCAATGTTGGATCTATCTTCAATCTATAAAGAGATTTTAATTGAAGAAAGCCACAAATGGATGAAAGTTTGCATTTACTGTGTGTTAATCTTTCCACTGTATCTCAGTACGCATGACAATAAGAAACAAAAAACAATCTTTATCAAACACATTTTCAACCAAGTGAATTAGAGGCTTTTAAAGTTATGCTGACTCAAGAAATACCCTTGGGTACAAGGAACAAAGAAGTCGAGGTAGATAGTGGGGAATAAAAGTCATAGCCAAGACAGTGGACGACAGGATGATTAATGAGATTGTAATGCAAATTGGGGGCTGTGCAATGTGTGAGAATTCTAAAAGCATAGAAGTCTTGGAGTTAGATTGGTGTGGAGAAGGAGAACTGAACAGTGTTAAAGATTTCAAACCTGCCGTTACTAAATCAGGTGCTGAGTGAACCCACATTAAAAGAGAGACAGATAGAAGGAACTGCAGATGTTCCAATCTTGAGCAAAACACAAAGTGCAGGAGGAGCTCGGGGGTCGGGCAGCATCTGTGGACCACTGAAATAAAAAGCTGGAAGCCACGTGAGACAAGATGGCAGCACAGTGTGGAGGAATCGGGGGGTTGAAGTAATCTGGGTCAGAACAGCAGGTTTCACAGAGGGGCAGCAGTGAGAAACAGGCTCACAGAACTCCCGTCACGCAGAGAGAGGAGAAGACTTCTTTGCCAGGCATACTTTGCAGTGATTTCACAGTAGAGCAGTAAAATGGAGACACAAGGAACTGCAGGTGTTGGAATCTTAAACAAAACACAACATGCTGGAGGAACTCAGCGAGCCAGCAACATCAGTGGAGGTTAAAATGAGGTTTTGAGGTTGATGACGTTTTGGGTCGGGAGCCTTCTTCAGGCTGATGGAAAGAGGCAGAAGTGTTTAGGATGATCTCAGGCTCGCAGGCGATAAGAAGTTGGTGGTGAAATGGTCTATAAAAATGAAGCCAAGGCATGGGTGAGAACTTCGGTACCAGATGAGCCAAGGCCAGGTGGGGCGCAAAAGGCAAGTCTCTAAAAAGGTCCGCAGTAAAAACTGGAAGTGGCAGCGACTGAAACATAATCCTAATGGAGAAATGTGGGCCAAAGTCCAACAAAAGTACATCACAGCTCAAACATTCCAGGACAGCTACGACAGAGCATCACTGCCCTGTATAAAGCTGGCCACCATTCCTGGCATTTCACAAGCACCCCTCAGCAGCCAACTACACAGAATCATCAAAGAGGAGTCCTCCATGCTGTCCGGTGGCATCAGTGGCAAAACAAAATACAAGACTTGAAAGGGGGAATAAGGGAAAAGAGAATATTGTTGCCTCAATCAACGGGCACTTGCAGGCAAGTCAGCACTCAGTCCAAATTACTGAATGTAATTTTTTTTTTCACTTTTAATTTAATTTTAATTTCAATTTTTTGTGTATCTTGTTGTGTGTTATGACTGTTGGCAGACCAATTTCCCTCCGGGGATGAATAAAGTTCTATAGTATCGTATCGTGACGAGCAGATCAGGCAATCAGCTGGAAGAGCTTGGCAAAGGGTTACCCTCTCTGCAGTAGGAATGGCACTGCTAGGCATTCCAAATCATAAATAACTTTAGCATCAACGTCCAATTTCTCAATGAATTTTCCACAAGAAGAAAATGATGCCAACAGCACCTCTTGGTTTAATTACAGCAACACATTATTAGCGCTCGTGTATCATTTTTTTTTTTCAATTTTAACCAATTAAAAAATAATAATAAATAATGCCTGAAAATGTCGATTTCCAAAGAATTGTCTGTTATCCTCTTCCACCACCAACAACAACAACTTGTGCTGGCAATAAATGTCAACCATGCAAAATTTACATTTTCATTTGCTTTGCTCTCAGAAAAACATAAAGCAAAAATAAAAATAAAATGCTTCAAGCATTTGTCTTGGTTTCTCTCGAGGCGAATAGTTGAATAACCCTTTTTAAGCTGGAAAGACTATAGAGAAGATTTACGAAAATGGTGCCAGAACTTGAGGTGCTAAGCGATAGGAAGAGTTTGGGCAAGCTAGGACTTTGTTCCTCGGAGTGTCGGAGGCTAAAGGGTGGTCTTCTGGAGGTGGATATGATCATGAGGGGAATAGACTGGGTGAATGCACAGAATCTTTCACCCAGAATAGGGGAATCAAGAACCAGAGGACATTGGAAAATTGAGAGGGGAAAGATAGGAACCCGAGGGACAACCTTTTCACACAAAGGGTGGTGAGTGTGTGAAACGAGCTGTCAGAGGAGGTAGTTGAGGCCAGAACTATAACAACATTTAAAAGACATTTGGACAAGTACATGGATAAGACAGGTTTATATGCATATGGGCCAAACGTACAACTAGTATAGATGGTGCATCTTGGTTGGCATAGGCAGGTTGTGCCAAAGGGCCTGTTTCTGTGCTACATGACTCTATGATTCTATCTATATATACTGTTAAAAATCTCATCTTGTATGTGTGTGTGCGCGTGTGTCTGTACGTGTGTATGTGTTTTTCTACCTTCATCAAAACGCTATGCGGTAGGGCTTAACTTTTTACATATTCTGACTCACATTTTTCCCCTCCACGCAGCAATCAGGTTCACCTATGATTTCATCCTATATTTTACAAGTTATTAACGATTTAAGTTTTAAAAAAAGGTAAAAAAAAACGGTTCTAACAAATAGCCTTTTTCCAGGACTTTCCAATGATGATGTCACAATGCCACTCACAGTGCGCCAATCACAATGGGCTCTCAAGCTGTCGAGTGCCACACACCCGCCCCTCCCCCCGGGTTATTCACAATCCCCGCCCCGCCCCCCCCAGGTTATTAATGATTAAAGTTAAAAAAAACATAACCACCTTTTAAATCACCAGCTTCCAATGACGTCACAATGCCCCCCCCCCCCCTCACCCCCCACCCACAAAGGTGAAACAGATTATTCCACCACCTTCCAGTGATGTCGGGGGAAGGGCCTAAATCAAAAACAGCTTCATCAGCTCCCCAACGCACACCTTTGGGCGTCTACACTTGGTCAAGTACCCCAATAAAATTCCATCAACTGAACCAGGGGACTGACTCTGGGTGCAATAAACCATTACCATTTCTATATCCCTCAGGCTTGTACAACTGAAAACCTTTTCTTTATAAAGATTATTTATAGCAATAATTTAACACATTTACAGAAGGCATTCATAATTCCTTAAAATATAGATTAAAAACCAAAATGTCGGCTTCACACAATTAGTGAATTGAAGAATGGAGCTTTTATGTAGGAATACTTTGTAAATGTCAGGAAAACAAGCTACTTTTGACATTGTCACAGCATTTTAACTGTGAAAAATGCTGCATGGAACAAAACACTCGATTGTCCATAAACCTCCCCCCCCCCACCCCCCCCCCCCCCCTCTAGAAAAATGTGAATAAAGGATAAATTCTTTACTTCATATTATGGCTGCAGGAATTAGCATTCAGCATGCTGGTTCACCATTGCATCATCAGCACACGGGGAAAAGGACCACAGTAAAAATCTTCTTGTGCTCGGTTCCAAATTTGTTGAGTAGATTCCTTTTAATTCTTCTTAATTGCAAGACAGGAGTAGGCGGCAGGTAACTGCAGATTCAGTGTATTCTAGGTCAATTGGCAAGTTCAATAATCAACTGTGCGTTCACATTAGATGTAAAGCTACAACTTGGAACTCTTCACGAGAAGACATCCAAAGGGCAGCCCTCATAGCTGTGATTTAAGTATATCAGAGTAAAAAGCCAAGATTCCACTTTGAATGCATCATACAATTTCCCCCCTTTGAGAACACAGCAACTGCTATTTCCACAGCTGACTCTCCGGTAGTTACAATGTGTAACAGCTGAAATGAAATCTAATTTTGTTCATTTACATCTTAATTCCATTTAATACTTGGATTAAAATAGTGAACATGCCCATTTTTGAGCAATAATAAGTGATCTGGACATCCTGTGACAATATCCATTTCTATGACAACTTTAACAGAGTAAAACAACAATTCTTGAGATATCAGTGAAAGATTTCATACTGGCCTGCTTAGTTTAGTTGAGTTTAGTTTAGATACAGCTTGGATACTCCGACTCTGCGTCGACCACAGTCACCTGTACACTAGTTCTATCCTAACACTAAGGACAATTTACAGAAGCCAATTAACCTACAAACCCGCACATCTTTGGAGCGTGCAAGGAAACTGAAGAAAATCCACGCGGTCACAGGGAGAACATACAAATTCCGCACAGACAGCCCCCGTAGTCAGGATTGAACCGGGGTATTTGGCAATGTAAGGCAGCAACTCTACCAGTGTGCCAGTGTGCCACCCAGTGCTGTGCAGGAGAAGGGTCTTAGAAAGGCGACTAAAAACTTGGTCAAAACATAAAAGATGACAGCTTCAATGCATCTCAGTACAACACCACAGAAAATTAATGGTCGCAAAGTGTGCCACCACAACTGGGATTGGATATAATGACCTTGTAAATATTGCAGCAAAGATTTGTTCGTATGGTACCTGGATTCTAGGGGATTATACAAACTGATTTTGCACTCCATGGCATTTTGAAGATTAAGGAATCATTTGATCAAGGTTTTTTTTAATGTATCCGATTGAACTGAATGGAAACAGAGGGGGAAAAAAAACAATTTTACTGATGGAGGAGACAAGAATGAGAGGGCAATGTCTAAAAATTATGACACAGATCTTGCAGGATGAGTCAAGAAACACACTTAGAGGATGAAAGTAGTTTGGAAATTCACTCTCTGCGAATGGCATTTGATGTCACGATGATTTACTTTTTCAGGTTCTTGTAAATATTAAGGAATTTAGCACAAAGTTGGGGATGGGGGGAATACACTGTTAGATTGCATCTTAGTTACAATCTCACTGAACAGTCTCAGGTTTACAGGGATAAGCCACCGACCTTTGTTCCCACATAACGCAGCTTCTAACAGATTATCGATAAAGAATAAATATCTTAACTAATGTCAAAAGGATGAAGCAGTCACCGGTTTCTTAAATGACTTCCACCCTTCTCAAAATGGGTGATCTGTGACAAGGGAACACCACCCAAACTCTAGCCTGACTGGTGACCATTACCCTTGCCACAAAAGGAGGACAACAGGAGGACGTTGACCCCCCCATCGCTATCCAATGACTCAGGCAGCAGAGTCTCTGTGCGATCATTAGCACAGGGTGTGATCTGAGACCAGCAGCAGCTGCGAGACCTCACAGTCAAGGCTACACATGTTAAAGTCTCAGAACGCAGTCAAGGTAGCGGAGGTTTGTCAGTGTGGGAAGTGCTGTAACCAGCACAAGGCAGCAGCTTCTGTGGGCAGGCAAGAAACTGGGAGGACAGGGTGTGGCGATGAGAAAAAAAAGGACTGTACTTTCTTTTCAACATCAAATCATAGATTATGCATCTCTTTCAATATAAATCCAAAATCCTATGTCAGTTAAATCCAACAGTCCCAATGCCTGAGATTCCATTGCTTACGAACATGGTCTATTCCGATGTAAGCTATTACCTCATCAATATGAACATTTCAGATGGAGTACTGTTTAACAAATGTGTACATCACCAATAGATGCAGTAAGAGCCAGAGAATATATGTGAATGTGTTTAACAGACACTGGGGTATGTTATGAGCCAGAACACAGCGTACACAAGCAGAATGGGAACAGACTCAACAGCAACTTTCAATAGTGAATTGGGTAATTGTTTGGAAGTGGGGGAATATTACAAGTCAGTGGGAGACGAAGAGGTAAAGAGCTAACTGGATTACTCTTCAGAGACCTCAGAGGATGAGGCATAATGATGGCATCAACCTCCCGAGCTATACAAGTCCATCATTCCGTCCCATCTTCCTTCCATCCATCAGCAAACGCATTTATATTAACAACTGCTCCCTTGCTCTGCACTTCAACGCCCCAACAAGCAAACGGCATCCTCGTTTGTTTCCAAAAATGCATGTCGGATTTATTTTACAAGGGGATAACAAAAGATGTCGAGTCATTTTTTTAGTGTCCCCGGCTGGTTAGAGAATTGATCCATGACTAAGCAGAAACATCATCTCACGCAATCGTTCTGCTCTCTCTGTCTCTCTCTCACACACACACACTCGGTACAATCTCAGGAGCAACAGTTTGAGGACCCTGGTTGGTGTCACCCTGGGGCAGTTCAGGGCGTTTCACTGCTATCAACACGAGTCTGATACATCCGAGGCCAAGGCAGGAGGGCAGATAATCTGATCCATTGGGTGGAGGGACAGGAGATGGTCCCAGCAAACTGGCGCCCGCCACTAACTGATGTTCAACATTATTTATAGTCTCTTGCGGTTTGGAAAATACCGAATTAAAAAAATCCAGACTGGCATTAAAAGCAAGGAGCATAGAAAATATATCTCAGGCTCGGGATTAGCGTTTATGTAACACACACAAACTCCATGTCAACCCAGAAACGTGGACCGGGACTGCAGTGTTGATAAAATGCCTCGTTCAAGGGGCCAAAACAAGGGGAGAATAGCGGCAAACTAAACCGTTAGCTTAAGCCTGCTCAAGCGGATTTACCTTTGTAGCGCTCCAACACGTCCTCGTAAGCCTGGAGATAGTCCAGTTCATCGGCGTAGTAGTAAGCAGCAGGGGTGAACCGCGGGGTGAAGCCGGCCATGGGTGCTGGAGGGGCGGCGGGAGCCGGGCTGGCGGGCAGGCTGCTGAAACCGTCTCACTCCGCTGGAACTCAGGGCAGAAGCTCCAGCTGAGAGCAAGCAGCCGCCGGGAGGCAGCCGGTGGCCAGGCACCGCCCTCCAGCCCGCCCGCAGCACCAATGGCGAGAGCCGGCCCTGCCTCCTCTCCCCTCCCCTCCCCACCCCTCTCAGCCGGCCCAGGCAGAGAAAGGAGCCGCTGCCCTTCCCCTTCCCCCCCCCCCCCGGCTCCGGCCACCGCTCCGTCCACCTCCTCCCCTCAACAACAAGCTGCTGACAGCCCAGCCCAGCCCGTCCAGTCCAGTCCATTCCAGTCCCCCCCCCCCGAACCGAAGGAGAGGAACCAACCGCCGCTCACTGCAAATACTTCAAACACAATCAATCCCCCCCTCTTTTTATGTCAAAAAAAGACTGCAGGAACGGGAGTGGGGGGTCACTCCACCTGCACCAATCCACCTCAGCATCAGATTTCCATTGGGAAAACATTGACATGGAAACCCGGTGGGCAGCGCTCAAAAATCCCCCAGCATTTGTGGTGACCTTCTGGAGTGGGAAGGGGACGAGTCTGGGTGTGTAACTGTCGGACTGCCCACCTGAGTTAGGGGAAAGGACGCCGAGAAATATATGGGAGGTCGTTTCTCCGGGCCGGCTTTCAATTTATATAATAATATATCGCACCTCGTGACAGGATATTTATTACTCGACATCTTCTGGCACTCGCTGGTACAGTAACATACAGTAAATCGCATTCCATTGTCTTCTGGTGCTTAATGGTCTGTGGTATTAAATGCATCTGGCGTGGTGTGCTTGCATCAATGAAAGCGACAAGGAACTCCTCACCAGCGTGGCGAAGGTGCGGACGGTTCAATATCAACCAGATCAAGTTAAGGAGAAGGGATATGTGATCACAATGTGGATAAATGAAACTAAAAAAAAACATGGTGCACTGTTCCCCTGCCTCACACAGCAATCGCTATCAATTCAATGCAACAAACCGTGGATCCAAGCCAAAAGGAAGGAAATTAAAACGAAGCCGTCTAGATAACAGAATCAATCTCTGCTGTGCAATAATAAAAATCCTCGCGGCGCAGTTCAGGGGTTTTTTCCCCCCCTATAATAACGATTATGGGGAAAAGCACTCACCGGCTATCCTGAGGACGGCTCGCTCGGCCGGGTCCAGAACCGAGCCTCCCTGAATCTTTCTCTTGGTCCTCTCGTGTTTCGGCAGGTTCCACGGCAGAGTGTCCCCGGGAGCTGGCGACACCGTTCCTGATCTTTGCCCATAATCATCCTCTTCTTCTGAATAGTCGGCAGAAGACATGGAACAGGGGCGGCTGCTACTGCCGATACTCTACACGGAGGCAGGGGAGCGGGGAGAGGGGGGTGGGCGTGGGATGGAGGGTGGAGAGGGAGAGGAAGAGGGGGGGGGGGTGGAAGCAGACAGACAAAAGATCAAATGAAACACTCACACTCATTGGCTGCCAGGGTTTGAACAAACACACGCTGAAAACAAAGATCTGTGAACAATCCCTCACCTCTCTCTTCCTTTCAATCTAACGACTTTCACTTTTAATACGACGTTTTTCCAAAATACATGATAACCGCTTTCTTATCACCAACAGATAGATAAACGCCAAGAAAGGAGAAGAAAGGGGAGGGGGGGGGGTTGTGATTGCGTTTCTGCTTGCCATAAAACTGTATCTGTCTCCCCCATCTGGGCTAAGGTTGACTTACCACACAGCGCTGCAAAATATCCGATCACATACAATGTATTCCTTCCAGATTTTTTTTTTCTTTTTGCAAGAAAGAGATTGTTTCTATTGCAAAGGCAACGAGTGGGGTGAAATACCACACCCAGGCGGCGGAGCTGGGGCTCTCCCTGGTGTTTATGCGACGCGCCAGCTTGCAATCGCTCCCCGGAGTATGCGTTGAACGCCGAGGAGGTGAGCTACTCAACACCAGACACTGCACCTTCACGATGCGTTGGCATCAACAGGAGCCCGCAGTTCCGGTTATAAAACCGCCGGCTCCGGTGCATCCCAACGGTTACTCGCCATCCCGCTTAAGGGTTTGTTAGTTCTCCCTATCCCTTCCAAGACAAACAATGTATTTTGTTTATTCTAGGACTCATTCACACATCGCCTGCATTATTGTTCATGAGGATGTCCCCGGGCCTTTTTAAATGTTGTGCAAAATCCATTCACGTCCTCTCCCTCCATCCCATTCAATACAACAACTTGTGCTTGTCCGGCCCTCCAGCTCCCCGCCCAGCGTTAGCGCCGAGCTCCAGCGCATTGGTTGAACGTCTGTCTGGTCGACGAAGGCAATGCCTTGTCACAGTCACAGTCCATGACTACATCCCAGACTGTGGCCGCGGAGCACAATGCACAAAGGAGGGGTGTAAACAGAGAGAGAGAGAGAGAGAGAGAGAGAGAGAGAGAGAGAGAGAGGGAAAGACTGCAGAAGCTGGTTTACACGGAAGATAGATCTCTGGAGAGATGCTGCCTGTCCCGCTATCTTTACAGAGATTGACAACTGCAGTCCATCCACTCCCTCTCCCGGAGCAACACGGTCATATTCTGAGGAAAATACTGAGGGCAATGACACAGACCGGGAGCGGGACTCTGTCATTGGTTTGTGAAGAGGAAAAAAAATAGTTAGGACCCTTAAAGACCAAAAAAAGGTGAATGTATTAAGGGGAACAAGGAAATGGCAGATGAGTTGAACAGGTACTCTAGATCTGTTTTCACTAAGAAGGACACAAACAATCTTCCTGATATATTAGTGGCCTGAGGATCTGGGTGACCTAGGAACTGAAGGAAATCCGCATTAGGCAGGAAATGGTGTTGGATAGACTGTTTGGGACTGAAGGCTGATAAATCCCCAAGGGCCTGATGGTCTGCATCACAGGGTACTTAAGGAAGTGGCTCTAGAAATCGTGGATGCATTGGTGATCATTTTCCAATGTTCTATAGAATCAGTATCAGTTCCTGTGGATTGGAGGGTAGCTAATGTTATCCCACTTTTTAAGAAAGGCGGGAGAGAGAAAACAGGGAATTATAGACCAGCTAGCCTGACACATTTGGATAGCAGTAACAGGACCCGTCCGAGTCAGCATGGATTTACGAAGGGGAAAGCATGCTTGATTAACCTTCTGGAATTTTTTGAAGCTGTAACTAGGAAAATGGACAAGGGAGAGCCAGTGGATGTAGTGTACCTGAATTTTCAGAAAGCATTTGATAAGGTTCCACATAGGAGACTAGTGGGCAAAATGAGGGCACGTGGTATTGGGGGTAGAGTGCTGACATGGATAGAGAAGTGGTTGACAGACAGGAAACAAAGGGTCCGGGTCCGTTAACGGGTCCGTTTCAGAATGCAGGTAGTGACTAGTGGGGTACCGCAAGGCTCAGTGCTGGGACCGCAGCTATTTACAATATACATCAATGATTTGGATGAAGGGATTCAATGTAACATTAGCAAATTTGCAGATGACACAGGGCTGGGTGGCACTGTGAACTGTGAGGAGGATGCTATGAGAATTCAGGGTGATTTGGACAGGTTGGGGGAGTGGGCAGAGGCATGGCAGATGAGGTTTAATGCAGATAAATGTGAGGTCATCCAATTTGGTAGCAAAAACAGGAAGGCAGATTACTATCTAAATGGCGTCAAGTTTGGAAAAGGGAAGTACAACGGGATCTGGGGGTCCTTGTACTTCAGTCTAGGAAAGTACGCATGGGGTACAGCAGGCAGTGAAGAAAGCAAATGACATGTTGGCCTTTATAACAAGAGGAATCGAATATAGGAGCAAAGAGGTCCTTCTGCAGTTGTACAGGGCCCTAGTGAGACCACACCTGGAGTATTGTGTGCAGTTTTGGTCTCCTAATTTGAGGAAGGACATTCTTGCTGTTGAGGGAGTGCAGCATAGGGTTACAAGGTTAATTCTCGGGATGGCGGGATTGTCATATGCTGAGAGAATGGAGCAGCTGGGCTTGTACACTCTGGAGTTTAGAAGGATGAGAGGGAATCTCATTGAAATATATAAGATTGTTAAGGGCTTGGACACGCTGGAGGCAGGAAACATGTTCCCGATGTTGGGGGAGTCCAGAACCAGGGGCCACAGTTTAAGAATAAGGAGTAAGCCAGGAGTAAGGAAACACTTTTTCTCACAGAGAGTGGCGAGTCTGTGGAATTCTCTGCCTCAGAGGGCGGTGGAGGCAGGTTATCTGGATGCTTTCAAGAGAGAGCTAGATAGGGCTCTTAAAAATAGCGGAGTAAGGGGATATGGGGAGAAGGCAAGAACGGGGTACTGATTGGGGGATGATCAGCCATGATCACATTGAATGACGGTGCTGGCTCGAAGGGCCAAATGGCCTGCTCCTGCACCTATTGTCTGTTGGGACACAAAAATGCTGGAGTAACTCAGCGGGAACACCGGGATTGTTTTGGACAATGAGCTGGCACCGCGCGATGGCCCGAGTGGCTTTTCTTGAGCTGTACCATGGTGACATTTGGCTTCCCTCGTGGGGAAAAAAAGGCATAAGAAAATCCCGGAATGATCGGTCAATTGTGTCAATAGACACATGGAACGGCAGTGTTGGAAGGTTGAGCAGAAACGCAAAGTGCTGGAGGAATTCGGCCGGTCAGGCAGCACCTGTGGAGCCTCTCATCCAGCTCGACCCCCCAACCCCAACCCCCCAACGCGACAAGCGACCCGAAACGTCGCCTATCCAAACCCTTACCTCCATAGACGCTGCCTGAACCGCTGAGGTACTCCAGCAATTTGTGTGTTTTTTTTAATCTTATCAATCACAGCGCAAGGAAAACACTTCAGTCCCATTCCTTTTCACTTTCACAGTCCTGCAAATGTCCCCGTCGGTTCCACAAACGCCCCCCCCCCCCCTCCCTCCCCCTTGCTCATCGACACGAATCGTTAATCTATTTCGCTCTTCACAGGAGCTGCCCGACCCGCTGAGTACTCCGGGCAATTTCTGTTCCTGTTCCAGCAGCGGCTGTGCGTTTGTATTTATTTTCCAACTGGCCTTGCACGGGAAGAATGGGCAAGTGGAGCTGAAGTGAAAGGCTAGGTGTCACCTTGGAGAATGGAAGAGCATCGGGAATGGTGCCCATCCTCCTCCTTCCCTGCTTCTTATATCCCTGTTTGAATTCTTAAAAAAACATAACCCTCTATTGTCCCACGCGTGTTTATAGTATCTCCCCGTGAATAAATCGATGCTATTTGTCTCAACGCCAGGAAGTCCATTATCTATAAAAAACTGAGCCAAATATAAAGTGCTGGAGTAACTCAGCGGGTCGGGCAGCATCTCGGGATAACATGGATACGTGACGTTTCGGTTTGGGACCCTTCTTCAGACTAAATGCAAGCAATACAATTAGTCTGAGGACGGGTCCCCACCCGAAACACCCGCTATCAATAACCCGTGCCTACCTTCTCCCCATATCCCTTGATTCCACCAGCCCCTAGATCTCTATCTAACTCTCTCTTAAATCCATCCAGTGATTTGGTCTCCACTGCCCTCTGTGACAAAACATTACCTACCCATTTTCTCCCGAGATGCTGCCTGACCCGCTGAATTAATCCAGCATTTAATGCATATTTTTGTTCTAAACCAACATCTGCAGTCCGTCTGCATCGCATAGATGACCTCATGGGTCGGAAAGTTTCTTCAGACTAATTTATTAGGGAGAGAGAAAGTTGGGAAAGATAGGTGGGGTGGGACAACGCCTGGCGAGATAAGTGGAGGGTGAGTGATTGACTGATGGTGGAGGAAGTGACAAAGGAGATAACATGGTGTCAGATAAAGAGCGAAGTGGAGGAAACATAGAAACATAGAAAATATGTGCAGGAGGAGGCCATTCGGCCCTTCGAGCCAGCACCGCCATTCATTGCGATCATGATTGATAGTCCGCTATCAATAACCCGTGCCCGCCTTCTCCCCATATCCCTTGACTCCACTAGCCCCTAGAGCTCTATCCAACTCTCTCTTAAATCTATCCAGTGATTTGGTCTCCACTGCCCTCTGTGACAATAGGCAATAGACAATAGGTGCAGGAGTAGGCCATTTGGCCCTTCGAGCCAGCACCGCCATTCAATGTGATCATGGCTGATCATCCCCAATCAGTGCCCTGAGGCAGGGAATTCCACAACTCTCTGCGTGAAAACGTTTCTTCTCACCGCAGTCTTAAATGGCCTCCCCTTTATTCTAAGACTGTTGCCCCTGGTTCTGGACTCGCCCAACATTGGGAACGTTTTTTTCCCGCATCTAGCTTGTCTAGGAGCGAAATGGAAAGCCAGAGGGAGGGATATAGATGGAACGGGACGGGGGACGTGGGAGGACGGTGGGATAAAGGTGAAATGCAGGAATCAGGAATGGGAGATGAAGGAGGGGAAGGAGGGAGAGGAGCAGGATGACGCGGGAGGGGGTGTATAGTGAGAGAAATGCGTGTGCAACTGGTTAAGGACAGGAATGGGAGGGGAGGGGGTTAGTGGGACATGACTTGAACTTGGACAGTTCAATGTTCATACCGTTGGGTTCTACGTTATCCAAGTGCAATGTCAGGTGTTGCTCCTCCAGTTTGTATGTGACCTCACTCTGACAATGGAGGAGGACCAGGACAGAAAGGTCAATATGGGAATGGGAAGGAGAGTTATGGTTAGCAACCTGGAGATCCAGCAAGCCTTGGCGGTCTGATCGCGAGTGTTTGCTGAAACTGTCGTCAAGTATCCATTTATAAATCTGAGCCCGGGGAACGACAAATTCCACCATCACATTTGCAGGATAAAATGGCATCTATGATTGAAATCGTTAACCGTGGAAGTGCTCTGCGGTAAAGCACGCTTGCAGCCAACAATACAAGTTGTTGGGTAGACACAAAAAACTGGAGTAGCTCAGTGGGTCAGGCAGCATGTGTGGAGAAAAGGAATAGGTGTCGTTTCGGGCCGAGACCCAAATGATTTGTCACACAACAGATGACATGCGAGACGTTCAATTTGTACTACAATGCGATTTCAGGTTCCAAATGTCAAAATCATTTTGACTCCGTTCGGTTACTCAGAAGTCTTTATCAAACCATTTCTGGAAAAAAAAACAATTGCCTCACGGACATGGAGTGTGTGTGTTCCACACATGTTCTCTTTCTCGTTAATCTGAATCGCTAACTCTGTTTCGCTGTCCAACCCGGAATAATACCAATGCGGGTGAAATCACTGGAAGTTATGTGCGAGGTAAATTCTGTAGCCCGGTTGGCCCATCCCGTGCTCTTTGAAAGTGCAATCAAATTAATCCCATTCCCTTTCAGATTTTTCAATAGGCCAGCAGTTCTTTCCTCATAAGGCAATGTCATACATAATTCAATTCGTAATAACTGAAATGCCCATTGTCTGCTTACCCCCCCCCCCCCCCACTAGGATTCGTTTAAAGCTTCAGATGATTGAAATCATACCTTTAAATTTAAAACCATTTTTTTCAGTAAATAGGGAAAATAATAAAAACGCGCGTAATAACAGTATCTAATACACTGTCGCGGCTCAAACAAATGTAGGTCACACCTTAAGATCTCATTAATAGTGAGATCCAGGGTAGCGTTTTTACCGTTGGAGACTACATGAAATGGGGGACGATGGTACATCTATGTGCGAATCGCTAATGTAATGGCCTGTGGAATACCTCTCCTCCTACATCTGAACCAGGATTCCAGCACCTGACTTGATTTGAGAATGGCAATAAATATATGCGCATCATCAGTCCCCCTCGCCTGATACTCACAGCTCTGCGTGTTGGAGTTCCCTGCACGGAATGATAAAACTCCGCCTGCACCCGGCTGCTCCTCTTGATCTTCCGCCTTCTCACCAGATGTTCCTGGTCACTCTCGGGGATCTCCAGCAGAGGCTTGGAGTCATCGGACACTCGCATCCTGCTGCTCCTCCTACCATGGCGTGGGCTGTGTCTGAACCCCTTGAACAAATAACACGGCTGTGATATTATTCATACATTATTTACCCCTCCCCGCCCTAAATTCAAAATATGACTGCGCCGTGGTTTCCAGCAATTGCAATGCGAACAGATAAAGGACAGGAGGTGAGTTCTGTTTGGTTTCCATGCAACACCTTTATAGCACAACAAGTGCACAACATAAAGATATCGGGACGTGGAATAATCGCTGTACACACTTGTGGCGAAATCCTGCACTTTCTAACTATTTATTGACAATAAATCGAATGACGAAGTAAGCGAATGGATTAAAAAGAGCAAACATGATGTTGCTAATAGCTTGGTCTGGTGGCTCTGGGTACACTGGATAATAAACTGGGAGTGGTTTCTACGGAGGTTCCCGACAGAAAATGGGTGCTAAGCCTTTACTGCGAAGGACAGTACCCCGGCCAGTGTATTCCCCTGTAAATCTGGCCCAGAGGCCGATTCTCCTTGCTGTTGGGGCTTGCGTCCACGGTCAGAGTCCTCGAACACCTGACCAAAGCTGACCCGCGCACCTTGACCACCCTCCCGAATGCAGCTTTCCTGCAGCTGATGCTGGGCGTAGTACAGTGTTGTCACACTTTGCTCAGCTAAATACATTTCTGATTTAAAATGTTAAAGGTCAGACTGATTTTTGATCACCCTCGGAATTTAAAGTTCGAATGTATTTTCATTTTTAAGTAATGATTTCGATTTTTTTGTTAGTAAGACCAATTAGTTTTTTAAATGGTATTTTTAGTGGACCACCATGTTGCAGGAGTCTTGGTCCCTCATCCCCTTGTACACAATACCTTTCATTATTTCCAGGTTCGCACAATATCTCTCTAACATTCTTCATCACACTGCTGCATCCCACCACTATCTCTTCTATATTTTCTGGTCCTGTGGCCTCTGAAGATATCTGTGCTCTTCCCAATTCTGGCTTCTGATTATATATACATACACACACAATATGATATATATAAATATATATATATATTTGTGCGCGTGTGTGTGTGTGTGTGTGTCTGTGTGTGTGTAATATGACCAACTATATTTTCTGGGTCTAAAGCTCATTCGTCCACCTCAAGCATATCTACTTGCTCCTCCTACTCAATGCCTATCTATCTGACCAAACTCTTTGCAACTTCCCTTAATAATCTGCTTCAGAAGGTTGGTGGCAGAGAGCTACTGTGAGTAATATATTTTAGATCCACATCATGTATCTTCTCAGCATCTGTGGTCCAAATTACTTCTCCTTCTACAGTTCATTTAAGGCAGCCGCTCCTAAATATTGGCTCCATTGCAGAATTGTTTCTAAACTTGGCCACCGGGGGATGCAGCGAGGTGCAAGAGGCCCTGAATACTTCATGAGTCAGATTAAAGAAAGTCCCAAGGCTTTCTATACCTGCATTAACGTTAAGGAAGCAACTGGGGAGAAGGTAGGACCGCCCAAGAATAAAGGATGGGATTGGTGCTTGAAGGATGTAGGATCAAGGAGATACTAAGTGAATACTTTGCATCTGTATTCACCAAAGAGAAGGACGTGGAGGACAGTGAGAGCAGTGTGGAAAATACTAAAATGCAAGGGCAGTTTAAAATTAAGGAGCTAGTATCGTGGTTCTTGAAGCGTAAAAAGGGTGGATAAACCTCCAGGGCATAATGGGACCTATCCCAAATTATTAGGAGAGTCAAGAGAGGAGATTGCAGGAGCCTTGGCGAAGATCTTTGCATCGTCTCTTGTCACAGACAAGGTCCTGGAGGGCTGGGGAGCAGCTAATGTTGTTTGTTTAAGTATTGAAATAGAGAAAATTGAGGGAATTATAGGCAAAATATCACATCGGCCTCATCAGAACTAACCGAACTAGAGTAGAAGCAATCCTTCCTCTGTCCCCCTGGCTGCTGCTTAAAAACAGAGTTTCAGGTGCTGTTAAGGAACAAAAATCCCAGCGAATCATTTATATCCATCGGGGAGAGTGTAAAAGGCTTGTTTAATATCTGATCTAGCGGATGGCACCTGCAGCAGACTGGTAAGCAGACTGTCTATTGTTTTGGATTCTTCTGCCCAGACTTTGTACTAAAATCCTAAAGGTGGAACAAATCATCTGATTAAATGGCGGGAGAGGTGGTTGAACTTGTGGAGAGTGAATTGGAGGCAGAGGATAGATGCTGGTCATTTTGACCTTTCTGGACATATAAATGTTGCACCATCTGTGTCTCTCGAAGAGTAGGTTAAATTAATTTTACAGTAATTATATACCACATTTACCGGCCAAACAGGTCAGTGTAGTCTCAGAGAAACTGGAAAAATAAGCAGAGATGTTTATGTCTGGGTTCTGGGAGATCTGTGAAAGGGGATTGATGTAAATGTGATCAAGTGATTGGGCTTCCGTGAATTACATGTAATTACAAGTGGACATTTACGACCATTCCCATGTGTATCGTTGGCACTTAATCTATGGGTAACTGGGTCAGAATTTACTGTCATTCACTGCTCTTCAGAAAAGCAGATTATAACCTTTTTCTATTGTACATCACTGGCCAACAGAAAAGGCAGCAGCTGCCGGAGACAAGTATCATTGTCTTCCCCAGATGCAACACTTACCGATTGCTGGGCAGTAAGGAAGGAAAGATTATTCACTATTTTGTACAAAGTGGCAAGCATTTCAAAAATAAAGTAAAATTGATTTTTTCTGTATTAAGTATGAAAATTCTACTGGTGATTTAGAAGCTTTTTAAAAAATAAATTGCTAATTGTTCTCTAATTATCTAAATTGATTCTGCCTTTCAGCATAATTTCAAAAATAAATCTGCAAAGCCTTAAAAATAAAATCAGTAACCATGGTAATGGAAAATCTAGGTTTTGGTCTACTGAACAAGAAATGGCAGTGACCAGATTGGATTCAGGAAGAATCCAGAGATGTGTTAAATTGCCAGTCCAGTCCACATCAAGCGTCTGGACCCAAAATGCCAACTGTCCATGTCCCTCCTCAGATGCTGACTGACTCACTGAGTTCCTCCAAATAGCTTGTTGCTCTAGATATCAGCATTTGCAATCTCTTGAGCCGCCATGTAATAAGCCTGCTTTCACTCAACCCTGCCACCCAAATGATCTGCAGCTCAGTGTTGCACTCCAACTTGCCAATACCAACTCTAATAGTCCAAATATAGAAGATTTGTTATGGACTTCTTTGGTATGCATGTCTATTATGTAGCTTTGCACCACATTGTAATTAGTATCTATTTTATTTCTTGACTTATTTCCTGTCTCTCTTTGAAAAAATGCTTTCTTTTAGGTTAGAACTTGAACCAAAGCCCTCACAGGTTATTATAAAGAATCTCATTGCACTAAATCATATAAATATAAGGAATTTATTAAGAGAGTCCCAGTCACTGTTTACCTGTCAAATAACATTATCCAGAAGATATCATCTTGTCATTATCACATTCCTGTTTGCAGAATTGCTGCATTTTCTTCCTGGTAATACTAACACAATTCAAGAACACTGAAAAGTACTCTGACATGTCCTCAACAGAAGAAGAGACTACAGAAATGCAAGTCTTTTCAGTTTCTTTTGCAGATCCATGTTAATTTGGGGAATTGATTGGAGATTTCCCCAATCATGGAACTTTCAGAAAGCAGGCAGAATGGAGCAGTGTTGATCCTCCCCAGAATGACTGGATTCAGGAGATAAACTCGCCCTGCTCTACAATATCTTCTATTGAAAAGGTTGATTTCAGATTTCTCATCCATTTCCATGCATAATTTCATAAATTGGAGGATTAAGAGACTGCGAACGAAAACGGAATGATCCGTTAGAAAAATAACCAAATTCAAAACCCAATTTAAATGATGGATTTGTTCATCCATGTTCCCTGACAATGTGGACGTACCAATGTATCAATCCCTTGGGAAAATGACCTCAGGTGTTTCACGGAGGTGAATTCAAAGCAAGCCCCCGAGGGAAAGCCAACAATCAGGAGAGGATTTTGGGACAGTCTCAAGAGAAGAAGATGAGGAAGGTAGGGAATTCCAAAGCTTAGGGTTGAAACCATCCATGTCACAGTTGGTAAAAGTTAGTGAAGGAAACCAGGAGGAACTTGAAATGCTCGTGTTATTGTTGTGATTATTGATCTCTTGTTATTTTTGCACTGCACTGGTGGGTATGGGTTGCTCGTACTCAAGCTTGGTATAATTTGCCTGGACCCCATACAAAACAATGTTTTTCTCTCTATCTAAGCACATGTGGAAAAGAAAACCCCAATACTAATACCAATCCATGGGTTGGAAAACAATGACACAAAGCACAGGAGTAACTCAGTGGGTCAGGCAGCATCCATAGGTGACGTTTTAGGTCAGGACCCTTCTTCAGACAGAGGGATTGAAAAAGGGTCCTGACCCAAAACATCATCTATCCATGTTAGGTACAAAAATCCCGGAGTGACTCTGCAGGTTAAGCAGTATCTCTGGAGAAAATGAATAGGTGACATAGAAACATAGAAACAAAGAAAATAGGTGCAGGAGGAGGCCATTCGGCCCTTCGAGCCAGCACCGCCATTCATTGTGATCATGGCTGATCGTCTGCTATCAATAACCCATGCCTGCCTTCTCCCCATATCCCTTGACCCCACTAGCCCCTAGAGCTCTATCCAACTCTCTCTTAAATCCATGACGTTTCGGGTCAAGACCCTGCATCAGACTGAGAGTCAGTGAGGGGGGAACTAGAACTATGGGAAGGTTCAGAACAAAGCCAATACCAGTCCACCCATCCATATTCTCCAGGGATGCTGTCTGACCAACTGAGTTACTCCAGCACTTTATGTCTTGCAAACCAGCATCTGCAGTTCCTTGTTTCTACCAAACCCTGGGTTGGCAAACTAGAAAAGGTTAAAGGATAGGATGGGGCAAGGCCATGGAGGAAGTTAAAAAGAATAGGTCTATCAGTCAGAGCCAAACCTTCACTCGTAAATACAGCAAGCTGCAATGCTACAGGGCGGGAGGTTTAAGTTGAGAGCGATTTGTCTTCATCGTGTTTTAGCCATGGTTCATTGAATCTCCCCGGTTTGAAGGGTTTCAGGGGGTTCTTTCCAGCTTCAGTGACACACACTACACTCTGGTTCAGTGAAAGCTGGATTGATTCCGAAGTTCCGCTGACTCTGGAGAACGGCAGCCACCAGAGACTGTCGACCAGACAGACAGACATACATGTACCAGACTGCCGACCAGACCCCAGCCTGCGCGTCTCCACTATTCTAGCACTCCCCCAGCTTTGAGAATAATGTTATCTTTAGTTTGTCGGAATGACGTTTTTGATCTATTTTGATTGGGGTGACCTTACATTGCGTTGTTTACATTAAAAACACACTACCACTCGCGTCGGCCATGCCTTCTTCCCATCCCCGTTGCTTTAGAGGAAGATTATAATCGCCGAACCGCTTTGAATCTGGGTCACTACTGTCTGACTACAAGAGTCTGTGAGTAAATGTACTCGACCTTGTGTTCGGAAGGCGACGATAGATTGTTTTTACCTCAGAACGGAAGTGCGATCTCATCCCTGCATCTGAGAGACAGAAACAAAAAGTTGCAAGGAAGAAATCAGGTTGATTACACAGAGCGGAGCGACAACGCAGTATCCACATACATCATAAAATTGCGCGTTGCTTGGTTTAATTATAGGTCGAAATGTAGTGCTGCAATTTTACTGCAACCGTGTCCTCGCCTTCAATGTACCTCATGCGGAAAATCTATATATAAATGGTCGGCTTGGTAAAAGTTTCTAAAATGGATAACTTTGCACCGTCCCGCGACTAGGAGCTCCTTAAATCAGGGCGTGTGTTGTTGCCGCAGTCCGGGATTCGCATTCATTAAAGCACTAGGGTATCTTCAGCAGTTTGACCCAGCGAGAAGTTTGCCAATATATTTGCATGCGCCCGATTTGACTTTAAATTCCAACAGAGAAAATGCGTTTCAGAGGGGCTTGGAGGTGAGACGGGAGGGGGTCTGAGATGCTGAGGGGGGGGGGGGGGGGGGTTTGGGGAGTGCTGAGGAAACTGACTGAAGAAGGTTGGGCGGGGAAGGAATGAGGGGAGGATTAGGAGAGGTAGTTGAGGGAATGGGGTGGAAGGGAGGGTGAGGGGTGATAGGGAGGAGGGTAATAGATGGGGAGGAGGTTGGGGGAGGAGGAGGGGTGGTGGAATTGGGAGAAGGCGAGGGCTATGGGTGGGGGGGGGGGTGTGAGAGGGGGCTGGGAACGGCGGGAGGTCAGAAGAGGTGAAGAGCGAACTGCTGGAGATGAAATGGGAGGTTGAGGGATGGGAGGGAGTGGGGAGAATGGGAGAAGAGGGAAGGCGGCGAGGACAAGTGCGTGGGATTTGGGAAGAGGGAGTGGGACATGGTCAACGGTGGGAACAGCAGGGAGAGAGGAGGAGGGGGGGTGATGTGGGGGAGAGGACGAGGCGGTGGGAGGGGCGGGTTGGGGTTGAGGCTGGGCTGGGCTGGGAAGACCATGGCTTGCTTACCTCTGCTCCTGGATCGGCCCGAGCCCACCGACTTGACGGGGTGCCGAGCCTTGCGGAGTTTGCGGTGCCAACAGCAGAAGAACAAGATGGTAGCGATGGTGGCGAGGACGAGCAGGAGCAGCAGGAGGATGCATTGGACGCTGTAGGGCTTCAGGAGGACGAGGAACGCCGCCGCTATCATCGTACGTGGCCGAGGAGCGCGGTGCTTCCCCTCCGCGACTTGAACTGGATGTGAAGATCAAGGGGGGATGGAGGGGGGGGGGGGGGGGGGTCTGTATGTAATTCACTGACCGGACCTCACACGCATTAATTATTATTTCCCCCCCCCCACCACCAAAAAAAAATTATATAATATCTCCTGAGAACTCAAAGAGGAGGAAGTGGCGTTGACATATTAGCAGCCCCCCATCCTGGGACCTGAGCGATGGAAGGGGGAGACCGGGGAGGGGAGGGGAGGGGAGGGGGGAATTACAGATGCAACATAAAAAAAGTGGAGGACACCAGCCCGTGAGTCAGCAGAGATGCAGAACAGCTGTTTCACCACCGAGCACTGTGACTGCAGTCGTAGTTTCCCCAGCGATTTGGAGTTAAATGCCCAGGACATCATGCGAAAGCACCACCCACGGACAGAGAGAGAGAGAGAGAGAGAGAGAGAGGGGGGGGGGGTGGTGGTGGGGGGGGAAGAAGAGAGAGGAGAGTAAAGAGAAAAGAGAGGAGAGAAGAGAGAGGTGCAGGCAGCCCCAGACGTCCGGAGACCCTCACGTTAGTTAGGATGCCATTGCGGAGATGATGGGTTGTGAATCCTAATGGTACATCAGTCCCGTATACATATTCAGGAACATGGCAGAATCCTTACGGCTCTCACAGGCTGGCGTCTCGCAGCTCAACTTGGGAGGAATTGTGTCTCACGCTTGCTTTTGCCTCCTTGCATCTGACACAGCATTTCCTCACAGCACCCGCAGGAGCCGGTGTGACACCGGGAGAGGGTGCATTTGCAAACAGACGCATTGCATCTCCCACTTAACCCTTGCCGCAGTGAAAGAGGGCCATCTCGACACACATTCCCCCCCCCCCCCCCACCACCCCCCCCATACACACAATCCAATATACATTATAGGACAACAACAATACCCCCCCTGCAAGGGAAAAACTGTCTCATTTACCCAGCAGAACCTTGCGTTGAGCAGAGAGGCACCAAAAACGTTACGTGACAGAAAACATTGCGGTGAGGCGGGCAGCGAAACCTTCAGAGTTAATCCGCATGCTGACCACGAACATTTGAAGTTATGTTTTATGCTGCATAAAAATAGAAAATCAAAAGGCCTGCTCCCGGCTCCTAAGCAGCCAGCTCGCTCGGTTGATAATTCCAGCCCAAATAGATGAGCGATCATTTTCTGGAGGCGCGGATTTACCGCAGAGAAGCGGGCCATTCCAGTCACAGAGTCACACAGCGTTGAATCCGGCCCTTCGGCCCGCCGTGGCTGTGCCGGCCATCAGCATCAGTCCAGCACAGGAACAGGCCCTTCGGCCAACAATGTTCGTGTGGAACATGATGGCAAAACATCCCTGCCTGCACATGATGCATGCTCCTCCATTCCCTGCATCTTGTCTATGTCTGGATCAAAGACTCCAAGATGCCACTATTGTATCTTCTGCAGTTGTACTGAGCCCTGGTGAGACCACACCTGGAGTATTGTGTGCAGTTTTGGTCCCCTAATTTGAGGAGGGACATTCTTGCTATCGAGGGAGTTCAGAGTAGGTTTACAAGGTTAATTCCCGGGATGGCGGGACTGTCATATGCTGAGAAAATGGAGCAGCTGGGCTTGTACACTCTGGAGTTTAGAAGGATGAGAGGGGATCGGATTGAAACATATAAGATTGTTAAGGGTTTGGACACGCTAGAGGCAGGAAACGTGTTCCCGATGTTGGGGGAGTCCAGAACCAGGGGCCACAGTTTAAGAATAAGGAGTAAGCCATCTAGAACAGAGATGAGGAAACACTTTTTCTCACAGAGAGTGATGAGTCTGTGGAATTCTCTGCCTCAGAGGGCGGCGGAGGCAGGTTCTCTGGATCCTTTCAAGAGAGAGCTAGATGGAGCTCTTAAAATAGCGGATTCAGGGGATATGGGGAGAAGGCAGGAACGGGGTACTGATTGGGGATGATCAGCCATGATCACATTGAATGGTGGTGCTGGCTCGAAGGGCTGAATGGCCTACTCCTGCACCTATTGTCTATTGCATCATTCTCCACCATCACCCTTGGCAGCGCGTTACAAGCACCCACCAAACTTCCCCCACATATCTCCTTTAAACTTTGCCCCTCTCTCAATAAAGCAATTCCCTCTGACATTTCCACCCTGGGAAAACGATCCTGACTGTCTACCTTATTTATGTCTCTCCCATCTTCCAGAGAAAACCATCCAAGTTTGTCCAACCTCTCCACATACCCCACACCCTCTAATCCAGGCAGCATTCTGGTACATCTCTTATGCACCCTCTCCAAAGCCTCCACATCCTTCCTGTAAAGGGCGACAGGAACTGCACACAATACTCAAAATGTAGTACCAAGACTAAACACAAAGTGCTGCAAGAACTCAGCCAGTATAGCATTGCTGCTGCATGCATCTGCAGTTTTAACTCAGCGGGTCAGGCAGTATCCCTGGAGAAAAGAAATAGGTGACGTTTCATGTTGAAGGGTTTCGACCCGAAAGGTCACCTATTCCTTTTCTCTAGAGATGCTGCCTGACTCGCGGAGTTACTCCAGCGTTTTGTCTCTATCTTCGGTGTAAACCAGCATCTGCAGTTCCTTCCCACACATTTGCAGTTTTAGTTCTTTTCTTGTGACCTATGCTAATCCTATTTACTAGCGCACCACCCCGTGTCAATAATTCAACCTTCTCCCAGTGTCTTTCCTCATCAGGAACCCCTTTCTTGTCCTTTCCCATTCATGGACCACAGTGCACACATCTTGTGTTATCTGATAGTGTCAATGAATTTCAAGAACCGGAAAGCTGAATCACTTGAACTTTGAATATACTATTTAGAAAAGGTGGGCCCAGCACCTTTCATCTTGATATTAAATGACACAAATCAAAGTGTGTCATTGTGGACACTTACAGCTCAAGGCCCAAGAATGTTGGCAATAAGGACCCGTGCATACAATCAAGCCTCTCTAATGGCAAGTCTGTCCAGTATTCAATTGGATCATGATTGATATTTCCATCAACCAAACTAACCCTTAATAACCTGTCAAATTGTCATCATTTTTATATACTTCTAATTAACCCCTTGCTCAAGATCTTGTCTGGGGTGTGAGTTATGAAATGGCGCTGCCCTTTGTATGGGGAAGTGCTTGGATAGAGTGGAATTGGAGAGGATGTTTCCAGTAGTGGGAGAGTCTAAAATCTGGTAACAGCTTCTCAGAGAAGCAAAGAGAGGGAAGAATTACATTTCTTGTTTTTCTTCACTCCTTACAATGCCATGTACGACAGTGATCGCAACTTCCACTGAATCTAGGACTTCTACTGAGTCTAGGACTTCTACTAAGGGATTAGTATGCAAACTTAAAGCACACGGTATTGGGGGTTCAGTATTGATGTGGATAGAGAACTGGCTGGCAGACAGGAAGCAAAGAGTAGGAGTAAACGGGTCCTTTTCAGAATGGCAGGCAGTGACTAGTGGGGTACCGCAAGGCTCGGTGCTGGGACCCCAGCTATTTACAATACATATTAATGATTTGGACGAGGGAATTGAATGCAACATCTCCAAGTTTGCAGATGACACGAAGCTGGGGGGCAGTGTTAGCTGTGAGGAGGATGCTAGGAGGCTGCAAGGTGACTTGGATAGGTTGGGTGAGTGGGCAAATGCATGGAAGATGCAGTATAATGTGGATAAATGTGAGGTTATCCACTTTGGTGGCAAAAAACAGGAAAGAGACTATTATCTGAATGGTGGCCGATTAGGAAAAGGGGAGATGCAACGAGACCTGGGTGTCATGGTACACCAGTCATTGAAAGTAGGCATGCAGTGAAGAAAGCAAATGGTATGTTAGCATTCATAGCAAAAGGATTTGAGTATAGGAGCAGGGAGGTTCTACTGCAGTTGTACAGGGTTTTGGTGAGGCCACACCTGGAGTATTGCGTACAGTTTTAGTCTCCTAATCTGAGGAAATACATTCTTGCCATAGAGGGAGTACAGAGAAGGTTCACCAGACTAATTCCTGGGATGTCAGGACTTTCATATGAAGAAAGACTGGATAGACTTGGCTTGTACTCGCTTTAATTTAGAAGATTGAGGGGGGATCTCATAGAAACCTACAACATTCTTAAGGGGTTGGACAGGCTAGATGCAGGAAGATTGTTCCCGATGTTGGGGAAGTCCAGAACAAGGGGTCACAGTTTAAGGATAAGGGGGAAGTCTTTCAGGACCGAGATGAGAAAATTATTTTTCACACAGGGAGTGGTGAGTCACTGGAATTCTCTGCCACAGAAGGTAGTTGAGGCCAGTTCATTGGCTATATTTAAGGGGGAGTTAGATGTGGCCCTTGTGGCTAAGGGGATCAGGGGGTATGGAGAGAAGGCAGGTACGGTATACTGAGTTGGATGATCAGCCATGATCATATTGAATGGCGGTGCAGGCTCGAAGGGCCGAATGGCCTACTCCTGCACCTATTTGCTATGTTTCTATGAAGTGTGGATGACCGTTGGCTCACTAAAAACTCATCCGGCCTTTGACAGGTCTTGTTTTTGGTCCTGCTGGGGATCCACAGCCCCCTTCTCACCTGCAAACCAGGTGGGGGAGACGGTTTAGTCGCCGACTATCTGACCATGGAGCAGGTAGCACGGGATTACATGGTACCCGTGATGGGGGGAGCTCCCCACGACCGGACCTGCGAGTCTAGGACTGGAGGTTATAGCCTCAGAAATAAAGGACGTTCATTTCGGAAGGAGATGAGGAGGAATTTCTTTAGTCAGAGGGTGGTGAGTCCGTGGAATTATTTGCCACAGAATGATGTGGAGGCCAAGTCAGTAGATATTTTTAAGGCAGAGATAGATAGATTCTTGATTAGTACGGGTTTTGGAAGTTATGGGGAGAAGGCAGGAGAATGAGGTTAGGAGGGAGAGATAGATCAGCCATGATTGAATGGCGGAGTAGACTTGATGGGTCGAATGACCTAATTCTGCTCCTATCACTTATGACCTTATGATCTTATGAAGTGCTTTGTGCCATAGAAGGTAGACATGTGACGTGTCAGACATTCCACCGGAGTGGTTATTTTAACCGCAAGCCACATTACTAGTTTTGAAAATATGTGCTTCTAACTATCTACAGGAGTATGCAATGGGCTTAGTCACTTCATTGTGAGCATTGCCAGCTTTGACCCAGCAAGTATTTTAATACCTTTCTAAGAGAGCATCAGGAAACCTAATGGAGGTTTATTTTTTTTTAAACAATGATATATGTAGAGTGAAGATCTCTAGATTATGTTGGGTAGATCGGCATTCAAAGAGACAGTCACTAATTGATTCTTTACAGTACAGGGATCAAGGATATGGCGATTAGGCAGAAAAGTGGCCAAGAAAGATCTTACTGAACACTGGAGCAGAGTTATTAAATGTTCACCTCAGAATGGGGAAGGACAGGGTAAAAGAAATTTCACTGTGTTTAGAATTTTTGCAAGGTGGAATTCTTTCTGATGGGAGATATTGAAGTAGAGATCGTTACATTTCCTGAAGGAAAGATGCATAAATATTTGAAATCGAGGAAGATATACGGTTCAAGTCATAGAGAAAAGTAGAGAACTCAGCTTTGATCACAGCACGAAAAGCCAGCACTGTTGCAAAGAACTATGACTTGGGCCCATTTTTAGCTTAATTTAGTTTTGGCATACAGGGTGGAAACAGGCCCTTCGGCCCACCAAGTCCATGCCAACCTGCGATCCAGCCAACCAGTCTGAAGAAGGGTTTCGACCCAAAATGTCATCGATTCCTTCTCTCCAGAGATGCTGCCAGTCCCGCTGAGTTACTCCAGCTTTTTGTGTCAATCTTTCATTATCTTAAACCAGCATCTGCAGTTCCTTCCAGCACATCCCCACACTATCCTACACATACTAGGAAAACTTTACAATTTGACCAAACCAATTAACCTACAAACCTTTTTCTGCTATAATTTCTGTGTTTTCATATTTCTTTCAAACTAACCCAAATCTTAAATTGTGGGGAAAAAAACAATTGTCATAACTCCTTCAACCAACCCATATCAATCGGTAACAACCCCATATCTACAACATGGTGATTTTCTACCGACAACATGGTAAAGTGACTTAAGGTTCAAGAGCTCAGTGCGGGAGGGTGACTCCAGGAGGAGAGATGGGATAGAAAGTTGGAAAGGTTCAGGGAGAGATTTGCTGGGCTTAAAGACCAACCAAAATCCAAAGAATGCTAAATCCAAATTCAGTCTCTGAGCAAAAATATTAAATATCTCCAGTCCCAGGCTTTTGGGATACAAATACTTCTTAAGTAAACATTTTAATGAGGGAGTTGAAAGCGAATTAATCTGAGTGTGTTATCATGGTGTAACATCCTTGTCTAAAATAAGGATATGACTATGATTTTTAAATTACAAACCATGTAATTTAAAAATGATTGTCATATCCTTATTTTAGACAAGATGATTTCGGAGTCAGAAAAAAAAAGATGATTTGAATTTTTTGCTATTTTTCGAGATTTTTCGCTATTTTATGGAAAGACAAAGGAACTATTTCCACCAGTGAGTGCATCCGAAACAAGGGATCAGATCCTCACGATGGAGGCAGATTGTCCCAGGATAACGTCAGTAAGCACTTCTTCACACAAATAAGCTGTTTAGGGCGCTAAACAAATCAATGAAACATTTCAGAAAGATTAAGGATTATGAATGCAAGGAGGGGCCTTGGGAAGATACAGATCAGCCTTTCTGTCATATACATATTTGAAAGGCAGGACAGTTTTGAGAGGATAAATTGCCCCCTCCTGTTCCATATTGGTCTTTTCTTCTTGGACAGGCCCTTGGAGTCGAGGATGAGATGATTCCAGGATGGTTTTGTGGATTACATAGAACATAGAGCAATACCAGCTCAAGAACAGGCCCTTCAGCCCACAATGTCTGTACCAAACTCTTATCAACTTGCATATAATCCATATCCCTCCACCCCCTGCGTATCCATGTGCCTATCTAAAAGCCCCTTAAATGCCACTATCATATCCGCCTCCACCAACACACCCGGCAATGCATTCCAGGCACCCACCAACAGTTCCTCTCCATACTGTGTAAAATGCTTGCCTCGCACATCTCCTTTAAATTCTGTCCCCCTCATCTTAAAGTTATGCCCTCTAGTAATTTATATTATATTGATATTAATTTGTATTTCCATCCTGGGAGAAAGGTTTTGACTGTCGACCACATCCATGCCTCTCATAATTTTATATATTTCGATCAGGTCTCCCCTCAACTCTGATGTTCCAGGGGACACATTCCGTCTGTCCAATCCAACAGTGTTGGGGGAGTCTAGAACAAGGGGTCACAGTCTAAGGATAAGGTGGAATTCCTTCAAGACCGAGATGAGGAAAACATTCTTAACACAGAGAGAGGTGAGTCTCTGGAATTCTCTACCACAGAAGGTAGTTGAGGCCAGTTCATTGGCTATATTTAAGAGGGCATTAGATGTGGCACTTCTGACTAAAGGGATCAGGCGGTATGGAGAGATGGCAGGTACGGGATACCGAGTTGGATGATCAGCCATGATCACATTGAATGGCGGTGCAGGCTCGAAGGGCCGAATGGCCTACTCCTGCACCTATTTTTCTATGTTTCTATCAATCTTTGTAGCTAATACCCTCTTAACCAGGCATTGTTCTGGTAAACCTTCTCTGCACCCTTTCCAAAGGCTCCACATCCTTCCCACCTGGTTCCCAGTTGGATGATGAGGATAGTGTAGGTTCATGTGTTCTTCCACAGATAGGGCACTAGTGGGCAAGTGGGGAGCTTACTTCTGCTTATGCAGGGCTTCTGTGTGTTCCCGATGCATAGATCTGCAGTTTTTGAGACATCCCAAATGCTCCTTCTCCACTTAGCATAGTCATGGACCAGGCATTCCTAGGAATCCTGGGCATATTTACCTGCTTGCATGTAGGACTTTGGTAATTGCAGAATGAAATGTTTGCATGATGAAACAAATATCATTTCAGGAAGTGCTATGACACTTTTAATATTCAAAGCACATGTAACAGCCTATTTGGTTGACATTTCATTAACCACTACAAAACGTCACCATGCATCTGCTATGTCCCAGCACAGAAACACATTACATTCTAGGCGTGATCATAATGCCCAAGTTCCCAAAAGAAACATAGTATGGCAATGTCTTTGAGTGCAACTTGAGGTCATTCAGCCCATCGAGCCAGTGTGGGCCCTTTGGAAGACCTTTCTCAACCCGAAATGTCACCTAATCCTTCTCTCCAGAGTTGCTGCCTGTCCCGCTGAGTTACTCCAACATTTTGTGTTTAACTTCTAATTACCCTCATCACCCTGCTCCTTCCCCATAGCTCTGCAGATTATTCCCCGTTTATAGTGATTGAATTTCCTTCTTTTGTTTGATATTAAATCTGTTCCCAAGGGAGTCAAGACTCAAATGTGTTTTATTGTCAAAGGAACCATGAAACTCTTTCTTGCAGCAGTACAACAGATATGTAAAAATAGTACTCTGCAAAGACCACAACAATGCTCCCAAGTCTACGTAGTTTGGAGCTTAGGCAGAGGTTGTAGTGTTTAATAGCCTAATGGTTGTTCAAAACTCTTTCTGATCAAAATTTACCTTCAAAATGTATCTATCCTCGTGTTAACCCTCATTCTTTTGCCAATTATCTTGATCATGTCCTCATTACTGACCCTCCTGCCTCAGGAAACAGTTCCTCTCCATATTGTATTTTCACATGTAGTATATTCTTATCAGAGGAGGAAGATACAGGATGTGGTATGCTTATCGTGCAACAATACATGTGGAGTTTATACGAGTAATATCTATAGTTTAGGTGTTAGGTGCACAGCCTTATTAATGAACCAACCCTTTGACGTTCACAGCAATCACATGTATATGCTGGCACCACATGGAGATGTTATCCAACTCCTTAGTAACCTTGACAAAAAACATTTAACTTTGGTTTCCCAAGGAGAACAATGCTGTCTCCGTGTGCAGTAAGACTCCACCTCTCCAGCATCTGATTTTTCAGCAACTCCAATAGATTGGCCACTGGTTAAATTAGGGTGGAATATGAGCTGGCGTCCACAGTATGCAGCCTGATACGCCTCTAGTGTTTTGCAAACTGAATTAGTTTGGCATTATCCTTTTGTTTTGTTTCTATCATTTCAGTCAAAACCCAAGAGCCCCTGGTATCATTTGAAAAAGGGCACATTGCCTGAGAAGACTCGGGTATCTGAGCTAACTTGGCATGAAATAGGTTTTGAAAAGAGGTCTTTATCAAGATCTAGGAGCGATGACTGAAAAGCAAATGCTTCCGAACTCTTGTGACTTTATCTCTCCTGAAAGGGCAAACCACTCATTCGAGGAATTAATTTGGTGAGCCATCTCAGCATGTCCCTTTTCAATTATAATAATTGCTCCGGACGGCAGACAAAAACATGAAGCCTGAAGAAGGTCCCGACCTGAAACATCACCTAATCATGTCATCTAGAGATGCTGCGTGACCCACTGAGTTGCTCCAGCACTTTGTCAAAAGATGTAGGGTTGATTCTGAAAAATGTCATTGGAGTAAATAACCAGCAGTGATGTTAATGAATGGTGGATAGCACCTGCTTCTATATATAGTTTGAAAGATACAGCATGGAAATAGGCCCTTCGGCTATTCGGGGGAAAAGAGTGACTAGAGAGAGAGTGGGATCTCTCAGGAATCAAAGCGGTCACCTCTGTGTGGAGCCACAGGAGGTGGGCAAGGTACTAAATGAGTATTTCTCCTATGTATTTACTGAGGAGAAAGACAGTAGGGCGGAGGAAATTGGAGCAGTCACTGGAAGTGTCTTGAGAGCAGTCAGGGTTACCATCGAAGAAGTACTGAAGGTACTGTCGTGTTTGAAGGTAGACAAATCTCCAGGGCCTAATCAGATATATCTGAGGACATTGCAGGAAACCAGAGAGGAAATTGTGGGAGCCCTGGTTGAAATTTACGAGTCGTCCTTAAATACAGGAGAGGTGTTTCGAGTGGAGTCTGGCAAATGTTGTGCCTCTTTTCTAGAAGGGCTGCAGGGAAAATGATGGGAACTATAGCCCGGTGAGCTTAACATCAGTAGTTGGTAAGTTACTGAAGAGTATTTTGAGGGATAGGATATACAGGCATTTGGATGGGCAAGGGCTGATTGGGTATAGTTGCATGGTTTTGTACGTGGGTGGTCGTGTCTCACAAATCTGATTGATTTTTTTGAAGACGTGACCAAAAAGATTGCTGGGCAGAGCTGTAGATGTTGTGTACATGGACTTCAGTAAGGCATTGGGGTGGGAGATTGCAACCTTCACGTGGTCCGCCCTGTTTCAACAAATGCAATCAACCCGGCGTGCACAATCAAATAAGATCAAATAGAACAAGTTGTCCTGCAACTTTAGGCTGTGCACGCCATACGCAAGAAGAAGAAGTAAGGCATTCGACAAGGTTCCGCATGGTAGGCTGCTCTGGAAGGTTAGATTGCATGGGATCCAAGGAGGGATAGCTGAATGGATAGCAAATTGGCGTCATGGAAAGAAGCAGAGGGTGATGGTGGAAGGTTGCTTCTTGGACTGGAGGCCTCTGACTAGTGGTGTGCCTCAGGGTTCGGTGATGGGCCCGTTATTGTTTGTCATCTACATCAATGATTTGGATGAGAACATACAGGGCAGGATTAGCTAATAATAAAAAAGTTAGTGGTTTTGCAGACAGTGAAGAAGTTTGTGAAAGATTGCAGCAGGATCTGGATCGATTGGCCAGGTGAGCTTAGGAATGGCTCATGGAATTTAATACAGAAAAGTGTGAGGTGTTGCATTTTGGGATGTTGAACAAGGGCAGGACCTACACAGTGAATGGTCTGCCTCTGGGTAGTGTTGTAGAGCAGAGGGATCTAGTACAGGTGCATGGTTCCTTGAAGGTCGAGTCGCAGGTCGATAAGGTGGTCAAAAAGGCTTTTGGTATTTTGGCCTTCATCAGACAGAGTATTGAGTATAGAAGTTGGGAGGTCATGTTGCAGTTGTATAAGACGATGGTGAGACTGTATTTAGAATATTGTGTTCAGTTCTCTCATAGGACAGATATTGTCAAGCTTGAAAGGGTTCAGAAAAGATTTATGAGGATGTTGCCAGGACTAGAGGGTGTGAGCTGTAGGGAGAGGTTGAGTAGGTTGGGTCTCTATTCCATGGAGTGTAGGAGGATGAGGAGAGATCTTATCGAGGTATACAAAATCATGAGAATAATAGATAGTCTTTTGCCCAGAGCAGGGGAATCGAGGACCAGAGGTCATAGGTTCAAGGTGCAGGAGAAAAGATTTAATAGGAATCCGAGGGGTACGTTTTTCACACGAAAGGTGGTTGGTGTATGGAACAAGCTGCCAGAGGGAATAGTTGAGGCTATAACTATCCCATCGTTTAAGAAACAGTTATCTTTTAAAATTGTATTTATTTATTTATTTATTTATTTAATTTATTAGAGGTAAATACATCAATGTACTTCACATATATATATTGTTACAATCATTGTACCCCATAATTTTATGGCTTTTAAAGAAAAAGAATAGAAAGAAAGAGAGTGAAATGTGAAAAGAGTTGTGATAGTGAAAGAGCGTGCCAAAGGGGAGAAGAAACCCTTGGTCAAAGAATTAGAGAAAGGGAGTTAAAAGATAGACCCTAAAAAAAAAGGAAAAAGAAAAAAAAAAGCCAGTTACAATGTTATATATATATATATCATGCAAAAGGAATCCACCAACTCGATAGTTTTTCTTCCCCCCTACCAAGGCCCGAGGTACTCCTGCACCCTATCTTTGTAGTAATTCTATAAATGCAGACCACAACTGATAGAAGCAGTCTGATTTTCCTTCCAGGCAGAGTCTCATATCTTCCAGGTGTAGTGTTTTAAACTTAAGAAACAGTTAGACAGGTACATGGATAGGGCAGGTTTGTAGGGATATGGACCAAGCGCAGGTAAGTGGGACTAGTGTGGCTGGGACATTGTTGGCCGGTGTGGGTGAGTTGGGCCGAAGGGCCTGTTTCCACACCGTATCACTCTATGACTGAGTACATACCAACAATGGATCACCCATTCACACTAGTTCGATGCTAACCCACTTTCAATCCACTCCCTAACTACCAAAGGCAATTGAGAGACCCTATTTACCCATATGTATGCCCATTTTAAAAAAGGCCAAGAATTTACCTTCAAATCCAGCTGCTTCTGTCGGTCCAGACTGAGAGCCACTGTGAACGACACAGAACTGGGAGGATTTGCAGAACTGACAGCACGGACTGAGCTTTCTAATCCCAACTGCCAGGAAAAAGAATGAAATCAGCTCGAGTTCCTGTTTCTCGGTGAAATGACGGCATGTGTCATCACCAGATGAGGTTGGGAGAAAGCCCAGTGAAATACTGCATCGTTCCTTATTGCTACCACTTACTCATAAGCAACAGCCATGAGACTGATGAAAACTCACAGAGATGCTCATCTGTGATCCATTCTCGGGACTTAATGACCAATTTACAATTTCAGTGCAATTAATCCCAGCCGTGACTGAATGCAAAGATTGTGACTGAACAATTTAAACAATAAATAGATGTCAGGATTTTAGGAGTTAAACTGTTTCACATTGCTGTCAATGAGACAGATGGAAGATTCCTATTAATCCTCAGGATAAATTCATGATGGATTTATACCAACACGATTACGTAAAAGTTGAATGAATATTTAAATATTGAGAGCTCTTGCCAGTGGTCTGTCAATTCAAGACAATCTTCTTTTTCACATTTGAGTTTATGTTTAGCACCTCTGTGAGATATTCTTTCTCTCTTTGAGATATGATTTAGAACAATCTAGTTTGCATTTTCCTTCTCCTGAATGCGTTGAATAACTTTCCAAATGGAATTTAATTCAGGAAGGTCTAGGTAATACGTTGATACAGGATTAAATAATACAATGGAATGCACAATGAATAATGTGATACTCAGATGTATCATCTAATGGAAGTTGAAACATTAACATTGTTTATTGCTCCACTGATACTGCCTGGCTTACAAAATATTCCCTTTCTTTGCACTAGCTTTTAGTGATAAATGTATCTGTGTCCCTCGATCTCTCTGTTACCTCTGATCTCTCCGTCTTAGGTCCAAAGTCATAAACTCACATTCCCTAGTTTGAACTCTACTTGCCCACTAATTTACTTCATCAATGATTGCAACCTGCACTCTGTACTATTTATTTAACTTAGAGTTGTCGGTAAACTTCAATGAACAGTTCACTATTGCAGAACATCACGGAAGTACAGCTGGTCGAGCTGCTGCCTCGAGTGCTCCAGCACAGCAGCTTTGATTCTGACCTCCGTTGCTGTCTGTGTGGAGTTTGCATCACTCCCTGTGACAGAGGATTTATTTTGGGTGCTCCACTTTTATTCCCACTCCAATGACATGGGTCGGTGTATGTGTGTGAGTGTTTGTGAGTGTGTGTATGGGTATGAGCGAGGGGGTGGGTGTGTGGGTATATGTGCGTGGGTATGTATGTCAGCATGTTTAGGGCATATGTGTGCGGGCATGTATGTTCAAAGAGGAGCACAGTGTTTACAATCAAAGAGCTGTGCTGTCAACTTGGAGTTATGAAACCAAGACATACAACAAGCTGAGGCATTTAAAATATTGAAATTAATTCGGAAAAAAATGCTACTGACTGTAATGAAACATGTTCCCGATGTTGGGGGAGTCCAGAACCAGGGGCCACAGTTCAAGAATAAGGGGTAAGCCATTTAGAACAGAGACGAGGAAACACATTTTCTCAGAGAGCTGTGAGTCTGTGGAATTCTCTGCCTCAGAGGGCGGTGGAGGCTGGTTCTCTGGATACTTTCAAGAGAGCGCTAGATAGGACTCTTAAAGATAGCGGAGTCAGGGGATATGGGGAGAAGGCAGGAACGGGGTACTGAATGAGGGTGATCAGCCATGATCACATTGAATAGCGGTGCTGGCTCGAAGGGCCGAATGGCCTACTCCTGCACCTATTGTCTATTGTCTATGATGGTAATGATGGAACAATTGGATTTCTGCTTTGAAACCAAAACGATTTGTTCTTTAATTTCCTTTATGGAGAGAAATCAACTGTCGTTACCTTAAACGGGTGAAATATGACTCCAGACCCACAATAGTGTGGTTGATTCAAACATGACTTTAACATATTCTCATTTCAAAGGCATTTGAGTTGACTAATGAATAGCAGCTTTACTCTGATGTCCACATCACATGAAATGATGAAATGAAGATCTCTTTCCTTTCAAGACAGATTTATTTAGTTGCCAAATGGCCCCTTTTTGAACCAGGCCAAGTTGAGTTTACTGTGCTATGCACAAGTATGGTGCGGTGCAATGAAAATCTTGCTGGCAGCAGCATCACAGGCACATAGACTCAGACAATACACAAATACATGAATTATACAGTGAAAATAAATCAGATTGTGGAGAAACAAGATATTAGTGTAAAACACAATTTGGGAAAACAAGTCCATGGTGTTTCATGAGACCAGCTGCTGTGTTCTGTTGTTGAGGAAAAATTAGAGTTGTGCAGATCAGATCAAGAAACTGATAGTTGTAGGAAAGTAACTGTCACTGTATCTCATGTTGTTACTTGTGGGCGGAGCACCAAGGCAAATTCCTTGTATGTGAATACTTGGCCAATAAACTTACTTACTTACTTACTTACCTACTTACTTACTTAAGTAGCTGTTCCTGAACCTGGTGGTGTGGGACGTCAAGCTTCTGTATCTCCTGGCCAATGCTAGCAGCGAGAAGAGGGCATGGCCTGGATGGTGGGGATCCTTGATGACCGATGCCACCTTCTTGACCCAATGCTTCATGTAGATGCTTTCGACAATGTGGAAGGCTGTACAGTAAAATCATCCCATTTTGCCTTTTGTTTTTCTGCCTGTTATTTTAAATTGTGTTTTTTAATTATCTCTGAATAACCAAAGCCCCTTTCACCATTCCATTAAATCTGTATACCTCCTGGACTGTGTGGAGTAATAATGCATGTGCCTTTGGAATGGCTGCTTGGTACAGTGTCATATAACCATATAACAATTACAGCACGGAAACAGGCCCTCTCGGCCCTTCCAGTCCATGCCGACCATTTATTTTCCCCTAGTCCCATCAACCTGCACTCAGACCATACCCCTCCATTCCCTTCCCGTCCATATACCTATCCACTTTACTTTTAAATGTTAAAATCGATCCTGCCTCCACCACTTCTGCTGGAAGCTCATTCCACACAGCCACCACTCTCTGACTAAAGAAGTTCTCCCTCATGTTACCCCTAAACTTCTGTCCCTTAATTCTCATGTCATGCCCTCTTGTTTGAATCTTCCCTACCCTCAATGGGAAAAGCTTATCCACGTCAACTCTGTCTTTCCCTTTCATCATTTTAAAGACCTCAATCAAGTCCCCCCTTAACCTTCTGCGCTCCAAAGAATAAAGACCTAACTTGTTCAACCTTTCTCTGTAACTTAGTTGCTGGAACCCAGGCAACATTCTAGTAAATCGCCTCTGTACTCTCTCTATTTTGTTGACATCCTTCCTATAATTAGGCGACCAAAATTGTACACCATACTCCAGAATTGGTCTCACCAATGCCTTGTACAATTTTAACATTACATATAGCACAGAAACAGACCTTTTGACCCAACTCGACTATGCTGACCAAGATGGCTGCTTGGTATATGACAGTTTATGTTGGAATCTCTGTGTTCCTGGGCAAATAAAAATTAAATACCATTCTTTGTGGGGCATAGATTAGATTGTGTTGATTTGAAAGAATTTGAAAATCAGTGATTTATCCGGTCCATCCTGTAATGCGGCTCTGGGCCTGTAGAGGGAGCCCTTTGTCCTGGAGGACAGTGAACATCAAAGATCCTATAGCAGAGCAAGATAGACCACTCCTGCTAAATGCAATGGGCTGACGTGCAGTATGCAACGGAGCGGAACGTGGGCCTTTTTTTCATCCATTTCAGTAACCCGACCCGACAAGACCCAACTCGCAGTGTAATCAACGTTGCGGTGGAACAGTTTGTGTTAATAAATTATAATTCTGAAAATGAGGAGAAGATTTTTACCAAATCACTTTTATTTTTACGAGGATGTTTCCGTAACCGGTTTACGTCTCTGCACTATTATCCTATGGGATCTTTGGTGCGGAGATGGAAGACGGTTACGGAAATGGGGCCTTAAATTACCAATGAATCTGCCCATGACCGTACTACGTCTTTTTCGTCGAGTGGACTATCTTGCTCGCTATAGGATCTTTGGTGAACATCTTGAGGTGACAATTCACAGGATTGGATCACTGGCAGATGAAATGGAAATCATTTATATGTCCAAATGCTGTATGTCTAAACTAAATGCATAAAATGTATACATGTACAGTATTTGCACTGTTACTAATGACATATCTGTGCAACGACTGCTCACATCAGTGCAAAAAGTTATGGGAAGGGCAATCAAGCTTACACAATGTTTACATTTTCAGGAGTTGTCCTATGTGTCGCACCAAAGCAGCTTCAAATTCGTAGGAATAAATTTCACCAGCACTATGTCCTAGACCAGCCACATTGAAGCAGAAAGGCATGGTGTCAAGAAAGCACACCAAAGCATCTTGTGTAGGAAGGAACAGCATATGCTGGTTTAAACCAGAGGTAGAAACAAAAAGCTGGAGTAACTGAGCGGGACAGGCAACATCTCTGGCGAGAAGGAATGGGCCACTTTTTGGTTAATTTCGCATCTCTGGAGAGAAGGAATGGGTGACGTTTGGGCCAAGACCCTTCATCAGAAGAAGGGTTTTGACCCAAAAAGTCACCCATTCCTTCTCTCCAGAGATGCTGCCAATCCCGCTGAGTTATTCCAGCTTTTTGCATCTACTTCCTTGGAGGCTAAAGAAGTTCGGCATGTCCCCAATAACCCCTACCAATTTCTACAGATGTGCCTTAGAAATCATTTAATCGGGATACATTACAGCATGGTCATGAGAACAGCTCCATGCATGATTGCAAGAAATCGCAGAGTTGTGGACACAGCCCAGACTATCATGGAAACAACAACCATGGACTCCATTTACACTGCATACTGCTTCGGTAAGGCTGCCAGCACAATCAAGGAACAGTCTCAACCTCCTCCCCTCCTTCCTCCCCTCTCCCATCAGACAAGAGGTACAGAAGCTTAAAAACACACAGCTCCAGATTCAGGGACCTCCCATCTACCTCAATGGAGACCTTTGTTCCAATTTTATCTTGCACTTAGTGTTATACCCTTTAGCCTGTATCTATACACTGTGGATGGTTTGATTGTGATTTTGTATAGTTTTTTCATCGAAAAGCTTTTCACTGGCAGATGGATGAAGAAAGTGACAAATGCTTGAGATGAACTGCCTCACCCGCTGAGTTTCTCCAGCATTTTTGTCTACCTTCGATTTTCTAACATCTGCAGTTCCTTCTTAAATATTAATATTTGGCTGGTCATTTTTCCATTGTGTATATAAAATGTATGTTTTTATATGTTGGAACTTGTGTGAAATTGGCTCTAGCATTGTATACCTGCAGGCCAGTACTTTAAAAACACTTTATTGGCCATAAAATCAATTTCACCCAACCTGAAATTGAATGAGGTGCCAATTGTCATTTTTATTTCAGAGATATTTTAAGAGACAGGCACCAAATAAAGTACAGGGATGAACGTTTTTGTCTGAAAATGAGTGACACTTTGCATCCAGCCAAGAATGTATTTTAATATTGCACCAGAAGCTATCATAATTTGGCCAGATTGCTTGTTCAAATCCTTAAATGAAATCATGAAAATCTTGCTTGCACAGCCACATCACAGACATATTGACACAGACAATACACAATAACATAAGTATATATAAATTACAAATAAATTCTGCAATAAAATGATGAAAACTGCAGAAAAACCATTAATGCAAAAACACCATGTTTCGCTGTAATTAAAGTGAAAATATGGCCATTTCATGTGCAGATTAATCGCTCTTTCTCATTGTGCAGGAATGTTACAATACTTACCTTCAGCGGCGCTGCAGTTCTGCCACTGACCGTGTGCGCGACTTTGGTGCCTTTGAGAGGGCGGCGGGTTTAAAATGCGATTTTTCTCCAGCCTATTCAAATTGAATTTGAACAGACTGTCTAGTTGCTGAAGAAAAATTAAGTTTATTAAGTTTATTAAAATTAGCGCGGGATAATTTAATAGCAGTAGTAAATTAAAAATCATCTCCTAAAGTCGTCAACGCCAACAACGGGACGGATCTCATGTCGGGGACAAGGCAAGGTACACCATTTATTTTTTCATATAAACTTGCTTCTTAGGATGCCTTTAATCAAAATTTCATGTTGCGAAAAGGTGTCTTAGGACCCTTACGAACCGGCAGTATTTTTCCTGCCAATATGGGGTTTAAATTCACCGCAACCGCAACGTTCCAATTGATCGCGTTCCACAAAAACCCACTCGCAAGGTGATTAAAATGCCCATTAATTTACAGGAATTAAACACTAAATTCCTTCCATTTGGCCTATAAATTCATGACAATGAGATTTAAAAATCATTTTATATTGTGAATTCTTGTGTGAATGTTATTTGGACACTTAGGCTTTTAACAAATGTTAACCTTTTCTTAAGAAATGGATAGATGTTTAGATCTAGTAATTGAATTTTGTAATTAGCTAGAATTAGGTAACTAATTATATGCTTTAATTTCAGGTCATCCAAGTAAGATTCTTTCATATTTGTTTCAGAATGCTTTAATCTATAATAACTGAAAATTTTATTCAGTTCTCTTAACTTTTAAGAAAGTTATGGGCTTTTGACTGTCCTCGATCACAGCTTTTGTGTTAAGTCAATGGAAAAGCACGAGGGAACAAGATGCCAATTTCCAAGTATGTAAATGGCCATTACATTTTTAATACTGAAGATATCAAAGTGAATAGGTGTCAAATTAAACTTCTTGTTATGCCTTATCTGATGGGATAAATTGCAGACTTGTGTTTTTTATCTCAAAATTTTGTAACATTGCTAATTTATCTGATGGGATAAATTGCAGACTTGATTTTTAACATCTAAAAATGTTGCAACATTGCTACTTCATGTGCAGATTAATCGCTCTTTCTCATTGTGCATTTACTCCTGATATTGTTGTTGCTTTAGTTTAAAATGTTGGCATGTAATTTTCCTAAAACATCTACCTGTACTGCAGGCAGGGGCCAGGTTGGGGCAGCACTGCTGATGCAGGCAAACACACGCACCGTCTGCATTGTGAGGCAGACACCAGCTGTGGGCAGTGAGCTTTGGTGCGGGCAGCCGCACAGGCACAGTGACTGGGGAAGACGGACGGGGACGGGCTGGGGCTGGGCTGGGTTGGGTTGGCGGCAGTGGGGAGTCGGCGCAGGCGCAGTGGACGCGGATGGCTGGGTGGAGCGGAGGCTGGAGCTGGAGGAGCGGGCGCGTGCTCCGGGGAAGGTTCTGATGCGGAGGGTGAGGGCGGCAGCGGCAGCGGCAGCGGCAGCAGCAGCAGCAGCGTGACTGCGGCCCGGAGTCATCCTCCTCCCTCTCCCTCCTCCTCCCACCACCGCGCTGCAACTCAACGCTGGCCTTCCTTAGCCACGGGTGCGGCCTCCATGCAGTGTGCAGGTTCCGCCGAGATCACGGCGGCAGTAGCACCCACCGCAGCAGGGACCGGAGCTTCTCTTCACCCGTGACTTCGGGGAGGAGGTGAAGAGAGCACTTTGTGCTTTGCATAGATCAGAGCAGTGCAGCAATCCAAGAAGACAGGCTGGAAGGGGCAGGGAGGTTCAGTTTTTTAAATATTTTTGTTTGCAAAGTCATCTTATTTCAATGCAGTTGTGCAACCAATGTTTTCCACGTATTAGTTCTGAAGGCGTAACTTTATTGATGTACTGTGTCATCTCATTCTTGCTCGTTCATTCTCCTGTAGGCCGACTGTTGGGATTGTGAGTTCAGCCCCCTTTCTCCAGATGATAGGGTTGAAAGAGTCAAACAATGAGGATGGGTTGAACTTTGTGCTTCAAAATGGTTAAATATATTCTGTGATTGATATGGAGGAGGGAAATTGTTAAGGGCTTGGACACACTAGAGGCAGGAATTATGTCCAGAACCAGGGGCCACAGTTTAAGAATAAGGAGTAAGCCATTTAGAACGGAGACGAGGAAACACTTTTTCTCACAGAGAGTGGTGAGTCTGTGGAATTCTCTGCCTCAGAGGGCGGTGGGAGGCGGGTTCTCTGGATGCTTTCAAGAAAGAGCTAGATAGGGCTCTTAAAAATAGCGGAGTCAGGGGATATGGGGAGAAGGCAGGAACGGGGTACTGATTGGGGATGATCAGCCATGATCACATTGAATGGCGGTGCTGGCTCAAAGGGCCAATGGCCTACTCCTGCACCTATTGTCTATTGAAATAGTCCATAACAAGGAGGTTTGATTGTGAAATTGGAAGCAGACTAGGAATGCAGTGAGATAGGAACTTGCAATGGGAAACAGTGGAAAATAGTGCTGCTTCATGCTAATAACTTAAGGTTGTGAGGGGAAGGTAATAGTGTAAAATCTAAGATTATTTCTCAAGGGTATTGAGGATGATAATTTACACTATTTTGTTAGAGACGAGGATCTACAGATGACGGATTACAATAATAAAAGCATTGGAGTAACTCAGTGGGTCAGTCAGCATCTCTGGGTGGCATGAATAGGTGATGTTTTGGATCAGTACTCTTCCTTCTTCAGGTTCAGTCTGATGGGTTCTTAGTTTGAAGAAGCATCTTTACCGAAAACAGCACCTATCCATGTCTTTAGAGACAGTGCACAATGGTGCAGTGGTAGAGTTGCTGCCTTGCAGTGTCAGAGACCCGGGTACCACCCTGACTATGGGTGCTGGTTGTACAGAGTTTGTACATTCTCCCTGCGACCATGTGGGTTTTCTCTGGGTGCTCTGGTTTCCTCCCACATTCCATTGACGTGTAGGTGAATTGGCGTCTATAAATTGTTCCTAGTGTGTAGGATAGAACTAGTGTATGGGTGATTGTAGTCGGTGGGCTGAAGGGCCTGTGTCTACGCTTGTATCTCTGAACTAAAATACTTTAAATAAAAAAAATATTTATTATGTTTATTTCTTCTGTCACATTATCCGATATGCGCACATGATTTGCCAAGACAGCAGACAAATTAAACATTTTTAACTATTATGTGCACATGGGAAAATGTTGTTATCTTTTGACTATGATAATCAAAGAAAGCTTATAAGGTGGGGTGATGGAATCGAGGTGCAGGTCTGTCATGAACTAATTGATGGGGTTAAGGGGGTTGAATGTCTCCTGTAGCTTAGAGATATAGCGTGGAAACAGGCCCTTCAGCCCACCGCACCGACCAGCAATTCCCGTACACTAATACTATCCCACATACAGTAGGGAAATTTGACAATTTTACCAGGCCAATTAACCTACACTCTTGTTCCTATGATCATGACACCAAGGAAAACTCTTAGCTAAGAAGCTCCACCCACAGAGGTTCTGGGGTACTGTTACATTCAATGGGTGCTGTTTAGATTTTTGGCTAGTTTTGAGCTCAGTACATTGTAACAAATGTGTAAGAGATGACATTGCTGACCGGCATTTTTCAAATGGCTACTTCACTTTCCGGCTTTGTTTTAAAAAGGGCAGTCTACCAACGATTTTATAGACATGTCTGCAAAAGTTTGAAGTTTTAGCAATTTTTACTGGTCTCTTTCTGTTTAGGCCCTAATTTCCGTCATGTCGTCCAGTGATGCTTTGATATCATCAGGAAAATCTGAAAATGAAGAGGAAGTGATATTTGTGAGCGTATGTATTGTTTCTCGATTCTACTTTTTATTTTGGGAGATGTGGTTACTCTGCTGTCCAGTTGTATAAATGATGCCATTCAACTCGATGGCAATCATCAGAAGTGATTTCCTGTTGTTCTAAAGATCATTATTTTCCAAGTCATCCTTGGGAAGCTAAACATCCTCTGGTGTTTATGGACTAGATTGAGACATGGTGCTTTCGGTACAATGTGCCTGGAGACAGGAATCCATGTACCTGTGATGCTGTTGCAAGCAAGATTTTTCTCTAAGCTTAACGTGTTTCTGGCATATTATTCTTTGTTGCATTTAATCAGCGACATATTTTAATGTTTGATGCTTAATTCTATCTTTTATTTTATCCGCTCTTGATTTTCACCAGTTGAGGACGCACAACACTGACACTGCAAATGTGCTGGGTATTTTATTTGGAATTCCTCTTGCCTTTAAATGCTGGAATATGAGTAGGCATAAACAAAGCAAGGCCTGCCTCTGGACGAAGCAGGTTGCATGGACCACACTTCAATATGTCCATTACTATCACTGGGTCTTTGAGGTGTGTTAGAAGACGTGTTGTTGGCAGCAGTTAACTATAAAACATCTTTTGGGGTTGTGTACTTTGGAGAACTACCGTATTTCCTGGCAATGAAGACACAATTTTTCACCCAAAAATAAGGCATGGAAATTTACCTGCGTCATGGAGCCCAAAGGTTAGGTTGCTAGCCAGGAAAGATAGACTTGGCTATCCCTCATTACTGCAACATCAAGAACGAAGAAGGGTCTCGACCCGAAACGTTGCCTATTTCCTTCACTCCATAGATGCTGCCTCACCCACTGAGCTTCACCAGCATTTTTGTCTACCATCAAGAACGATGTTGCTGTACTGAGGGAAAGCCAAATCTATCCCTCATCGCTTGCAGCTGATGGGAAGCGGCTGTAAAAGGACAGCGCCGCTGAGGGAGGAGGAGAGTTCCTTTCACAGCGTGTGGGGAGTCTGGCCCGGGTCAGCACGGGCAGGAGCGTTGAGAAGGAGGGGGTCGGGGATCACGCCAGCAACTCACTCACTGCTGTCGTGGCGCTCCTGGCCGGGGAGGGAAGTAGCTCGAGTGGCTACAGGTGGCCACTTGGACTGGTTGCCACCTCAGCGCCTTCTGCCGGCCCGCTCACTCCTGGCAGTGCGCTCCGTCTGAACACCTCTCTCCTGCCGCTCGCCGGCCTCGCTCATATCAGCCGCTTCCTGCAAATCTTTAAATTCCGAATGCCGCCAGGAGCAGGACGTGGCCTTGCATGCTGCGCTGGGTGACACTGCATCGCATTCACTGCCGGTCCGTGTCTTTCAAGAGCAAAGACCATGGTGTGCAGCGGGTCAGCGGGCGGTGGAGCTTACTCCTGTGTCAACGCGAGTAACCTCAATTGGTCCCTTGAAGTCGTATTATCATTCAATATGATCACAACTGATTCAACTTGTCCCAGTGTGCTCCCGTTTTTCCCACCATCTCCCCACCTGCCGTCACCCTCCACCATTCAGTCATTCAGAATTCAGAACAAAAATATCCAAGGCATGATTAGTAATTTTTCAAATGACACCAAATTGGGGGGTATTGCAGATATTGGACTTGATGTGCAATAGTGGGGCAAAAACAATGCATGGTACTGTTAGCCCGTCCATTGTAGTTTAAACGGCAAATTTAAACGGTTAATTTTTTCCTGGTTGTGAAAGTAATGTTGGCAGGTACGGCTATCAGCTGCTGTCCTTGTCTCCCAGCTGGTATGCAATTGTCGCGGGGAGAGTGCCTTCAAGTACTTAAAACGGAAACGCTTCTCTCTCTATCTTGTACAGTGATACTCGCACAGGACCACCAAGGTCCGGGTGCTGTCCAACTCTTCCTGGTTTTGTTTCTTGTTTGGCTGCTTTCAGCAATCTGAATCAAGCTCTAGAATATCTTGTCCAAACTATTCTCCCACTCTAAACTCTTCTTTCAGATCTTCTTTAATGCTTGAATACTAACCAGGCTGTCATAAGGTCATGTCAAATTCTTGCCAATTTTTTTTTTTCTTTATTAGAAGTAATGTACATTACACCAATATAAGCCAAAAATAACTTAATACATTACCTGTACCACTTCTTATTTTACACTTTAAGAAGCAGAATAGAGAGCATTAGATAGGATAGTAAGTGCTTGAGAGAGTGACCAGGAAGAACCCGTAGAAGCGTAAGACACAAGAAAGACTAAAAAAGAAAAACAAAGAAAAAGAAAGAGAAAAAATAGAAGACAGAAAATATGAGAAAGTAAAATAAGCTAAGATAAGATAAAAGGGATGTACCTACTTCGTATCTTTACACACCCCTCCCCAGGTCCTGATACCGTTTATTTTCAGAGTTGTGTTGCACCCTATGCTTGTAATAAGTCGATAAATGGAGCCCAAAATTCTTGCCAAAATTTAACATAACATTCCCATGAAGTGCATGTGAGGAGCTTTATTATGTTAAAGACACAATTTTGTTTGATTTCTGATTTCTCTGATCCTTGTTATCCTCACCCTCATCAGAACAGCCACGACAATGGTGGCAAGTCAATTATTTTCAAACTCTATGAAAAAGCAAAAACAATATTTGCCATTGTGTATTTGGGGTAAATACTACGTTTCTCTTCTTTCTGCTTTGCGAATTGCAAAGGGGAATAATTGCACCTTTTTGGCTGCTCCACCTCTCATTCCTCCAGCCCTGGGTACTACCTCCATCCATCTGCCAATCTACCCCTCCTTATCCTGATCTGTCTGTCATTTGTGCCAGCTCTTCCCCACTCCTCTCTTGCCCCTTTTTACTCGTTATCTCTCCTTCACACCATCGGTCTTTGACGACTGCAACGTTGCCTGTCTATTGCCCTCCACAGATACTGCCTGACCCGCTGAGTTGCTCCAGCAGTTTTATGCTTTGGTGTGTCGCTGCCTCCCGGCCAGAATGCCCAAGTTTCCTCGGTGACTTGAGTTCCCACAGAAAGTCAAAGCTGCTCACACACCTTAATATGATGTCTCTGAATGAACAGTCATGAAGGTTATGGTGATTAACACCCCAATCAAACTTTCTCCCAGACGAATGTGACAAGAACAAAAAAGTGATCATCTTTGGTTTGGGAACATCGCAGTCTTGTAGCATATTATCCATCTATCTTTTGGAATCCTTTAAATAGCAATGTTACAAAATTTTGATATTTTAAAAATCAAGTCTGCAATTTATCCCATCAGATAAAGCATAAAAAGAGGTTTAATTTGACACCTAATTCACTTTCATATCTTCAGTATTAAGAAAGTTATGACCATTTTCATACTCGGAAATTAGCATCTTGTTCCCCATTGCCTTTCAATTGACTTAACTCAAAAGCTGTGATCTAGAACCGTTAAAAGCCCATAAATTTCTTAAAAATTTATGGGCTCAATGACATTTTCAGTTATTATAGATTGAAGCATTCTGAAACAAATATGAAACAATCTTACTTGGATGACCTGAAATCAAAGCATATAATTAGTTAGTTATCTAATTGTAGCTAATTACAAAATTCAATGAGTAGATCTAAACATCTATCCATTTCTTAAGGAAAGAAAAACTTTTTTTTAATTGCCTAAGTGTCCAAATAACATTCACACAATAATCCACAATATAACATAATTTTTAAATCTCATTTTCATGAATTTCTGGGCCAAATGGAAGGAATTTAGTGTTTAATGCCTGTAAATTAATGTCCATTTAAATCAACTAGCGAGTGGGTTTTAGTGGAATGCGGTGGATTGGAACGTTGCGGTTTGCGGTGAAGTGGGGAGGAAAAATACTGTTGGTTCATACATTTTGTTTGGACCCCATTTCGCAACATGAAAATATTATTAAAGCCTCCATAAAAACCAACTTTTAATATAAAAATAAACTGTGTACCTTTTTTTTCTCCCCTACGCAAAATTCTTCCCGTTGTCGGCGATCACGGCTTTTGAAGGTGATTTTTAAATTACTCTAGATAATAAATAATCTAGTGTAATTTAAAAATACCTTCATTAATGAAATGTCAGAGCGATTTTTCTTCCGCAACAAAATCGCCCGACATGGATCAATTTGCCCAGTCTGTAGAAAAATGGCACTTTAAGAAAAAAGGCGCCAAAGTCGCGCACACGGGGAGCGGCAGAACTGCAGCGCTGCTCAAGGTAAGTTTTGTAACATACCTACTTTAAACCAAAGTCCATCACCTAATTACATTCCTCTGCACTTTCACACTTTTGAATTTATTTAATCTTTTTTGAACTTCATTCTGCAAAACATTGCTGTATGGCTCTACGGTTCTATAATTCTCCTTCTGTGAGTAATTTTACTTTTACATTTTGTGACATTGGGAGACAGATAGTGGATAAATGAAAATCAAGAAAAACTTCAGGTGCTGGAAATCTTAAATTAAAAATGCTGGAAACACTGAACAGGTCAGGGCAAATCTGTGTGTGTTGATGGGGGAGGGGGAGAAACAGATAATGTTTCAGGTTGAAGACCTTTTGGCCGAAGCAGGAAGGAAATGTTTAAGCTGCGGGGTGGGTGGGGGTGGCTGAAGCCTCAGAGTCTGGAGGCAAGTGGAGTTGATCCAGATGCTTCCTGTTAGTGATGTAACTGAGGTGGCATCTGCGTGGAACCACTTAACCAACTCTTTTGGCCAAGAAACTGTGCAACGTATTTTCTGCTTTGGTCAATGCTTTTGGGGTAATTGTGAGACGTGGTGCGACAACTTTTGTGCTAAAACAAGCCTGTGGAGTGACAACGTTTTCTATTTGTGATTAAAGGAGCAGCCATTAAGGCCTGTGTTGGAATGTATCAATCTATCAAGTGATGAAGACAATGATGGGAACACTGCACGGCATAGCAGGGTGAGTACTTTCAATTGAATGCTTTGATTGAGGAGAAATCTAGAAAAGATGCTTCTGTTTGAGCAATGTAAAAAACAAATCAGAGTTGATAAGTAGAAGATAGACACAAAATGCTGGAGTAACTCAGCGGGACAGGCAGCATCTCTGCAGAAAAAGAATAGGTGACGTTTCGGGTCGAGACCCTTCTTCAGACAAGTTAATCCATGACCTATCCAATAGGAAATTCTTGATAAACAATTTTCATCTAGAAGTATTTAGAATGTACAAGGTGCTACCACAAGTAGTAGTTGAGGTGAATGTGTCAGTCACATTGAAAATTAAGTTGGACAGGGCACTGAAGAGGAAAGAGTGGGCAGGCTGCTGGGTTGAAAACAAAGCAATGGCAGGGGGTTATGTGGCGCTGAGTCAGCGGCATGGATTGGTGAATGGTTTGTTTCTTTAGCTGTGCCTTGTGTCATTATGGCTCCCCAAGTTCTTTTCCTCTTATATATGCCCCTTGGGTTGTCTGCTTGTCCTCCACATGATGCCTGTATCAGAGGATATCAGCTACATGGAGAGGTTGTTCAGGCTTGGATTGTTTTCACTGGAATTTCAGAGGCTGAGGGGCTACCAGATGAAAATATCTAAAGTTATGGCCCTGTCCTACGGTGCGAGTTCATTCCAAGAGCTCTCCCGAGTAAAAAAAAAATCAAACTCGTGGTAAGCACGGAGAATGAACGTAGCGGGTACGTCGGAGCTCGGGGACGTCTCTTAGTGGCTTGTAACGCTAACGGCAGGTACTCGGGAAGACACGCTAACGGCAGGTAAGCACGGGAAGACACTTGAAGATTTTTCAACATGTTGAAAAATGTCCACGAGATCCCCCGAGTACTGACGAGTGGCCACCACCGTGAATCTCCAAGTTTGAATCGGGGCAGAACTCTTGGAATGTACTCGTACCGTGGGACAGGGCCATTATGAGGAGTTAAGACAGTCAGAATCATTTTCCCCAGGTGGAAATGTCGAAGGCTCGAGAGCATAGCTTTAAGGGGCAAAGTTTAGAGATGATGTACGGGCAGGTTATTTTGAAGGTGGTGGGTGCCTGGAAAGCGCTGCCTTGGATGATGGTGAGGACAGATAGGGAAATAGCGTTGGTGTTGGTCCTTTTGAAGGAGTACTTGTTATGGATGCCTTTGGTGGGTTGGTCAGCACCTGTAATGGATTGGGAAGTATTTCCATCCCTGCAGCCATCTTTGTCTTGGATGTTTGACTTACCAAGCCAGGCTGTGATGCAACCAATCAGTTTGCTCTCTGGCATATATATATGTGGAGGTTCAGTAGAGTATTTGGCGGCTTACCGAATCTCCTTGGGAAATAATGATACAAGTAGAATAAGGCCATTGGGTCCATCAAGTCTACCCCACCATTCAATCATGGTTGATCGTTCACTACCTCCTAACGCCATTCCCCTGCCTTCGCCCCATAACCTCTAACACCTGTACTAATCAAGAATCTAGGTGTAGTCGGATAGTTTTTCAAACTAAAAAAAATAAATAAAGAGGAAGGTGATTGGACCTTATTGCCTTCCATCACAGTGAGGAACGTGGGGAATCTGCTGTGGTGGATGTTTATGTTAACTTTTATGTAGTTGTGTGTCTTGTTGCTTTTTTTTTATAGTGTGGCTGTATGGTAATTCAAATTTCACTGTACCTTAATAGGTACAGTGCCAATGAACTGACCTTGAAAATATGAACATTGGTGAAATGGCTGCCCCTCTCTTGTGCTGCATCTGACTGAAATCCTGCGTTTGAAGCAGTACCATTAACTGAAGAAGGGTCTCCTCCCGAAATGTTGCCAATTCCTTCTCTCCATAGATGCTGCCTCACCCGCTGAGTTTCTCCAGTATTTTTTGTCTACCTTCGATTTTTACGGCATCGGCAGCTCTTTCTTAAACAGTACCATTAACACCTTGGGCCATGTTTACCGTTTACTCTGAGTGTCAAGCGAGCAAGGAATTCATTTGCACCCTGATGCATGTGACCCTAAGCTAATCTGAATCTACAGGATGGGCAATACATATGTGACAGTAACATCCCCAAGAATGAATTTAAAATAAAACTGTAATCTAAGATGAACTACAGGTCTATATAATGTTTAAGAAGGAACTGCAGATGCTGGAATATCGAGGTAGTCAAAAATGCTGGAGAAACTCAGCGGGTGAGGAAGCATCTATGGAGCGAAGGAAATAGGTGACGTTTTGGATTGAAATCCTTCTTCCAACTGATGTGAGGGTGGGGGGCGGGAAGAAGAAAGGAAGAGGCGGAGACAGTGGGCTGAGAGAGAGCTGGGAAGGGGAGGAGACAGCTGGGAGAAAGTAGGGATTACTGGAAATTGGAGAAGTCAATGTTCATATCGCTGGGGTGTAAACTGCCCAAGCGAAATATGAGGTGCTGCTCTTCCAATTTACAGTGAGACTCACTCTGGCCATGGTGGAGGCCGAGGACAGAAAGGTCGGGTGCCGAATGGGAGGGGGAGTTGAAGTGCTGAGCCACCGGGAGATCAGGTTGGTTATTGCGAACCGAGCTAAGGTGTTCGGAGAAGCGATCGCCAAGCCTCCGCTTGGTCTCCCCGATGTAGAGCACATGATACCTAGAGCAGCGGATGCAATAGATGAGGTTGGAGGAGGCGCAGGTGAATCTCTGCCACACCTGGAAAGCCTGCTTGGGTCCATGGATGTAGTCAAGGGGGGGGGGGGGGGAGGTAGGTAAAGTGACAAGTGTAGCATTTCCTGCAGTTGCAAGAGAAAGTACCAGGAGAGGGGGTGGTACGGGTGGGAATGGGAGCAAATTGACCAGGGAGTTATGGAGCGAGCGGTCTCTGCGGCAAGCAGACAGGGGAGGAGATGGGAAGATGTGGCCAGTGGTGGGATCCCATTGGAGGCGGCGAAAATGTCGGAGGATTATTTGTTGTATGTGCCGGCTGGTAGGGTGGAAGGTGAGGACAAGGGGGACTCTGCCCTTGTTACGAGTGGTGGGATCGGGAGTGAGAGCAGAGTTACGGGGTATAGAAGAGAACCTGGTGAGAGCCTCATCTATAGTAGAATGAGGATATCTCCGATGCTCTGGTTTGAAATGCCTCATCCTGGGTGTTGATGCAGCGTAGACGGAGGAATTGGGAGTAGGGGATGGAGTCCTTGTTACAGGAAGCAGGGTGGGAAGAAGTGTAGTCCAGATAGCCATGGGAGTCAGTGGGTTTATAGTGGATGTTGGTCAGTAGTCTATCACCTGCAATGGTGATAGTGAGGTCTAGAAATGGTAGGGAGATGTCTGAAATGGTCCAGGTGTATTTGAGTGCCGGATGGAAGTTAGTGGTGAAATGGATGAAGTCAGTGAGTTGTGTGTGGGTGCAGGAGGCAGCACCAATGCAGTCGTCGATGTAGCGGAGGTAGAGTTTGGGGATAGGGCTTGTTCGTCGTACCCTACAAATGGGCAGGCATAGCTGGAGCCCATGCATGTGCAGATTTTGACCTTCTATTTGGAGGAAATGGGAGGAGTCAAATGAAAAGTTGTTAAGGGTAAGAACCAACTCCGCTAGGCAGAGGAGAGTATCTGTAGACGGGGATTGGTTGGTTCTCCGGTCGGGGAAGAAACGGAGGGCTTTAAGACCCTCCTGGTGGGGGATGGAGGTGTAGAGTGACTGGACGTCCGTGGTGAAGATGAGGGAATGGGGGCCTGGAAAACAGAAATCATGGAGTAGACGAAGAGCGTGTGAGGTGTCTAGAACAAAGGTAGGGAGGGATTTGACCAGGATGGAGTTGAGGTATGTGGAAATAAGTTCGGTGGGACACGAACAGGCAGAAACAATGGGTCTGCCAGGACAGTCAGGCTTGTGGATTTTGGGGAGAAGGTAAAATCTGGCCGTGCGGGGCTGGGGAACGATGTGGTTTGAGTCTTGGGAGGGCAGGGAGCCGGAAGTGATGAAGTCATTGATAGTTAGAGATCATGGCCTGGTGCTGGTCTGTGGGTTCATGGTCCAAGGATAAGTAGGAGGACGTGTCTGAGAGTTGGCGCCTGGTCTCAGCCTTGAAGAGATCAGCGCGCCAGACCACAGCGGCACTTCCCTTGTCGGCAGGTTTGATCACCCAGTCTGGGTTGTTGCAGAGTGAGCGGAAGGCTGAACGTTCGGGGGGGGAGAGGTTAGAGTGAGAAGGGGGAGTGGAGAAGTTGAGGCTGTTGATGTCCCGCCGGCAGTACAGGTCTATATATTTCTGTTTCACATATGTTCTGTTGTAAAAAAATGTCACAGTTGCTGTTATTCATTGTCTTTTTTAGAAACCGAAGGATCACATTGATTGGCAAAAGGCAAGAGTTTCGTCGACATTGGATCGTTTGGCCCGTCAAGTCGAAGTTGAGAAACAGCTGAAAGAAGAGAAATGCAAAGCTTTTCAAGTAAATTCCATCTCTTAAACATTGTAACATTTTGGAAGTAGTGGGTTTTCCTCAAGAAATAAATCACAGATAAATTACATCTGAAAGGTTCAATGCTTAATGATCCAAATTTCCCCTCGGTGATAATGTTGCTTCTAGGACCTCTGTGTAGTGAAGATCTTTCGGTTAGAGAATTCAGATTTTGACCTTGCAATGAGAAAGGAACAGAAATGCATTTCTAAATCGCGATGTTGCTTGACAAACTTTTGCTCAGGATCATGTTATTGGTACGGGTTTGATTAGTACAGGTGTCGGGGGTTATGGGGAGAAGGGACGGGAATGGGGTTAGGAGGGAGAGATAGATCTGCCATGATTGAATGGTGGAGTAGAGTTGATGGGCCGAATGGCCTAATTCTGCTCCTATCACTGATGAACAATCCTACGGAATTTCACAGCTATCTGGACTACACTTCACATCCTGCCTCTGCAAAAACCCGCACGCACCTGTCTTATGATCTTATTGTTCTCGGCCTGCTGCTATTATATTTTTGTATAATATTTTTGGAGCTGCCGCCTCGGCAGGTAGCTGCACTCACTCCTTTCTTTTCGATAATACCCTCTGCAGCCCTGCTGCTCAAGTGGTGGCGGGAATGGATTACAATTCAAATGGATACGTTGCTCATTAGATGAACTGTTTTGGATGTTGAAGACATTTTAACCTGACTGTTGTCGCTGAAGGCTACATATTTATTAGAGAAGCTGTTCAAGGAACCAAAGTTCGAATGTTGCAGTACTGTGTAGTTGAATTTGTTTCAAATGGACTCAGTGGATTGATGTGTATTTCCGAGAGCCAGGTGATCTTGGACGACCCGGGTTTCATTCATGGTTCATGGTGCTGCTCTTATCTTCTGTGTCAGGAGGTTGTGGGTTTACGCTTCACTCTTGAAATCAAGCTCGACTTCCCAGTGGGTATGTAGGGAGTGATGTGTGGTGAACAATACCATTTTTGGGTGAGGTGCAAACCTTCTGCTCTTTGAATGTAAAAGCTGCCACCTTTGCCAGTAACCTGGTACCCATGTCTGAAGGTAGTACATCTTAAACAAGGAGTCTGTGCATGCTTTTGAAGGAGTGTTAGCTCCAGTATTCTGGGCAATATTTATCACACAGTCGATTGCTGATTGTATCACTTTGCTGTGTTGTGTGTGCTTACTTTATTCATATGGTTGCTCCAATTCTGCTACGACAGCAAAGAACATCCTTTAAACATTCTTCATTGGTTTGTAGGTCATTTGGGTAAAACTTATTTAATCAGCTAAATGACATCATGGAGCTTTTTAACCACTTGAAGTCGTTGAGGTGAATATCAGAAATCCCATTTGAAGGTAAGCTGAGAGAATAAGAAGTGTTGATAGGTAAAGGTGGGATGAAAATGCCAGCTTGGAGTGGTTGGTACAAATGGCATGTACCTGTACTATAAAGACATCACAATAAAGTGCTCTGAGATATCAGGAAGGCACTGAAGGAAGGATTTTCTTGTGCCTGTTCAGAAGGTGGTCTAGACTGCCACCTAGTGCTTTGTAAAAATGGACTTGCTTTGTGAATTGTTCAAAGTAGAGAGATAAGGAAGCAGTGGCGTGATACCGCATGGAAATTAAATGCCTTCTAGACTATGGGAGAAAACATCTGAAGAAGGGTCTCGACCCGAAACGTCGCCTATCTCCTTCGCTCCTTAGATGCTGCTGCACCCGCTGAGTTTCTCCAGCTTTTTGTGTAGCCTTCTAGACTATTGTGTCTCAATAACTGTAAAAGCTGATTCTTTGCCTCAAGACTTTGTGTTTATTTCTCAGTGACATCTATTTGTGCAGTATTTTGAATTCTTTAGAGAAATAGCTTGCCTTTGCTGACACTTAATCAGTTTCAAGTCTAACTTTGCACTCTAGTTTGTTCCTTATAAGTTTGTAATTAAGAACCTAAATCTTCACTTTGATGTAAAGATTGTCATCATTATTTTTGGAAAAATGTTATCAATGGGGTTACTGATTCAACACCGTGTATCAGATAGATTCAGGTTCTATTTAAAAACAGGAAGGGATAAGAATGAAATCCACATTTTTCAACCGTAGGGGACAGATGATGGGTCGACATTCCATTGTGTTCAATGAAGGTTCAATCAGTCTATGAAAGTAAGCATGCAGGTACAGCAGTCAGTGAAGAAAGTGAATGGCATGTTGGCCTTTATAACAAGAGGAGTTGAGTATAGGAGCAAAGAGGTCCTTCTGCAGTTGTACAGGGCCCTAGTGAGACCCCACCTGGAGTATTGTGTGCAGTTTTGATCCCCTAATCTGAGGAAGGGCATTCTTGCTATTGAGGGAGTGCAGCATAGATTTACAAGGTTAATTCCTGGGATGGCGGGACTGTCATATGCTGAGAGAATGAAGCAGCTGGGCTTGCACACTCTGGAGTTTAGAAGGATGAGAGGAGATCTCATTGAAACATATAAGATTGTTAAGGGTTTGGAGGCAGGAAACATGTTCCTGATGTTGGGGGAGTCCAGAACCAGGGGCCACAGTTTAAGAATAAGGGGTAAGCCATTTAGAACGGAGACGATGAAACACTTTTTCTCACAGAAAGTTGTGAGTGTGTGGAATTCTCTGCCTCAGAGGGCGGTGGAGGCAGGTTCTCTGGATGCTTTCGAGAGAGCTGGAGAGGGCTCTTAAAGATAGCGGAGTCAGGGGATATGGGTGAAAAGGCAGGAACGGGGTACTGATTGGTGATGATCAGCGATGATCACATTTAAAGACGGTGCTGGCTCAAAGGGCCGAATGGCCTACTCCTGCACCTATTGTCTATTGTTTCTCATTTAATTATCCAGACTCCACTTAAATACATTCAGCAGCACGTAGAGGCTTTGTGATCCCTTGAGCTTATTCACCTAATCCTGTGCTTCCAGTTCACTTTGCCATGTAATGCTAAATTGCTTTGATTCTTTCCTTCTGCTGGAATATTTATCGATCTTGCCCTCGTATACACACTGACTGAACACACGCAGCAGCCCTGCGGTATAGAGAATTCCAATGATTCACAATTCTCTTCTCAGACCTAGTCAGCCCTTTCTCCTAAAGTCGTGTCCTCGTAATTAAAGATTTATCAGCTTCAGAACTAAAGGGTAGGCCTATTAACCTAAGGAATTGTCTACTCAAATATATCAAGGAATAATGCAATGGGAAATTCAGATTTATGGTTGAAATTTAGTGGTCATCACTGAGGATGCAAATTGGGTAGAAATGGAAAATTAACATTTTATGTTAAAAAATCAGATGGAATATTAGCAAGAGTCAAATGGCAGTTTGATCCCTGAGCAAAACTGATGAATAGACAAAGATGAAAGACTTTGGCTGCTATAATTTAAGAAAACCCATCAGAAGTGAGAAGTTTTTAGAAGCATGTATGTAAAGCCATTATCTGCAGTACATTTACTCCATCTCCTATTGTTCGCTCATCTGATTCCGAATTCCTGTGATGTTGACATTTATTATTCAGATGCAGGCAAATTTACTCTGCATTTTAAGACTCAGTGGAAGTCCAGTTTTGATTGGGAGGCAAGAGTAAAAGTCTGATAAAGCCAGCAGAATTTGGGTGGTTGAATATAGGGCTTGTCACTGCAAGGTGCAGTTGAGATGCCAAGCATGAATGAATTTATCTGGAAGCCGTTATAATTACAGGAGAGCGAAATTAACATTATGAGATAAAGGACCACCATCTGCGCCAAATTCTACAATTTTGTGACTGGTTATCCTTTATGGAGAACAAGTGGTGATATTATTGACATGTGGAAGATTCCAAAATAGATATTTTGTGAGATCATGGGAGGTTGTGTTCTGTGGCTGATAAACCACAGAACACAAGGCAATATCTCCAAGTTTGCGGATGACACTAAGCTGGGGGGCAGTGTTAGCTGTGAGGAGGATGCTAGGAGAATGCAAGGTGACTTGGATAGGCTGGGTGAGTGGGCAAATGTTTGGCAGATGCAGTATAATGTGGATAAATGTGAGGTTATCCACTTTGGTGGCAAAAATAGGAAAACCGACTACTATCTAAATGGTGGCCGATTAGGAAAAGGGGAGATGCAGCGCGACCTGGGTGTCATGGTACACCAGTCATTGAAAGTAGTCATGCAGGTACAGCAGGCATTGAAGAAAGCCAATGGTATGTTAGCTTTCATAGCAAAAGGATTTGAGTATAGGAGCAGGGAGGTTCTACTTCAGTTGTATAGGGTCTTGGTGAGGCCACACCTGGAGTATTGCGTACAGTTCTGGTCTTCAAATCTGAGGAAGGACATTATTGCCATAGAGGGAGTGCAGCGAAGGTTCACCAGACTGATTCCTGGGATGTCAGGACTGTCTTATGAACAAAGACTGCATAGACTCGGTTTATACTCTCTAGAATTTAGGAGATTGAGAGGGGATCTTATAGAAACTTACAAGATTCTTAAGGGGTTGGACAGGCTAGATGCAGGAAGATTGTTCCCGATGTTGGGGAGGTCCAGGACAAGGGGTCACAGCTTAAGGATAAGGGGGAAATCCTTTAGGACCGAGATGAGAAGGAATTTTTTCATACAGAGAGTGGTGAGTCTCTGGAACTCTCTGCCACAGAGGGTAGTTGAGGCCAATTCATTGGCTATATTTAAGAGGGAGTTAGATGTGGCCCTTGTGGCTAAGGGGATCAGAGGGTATGGAGAGAAGGCAGGTACGGGATACTGAGTTGGATGATCAGCCATGATCATATTGAATGGCGGTGCAGGCTCGAAGGGCCGAATGGCCTACTCCTGCACCTAATTTCTATGTTTCTAAACCTAGAAGAGGGAGTATTAAAAATGAGACTGGAATGGGGGGAAATATTCTGACTCCGTGGCAGGCTGTAAAGCTATGTAATTCTTGGGCCAAGATGGCTGCGGATGTTTAGTCACTGAGGCGGTCAAGGCTGGGGGTCAATACCTTGGTGTCCACACAAGAAATGGTGACTAGATGTGAATGGACATGAGTTCTGGAGTCATTCATGGTCCAAGTGAACTTTGGAGCAATGTCAACTGGCCAACATTTCCATGATCTTGCTTTTTGTTCATTTATGGTGCCTCTGTTTTCTGAACCTTGGAATAGTCCTGACTGGCCAACATTTGCTCATTCTTGCCAATGGTTCACCTATTGCCCCATTCGTAGTCACGTGTGTGACCAAAACATGAAAAATTGGGGAATACATCTCTTCTAATTCTGAAAGCATTACAGATAGATACTGTTTTGTACTGTCTATATGATTCATATTTAGTTTCAAGTTTATCAAGTGAAATGTTTGTATTGTGCGGACAATGTTTGTTTGGGGTCAGAAGTCAAATATGACCGGTCACATGTGTGGCCTCACACGGAAGCATTTTTTTCATAACTCAGTTTTATCTTACAAACTCTGTGAATTTTAAAAAGCTAGAATGTTCATATCTTTAGCAGACATCCATTATAGTTCTGTAGATAGGAAAATAGCAATGAATAAGATTAATCTCTTACTATATGTGATGCCAACTGGTCACGTATGTGACACTTGGGTCCACTTTCCAAAGAATAGTCCTATAGTGCCTGTGGCTTTCAGATCTACACTGGATCCCACGTTGACCTGACCCAAATATAAAATAGCAATCGTCGTATTTGCATTCTTCCGTGGCCTCATTCAACAACAAACCGGCTCAACTTCCAAGTCCACTTCTGCAAAATCCTACAGCCCTGCAGCCCCTCTGGATATCTGCTGCTCTGGTCTGGCCCCCGAAGCATTCTTCATCTCGTGAAGTGAAGAAGAGTGCGAGACGGTTCTCTCACAGCACAAATACTGGTATCAATCATTTAGACTGAATTGTTCCCTTTTCATTCATTGATACAGCTTTTATACTCCAGCTTTTATACTCCAGCTTTTATACATCCAGCTTTTATACTCCAGCTTTTATACTCTGGTCTCTCATTACTTATAACTACAGCTTCAATTCCCATGTAGCTCGATATAGATATAGCTCCCCCAGTGGTCACCATGGACAGCTCCCATCAGCATTAATTGATGGGACCTACCTGTACATAGTTTCCTTGCAAGTTGTCAAAGGTTGCTCTGTGATCTTGCTTTGTATAATACAGAAGGATCATAACTGTGGCAATTGATTGGTGCAAGCGCTCCCTTTGTAATTATTTCCCCTCTGCCAGTTCATTCCTAGAGGCCATGCATCACTTAGTCCAATTAATCCAATTAGTCCAGTCACCAGTTTTTGCCAAATAAATACTTATGCTGGGATAGAGCTCTGAGCTTGTCTGTGCTCTAAGAAGTTGTTTTCAATCTGTGGAAAATGGTCACACTGTAGATACACTGTGGACAAAACAAATCACCTTGGTTGTGGCATTGGGTTCATTTTGTTTGTGAAAAAATAGACTTTTGCAGATTCATCAGTTTTCAGCCTATAATTTTACAAATTGCTTTGAGTTCTGGTTCCTTGTGGCATGCTGAGGTCGAATTATTATATTTTTCTTGATGTACGTTCCTGACTTCATTGTTGAATTTATGAATTGTTTTGAGAACTTCCCTGAACTTTTTTTCCTAGTTTCAGTTAATTGAACCATTTATGCAACCTTTATCCCACTATTATTAAGGTGAACATAGTGACTGTCATAGGATACAGTGCCCGGAACTCCACGTAGTCCAACCAAGTATCTATGCAACTGGAGTGCATTTTCTTGCTAACAACAGGACATGCTTAATTGTGCTGTTTTGTTCCCACATTTTATCTGGATGGTGTTTATTGAAGTGAGCATAAGTGGAATTAACAAAAACATAAGACTTTAGAAACATAGAAATTAGGTGCAGGAGTAGGCCATTCGGCCCTTCGAGCCTGCACCGCCATTCAATATGATCATGGCTGATCATCCAACTCAGTATCCCGTATATTTTGAGCTATGCAGCATGGATGCGGGCCCTCTGGCCCACATCAATGTCAACCAAGTTGCCCAACTGAGCTCGTCCCACTTACCTGTGCTTGGCCCATATCCTCCTATCCGTGTACCTTTCCAATGTCAAAGGGGCCAAATGGTCCCCTCCTCTAACTCTTATGCGTGTGTGTGAGTTTTACCCTTTTGCTTTCTTCCTGAAAATACCTGGCCCAATGCCGGAGTTGTTTGCCCCCTACAAGAGTTTGCTTCTCAGCTGTGTATGTTGGTATCTCCGCAGGAAATGGTACATTCGCAGTATGCTCACGCCATGCAGGAGTTGGAATTCTTTCGGGGACAAGCTGCAACTGAAGAAGCAAGAAGGTGTGTTGACGGCTGGCTGAGAGTGCCAGGTATGCCTTCTCCCGCCGCGTTCCTCTTCTAAATTTACAATTTTAGCTGATCTCACTGTTTGTGGCCGAGACAAAGGAATATAGCTGTAAGATTGGGGTCATGTGCAGAAGTGCAAACGTACGCGCCTGAATGTTTTGCCTAACGGTCCCTCTCCTGGTAACGTGTCTGGTGTGGAAGTGCTAAAAGAGGTGTGCAGTAACTGAGAACCTATTACACGAGTTCCATCTCAAACTCTAATCAAATTGCTTTCCATGTTCTCTCCTTGGAGATAGTCTGAGAGCCCAACCCACCTGCACTACTTTTGATATTTGACTGAATTCAGTGGAGAGTACAATCGGACGTTATTTGATGGGAATGGAATACCTGGCCTGAAGTGTTTGGAGTGTGTAAACACACGTTGGGGAGGATTTCTTTCTTCTGTTCCAATTCAGTACCAAATTGCATTGGCTTTAGAAAGGTCTTGAGATGAATAGGAGGGGCTGGGTGAGTGGAAAGACCCCTTGGGCCCAAGTGGGCAGGGTGGGGGGGGGGGGGGGGGGGGATGAGAGGTCAACATTGCAGTTGCATTGTTGAGAACTGCAGTGCACTAAGGGATGTGCACTGAGAGAGTGTTTGAGGTAAACCTCCATCAATATGATGTAATGCACAAGCTAAGTAGTCCACTGTGTAAAGTATCTGTGGTTGAGGATATTTAGCTGCAGAAACGAATATCCTCACTGAGTAATTATGGTTACCTCAAAAGTAGGTTGGTTAAGAAGGTTCAATCTTTGGGTGTTAATGGTGGAGCAGCAAGATGGATTCAACAGTGGCTGAATGGGAGATGCCAGAGAGTAATGGTGGATGGCTGTTTGTCAGGTTGGAAGCCGGTGAGCAGTGGGGTGCCTCAGGGATCTGTGTTGGGTCCACTGTTGTTTGTCATGTACATCAATGATCTAGATGATGGGGTGGAAAATTGGATAAGTAAGTATGCAGATGATACTAAGATAGGTGGTGCTGTGGATAATGAAGTAGATTTTCAAAGTCTACAGAGAGATTTGGGCCATTTGGAAGTGGGATGAAAGATGGCAGATGGAGTTTAATGCTGATAAGTGTGAGGTGCTACATCTTGGCAGGACAAATCAAAATAGGATGTACATGGTAAATGGTAGGGAATTGAGGAATGCTGTGGAACAGAGGGATCTAGGAATAACTGTGCATAGTTCCCTGAAGGTGGAATCGCATGTAGATAGGGTGGTAAAGAAGCTTTTGGTGTGCTGGCCTTTATAAATCAGAGCATTGAATATAGGAGTAGGGAAGTAATGTTAAAATTGTACAAGGCATTGGTAAGACCAATTCTGGAGTATTGTGTGCAATTTTGGTCGCCTAATTATAGGAAGGATGTCAACAAAATAGAGAGAGTACAGAGAAGATTTACTAGAATGTTGCCTGGGTTCCAGCAACTAAGTTACAGAGAAAAGTTGAACAAGTTAGGTCTTTATTCTTTGGAGCGCAGAAGGTTAAGGGGGGACTTGATTGAGGTCTTTAAAATGATGAAAGGGATAGACAGAGTTGACGTGGATAAGCTTTTCCCATTGAGGGTAGGGAAGATTCAAACAAGAGGGCATGACATGAGAATTAAGGGACAGAAGTTTAGGGGTAATATGAGGGGGAACTTCTTTACTCAGAGAGTGGTGGCTGTGTGGAATGATCTTCCAGCAGAAGTGGTGGAGGCAGGATTGATTTTAACATTTAAAAGTAAAGTGGATAGGTATATGGACGGGAAGGGAATGGAGGGGTATGGTCTGAGTGCAGGTAGATGGGACTAGGGGAAAATAAATGGTCGGCACGGACTGGAAGGGCCGAGAAGGCCTGTTTCCGTGCTGTAATTGTTATATGGTTAGCTACTACTTATTGTTTCTGTCATTTTTTGAAGTTCATGCCACAATTTGGGTCGGGCCTTAATTCTAAAAAGGTTGAGTCTGGATGTGCGTGAGGTGTTGTGCCGATTAGAGCTGGGAACACACATGATTCACAGCCATTGATCGTTATTGCAGTGTGGTTGCATGGGTGCCAGTGTTGAGTACTGCAAGAGCATGAAGCTGATTGGGACATGCCCCAGCAAAGGTAAACTGTACTGGGATCTGAAATGACAACATCTCAATTCTTTGACTTCTGCATTTAAGTGGAAATTAGTGCTGTTCGAACAAAAACAATGTAGAGAGTTTTGAATTTAAATTTTGCAGTAATCTGTTACGGGAAATTCACAGTTTTGTTCTCTTCACTGGTCAGATCTATAGTTCATTTACGAAACTTACAAAATTCTTAAGGGGTTGAACAAGCTAGATGCAGGAAGATTGTTCCCGATGTTGGGGGAGTCCAGAACAGGGGGTCAAAGTCTAAGGATCAAGGGGAATTCCTTTAGGACCGAGATGAGGAAAACATTCTTTACACAGAGAGTGGTGAGTCTCTGGAATTCTCTGCCAGTTCATTGGCTATATTCAAGAGGGAGTTGGATGTGGCTCCTGTGGCTAAAGGGATCAGGGGGTATGGAGAGAAGGCAGGTACGGGATACTGAGTTGGGATGATCAGCCATGATCATATTGAATGGCGGTGCAGGCACGAAGGGCCGAATGGCCTACTCCTGCACCTATTTTTCTATGTTTCTATGTTTTGTTTTTTAAATTTCCCCTACTTGTGCTCTTTATATCCTTGCCCTTCCCACTCTCTCCTCTCGTCCTCTCTCCTGCTCCAACATTACTTCTCAATGTATCTGTTGAACAGGACCGAAGCCTGGTGTTGTCAACTTTGGCCGCCGTCCAGTTAAATGGCGCACAAATGCATCAGTGACCCCTGATCCCATTGACTGTCCAATAATGAACTGCAACAGGAAATTTGATAATAGACATCTACTTTTGGGACACTTGAAAAGGTATGCGTTTTAAAAACTATCTTAGTTTCATTGGGATACTGCTGGCCTATATTGGAGAGTGTCTCAGCAGTAGAGTTGCTGCCTTACAGACCCAGGTTTGATCCTGACTACGGGTGCTTGTCTGTACATTCTCCCCTGACCTGCGTGGATTTTCTCCAGGATCGCCAGTTTCTTCCCACACTCCAAAGACGTATAGGTGTGTAGGCATATTTGCTTGGTATAATAGTACGTATGTCCTTAGTGTGTGTAGGACAGTGTTAATATGCCGGGATTGCTGGTCGACGTGGGCTCGGTGGGCCTGTTTCTGTGCTGTATTTTTAAACTAAACCAAGTAGTGAGAACCAACTGGATATTTACTGTGAATGATTTCCAGAGTGTTTAGTTTATTTTCAGAGATACAGTGTGGAAACAGGCCCTTTGCCCCACCAAGTCAGCACCGACCAGCAATCCCCCCCCCCCCCCCCCCCCCCCCCCCCCCGTACATTAACAATATCCTATTCTCAGGACAATTTGTACAAACCTGTGCGTCGGGGGTCGGCAACCTACAGCCCCGGGGCCGAATACAGCCCGTAACCCAAAATCATCCGGCCCGCAGGTGGATTTATTTTCCCGTAAACCGGCCCACCGAGCGAGGCCGAGCACCGGCTGTACCGCCTACTGCGCAAAGCTGCTGGCATGGCCGCGCACCTTCTGTGAACACGTTTAAGAAAGAACTGCAGATGTTGGAAAAATGCAGGAGAAACTCAACGGGTGAGATGTGCAAGGATTGCGTGAGGCTGCCTCACCCGCTGAGTTTCTCCAACATTTTTGTCTACCTTCTGTGAACGTGTGATTCGATGCCTGCCATCCTGGGCGGGATCCATGTGTACACGTGATAGATGTGGGCTGCCATCCGCTCACAAACATGTGTCCTGGCCCCTGTGCAGAACAAGGTTGCTGACCCCTGCTGTACGTCCTTGGAGTGTGGGAGGAAACTGAAGTTCTCAGGGAAAACCCACGCAGGTCACGGGGCGAAAGTATAAACTCTGTACAGACAGCACCCGTTGCCAGGATGGAACTAGGGTCTCAGGCGCTGTAAGGCAGCGACTCCACCGCTGTGCCACCGTCCCACCCGAAAACTTATAGACTTATCAAATGTAATGTATCATTGCCGGGGTTATTGCTTTTGACTATTTGATGTTGCAATGCCAATGCACAGTCTGTTTTTTCTATTTCCCTCAGTAAGTGCCTGAATCACCCTCTGCTACTCTTGCTGGAGGGGTCATGTGATTACGGGGGTTTAATTTTTCTCTCTTGTCAGGAAATACAAATAAGGTGCTGGATATGGGGTGGTAATCTGGATGCAGCTGGGATGAAGACCATTAAGTGATAGTATGTAGACATACTGCATTGTCCGCGCTGGCCAGTGCTCCCCGTACACTAGCACTACCCTACACGAGGGACAATTTACAAAATTGACCTACAAATCTGCACGTCATTGGAGGGTGGGAGGAAACCGGAGCATCTGGAAAAAATCCATGCGGTCACGGAGAGAATGTACAAACTCCGTACAGACAGCACCTGTGGTCAGAATTGAACCCAGTTCTCTGGCGCTGCAAGGCAACAACTTTACCACTGCGCCATCGTGCTGATAGCTACCAAGAGAATGAATGACCAGAGGTAGATGGATTTGTGATTAGTACAGGTGTCAGAGGTTATGAGGCGAATGCAGGATAATGGGGTTAGGAGAGATAGATCAGCCATGATTGAATGGCGGAGTCGACTTGATGGGCCGAATGATCTCATTCTACTCCTAGTCCTTATGACTTTATGACCTTTAACTGATGTTGGAGTGGCGCATGTAGGAAGCCATCACTTGTCGGAGATGGGCCGAAGACTTGCGTTGGGTTCAAATGCACGTCTGTAATGACAAGATACGCTGAGAGGACTGTAGTTTTTATGCTTCATGTGCTGGCAACGCAAACTGAACGAACAGTTTTAGCGTTGTAATGGTTTTTATTCAGCGTCCTGCTCCCCTGATTCTAGTCTATCTTGAAGTGCATTTCAGACTTAATGGTAATGTTAAATGTTTTCCTTTTTATTTTAAACAAAAGGTTTGACCATTCCCCTTGTGATCCGACTATTACACTACAGGGGTCTCCATCCACCTCGTATATGTGTATTGCATGCTGTCAGCGATTTGTAAACCTGCAGAAATATGAAGAACATTTGGCTCTGAAGGTACAATAAATGCCTTATTAATGATTCGTTGTTACCATAATGATGTGCAATCATTAGCCCCTTTGTTTTAACCGTGCAGTTGTTGCTTGATCAGATAAGTGTAATTGTTGCATCGAACATTGGATTTTTTTTCCAAGCAGTTCTTTTTCTTAAACTGAAACTCTGCCCTCGCTTGCCCCTAACTCCATGCCCACACACTGTGTCAGTGTTCTTAACCCTAAAGTAACTTTTTGAGAGAGTCTTTCTTCCAAAAGCTGAAGCTTATAAGATAAAATTAATACTTGTCTTTAGAAACATAGAAAATAGGTGGAGGAGGAGGCCATTCGGCCCTTCGAGCCAGCACCGCCATTCATTGTGATCATGGCTGATCGTCCCCAATCAATAACCCGTGCCTGCCTTCTCACCATATCCCTCGATTCCACCAGCCCCTAGAGCTCTATCTAACCCTCTCTTAAATCCATCCAGTGATTTGGCCTCCGCTGCCCTCTGTGGCAGGGAATACCACAAATTCACAACTCTCTGGGTGAAAACGTTTTTTTCTCACCTCAGTCTTAAATGGCCTCCCCTTTATTTTGTTTTGTGCACACAAGGTTGTATTTTCAGGACTCCTGACAGCAACCAAAATAAAGCAGCCCACTTGATTGGCACCCCATCGGCCACCATAGGCATTCATTCCATTCCCAACTGGTGTTCGTTCATTAGCTGACGTGCGCACTATCTGCACATTTGCCCAAGTACTCTGATATTACTTGCCAATCCTATAAAAAGGGCAGCAGGGGCATGGGAACACGACAGACTTTAAACTTCACTCTAGACTTTAGAGATACAGTGCAGAAACAGGCCCTTCGGCCCGCCGAGTCCGTGCCGGCCATCGATCAAGGCGGACTATAGATCGTTGCTCCTGAATCTGGACGTGAGGTCAGTACCTGAGATGGACTGGAAAAGAATGTGTTATAATAATTTCAAATTTCATTTTATTTTGCAGGTTGATTCTGGGAACCCTGAAGGCCATCAGCGTGGCCTTGAACCACAGATCTGTCAGTGCTTTGCTTGCCCAAGCTGCTATTTACTGTTTAACGTGCGGGACGAATGCTTGCGGCATATGACCAAAGCAAACCACTTTCTTCAGCGGTACAGACTGAGTGGTAAGTTTTGGTGGGTGTCAAATGAAAAGGTTGTGCATGGATGTTTTCACCTGTAAGTGTAAAACTGAACTAATGCTGCTTGAAACAGATGCTGCTCTTAACATGAACAGGACTTAAATTGACCAAATAAATTGTAAATTAAAATTAAGTTTGTTCAATGAAGTAGAACGTCACAAGAGATTGGCGTGTGGGACATCAGTATTTAAATTAATGTGTAGAAAGGATCTGCGGTCTCCAATGTTTTGCTTGATGTGAAATCGGGTGTCCTGCTGGCATCTAGTGACAGGGATGAGTCTGAAAATGCAAATGCTGGGAGGGAGGGAGGGAGGGAGGGAGAGAGGGAGAGAGGGAGAGAGGGAGAGGGGGAGAGGGGGAGAGGGGGAGAGGGGGAGAGGGGGAGAGGGGAGAGGGGGAGAGGGGGAGGGGGGGAGGGGGGGAGGGGGAATGTTTTCAGTGTTGGAAGGTGCAAGTTGTGGCTGGAATCTATTTGGGTTTGTAGCTGTTAAAACCACTCCAGAGGTTTCTGCTATTCATTTGAAACTGAACTTAGTGTCAAAATATTTGTTTCCCTCTTTCCCTTCCAATAGGTGAGCAGGGAACTCCTAGTCCTCTTCCTTTTCCAAGCTATGCAAAGAAGTTGTTGATCTCTCTATGTAAGGAAGTTCCGTTCCAGGTTAAGTGCACAACTTGTCAACAGATGCTGCGTACCCACATAGAATTGACAGCACATTTCAGGTGAGTGGGTTTTGTCTGTGTAATTGTCTCGTATTCTTCACCCACCTATTCAGTCAACTGGTGTTAACACCTGGGATTAGAAACATAGAAAATAGGTACAGGAGGCCATTTGGCCCTTCGAGCCAGCACCGCCATGCATTGTGATCATGGCTGATCGTCCCAAATCAATAACCCGTGCCCGCCTTCTCCCCATATCCCTTGATTCCACTAGCCCCTAGAGCTCTATCTAACTCTCTCTTAAATCCATCCAGTGATTTGGCCTCCACTACCTCTGTGGCAGGGAATTCCACTGACGTGACATCTGTCCGCCCATTGACCCTTGAATAGCAGCTTGTTATCTGTGTGGAGTTTGCACGTTTCCCTTTGACTGTGGGCTTTAGGTTAATTGGTCACGATAAGATGCTGCTTGTGTTTTGGAAGTGGGGAGAATATGGGATAACCTAGAATTAATGTGGACGGGTGATTAATGGTCGGCGTGGACTCAGTAGGCCGAAGGGCCTGTTTCCTTGCTGTTTCTGGTTTAATTCATAGCATTAACTTGAGTAAACTTTTTCTCTCCACTTCATTCCCAGACTTTTACTGTTATTATTATTATTATAACCCCTGGTTAGTTTACAGTGGCATAGCTGCTGGAATCTTGAGTATCTAACACTTCATCACTGCTGGCTTTTTGACAATTGGAATAAATGTGGTTTGGTCTAATTGTGTCGGTGCCTGACCCCACCAGGCAAGTGTTTCACTGCATCATTCTTCAGGGATGTGAAAGCAGTCAGATTTCTCCAGGCCTCGCCCAGGCTCCTGTGGTACCTGACATCCCTCCTCTATGATGCTCACTGAATGTGTATAATCTCAGAGCTTTGAAGTCCCAAGAGTCTAGTTTTCTTACGACTGTGGTTAATCTCCAATGGGTTATCTCCACTTCAGACATTACTTAGTAAAGAGCTGTAGTTGTTGGGTTACAGCAATTAGCTTGTGCATTGTGCAAGTATTGAAGCTGGAGTCATTTAAACTTTTGTTGGGTAGGGGTAGTTTGAATACCTGTCAGATATTGGCTAAATAAATGATGTATTCTGTTCCTGTTTGTGAAAAGTGTTTTTTGGCAGGTTACTAGACTGATAAAACAGTTTATATCACTGAGATATCTTTCACATTATTTGATTAAGAAACCAGCTTTAATCAGGTAAACAAAGCACTAAAGATGGTGGAAAACTAAATTAAGACCAAAAGGAAAAAGTTAAGCATAGTTCCTGTTTCTGCTTAACATCTGTAACATCTCTGACTGTACAAAAGGTTGTTGAACTAAAACTGACTGAGGTTTTTCAATGCACTCCTGTACCTTTTGAAAAGGAGGATTAGGGAATATTTGGTTTCAGCTACGGACACGGCATCTTTAACATTCTGATTTGAAAGCTGTGATTATTATTGAAAGTTCTAACTTTATTGAATGCATGGCAATGTGTGAGACAAATGGTTTAATATTCCTACCCCCCACACATTTTATGTGGTACATAGGAGCCATACCATTGTTCTTGACCCTGCTGCAGATTTCCTTGTATGACACAGTTAATAGGCAACTGGGACTAAAGGGCCTGTCCCACTTGGGCGTCATGCAGATGGCGCGCAAAGATTTTGTACATCCCCAAATCCTGGGGCGCCGCGCACGACTGCTCGTCACTGCCTGCGTCGCCATGCACGCGTCACGTGACGCGTAAATGATGTTGTGTAATTTACTTGCAAATGATGCCCAAGTGGTACAGGCCCTTTAGCCTTCAATTTTGCACTCTGATCAAGGCTGGTCCATTGAGAGCTGCTGTTATTCGGTGCACACAGGGGCAGTGGGCAGTCTGAATGAGAGGTTGCACATCGATAATTGGTGTTATGATGAAGTATAAACGGACAAGTGGTTTGAATTGTTTCTGGCTGGGTTGAGAGTTTGGGCAGCGGATGGGCCATGGTTAGAGTGAATTTGGCTTTTGTTATGACGTCAGCTTAGTGTTGGAGTGGGTTTGTACTGAGGAGGCCGGATTTGGGGGTGGACTGTGACCCGCAGGTTGCTACTACCTCTGGTACTAGCGGTTGCGGCGTTTGTGATGAGATGGTCACCTCCACCTACGACCTATTGACGGGATTTTTTTTGTTTGCAGGACGCGGTGCAGAAGGGCTGGCCCCGTTGCTGTGTCTACGAAAGACATCGGCCAGGTTGCTGGCATATTCCGAGTGAGGGCGCGCTGCCTGGAATGCAACCGGCTGTTTGTGGATGACGCCCAGATCAGTCAGCACACCCAGCAGGACGGGCACAGCGTCCACTGCATCGACACCATGGAAAAGGCCATCGTGGAGTTCTGCCGCTTCAACGAGAAGAGCAAGATCCCCTCCGACCTCCGCATGACCCTGGAGAAGTCCAAAGGGCGGAAGAAATCTCCTTTCAAAAGAGCCTTGGATGATTCAGGCCCTGGCACCGGGGAGCTCTCCGCTCCCAGCCCCTCCAAGAAGAGCCGGCGAGACGGCAACCGAGTGCGTGTGAAGGAGGAGAACGCGGAGGGCGGTGGCGGCGGCAGCAAAGACAGCCTGTGGTTTTGCCAGTGCCGTCAGTGGTTCGACAGCGAGCAAGCGGTGGAGAAGCACATCATGACGGCCAACGGGATCCGCCACAAGTGCCTGGTGTGCGGCAAGCTGGTCCTGGACGCCGGCATCATCGGCCTGCACATGAGCCGCAGCCACGGCGGGGCCCACCTCACCCACTACCTCTTCTGGTGCGAGCTGTGCCGGGCGGAGCTGCTGCAGCGGGACGACCTGATGGCCCACATCACCGAGCTCCACGACGGGCACACCTACTACTACGAGGAGGAGGTGGACGCGGCCCAGCTGCCCGACCCCCACCAGCCCTCCTCGTCCAAGTCGGAGTGGTGCCCGGCTGGCGAGAAGGACACGGGCGGCGAGGCGGCGGATGAGGATCCGGATCCGGATCCAGCCACTGATGCCCCCCAGCCAGAGGATGCCGGGGCCGGTGGCGGCGGCTCCTGGCAGTGCCGGCTGTGTGAGGAGATGTTCGAGTCGGAGGAGAGCGCGGCGCAGCACTGCGGCTCCCTAGCCAGCCACCAGTTCCACAAGTACAGCTGCGGCCTCTGCAAGAAGCGCTTCCACCGGGTAGAGACGCTGTACCGACACGGCCGCGACCAGCACGACTGCCAGATCAGCGTCAAGTACTTCTGCGGTCTCTGCGACGACATGGACTTCACCTCCGAGGGGGAGTTTCTGGACCACTACAAGGACTTCCACAGCACGGATTACATTTTCGTGGAGCATACGGACACTGCCACCGACAAGGTGGCTGAGATGGAGGCAGCGGAGGGGCTCGCCCGCTACGCCTGCGGGTGTCAGCTGCACTACATCTCCAGGGACCAGAGGGTGGAGGATCAGCGCAGGTGCAGGAGGAACCTGCTGAGCCAGGGGAAGCTGTGGTTCCGCTGCCCGTCCTGCCAGGTGACGTCCCAGTTGCTGGAGGACATCCGGGCGCACCTGATCGAGGCCCACGGGGGCACAGGGGCCGGGGGGGCGGTCGTCAGATGCATCTGCGGCAAGTCCTTCAACCACAGTGAATCTGCCCAGATGCACTACCACAGCAAGCACAGCACCTTGCAGCAGCAGCAGCAGCAGCCGCAGCCACCGCAGCCTAGCTCCTCCTTGGCCGGTGACAAGGCCCCTGCAGACGTCCCCCCAGCAGGAGCCGAGTGTCACGATGGCAAGCAGACGCCACAAGACTGTGACGCCGTGGCCTCGACCAGTCGAAGCACGCTCGCAGCGAGCAAAGGTAGTCTTCGTATTACACTCGTCCAGCCCTTGCCAGCAACTCTTCCTCAGAAACGCAGGGCAGTCAGCTATTGTGCAGGCAGACAGTTCAGAAAAGGTAGCGCGCCAAGGGCTTGAACTTGGAGAGGTCGCTCATGCTGATAAGTACCAATAGTGTAACCTGTTCTACAACCTCTCCAGACAAGAATAGTTATAACGTGCCCTCTTCTTTTATCTTTCTCCTCATCTCTCCTCTCGCCCTCCACCCCCATCTCCATCTTTCCATGTTCAGTCAGATATATGAATATTCCTATGGGTATATGCATCATTTAGCCTTTTAGTTTTGCAGCAGTTCCTATTTCCCAATGGTCATAGTGTGTGCAGCTTTTATGAAAATCAGCACAAGTAGATTTATTTCTTCACTCAGCAGTCATGGTTGCAGAGAAACCATATCCTTGCAATTACTTTCCTGAAAGGTAGTCAAAAATGTTGGAGAAACTCAGCGGGTGAGGCAGCATCTATGGAACGAAGGAATAGGTGACGTTTCGGGTCGAGATCCTTCTTCAAAATGTGCAATTGTGCTTGAAAAAAATTCACGAACCTGTTTACTTTGTGGCCCTTCTGCAGACTGATGTGGGGTGAGGGGGGGGGGCGGAGACAGTAGGCTGTGGGAGAGCTGGGAAGGGGAGCGGAAGGAGGGAGAAAAGCAGTGACTACCTGAAATTGGACAAGTCAATGTTCATACCGCTGGGGTGTAGACTACCCAAGCAAAATATGAGGTGCTGCTCCTCCAATTTGTGGTGGGACTCACTCTGGCCATGGAGGAGGTCCGGGACAGAAAGGTCAGATTCGGAATGGGAGGGGGAGTTGAAGAGCTGAGCCACAGGGAGATCATGTTGGTTAGTGCAAACTGAGCCGAAGCGATCGCCAAGCCTGCGCTTGGTCTAGCCGATGTAGAGCAGTTGACGACACCTAGAGCAGAAGATGCAATAGATGAGGTAGGAGGAGGTGCAGGTGAACCTCTGCCGTACCTTGAACGACTGCTTGGGTCCTTTGATGGAGTCGAGGGGGGAGGTAAAGCGACAAGTGTAGCATTTCCTGCGGTTGCAAGGGGAAGTACCAGGGGAGGGAGTTACATCACAGCCTCAGAACAAGCTGTGACGTGGGGTTCCTGCTTTAAAGGAGCCCAGTGAAGCGGACCACAACACGGTTTCACTGCCTACTGAATATATGACCACCCTCGGGTTCATTTGTGTAGGAACTGCGGGTGCTGACTTGTACCCAAGACAGACACAAAATGCTGGAAAAGCTAAGTGGGTCAGGAACATCTCTGGAGAAAAAGAAACGGGTGACGTTTCAGATCGGAACCCTTCTGGCAACACAAACATGAAAGAAGGGTCTCGGCCCAGAAACATTGCCTGTTGTTTTTCCTGCCTGGTCCGCTGAGTTTCTCCAGAGATGCTGCCTGGCCCGCTGAGTTGCTCCAGCACTTTGTGTCCATTTTGGGGTTAATTTGTCTTGCCCTTGTTCCTCCTGAGTTAGAGAAACACGCTTGTCTCTGCTCAAGTATCTTTAGGCCACAACCTGCTGGAGGTGGGAGCTGTGGGCAGCGTTACAAGAACAGTGGGAGTACTTGGGATCCATCCGCATGGTGGGGCCAGCGGTCTTCCTAACTTAACAAATGGGCTGCTCTACCTTTGCCGATTGAAAGTAGCTTTGTGAAGTTGTCACTGCACCAGTACCAACATTATATTTATTTTTTTCCTCTTCCCATTGACATTTGAACAGTTGAAGTTGAGAAGGAAGACCCAATCGAGGAAGAAGATATTGAGTTGCCTGACTTGGACCTGCTTCGCACAATGACGCACCTTGTCTTCATTGATTTGGATAATTGGGCAGGCTTCTTCAACCATCTACCTGGACAGCTTAACCAGGGCACATTTTTCTGGGGCTTTCAAGGTCAGTTTTGCAATGGAGACCGAAAAATACATTACAAGTGATTAACTGTGTCTAGCCCATGCTGGCATTGATCCTCCATGTGCCCTTGGGCATCCCTTCACACCTACTGATTTCTCTTGTCTATCCAATGTAATCATGAACAATTTTCCCCAAGTACTAACCCAGCAGATGGATTCCATAGCCACAACTCTTTGAACATGTTTCTCCTGTTCCCTGTTCTAAGTCTGCTGGGTTGAATTTTGTGCTATAAACCAACTGTTGTATGAACTCGGGGGTTACACAAAAGCTGGAGAAACTCAGCGGGTGCAGCAGCATCTAAGGAGCAAAGGAGATAGGCGACGTTTCGGGTCGAGACCCTTCTTCAGACTGGTCAGGGCTCAGGGAAATGAGAGATATAGACGGTGATGTGGAGAGATAAAGAACAATGAATGGAGCTCAGCAGGCCAGGCAGCATCTGTGGAGGGTAAAGCACTGATGACGTTTTGGGTCGGGATCCTCCTTCAGTCTGCAGGTTCATTTTCCCTCCGCCCGTAATGTTATCTGTCCATTTATGACTTCACTTACTGACTCGGTGCCTGCTAGCCAGCTGTGTTCCTGCAGAGCTTAGCACAGCATTTTCAGTCTCCTGTGTCTGGTTTCTAAGCTGTTTCTGAATGCACATTCAAACCTCTCGCCTACTGTGCTTCCACCTATCCTGTTCTATCCCTGCATTATTTTAACCATTGAGAATCATGGCATCTTGTGGCATAAGTGAAAAGACAGTGCTGGAGTAACTCAACGGGTCAGAAGTATGACACAAAATGCTGGAGTAACTCAGCGGGACCAGCGGCATCTCTGGAGAGAAGGAATGGGTGACGTTTCGGGTCGAGGCCCTTCTTCAGACTGATGTCAGGGAAGAGGAAGATACATGGATATGTGTAAGGTGTGAAAATAGGACATGGGAATGGAGATCGAGGAAAATATAGAATAGATCATTGTAAGCTGGGAGAAGGTAACGAAGCAAACAGATGAAATGTAGTCAGAGTAAGACAGCAAGACTGGGAAAGGGGAGGGGATGGAGAGAGGGGGAAAGCCAGGGTTACTTGAAGTTAGAGAAGTCAATGTTCATACCGTTGGGGTGTAAGCTGCCCAAGTGAAATATGAGGTGCTGTTCCTCCAATTTGCGCTGGGCCCCACCGTGACAGTGGAGAAGGCCCAGGACAGAAAGGTCAGTGTGAGAATGGGAGAGGGAGTTAAAGTCTGTAACAACCGGGAGATCAGGTAGGTTTAGGCGGACTGAGCGAAGGTGTTCAGTGAAATAATTGGTCTCGCCGAAGTATGGATAGATTAAGTTTTGGGACGGGACCCTTCTGCAGTCTGATTGTTGGGGAGGGAAGGTGGAGGAAAAGCGAGGAAAGAGGAGAGCCAGGACAAAGCTCAGCAGGTTTGAACACAAGTGAGGGTGGGGGCACTTGATAGACAAATGGTTCGACAAAGGTCGGAGAGGAAAAGTAACAGAAGGTGTGAGACAAAAGCATCAAAGAGTTGTGAATTGTGAAGCCAGACGATGGCATGGAGAGGGTGGTGCGAAATAGATGGATAGAAACGCTCTTTTGGCCTGTTGGAGCCTGTATCAGTCTGGAATGCTGTCCCAAATTACCTCCACACTCTGAATATTCATTCGTCTCAACATTCATCTCAGAATATTGCAATATTCTTTTCAAATACATTTCCAAAAATTATGCCCTTGATGCCAAGGAAGGACACCTATTGTCATCAAAAATGTATAGTACAGCATCTAACTGAGAAGGCCTGTTTCATGGCCTAAAGATAGCATGTACAACTTAGATTATCTGAACTCTGGTCATCTCCTTACTCCGTCTAACCCTGGATACTGAGATTATGACCTCTTGTCCCCCTTCGACCCCAGAGTCTGGTTCAAACAGACGTCGCTAAGATTCTTTCTCATTCGTAACTCCAATGAATACAAACCTAATCTTTCCTCATTGCACACCTGCCGATCCCAGAAATGGTGCACAATGGAAGTATCACCACTTGCATTTTCAAACTCCATTTAGCCCAGCCAATGTCCTTGGTAGCTTTATCAAACAACTTGACGAAGGTGACCTCCAACCTCCAACCACCCTGTCGGCTCTGTTTATTGCTTCCAACCAATTTTAATCATGTTTGTCATTGGTCAAATATAACACCCAAACAGTCTGAAGAAGGGTCTCAACCCGAAATGTCACCCATTCCTTCTCTGCAGAGATGCAGCCTGTCCCACTGAATTACTCCAGCATTTTGTGTCTATCTATAATTTAAACCAGCATCTGCAGGTCTTTCCTACACCTAAACAGGCTCTATGGCCTTTGCAGGTATTATCTCAACGTACACAGGTAAGGCAGGTTTCTAGGGAATTGCCAAACGCAGGAAGGTAAGACTATTGTAGATGGGACATGTTGGTCGGTGTGGAACCGGTTTGGGCCAAATAACCTGTTTCCATGCTGTATGACTCCATGTCCCACCAAGTCCATGCTGACAATCACACATCCATTTACATGAACCCCATGTTCACCTGACAGCCCCGGCAACTTCCTCCATATTGCACCACTCTCTGCCACAAGAGTAGTCTCTTCACTTACTGACTCCTCGTGTCTTTGCGTGTTGGGAGGAAGCCAGAGCACCCGGTGGTCATCGGGAGGACATGCAGACTCCAGGTATCCTACACCCGAGGTCAGGATTGAACTTGGACCGCTGGAACTATGATGCAGCACCTCTACTGATTACGCCATTGTCATGTCACCATTAAACTACCATCCAGCACATCTTTGGGTTGTGGGAGGAAATTGGAACGCCCGGGAGAAAACAAAATACAATGTCCTAATGCTTACAGTAAACTGGTGGGGATGCGAGAATGACATTTTAATTAAACCAATAATTTTACAATGTAACATGGGTAATGGGAATCTGAGGAGTAGCTTTTTCACTCGGAGGGTGGTGGGTACATGGAACAAGCCGCCAGAGGAGGTAGTTGAGGTGGGGTCTATCCCAACATTTAAGAAGCAGTTAGACGTGCATGTCAGCTATTTATTGCTTCCAACCAGTTTGGGACAGGTATGGAGGGATATGGGCCAAATGCTGGCAGGTGGGACCAGTGTAGCTGGGACATGTTGGCTGGTTGGGCCGAAGGGCCTGTTTCCACACTATCACTCCATGACTCTTAAGTGTGAAGTAGTTATAATGTTTATGTAGTGGAGAATGAGTAACTGAGATGTGTTCTCTGGGAGCATTGGATTAAGGAGCTGAATCTCTGAGCAAAAACTATTCTTATCCTTGTATTGCTCTTCTTTCTATCTCACTTTGTTTTGCACTCAGGTGGAAAGACAAACTGGAAAGCACCGGAAAACTGTCCTGTCTACAATTATCTTGTCAATACCGGATGCTTTTTCCTTCATCCACGGTGCAGTGCGAGGAAGGATGCTGCTGATTTTGCCATCTGCATGCATGTTAGTGTTTTAAAAATTCTTCCTTTAATGTGTATCAATGCTGATTTTAAAAAAAACCTTTGTTGGATTTAAGAGAAAAAACTGACAATTCATGCAGCATTTTTCCAATTTGCATTGATAACGGATTGAAATGCAGGAAGCAATGTAGAAGCTGTGTGTGTATGTATGTAAATATATGGCAGAACTGTGGCAAGTGAAAGGGCATGGTAACAGTGGGCCATTACGGGCTCCACCCTGGTCAACTGTTGCCAGCCATGCTTTGTTTTGGCCTCTTCCTACCTCCAGTTCCCTCCCCTCTACTTTCGGTCTGAAGAAAAGGGTCCTGACCCGAAACGTCACCCATCCTTTTTCTCCAGAGATGCTGCCTGAACCGCTGAGTTACTCCAGCACTTTGTATCTGTCTTTGGTGCATGACACCTTTCATTAATTCTAGTTGCCAATGGATAACCCTGACTGCAGTGAAACATTGCAACCAGTTTTGTCCACACCAAGCTTCCATGTGCAGCAGTGATGATGAGTAAGCGTCAAACAAAGATTTAGATGTTGGGAACTCCACTCTTCTTTGATTAGCACAGTGGGACTTTTCTGCCCTTCTGAGGACTATACCCAGTCTTCACGGGATGTTGCTGGAACACAGGCAAGAGAAGTGAAACACTTCCGGGAGTCACAAAATTTCCCCTGTCAACTTTCTGGCAGTTCTCTCCCTGTCCGCTCTCATAAGCATTTGCAACTTTGAATCTGTCTGTTAAATATTCCTAATTGCTCTGTTCCAAGCAAACCAGCTTCTCCAATTGTTCCATCGAGATGAAGTCCCACATCATGAGCCCTATGCCAGGAAGTCCATTTTGCTACCCTTAAAGTGTCATAGAGTCATACAGCTGGGACACAAGCCCTTTGGCCCAACTTGCCTATGCCAATCAAAATATCCCCTCTACATTAGTTCCACCTGCCTGCATTTGGCCCATGTCCCCCTAAACGTTACCTATCCATGTACCTGTCCAAATATTTTTTAACTGTTGTGATATTACCCAAGGTGTGTTGCCCATTCTAGGAACAGTTTTGTCGTTGAAGTGCCCCCTTGGAATTGTGCCATTTAAACTACTTTGCTGAAAAGTGTGATTTTGAATTGTTGGTGAACTTTTTTTACTCTATGCTCTTCTGCTTTCCAACCCTTCCTCATTTTTGCGCCATGCCATCATCCGCCTTGTTCTTGCCGTCATCTGCAGGCCGGGCGAATGGACGAACAGTTGCCAAAGCACATCCCTTTCACCGTGCTCTCTGGAGACAAGGGCTTCGAGGAATTGAAGAACCAGTTGAAGAAGACTATGCGGCCAGGCCATGTTTTGAATCCTCACCAGATGGAAGGGGAGCTGATGTGTGCTTTATTGAATAGTATATCTGATATTGGAAAAGGTGGGGCAAAAAATGATAGAAGAAGAATTAAAACCCGTGCCACTGCTTAACTGGAATAAATCTATGATTTTACACTGCCATTGGATGTACTTTCTTGATTAGGCCAATGATAAGTCTTTCTGAATGTATTCGAACTTTTAATTATTTGGTTTAAGTTCTGGGGCACAATGCTGCAGCTGGTAGTGCAGCTGCTTTAGCGCCAGAGGCCCGGGTTTGATTCTGACCTGGGGTACGGTTTGTGAGGAGTTTGCACGTTCTCCCCGTAACTGCCTGGGTTTCCTCCAGGTGCTCTGGTTTCCACTCACATTCCAGGACGTGCGGGTTTGTAGGTTAATAGGCTATTGTAAATTACCCCTAGTGCGTCAGGTGTGTATGAGAGAGTGAGATAATATTGAACGGGTGAGAGTAGGTGATTAATGGATGGTGTGGACATGATGGGCCAAAGGGACTGTTGCCATGCTATGTGTCTAAATTAATCTAAACAAGATGACTATTTCAGTGTGGAATTAAGCATGAAAATCTGTACAACCTGTAACTTGAAGTTGAAAAAATGATCAAGGTCTTTCTTCCCCATCCCCATTTCTTTTGCCAATAAATCTGAGGAATGATGAGAACATTTTAACATCATGCTTGTTTTTGTTAAACTAATTTGTTATGTTGGACCAGAGTTCACATGATCTTAACAACCTCGAGTAAAATAGATCCAGATTTTCTAATCTTCCAGTGTGACTGAAATTCCTAGCTTCAGATCAAGGGAGTTAGCAGCTGAATTGGGCTTAAAAATGTCTTCCACACAAGTGACAGAGGTTGTGTGAATGCAAGTGGTTATTAGCAGACAGGACCAGATATGGAAGGTTGTGGAAAGTTCTTCTGGGTTCCATTGGACCAAGGCACTGCAGTAAGTTTCACTGTTGGGTTTATTTTTTGTTTTGGTCTCCAGACAGTGATGATGATGATGATGATGATGCAGATCTTCAGAAAACATTAGCACTGAGCCTGCAAGAGACCAAGATGAAGCAGGATGTTATTGTTGAAGGTACACGCGTTTTACTTGATTTTTAATTTTAATACAGCCTTTTTTTGTGATTAAAAAAAAAAAAAGTATGTTCTTCACGAATGAAAAGCATTGTGTCTGGTTGCATCACAGCAAGATTTGGGACAGCTCTGCCCAAGACTACAAGAGAGTGTAGAGTTGTAGACTTAGCCCATGCCAGCACAAACCAGACCTCTCACCATGTATTCTATCTATCCTTCATGCTACCTTGGAAAAGCATCCAATATAGAGTTGTCTCATTCCGGTCATTCTTACTCCCGGCTCCCATCCAGCAGAATGTGCAGAAGCTTAAAACCTCGTGCCACAAGACTCGAGTTGCTAATTTCCCTCTGTTGTCAGACATTCTGAATGGTCCTTCCATAACTGAGGGTACTGTCCAATTCACCTCTACCCCATTGTGACCATTAGACTTTGTCTATGGAACTGATGTGCTACAATGCTGAGAACTACATTCTGCAATCTTTATCTTCCCCTTGTGCTGGAGTTTGATTTGATTGTGTTTTTGCGAGACCAAGTGCGGGCTCGGTTATCGCTTCGCCCAACACCTCCGCTCAGTTCGCACTAACCAACCTGACCTCCCGGTGGCTCAGCGCTTCAACTCCCCTTCCCATTCTGAATCTGACCTTTCTGTCCTGGGCCTCCTCCATTGCCAGAGTGAGGCCCAGCGCAAATTGGAGGAACAGCACCTCATGTTTCGTTTGGGCAGTTTACACCCCAGCGGTATGAACATTGACTTCTCTCGTTTCAGATAGTCCTTGCTTTTTCCCTCTTCCCTCTTCCCTTTCCCCTTCCCAGCTCTCCCACAAGCCTACGCCCCACCCCCCCAACATCAGTCTGAAGAAGGGTCTCGACCCGAAACGTCTTCTCTCCATGGATGTTGCCTCACCCGCTGAGTTCCTCCAGCATTTCTGTCTACTTTGTATTTTTGTATTGTATATCTGATCTCTTTGGATAGCATTCGCTATCGATTCATTGGATCACAAAGCTTTTCACTGTACCTTGGTACACGTGATAATGATAAACCTAAACTGAAATGGACCATCAATCTGAAACAGCGTCCCATCATAGTGCATTTCCCTCCGCAGCTGCTGCCTGACCTGTTGAGTTCCTTCAGCGTCTTGCTTTTAGTACAACATTAACCCGAAGAGAAGGCAGGTGAAGGGATGCCAGGAGGGTTGGTCTGCCTTCATCAAGAGCCAACATCAGCACCTGGGCTGGATAAACCTAAGCATTTTCAGTGTACTGGGACTTTCAAGGTCAATTTCTCAAATGCAAAACTGACCTTGAAAGCCCCAGAAAAACGTACCTTGGTTGTCTGGGTAAATATTCTGTTATACAAATCAATGAAGACAATAGAATTAAGGGACAGAAGTTTAGTGGTAACATGAGGGGGAACTTCTTTACTCAGAGAGTGGTGGCTGTGTGGAATGATCTTCCAGCAGAAGTGGTGGAGGCAGGATCGATTTTAACATTTAAAAGTAAAGTGGATAGGTATATGGAGGGGTATGGTCTGAGTGCAGGTAGATGGGACTAGGGGAAAATAAATGGTCGGCACGGACTGGAAGGGCCGAGAAGGCCTGTTTCCGTGCTGTTATGGTTATATGGTTATAAGGTGTGTCATTGTGCGAAGCAGGTCCATGTCAGGCAACTGAATATCTTCTTCCGGGATTGTGGCTCCTCTTCTCAACTTCAGATGTTCAAATGTCAATGGGAAGGAAATAAGCTAAAACTACCTCTTCCCCAGCCAACAATGGGCCATTGTGGGCTCCAACCTTCCTTGGTCATCTGTTGCTGGTCCTGATGTGATCGGGCTGTTTCATTCCTCCAGTTCTGTCCCCTCTACTTTCAGTCTGAAGACTGGTTCCAACCTGAACCCAACGGTCACCCATCCCCTTTCTCCACAGATGCTGCCTGACCCACTGAGTTACTCCAGCACTTTGTGTCCATCTTAGGATTACAACCAGATCTTACCAAATGATGGAGCAGATGTGAGGAGTGGAGTGGTCTACTCGTGTTTATTAGTGTGACAGATGCACATGTGTTTAGCAAGCAGAACTTTCAAACATTTTCTCCCATTTTTTTGGACTCTAGTCAGTGATGACGGTGAAGCTCTTCAGAAACCACTGGCACTGAGCCTGCAAGAGACCAAGATGAAGCAGGATGTTACTGAAGAAGGTACACACGCTCTACCTAATTTCTGATACATCTATACATAACTAAAACTCTGATCTTGTGCTCTTCCGGTTTGCGGTACGATTTTTCGCCGGGTTACTCCTGTGCTGCGAGTTCAACGAGTTTTGTTCTGATCGGTGGAATATTGTAAAAGTTATCAAGGTTTAAAAATCTTTAAAACTGTGCGTGCGCAGCTTCCTTCAGTCAGCGCCAAGCAGATCGGTCTCTTCTGTCAGTCAGTGCCACGGCTAGGATGGCAACGCCCCTTCCTGCCTCACCGGTGGCGACCTGTCCCGCCTCGCTCACAAACCCCTCTCTCCCCTCCTCACTGTAACTTGTCTATCGGCTCCCCCACCACCTGCGGCAGCCACGGGGTGCGGTACCTCACCCTCACGGCCTTCTCAGAGGAGATCTTCCCCACCAGCTCGCCGAAACCCGTGCCCCCACCGTATTGAACACCGACTCCAACCCCCACCGGCCCGGAGGCGGCAGCAGGCAGGTGGGCCGCGCGGTGAGCTGGAGTGGGCGGAGGGAGGGAGAGTGGGGTTGCAGGGTGGCCGAGCAGTTTGTGTGGAGTTTGGGTAACGCACCTACACACGTACACACGCGCACTCTCCCCCTCCCTCGCCCTCTGTCCCTCTCTCGGGGATTGAGAGAGAGGAAGGGGAAGAGAGGGGGAAAGTGGTGGAGTGGTGAGGAGGGCGAATAGAGGGAAAGGAGTGAGGAATAGAGGGAGAGGCGGGCAGAGGGGGAGGTCAGGAGGGATAGGGGGAGGTGAGTGGGGGATAGAGGGATATGAGGGGGGTAGGGAGGGGAGAGATGGAGGGAGGGAAGGAGCGACAGGATAGGGGACAGGAGAGAGAGGGAGAGATTGGGGGAGGGTGAAGGGGGATGAGGGGGAATGAGCTGTGCCTGCGCAGTTCGGAGCTATGCGTGAGTGGGGCAGTATTGCGTTGGGGGGATGGGTTGCATTGGGGGAACGGGTGAGTGGTGGAATATTGCATTGTGGAACGGTTTGCGTTGGGGGACCAGGCTTCCTGTGTGACAGGGACCCAACGGGTCCCACCGTCTAATGTCTAGTAAATGTACATCTTAGTCACGCTTAGCTGGCCAACAGTGACCACAAATCAATTTGATTTAAGATAACCATAAATACTTATTCCAATGGGAGAGAGATCATTTTATTTTATTATTTCAAAGGAGATGTATTCAAGAGAGAGTTAGATTTAGCTCTTAGGGCTAAAGGAATTAAGGCTCGTGGGGAGAAAGCAGGAACGGGGTACTGATTCGCGATGATCAGCCATGATCATATTGAATGGCTGAGTTACAAGGCTATGAAATCCATCTGCGGGGTTTGTACTTGGAGAAGTTTGTTCTAGATTACATTGTACAGGTGAGAGAAGGTAATAGATGTGAAGGGATGCCAGGAGGGTTGGTCTGCCTTCATGAAGAGCCAACATCAGCACCTAGGCTGGATAAATATAAGTATTTTCAGTGTTCTGGGACTTTGAAGGTCAGTTTCTCAAATGCAAAACTGACCTTGAAAGCCCCAGAAAAACGTGCCTTGGTTGTCTGGGTAAATGGTTGAAGAAATCTGCCCTGTTATCCAAATCAATGAAGACAAGGTGTGTCATTGTGCGAAGCAGGTCCATGTCAGGCAACTCAATATCTTCTTCCGGGATTGTGGCTCCTCTTCTCAACTTCAGCTGTTCAAATGTCAATGGGAAGGAAATAAACTAAAACTACTTCTTCCCCAGCCAACAATGGGCCATTGTGGGCTCCAACCTTCCTTGGTCATCTGTTGCTCGTTCTGATTTGATCTGACGGTTTCATACTTCCAGTTCTGTCCCCTCCACAGGTGCTGCCTGACCCACTGAGTTACTCCAGCACTTTGTGTCTATCTTAGAAAAAAGAGGGATTACAACCAGATCTTACCAAATGATGGAGCAGATGTGAGGAGCGGAGTGGTCTACTCGTGTTTATTAGTGTGACAGATGCACATGTTTTAAGCAAGCTGAACTTTCAAACATTTTCTCCCATTTTTTTGGACTCTAGTCAGCGATGAAGATGAAGCTCTTCAGAAAACACTGGCACTGAGCCTGCAAGAGACCAAGATGAAGCAGGATGATACTGAAGAAGGTACACACGTTTTACTTAATCTCTGATACACGTTTACTAAATGTATATCTTAGTCACGATTATCTGGACAACAGTGTCCAAAACTCAATTTGATTTAAGATAACCATGAACACTTATTCCAATGGGTGGGAGATCACTTTTGTTAAATTTCAAAGGAGATGTATTCAATCGAGAGTTAGATTTAGTTCTTAGGGCTAATGTAATCTAGGGATATGAGGAGAAAGCCGGAACAGGGTACTGATTCTCGATGATCAGCCATGATCATATTGAATGGCTGAGTTATGAGTATGAAATCCATCTGCAGGGTTTCTACTTGGAGAAATTAGTTCAAGATTACATTGTACAGGTGAGAGACGGTAATAGATGTGATGAGATGCCAGGAGGGTTGGTCTGCCTTCATGAAGAGCCAACATCAGCACCTGGGGCTGGATAAATATAAGTATTTTCGTCGTTCTGGGACTTTGAAGGTCAGTTTCTCAAATGCAAAACTGACCTTGAAAGCACCAGAAAAAATGTGCCTTGGTTGTCTGGGTAAATGGTTGAAGAAGCCTGCCCTGTTATCCAAATCAATGAAGACAAGGTGTGTGATTGTGCGAAGCAGGTCCATGTCAGGCAACTCAATATCTTCTTCCGGGATTGTGGCTCCTCTTCTCAACTTCAGCTGTTCAAATGTCAATGGGAAGGAAAAAAAATAAAACTACCTCTTCCATAGCCAACAATGGGCCATTGTGGGCTCCAACCTTCCTTGGTCATCTGATCCTGGTCCTGATTTGATCTGGCTGTTTCATACCTCCAGTTCTGTCCCCTCCAAAGATGCTGCCTGACCCACTGAGTTACTCCAGCACTTTGTGTCTATCTTAGAAAAAAGAGGGATTACAACCAGATCTTACCAAATGATGGAGCAGATGTGAGGAGCGGAGTGGTCTACTTGTGTTTATTAGTGTGACAGATGCACATGTTTTAAGCAAGCTGAACTTTCAAACATTTTCTCCCATTTTTTTGGACTCTAGTCAGCGATGAAGATGCAGATCTTCAGAAAACACTGGCACTGAGCCTGCAAGAGACCAAGATGAAGCAGGATGTTACTGAAGAAGGTACACACGTTTTACTTTTTTACTTTTAATTTTAATACAGCCTTTTTTTGTGATTAAAAAAGAAAGTATGTTCTTCACAAATGAAAAGCATTGTGTCTGGTTGCAACACAGCAAGATTTGGGACAGCTCTTCCCAAGACTACAAGAGAGTGTAGAGAGTTGTAGACGAAGCCCATGCCAGCACAAACCAGACCTCTCACCATGGCCTCTATCTACACTTCATGCTGCCTTGGAAAAGCATCCAATATAGAGTTGTCCCATTCCGGTCATTCTTACTCCTGACTCCCATCAGGCAGAAGGTGCAGCAGCTAAAACGTTCAAGCCACCAGACTCGAGCAGATTCTTCCCCTCTGTTGTCAGGCATTCTGAATGGTGCTTCCATAAGCGAGGGTACTGTCCAATTCATCTCCACCTAATTATGGTCATTAGACTTTTGTCTATCTGGGGGGGGGGGCGCTGTCCATTTTTTTTCACTGTTTAAAAGCTTTTTTGGAAGCCGCGGTCTCCAGTAAGGATGCGGCCGTTCCAGGCATCCCATGCCGCTGTGAGGTTTCTTTCGACACCGGAGCACCATCCCCCGCGAGAAGGCCTGAAACATCGGGCCCCGTAGCGGCAACTGCGGAGGCCTCAATAGGCCTGACTATGGGTGGACAAGGGGATGGGGACTAGGCTTTGTGCTTTCCCCCACAGTGGGAACCATTGCGGGAGGATGTTTTAATGTTAAACCTCTTCATTAATGTTATGTTGTATTTTTATTAGTTGCTACAAGGACATCTCAATTTCCCCTGAAAAATGGATTAATAAAGTATTTATCCATTATTTATGGAACCGATATGCTACAATGCTGAGAACTATATTCTGCAATCTGTATCTTCCCCATTACTTATTGTGCTGGAGTTTGATTTGATTGTATTTTTGTATTGTATATCTGATCTCTTTGGATAGCATGCAAGGCAAAACTGTTCACTGTACCTTGGTACATGTGATAATGATAAACCTAAACTGAAATGGACCATCAATCTGAAGCAGCGTCCCGACCCAAATCGTCATAGTGCATTTCCCTCCGCAGCTGCTGCCTGACCTGTTGAGTTCCTTCAGCGTCTAGCTTTTAGTACAACATTAACTTGAACAGGATGCAGGGGAAGGGATGCCAGGAGGGTTGGTCTGCCTTCATGAAGAGCCAACATCAGCACCTGGGCTGGATAGACCTAAATATTTTCGGTGTACTGGAACATTCAAGGTTTCTCAAATGCAAAACTGACCTTGAAAGCCCCAGAAAAATGTGCCTTGGTTGTCTGGGTAAATATTCTGTTGTACAAATCCATGAAGACAAGGTGTGCCATTGTGCAAAGCAGGTCCAAGCCAGCCAACCCAATATCTTCTTCCGGGATTGTGGCTCCTCTTCTCAACTTTAGCTGTTCAAATATCAATGGGAAGGAAATAAAATAAAACTACCTCTTCCCCAGCCAACAATTGGCCATTGTGGGCTCCAACCTTCCTTGGTCATCTGTTGCTGGCCCTGATTTGATCAGGCTGTTTCATTCCTCCAGTTCTGTCCCCTCTACTTTCAGTCTGAAGACTGGTTCCAACCTGAACCCAACGGTCACCCATCCTCTTTCTCCACAGGTGCTGCCTGACCCACTGAGTTACTCCAGCACTTTGTGTCCATCTTAGAAAATAGAGGGATTACAACCAGATCATACCAAATGATGGAGCAGATGTGGGGAGTGGAGTGGTCTACTCGTGTTTATTAGTGTGACAGATGCACATGTTTTAAGCAAGCAGAACTTTCAAACATTTTCTCCCATTTTTTTTGGATTCTAGGCAGTGATGAAGATGCAGATCTTCAGAAAACACTGGCACTGAGCCTGCAAGAGACCAAGATGAAGCAGGATGTTACTGATGAAGGTACACACGTTTTACTTAATTTTAAATTTTAATACAGCCTTTTTTTGTGATTTAAAAAAAAAAGTATGTTCTTCACGAATGAAAAACATTGTGTCTGGTTGCAACACAGCAAGATTTGGGACAGCTCTTCCCAAGACTACAAGAGAGTGTAGAGTTGTAGACGAAGCCCATGCCAGCACAAACCAGACCTCTCACCATGGCCTCTATCTACACTTCATGCTGCCTTGGAAAAGCATCCAATATAGAGTTGTCCCATTCCGGTCATTCTTACTCCTGACTCCCATCCAGCAGAAGGTGCAGAAGCTTAAAACCTCGTGCCACCAGACTCAAGTAGATTCTTCCCCTCTGTTGTCAGGCATTCTGAATGGTCCTTCCATAAGCAAGGGTACTGTCCAATTCACTTCTATCCCATTGTGGTCATTAGACTTTGTCTATGGTACTGATATGCTACAATGATGAGAACTATATTCTGCAATCTGTATCCTCCCCTTTACCTATTGTGCTGAAGTTTGATTTGATTGTATTTTTGTATTGTATATCTGATCTCTTTGGATAGCATGCAAGGCAAAACTTTAAACTGTACCTTGGTACACGTGATAATAATAAACCTAAACTGAAATGGACCATCAATCTGAAGCAGCGTCCCGACCCAAATCGTTACAGTGCATTTCCCTCCGCAGCTGCTGCCTGACATGTTGGGTTTCTTCAATATTTTGCTTTTAGTACAACATTAACTCAAACAGGAGGCAGGAGAAACATTTTAAGAGTTATGAGGCTATGAAATCCATCTGCCGGGTTTGCACTTGGAGAAATTTGTTCAAGATTACATTGTATCGGTGAGAGAAGGTAATAGATGTGAAGGGATGCCAGGAGGGTTGATCTGCCTTCATGAAGAGCCAACATCAGCACCTCCTCTGGATAAATATAAGTATTTTCAGTGTACTGGGACTTTTAAGGTCAGTTTCTCAAATGCAAAACTGAACTTGAAAGCCCCAGAAAAACATTCCTTGGTTGTCTGGGTAGATGGTTGAAGAAGCCTGCCCTGTTATCCAAATCAATGAAGACAAGGTGTGTCATTGTGTAAAGCAGATCCAAGTCGGGCAACTCAATATCTTCTGGGATTGTGGCTCCTCTTCTCAACTCTCACCTTTGTTTTGGACTCTAGGCAGTGATGAGGATGAAGCTCTTCAGAAAACACTGGAACTGAGCCTGCAAGAGACCAAGATGAAGCAGGATGTTACTGAAGAAGGTACACATGCTCTACTTGCATATATGTTTAGTAAATGTATATCTTAGTCACGATTGTCTAGCTAACAGTGACCACAACTCAACTTGATTGAAGATAACCATGAATACTTATTCCAATGGGTGGGAGATCATTTTATTTTATTATTTAAACAGAGGGTTAGATTTGGCTCTGAGTGCTAAGGGAATCAAGGGATATGTGGAGAAAGCAGGAACAGAGTACTGATTCTCGATGATCAGCCATGATCATATTGAATGCTGGCTTGAAGGGCTAAACGGCCTACTCCTGCACCTGTTTTCCATGTTTCTATGAGACTTGCACACAGAGTGCAGGGGAAAGTGGTTACAAAACAATACATTATATTTTGGAACGGGCAAGATCAGCTACAAACTGGAAAGAAAATGATGACGTGGAATGTTCTGGCGACTTGACGACGGAAAGGATGTCTAGAAATGCAGAGAGTAAGATTTGGTCGTATCCAGCAATAATTTGGGATGTGTGAGGAAATTGAAAAGATTGATTGAGGGCATTAGTTAGAAGCGGGGTAGCAAGCTGCATTAGTTTGAACTTCAAATCATTTCATACACAAGTTAAAATAAGTAGTTTAAAGACTTGCTAGGCAAAAGTATATGGCTATTGAAAATCCACAAGGCATTTTTCATGTGGTGTAACGTAGCAGAATTCTACATTACCGCAGAAAAAACGTCGTCATCTGACATTTACAAAATCCAGCTTCCTCTGATATCCAGCTCTTCAGAGGGATAGAGCAACTTTTCAGAGGGTTATTAATTTTCAAGAAAAGTTAGGACTGTAGAATTTACATTTGGAAACTAAAGCCTAACAAACTAGAAATTATTATTATTATTATTATTATTATTAGGGTAATCATGATAGGACCATGCATCAAGACGATACAGATGCTCAGTGTAAGCATGGAAGGACCAAACCAAGCAACTTCATTCCCTCCTCCCACTCCCCAGCACTTCCATCCCATCTGTGGGAGAGTCTGCTTGTGGAATTGGGACTAATTAGCTTGCCCTATCAAAGCTGACACAGTGGGCCATGCAGCGTCCTTCTCTATTGTATGGTCTTCTGGACGATGTCGGGGAGCATGTGATTATGCATAAAATTACTATCTTTTATCTCTAGATGCCAAAATGGAAGAAGCCATTTTGCAAACCATGGAAGCAAGATAACTTTGGCCTAATGGAAAGTGAAGCAAAACTCTCGGCAGATCAGATGGCCAAACACTTGGACGAGATGGCCGATCCCTGACACAAGAAGGAGTTAAAGAGTGCACCTTCCTTCCAAGTTAGATAATCTGTGCTGGAAATAATTTAGTATCTTTCTTACTTGTCAAGCAGAGTTTTATGCCGCAGATTAAAGTAACAATTAAGAAAAAATACGAAACCTAGAAAATTGTATACCATAAAGTGCGTGTTAAACATGCATTAGATTAACGTGCGTGGTTACCATGTGTTCTTGATGATGGGAAGCTGAGGAACACGGCTGGTTGGAGCAGTCCCTTACCATTCATTTGCAGCAGGATGCTGCCTCTGCAAAACTCGTTGTTACAGATGAGAAATTCTTGTCACAGATGAGAGTTTCTTTTTCCCAGTTTTGTTTTCCTCATTGAAAGGAAAGATCTTAAAAATATTTGAGTGAACCATTCTGTTGAAAACTGCTGTGGTGACATTTCAAAATCGGCAATGTTGCCCTTTGCCTGTCTGCCTTCATTTCCCGTGAGAGTTCAGAGTAGGCTTTTCTTATAAAAGTGTGTTATATATATTTTTTTCCTATGCTGTACATAATTGAAATTCTTTATCAGTGTGTTATCTGGTTGATAGCTTGAAAAATAAAATTTGTTTTTGTTCTCCATTTTGAGTCGGTTGTTGGTTCGTGGCCATGACATTCACATTTGTGGTGCAAATCAAAATCCAGATCCTGTCTAATCATCCAGCCCTGGTGCACAAACTGTGCTTGTGGAACCTCTTCAACTTTGGAGGCTGATGCCCACTGACAGCGTCCATGTCACATGGACAGTGCCAGCCAGTTGGGCGGTTAAGGCAGTAATGTTGCATTGTAGGGAAAACCCGATAAAGGAGAAACTGTATAATGACTTGCATTGGAATAAGTATGAGGACGCTATATCCTCCGTACACCATCTGAGCTTGGAACATCTAGAGGAGAAGAACACTTATGTGCGAATGCTGTTCGTAGATTTCAATTCAGCATTCAACACAATTATCCCTCAGCACCTGATAAGCAAACTGGTTCCATTGGGCCTCGGCACCCCCATGTGTAACTGGCTACTGGACTTCCTCACTGACAGACCCCAGTTCCAGAGGGTTGGAAATAACACCTCTAACACCATCTCTCTGAGCACCGGCTCCCCTCAGGGCTGTGTCCTGTGTCCACTGCTGTTCACCCTGATGACCCACGACTGTTGTGCCCGGTTTAGTACAAACCACATCATGAAGTACGCAGATGACACAACAGTGGTGGGCCTCATCCGGGACGACAATGAGCTGGCTTACAAGGAGGAGGTGAAACAACTGGTGGACTGGTGCAATACGAACAACCTGATCCTGAATGTCGAAAAAACAAAGGAGGTTATTGTCGACTTCAGGAAAAACCGGTACAGTCCCACACCACTTCACATCAATGACAGCGATGTGGAGGTGGTCAGTAGCACAAAGTTCCTGGGGGGTGCAGATCACTAACAGTCTGACCTGGTCAAATAACATCTCATCAACTGTAAAGAGAGCGCAGCAGCGGTTGCACTTTCTGCGCCGGATGAGAAGAGCTCACCTCCCCCATCCCATCCTCATCACTTTCTACAGGGGCACCATGGAGAGTATTTAGACCAGCTGTATCTCTGTCTGGTTTGGGGACTGTAAAGCCTCTGACTGGAAGTCCGTGCAGAGAGTGGTGAGGACAGCGGAAAAAATCATCGGGACTTCTCTCCCCTCAATCGGGGATATTGCGACCAAACGTTGCGTGTCTAAGGCCAGCAGTATTATAAAAGACCCCACACATCTCCATCACGATCTGTTCACTCTGCTGCCCTCGGGCAAAAGATATTGTAGCATTAGGAGCAGAACATCAAGGTTCTGCAACAGCTTCTTCCCACGAGCCATCAGACTCCTGAATGCCATGTAATGGGCTGCCACCATTGTCTATTTATCATTTTATCCTTCTATTAATTGTCTTGTTGCATGGGGAGGCAAATGCAACGGAATTTCGTTTGGAATTGCATATATCGATGTATTTCTAAATGACAATAAAGTTTATTTGACGTTTGACTTCTGAACCTTGCACTAACTTCCAGTAGCAGGTTGCACTGGACCGGTTGCACATGCACCAAGTGTGTGGATGGCTCCAGTTTTAAGCAAAGATGGTGTTGTGAGTTGTGCTAAAGCTCTGTGTGTGTGTGTGTGTGTGTGTGTGTGTGCACGCACATATGTGTGACGCTCCGCCCTCTTCTCCCCTAGAGCTGCAGGTTCGGTGCCGGCGGGGGCAGCTTTTGCCATGTTTGGAAATGCTGGTGTCGCCTCCGAGAGGAGGAGGAGGACGAGGTTTAGGAAGAAGGGCGAGCCGGCGACAGGGCGAAGCCAAATCCCCCGGCCATGGCCCAAGCCAAGATCAACCAGCTGAAGAGCGGCGAGGCGGACAACAGGTTCCTGCGCTCCATGTCCATGGCAGACCGCTCGGGCCGCTTGCTGGAGACACTGGACGCGCTGGAGCAGAGGTACGGAGATCCCGGTCCCACAGCAGGCGGCCGGCTCTGGCAGACGGGCCACCCTCGCCCTCGTGTGCGGCTTGCGTTTAGTTTGCAAGCTGCCCCATGCACTCTCTGTCCCCCGGGGAGGAACCCGGAGACAGCCCCCGAGAGATCCCCAGCACCGCCCGGCCACAGACTAAGGCTGCCTATTTATAGCATAGGCTGCTCTGCTGCCAATGTTTACTGATCCAGTGCCTTGCTCTCGCTGGACCACCCCCCCCCCCTTCCCCCTCATCGCGGCGCCTCCATCTGCTCACGGCGGAGATCTAACGGCCCATTTCATCCAGGGTAGTTGGAAGCAAAGATTATAGCTCCGCTCTATGATCTTTGGTTGGAAGAGGGTTTCAACAGAAGAGAAATGAGAGGAGCTTTACGCTACAGTAATGCATGACCGCCCCGTACACACTGGCAACATCCAGCAGGCCAGGCAGCATCTGTGGGGAGGGAAGCAGTTAACGTCTCAAGTGGAAGATACTAGCTTTCATGAGTCATTGGAGCAGATAAGCACTTGAAGCTTAAAACTATCCCGCCGCGTGTTCGTGTGCTGTCACCTGTCACTTGCTAGAAATGTTTTTCTTAATACATGTCGTGATAATTGTTCCTCAGCCAGAAGCTTTGTGAGAGATGAGGGACACCACTTTATCATCACTCCCAGTCTCTCTGCAGGTGTACCCGACGTGTTTCATGCTACCATACATCCTGCAATAACGTCTGTGACGCTGTCCAGCAGAAATAATAGGAGGAATTACAGTTCCTGTGCAATTACTGTGACCCTCCAATTACAGGAATTGGAGGGTCACAGTTTAAGGATAAGGCGGACGTCTTTAAGGACCGAGATGAGAAAATCATTTTTCACACAGAGAGTGGTGAATCTGTGGAATTCTCTGACACAGAAGGTAGTTGAGGCCAGTTCATTGGCTATATTTAAGAGGGCATTAGATGTGGCCCTTGTGGCTAAAGGGATCAGGGGGTATGGAGAGAAGGCAGGTACGGGATGCTGAGTTGGATGATCAGCCATGATCATATTGAATGGCAGTGAAGGGCCGAATGGCCTACTCCTGCACCTATTTTCTATGTTTCTGTGAATTATGCGTCGATTTTACCGCCTTTTGATTCGGTACTTAGTCCAAGCGATAGTTTGGTGCCGCAGGCAGGAAGATGAAAGTCACGGACGAAAGATGGAAAGGTAGAATGTTCTCCTCAGAGCCAATGAGTTATGTGGAGATTAAATGGGTGCATTCAAATTAATGATGGATGTTGGCAGCCTCAGGAGGGTGAGCAAGGGTGAGTACATAGAAACATAGAAATTAGGGCAGTAGGCCCTTCGGCCCTTCGAGCCTGCACCGCCATTCAATATGATCATGGCTGATCATCCAACAGTATCCCGTACCTGTCTTCTCTCCATACCCCCTGATCCCCTTAGCCACAAGGGCCACATCTAACTCCCTCTTAAATATAGCCAATGAACTGGCCTCAACTACCCTCTGTGGCAGAGAGTTCCAGAGACCCACCACTCTCTGTGTGAAAAAAGTCCTTCTCATCTCGGTCCTAAAGGATTTCCCCCTTATCCTTAAGCTGTGACCCCTTGTCCTGGACCTCCCCAACATCGGGAACAATCTTCCTGCATCAAGCCTGTCCAACCCCTTAAGAAGTTTGTAAGTTTCTATAAGATCCCCTCTCAATCTCCTAAATTCTAGTGAGTATAAACCGAATCTATGCAGTCTTTGTTCATAAGACAGTCCTGACATTCCAGGAACCAGTCTGGTGAACCTTCTCTGCACTCCCTCTATGGCAATAATGTCCTTCCTCAGATTTGGAGACCAGAACTGTACGCAATACTCCAGGTGTGGCCTCACCAAGACCCTATACAACTTAAGTAGAACCTCCCTGCTCCTATACTCAAATCCTTTTGCTATGAAAGCTAACATACCATTCGCTTTCTTCACTGCCTGCTGTACCTGCATGCCTACTTTCAATGACTGGTGTACCATGACACCCAGGTCTCGTTGCATCTCCCCTTTTCCTAATCGACCACCATTTAGATAACACGGTAGGCTGTGGGCAGAGCATCAAAAATGTGTCTAGAAATCCATTTTCGTGACCCATGTCTCGGGACTGCATGACATTTTGCACAGATTTAGATAAAATATAATTGAGAAGGAAGTCATAACTCGTCAGTGCCGAAATTTGCACATTAATTAATTAAACTAATTAGAAAATGAGATTGAAAAAGTAAGCGCCATCTAGTGTCCAATGCCCATATTACACGATGGGGAGCTTATTTCCATGTTGCAGTCTATTTAAACTATTATTATACCATCTATTTATACCATCTATATATATATATATATATATACATATATATGACTTGTGAATATGACTGTAATCATATATAATTATGTATAATTGTATTCTATAAAAATAATATAATGAATATAATTGTGAGTTTTTCTTGAACCAGCCTAATTAATAGGTCAGGGCAGTTCTTCTGGGTTGCCCCGTTTACTGAACCCCACTGACTGCCAGTGTGCAGAGTAGGGGTCACGGCCATAGTGGGACTGGGGCAGTGCCAGGCTGGGGGAAGGCTAAGGCAGGAAAATTCCCCCTAACCCTAACTCGCCCCCCTCCCAGAGCTGCCCACGGCTGGATCTGGAGCCGCTCTGTACGTGTGGCCCCGCAGCGTGTCCACCTCGGCCAGCATGCCCTTCTGGTGGTGATGATGGTGGGGAGCAACACTGCCCTGCATGCCGCCCGGGCCGCCTTCAGCACCCCCATAGTGCCGGCTCCATCAGACCGCCCGCTCACTTGCAGCAACACTGGCCAGTCGACAGCCCGACCGACCGACCCCTCGCAGCACTCACCGGAGGCCCGGCCCAACGCTCACCTCCCAGCGGAGGTCCCGGTCCAACGCTCACCACCGACGGCCCAACTGACAGATTGACAGACTGACCCTAATCCTAGCATTTACTAGCATCTACATTTGTTATTTATCATTTTTATTTACCAGTACGCATTATAACAATCAAATGAAAAACAAAATTATCAGCAAGGTTTTAGCATTACTTTTATTCCTTGGGATACTAAGTGCGGGATTGGCCAATTTGCACCTGACCTCAATGTCAAACGTGCATTGATTGGGCAATTACTACTCAGAAAATTTGAGGTTTTTCTCATATTTCTTAAAAATGTGCAGGTTTTGTTCTTGACAAGTTTCAGGTATGATTTATATAATATTTTTACACAATATGTAAAAAATTCAGGTAGTTCTGTGAGTTGGGTCACGAAACTAAACAAAAAAGCTCCTCGGCCCACAGCCTACGGATTTAAGGTGAGTGGTGAGGGGGAGATGATTTTTTAAAAATGTGCAGAGAATTGGGATCTGGAATAATATTGCCTGAAGAGTTAGTGGAAGGAATTTAAGAACAGCTTTCAACAGGGAATTTTATGTAGATTTCAGCAGAAAAACTGGAGAGGCAGGGTTGATTCATTTAGGGAGCATTTTCTAAAGAGCGAGTGTTTCCCTCTGGGGCAGAATGGCCTCGTCCCATTCTCTATATCTCTACCAAATGGGCAATGCAGGATCATCTTTCCAATGTCCACCTTCACATATCTTCTTATGATATTGAAGGCCATTCAGAGTAATCTCAATCCTTCTCTCGTTTTCCTGTAACATTTTCTCCTGATTCCCTGGCCATGCCACCCACTCTGCGGATAATTTACAGTCACTAATTAATCAGCCAGCACTGAGTCGTGGAGGGAAACCCAGGGAAATAGACAGAGTATGCAAACACCACCCATATAGCACCCAAGTTCAGGATCAAACCAGGGCCACTGGAGCTGCGAGGCAGCAGTGCTACCCACTGCCCCACTATGCCCCCTCAATGTAGACCTATAGCTCATAGCTGGACTCCTTGTGTGTTTTTCTCTTTCCCATCCTGGTTGCCGTTTTACTTTCAGAGTGGAGGCTTTGCGGGAGGCAGCAGCTTCAATGGAGCAGGAGAAAGAGACTCTGCTGGAACTGATCCAGAGTGTGCAGAACAGCCAGGACATGAGGAATATCAGTGATGGTGAGTCCCTGTCCCCTTTTTCTTTTAACCTAAAATGCTAAATGCCGATTTAAACAAACTGGGAGAAAATTGAGTTGCAGTTAGGGAGATCACAGGCATAGTCTAATTGAGTGGCAGAACACACTCAAGGGCCTCAACTGCCCCTCCTCATATTCCTATCCAATGAAATGGTGATGTGGAAGTATTTAAACAAAGGGATAATAAATGAGGATAATAAATGGATATAAATGAGGACCCGAGCAAGACATTTCAGTGGAGTAACAGCTAAACAAACCACAGTAAAGGGTCATCGGAGGGTTGGAGGTAAAGAAGGATCTAATCGACCTTTGTGCCAACAAGCATTATCAGACGGGAATCAAGAAAATAAAGATAATATTCCTGTTACAAACTTTGTATGGCAATTAACAAAAAGTGTAGACTATCGTAATTTAATGCTTTTCAATTTTTCTATCAGTTGTTGATTGCCATTGAGTGATTTGCGTTGCTCAGGAAAGGAGTGATGGCCAAAATGTTCTGCTCTTCTTCAAATAATGCACATGAGAATCTTTTGCATTGAGCCCCAAACAAGCAGAGAGCAACACAGTTCAACAACTTGTTCCATGCCTACACCATAATGGCTTTACAGTTGTAGACTGAAGTTAGACTAGTGGCATCTATGAGGTTGAAGAGTTCATAATAAGTAAGTAAGTTTATTGGCCAAGTATTTACATACAAGGAATTTGCCTTGGTGCTCCGCCCACAAGTAACAACATGATATACAGTGACAGTTACGAATGACTCAGAAAACACTAAACATTAATAATAATAAAACATTAATGATAAACCACCATTGATCAGGCATGTGAACCAACAAAATACCAGATCATAGGGAGGCTACAGATATTTGGCTGTTGAGTAGAGCAATGACTCGTGGATAAAAACTATTTTTATGTCTGGCTGTGGCGGCTTTGACAGTCCGGAGTCGCCTTCCAGAGGGAAGTGATTCAAAGAGTTTGTGGCCAGGGTGAGAGGGGTCAGAGATGATCTTGCCCGCTCGCTTCCTGGCCCGTGCAGTGTACAGTTCATCAATGGAGGGAAGGTTACAGCCAATAATCTTCTCTGCTGATCGGACGATTCGCTGCAGCCTCCGGGTGTCGTGCTTGGTGGTTGAGCCAAACCAGACCATGATGGAGAAGGTGAGAACAGACTCTACGGTGGCCTATAAGGAGTCGAAAATGAGTCTACAAAGACATTAACTCCCAGATCCATATGTGTATGTCAGGACCTTCATTACCTGTCCCCTGTCTTATTTCCTATTCATCACATCCAAGGCAAACTGAAATTTCACTCATTAGATCTGGTATGTTACCATGTAACCAGAAAAAAAACATAATCTTATGAAAATGAAAACAAATCTTTTGCCTTGTTCTATATTTATAAATTATTTAAAATATTAATCCTGATACTTTTATTGTTCGAATTCATATTTGCCAGGAATGATTTTGTTAAAAAGTAGGACTTTGTAAAATGCATTGAATCATGGAAGGTTGTGGTGTGGAGAATATCCAAGAGAACCTGTCAAGTGCCCTGTTCTTTCCTCATCACCCAGGTTTGGGGATTGGAGGGCGAAGGTGGATGGAAGTCTATTACAAAGAGCCGGCGTCGGAAGACACGTAACACATTGCAGAGTGAGATGAGGCGAGATATCTCCCTTCGGATGGTGATGAACCTGGGGAGGTTCACCATGAAACGAGGGCCATAGAGGCCAAGTCACTGAAAGGATTTAAGAAGGAGATGGGACAAAAGGCATCAAGGGGAAGGCAGGAGAATGGGGTTGAGAGGGAAAAATAGATCAGCCATGATTGAATGATGGAGTAGACTTAATAGGCCGAATGGCCTAATTCTGCTCCTAGAACTTATGAACATGATACAGGGAGAGTGGGATTGTGGTTTTCCGACTAGTGAATCATCTCGCAGTGAACGTATTGAATGGTGGAGCAGGTTCAAATGAGTTGGGAACGTCATGTTGCAGCTGTACAAGATGTTGGTAAGGCCACATTTGGAGTGTGGTGTACACTTCTGGTTACCCAGCACGAGGGCGAATGTCATTAAACTGGAAAAATTGCAGAAAGGATTTGTGCATTCCCAAGCGCAGAGGTCTGGAGCTATAAGGGGAGACCAATAGGCTTGTTCTTTTATCTCTGGAGTGTGGGAGGCTGAGCGGAGCGACCGTATAAACGTGCACAAAATCATGAGGGGATTAGATTAGGTGAATAGCCACAGTCCTTTACCCGGGGTAGGGGAGTCTAAAACTAGATGGCACGGGTTTAAGATTTAAAAGGGACTCGAGCGGCAAATTTTGCCAAAAGATGTTGGTGCGCATATGGAACGAGCTGCCAGAGGAAGTGGTAGAGGCAGGTACAATAACAACATTTTAAAGACACTTGGACAGTTCAGAGATAGGAAAGGGTGTTAGTGGATATGGACCAAAGATAGGAAAATGGGACCAGCTTAGATGGGCATCTTTGTCGGCATGGAAGAGTCAGGCTGAAGGACCTATTTCCATGCTGTAAAACTTTGTAACAATGACTTATTTTCCAAACATTGTTTGCTGCTACCATTCTTTCCTCTCCTGTGGATGAGATATAAATAGCAGTCTCCTCCAGGAAATAAATTAAAATATTTTACTCAAAAGTTAATACTTTGCCACAATTATCGAGGTCAGTTGTTGTAACTCTCTCTCTCTCCCTCTCAATTCCTTTATTATTAAATAAGTCACGGGTGTGTTCAAAGCTGACGGTTCAATCTAAAGTTGGGCACCAGGGGGAGAGATTTCCCCTGCTTGATTGTGTGTCAGAAAATTGAATGAAGTGCTTGCTGATAATTTTAAATCAAATTCACAAGGGAAAAATCTGCCCGCTTTTGAAGTGTAAAACACAAATATTCCGTAGCACTTTCATCGAATGTTCATTTGTCTCAGATCAGTGCTGTTTGGGAATATTATTCCAAAAGAATGGGGAATGCGCAATGGTATTGATGCTTTGGATGCTGATGAAATGCTAAACATTTGCATGGACGTAATGGGTGAAATGTGCTGAACCACTAGATGATACCACGTCTAACATACATGCTTCCTTACATTTTTTCCGATTTTAATTGGAGTTAATGTGCACATTTTGAACTTAAGTACTTTCCCACTGGATTGATTCAGGTAAAGACAACAACAACTCAAAACGGAGAAATGGATGACTGCTGATAAACCTGTGAGGCAGCAAGAGAAAACATGAGTGACGGATTATTGTCCATTGGCTGTTAGAAAGTGAGCACAGGTCCAATGGAATGAGATACTGGCTTGTGCTGTCGATACTACTGGAGAGAGAGACACACAGCATTGAAACAGGCCCTTCAGCCCATTGTGTCCACGCCATCCAACTGATCCAACTTTATTCTCCACAAATTCCCATCAATTCCCCGTACACTATTGCTCACCTAAACAGCATGGGCAATTTACAGCGTCCAATTGACTTCTGGATCTGCATGTCTTTGGGATGAGGGAGGAAACAGGAGCACCCAGAGGAAACCACATGGTCACAGGGATAAAGAGTAAACTCCACACAGACAGTGCTGGGTGTCAGGATCGAACCAGGATCTCTGGAGCTGTGAGGCAGCAGCTCTACCAGTTATGCCACTGCAATGATTCATTGCGTATTGCGAATCAAAGAAATGAAGATAACAATGATAGTTCCAGCAATGATTAAATTGTAGTTTTCCTTTCTCCTGTTCATTTATTAGCAATAAAATGAATTGTTATTATTTAAATGAAACATGTATGTTGTGTATTTGGTTGCTTAGAACAGACTTTAATAAGGCTCGGACACGGGAGTAAACTAACAAACTAACTGCAGTATAATGTGGATAAATGTGAGGTTATCCACTTTGGTGGCAAAAACATGAGGGTAGAGTATTATCTGAATGGTGGCAGATTAGGAAAAGGGGAGATGCAATCACACCTGGGTGTCATGGTACACCAGTCATTGAAAGTAGGCATGCAGGTGCAGCAGGCAGTGAAGAAAGCAAATGGTATGTTAGCATTCATAGGGAAAGGATTTGAGTATAGGAGCAGGGAGGTTCTACTGCAGTTGTACAGGGTTTTGGTGAGGCCACACCTGGAGTATTGCGTACAGTTTCGGTCTCCAAATCTGAGGAAAGACATTCTTGCCATAGAGGGGGTAGAGAGAAGGTTCACCAGACTGATTCCTGGGATGTCAGGACTTTCATATGAGGAAAGACTGGATAGACTCGGCTTGTACTCGCTGGAATTTAGAAGATTGAGGGGGGATCTTATAGAAACTTACAAAATTCTTAAGGGGTTGGACAAGCTAGATGCTGGAAGATTGTTCCCGATGTTGGGGGAGTCCAGAACAAGGGGTCACAGTCTAAGGATAAGGGGGAATTCCTTTAGGACCAAGATGAGGAAAACATTCTTTACACAGAGAGTGGTGAGTCTCTGGAATTCTCTGCTACAGAAAGTAGTTGAGGCCAGTTCATTGGCTATATTTAAGAGGGTGTTAGATGTGGCACTTGTGGCTAAAGGGATCAGTGGGTATGGAGAGAAGGCAGGTACAGGATACTGAGTTGGATGATCAGCCATGATCACATTGAATGGCGGTGCATGCTCGAAGGGCCGAATGGCCTACTCCTGCACCTATTTTTCTATGTTTCTATGCTTCTAAGCTTCTTTATTCCAGGACGCCACCTTGGGTCTCCCCCGTGCATGTGTACTTGCACAAGACATCACATGTGCTAATTATATCACATACCTAACAATGTACGTGGATGGAAGTCCAGTTGGGATGCATTGTGATTTGAATGTTTTTGGGTACTCGGTAATCAGTTTGTGCAAACCTGTTTGCAGGGGAGCGAGAGGAACTCAACCTGACCGCCAATAGGCTGATCGGCCGGACGCTGACGGTGGCGGTTTCTGTGCAGACCATCCGCAGCGCCCAGCAGGAGGAGTTCCTCAGCAGAGCCACGGCGCTGATTGACGAGGTGGTCGACAAGCTCCTGCAGGACGTGGCAATCGCCAAGAGCCGCCTGATCGCTCTCTACAACGCCTGCTCCTCCGAGGCTCTGCAGGGCCCCGTCAATCAGAAATTCCAGTCCATCATCGTCGGCTGCTCTTTGGAAGATCAAAAGAAAATCAAGACCAGACTGCAGAAGCTGATCAGAAATGTGTGCAGCGCGGACAGATCCATCGCCCTCCTGGATCAGAAGGCGGCACAGATTGGCAACTACAACCACCTCCAACAAAATGTATGTAACAGGGTGAGTATTGGCAGCATTGTGCTGGCTAGGCAGTGGGAGTTGGGAGGACTTGCTGCAGAATGTCAAGGTAGAGACAGAACTGGTGACTGTATTGGTCCTGATGAGTAGAGGATACTTTAGTGTAGTTTAATTTATTGTCAAGTGTACCGAGGTACAATGAAAAGAATATACATGCTTACAAACATAGATACAAAAAGCTGGAGTAATTCAGCGGGAGAGAAGGAATGGGTTACGTTTCTTCAGAAGGGTCTTGACCCGAAACGTCACCGATTCCTTCGCTTCAGAGATGATGCCTGCAACTCTTGCCATAGAGGGGGTACAGAGAGGGTTCACCAGACTGATTCCTGGGATGTCAGGACTTTCATATGTGGAAAGACTGGATAGACTCGGCTTATACTCGCTATCATTTAGAAGATTGAGGGGGGATCTTATAGAAACTTACAAAATTCTTAAGGGGTTGGATAGGCTAGATGCAGGAAAATTGTTCCCGATGTTGGGGAGGTCCAGAACAAGGGGTCACAGTTTAAGGATAAGGGGGAATTTCTTTAGATGAAGAAAACATTTTTCACACAGAGTGTGGTGAGTCTCTGGAATTCTCTGCCACAGAAGGTAGTTGAGGCCAGTCCATTGGCTATATTTAAGAGGGAGTTAGATGTGGCCATTGTGGCTAAAGGGATCAGGGGGTATGGAGAGAAGGCAGGTACAGGATACTGAGTTGAATGATCAGCCATGATCATATTGAATGGCTAGAAGGGCCGAATGGCCTACTCCTGCACCTATTTTCTATGTTTCTACGTTTAAGGGCCTGTCCCACTTGGGTGTCATTTGCGCGTCAAGCAGATGGCGCGCAAAGATTTTGTACATCACGCGACCGCGCGCCACTGCCTACTTCACCATGCACCATGTGTGTGGCACGATGCCCATGTCGTGCGTTGTGACACGTAAATGATGTCGCATCAATTACGCGCAAATTACTCCCAAGTGGGACAGGCCCGTTACTCCAGTTTTCTGTATCTATCTTCGGTTTAAACCAGCATCTGCAGTTCCTTCCTACATATGCTTACAATCATGCCATCCACAGTGTTCAGATACAGGATAGAGAGTATAATGTTTCGTAATAACTTGCCCAGTTAAATGCGATAAGTGGGGGATAGTCATGTAACAGAATTTCTGGTGTGCAGTCAAACCCGTCATTGCTGGGGATGGCTGTCAGTGCAATTTCCCAGTCATTTCCGTTCTGCCCTGGATTTGTGGTCTCACTATGTTTATGAACTCATTAGTTTGGTGATACAGTATGGAAACAGGCCCTTCGCCATACCAGTTAGCCGAACCATTGATCCCCCTTTCATACTAGTTCGATTTTCTCCTGTTTTCTCATCCAGTCCTTGCATTCGGGGCGATTTACAGAGGCCAATTAATCTACAAACCCACATGTCTTTGTCATGTGTGGGGAAACATTGGCGCAGCGGTAGATTTGCTGCCTTACCGCGCCAGAGACCCGGGCTCAATCCTGACTGCGGGTGCTGTCTGTACGGAGTTTGTATGTGCTCCCTGTGACCGCGTGGGTTTTCTCCGGGACAGATGATGTTTTGAATTGGAACATTTCATCTAGATTGAAAGAGTAGACGAGAAGTAGCCATTGTAATAGGTGCGGGAATGGCTGGGGCAAGAGCTAACACAAACTGAATGGATGCAGGAAAGCAGGGGTTGCTAGGCAGATAGGTGGGGATAGCATCATGGTCAGGTAAGCTGATAACTGGAGTCAATAGGCTCCACTTATCACTGCCCAGCCTCCTGCAATCTCCACCCTTCCCTCCCCCACCTGGCTATTAGCCACCTGTCCACTCATCATCACCTATATCCACCTCTCTTGCTGGGTCTTGCCACACCCTGCCTCCCCACTTCTTTATACTGTCTACACCTTTAAGGGCCTGTCCCACTTTGCAATTTTTTTCGGTGGCTGCGGAGCGTCAGGACTGACGCCCGTAAAACCGCCAAGTTGCACGACATAGACGCTGACGTATGCTGCCCTGCGGGTGATGCCTGGTTAGGAGTTTGTTATGGTTAGGGTTAGGGCTAGGGTAAGGGTTGGGGACCACAGATGGGCTGTAAAATATTCTTCCTTCATTGCATGGATTTTAAACCATAATATATTAAAATTAATACAATTGTGCAAGTCAATTGTGAAAGTGGTTACTCGCTGGGTGTCTCATCATGTTGTGCGCCCAAGCGGACCAATACATCTGTAAATAAAACTGAACGACTCGAACTTCTTTTCACTTTCAAAATGTCGACTGTTATTGTGAGAGATAAAATTAACCTTAATTGGTAAATTTGTTCTCAGCAGTTACTGGAAGGAACTCTCTAATGAATTTATTAATCTATTGGCTCCATGGAGTAGCACTTGGGACTGTTTATACTAGCTGCAATTCCTGGGTCTTGCTGGATTGACTGATTTCAAGAAGAGCAGGGCGTTTCACCTAATTTCTAACGGGTTAATGAAAAGACAATGCTCCATACACTTCATTCCCAAACTGAACATGAAAAGTAAGAGCAGGAATGAACCATGTTTGTCCCAGACTGACTGGCTCCAGTGATCACTAAATCATGGCTGATCTTCCACCTCCAGTTTACTTTCTCTCTCGATCCCAACTGGTATGCAGATGCGGCATTGAGTCTGAAAGTTATGCAGCAGCTAATGTAAACCTTTGCTTAGTTCACATTTGGAGTACAACGTGCAGTTCTAGTCGCATCATGACAGGAAGGATGTGGAGAGCGTGCAGACGTGGTTTTCCGGGATAGATAGGTTTACCAGGATGATGCCAAGATTACAGGTATTAGCTATGAGGAGAGATTAGATCAACTTGGATTGTTTTCTCTGGAAAGTTGAAGCTTGAGGGGAGACCTGATAGAAGCACAAGGAACATAGATAGGGGGGGGGGGGGGGGGAACATTCAGACCATTTTTCCCCCAGGGTAAAAATGACACATAGTGAGTGCCTGGAGTGTGGTGGTTGAGATAGAAACATAGAAAATAGGTGCAGGAGGAGGCCATTCGGCCCTTCGAGCCTGCACTGCCATTCAGTATGATCATTGCTGATCATCCAACTCAGTATCCTGTACCTGCCTTCTCTCCATACCCCCTGATCCCTTTAGCCACAAGGGCCACATCTAACTCCCTCTTAAATATAGCCAATGAACTGGCCTCAACTACCTTCTGTGGCAGAGAATTCCACAGATTCACCACTCTCTGTGTGAAAAATGTTTTCCTCATCTTGGTCCTAAAAGACTTTCCCCCTTATCCTTAAACTGTGACCCCTGGTCCTGGACTTCCCCAACATCAGGAACAATCTTCCTGCATCTAGCCTGTCCAACCCCTTAAGAATTTTGTAAGTTTCTATAAGATCCCCCCTCAATCTTCTAAATTCTAGTGAGTACAAGCTGAGTCTATCCAGTTTTTCTTCATATGAAAGTTCTGACATCCCAGGAAACAGTCTGGTGAACCTTTGCTCTATGGCAAGAATGTCTTTCCTCAGATGTGTCCTAGATATGATAGTTCAATTCAAGTTTAATGTCATTGCACAAATACAAGTATAGGTACAACGAAATGCAGTTTAGCGTCGTTCGTAGTGATAGCGATATAGAAAAATAAATACAGAGTGCAGTGGTAGCAATATGGAAAATAAAAAATAGTGGCACGTGAGTGTTTTCTGGACAGGTATATGGATATGCTGGGAATGAAGGGGTACAGATTGTGTGCAGGTAGATGAGATCAGTTTATCATGGCATCATGTTCGGCACAGACATTGTGGGCTGAAGGGCCTATTTTTTTGTTGTGCTGGACTGTTCTATGTTTTATGTTCTACCTGGAGTCAGAGGAGATGTGTTTAATTTTGCAACATGTTCAGCACAGACAAGTGGTCCGATGCTGTTCTACGTTCTGTGATTCTGTTAAGAGACACATATCCATCAACATCTGGTCTGCATATAGGAGCATATGAACACCCAGCAAGAGTAGCAGATGCTGACCATTCCTTGAGCCTGTCCCATCATTCAATATGATCATGGCTGTTCTACCAGATCCCCTGAGCCCTCAATTCCCTGATTATCTTTTCTAAATAGCCCCAATGATCCAGCCTCCAAACACATCTATGATGAGAATTCCAGCGAGTAACCACATCCCTGCGGGGTACAGAATTCCAAAGGTTGGAAACCTAACTTAACATGGAAATGTTCCTCATTTCGATACTATGCTTCGATCCCTTCTCCCCAGTCTAACCCCTCCACCCCAGTTCTAATTTCTTCAACCAGATGTTTGCTCCTCCTTATGCACACTTCAACTATATGCGTCTATTCCTTTCCACCACCCCGCACAATTAGCCTGTGTTGTCAGCGGACTCAACTGTACTGCACAAGGACCCATCCTCTAATGTGAGACTGGAAATAGCTGAGGTCCCTACAATGATCAATAATGGTAACCCACTAGACAGGCTGCCAACTTAAATATGACCCTTTATTCCTCTCCCCCGTTTGCTATTCTTGAATCTAATTTCTAGCTGTCCTAGTGAGTTCATGTACTGAATATCAGATTTCCACCTGGCATGTCACTCAATCCCTTCTGCAAATTCAGGTTTCTCCCTTCTCGCATTGCCGGTTACATCTTCAAATTAGATTATCAAAATACATATCGCCTTTCATTAAAACCACGCTGGCTCTTTCGTAATAACATGATTTTCACAGGTTTTTGCCCACTTCCTCAATTCCAGTTGGAATTGAGGTCGGGCCTGTTGCAATGTAATCCCCTAATTTCTTTCTCCCTTTGTTTTAAACAGCAGTGTTACACTTACACAGGGACAATTCCAGACTCGCAGCATTTTGGAGGATCACTACAAATGCAGTCATCTCTTTTAGAATCCCTGGATGTAAGCCATCTGGGCAAACAGTCTTTGCATGGATTTAACCACATTATTTTTTTAACTAATATCGATTACTCTGGTTTATACTGCCATGGGAACCTTGCTGCTCTTTTTCATGTAGGTAATATGTGTCCTGTGAAAACTGACACAAAATATTGGTTTAACATCTCAACGTTTCCTATTTCCCAGCTTGTAAAAGAATCCATGTATCCTGTTCATAGATACATAGAAATTAGGTGCAGGAGTAGGCCATTCGGCCCTTTGAGCCTGCACCGCCATTCAATATGATCATGGCTGATCATCCAACTCAGTATCCCGTACCTGCCTTCTCTCCATAACCTCTGATCCCCTTAGGCACAAGGGCCACATCTAACTCCCTCTTAAATATAGCCAATGAACTGGCCTCAACTACCCTCTGTGGCAGAGAATTCCAGACTCACCACTCTGTGTGTGAAAAAAGTCCTTCTCATCTCGGTCCTAAAGGATTTCCCCCTTATCCTTAAACTGTAACCCCTTGTCCTGGACCTCCCCAACATCGGGAACAATCTTCCTGCATCTAGCCTGTCCAACCCCTTTAGAATTTTGTAAGTTTCTATAAGATCCCCTCTCAATCTCCTAAATTCTAGAGAGTATAAACCAAGTCTTTCTTCATAAGACAGTCCTGACATCCCAGGAATCAGTCTGGTGAACCTTCTCTGCACTCCCTCTATGGCAATAATGTCCTTCCTCAGATGTTCCTTTTACACGTGTTTCCCGTTTTCTTTTTTGTTCATTTTCGTCTCGTTTTGCTGACTGTTAAAATTCTCACAGGCTTTTTTAGTTCATTGTGCATACTGTTTCCTGGGAAACATTTCTAATGAGAAATCAAGGTCGTCACTGATGGATAAAACGGATTTTGTGTCTGTTTTCACAGCAGACGTCACAATGAATGGAAAATTACAAAATGTGGCTTGATACGTGTGCCATTGTTGAACTGTCATGTCTTTAAACTTAACATCTTAATCCACTTTTGTCAACATCTCCATATACAATCATTAACTGATACCTAGAGACTGATCAATGTTCTCTCGAAAATCCCTTGCGAACAGTTTACAAATTTACTCCGTTACACAAGTTCAAACCTGGAATGACCGGTACTCAGGTTGACTCCGCAGTGTATTTTTTCCCAGGTCAACTGCTTTGGATGCATTCTGTGAATTAGTTCTCTTAACTAATTTAGCCAACTTGATTTGTCCAGTGTGTGTGAAAACGAAAGCTCTCCTGATTCTTCCATTATTTTCATTAGAAAATAATCTTATTTCTTTTTTTTTTGTTAATTTTTTAAATTAATTAGAACTACATAATAAAAAGCAGTTTGTTCGTTGTCGACATAATAAAAAGCATTTTGTTCTTTGTAGACATACATTATCAGTATTATTTATATTAACAATTGCATAATAATTGTACTTCGATATATTTTTTCCATTTTTTATAAAGATAGAAATTAATAGAGAAAGATTAAACGAAAAAATAATCTTATTTCTATAAATACTCTGTCCTGGGTTAAGTCCGACAAACTACTCCCACTATTTTTAAAAATCTTTTGTTTTCTCCTCTCTCCATCCACACCAATTCTCCTTCCTTATCATCTGGGTCAAGATAATTTCTCATTATTGCCCTCCAGTGATCCTTTATTCTTGGGGTAATCCATCCCACAAAATGTTATCTTGTTTAATTTGAAGAGTCAAGATGGGATTAGTTGGGTTGCATGGTCGGCGCAGACATGGCCAGACAAAGGGCCTGTTCCTGTGCTGTACTGAGTTTGAATTTTGTTTATTGTCACGTGTATCGAGGTACAGTGAAAAGCTTTTGTTGCGTGCAACCCAGTCAGCGGAAAGACAATACATGATTACAATCAGTGGAGCAATTGTAACGCATGATTGCAGAACCTCTTCTGTGACGAGTACACAGAGAGCCACATGGGTTGGGCGCTATCTTGGATTATTTAGATGATGCTAAGGGAATAACATTTAGTGCATGATAAAGTCCAATTAAAGACAGTCCAAGGGTCTCCAGTGAGGTAGATGGTAGCCCAGGGCAGCTCATTAGGTGATCCGATAGGTGGGTTGGGACCGGAGTGAAAAAGTCAAGACAATTGCTGTTCTGGCAGCAGTTGGCAATGAAGAGGCCGAGTGTCCTATGTTCCGCCGATATTTAACTCCTAAACTTCATCACCATGAAGCTACGTTCTTGTAATGGTCCCAAAGCAAAATATTCTAGATGTTGGGAATCTGAAATTAAAACCGACAACGCTGCAAACATCAGTACTTTAGAGGATTGAAGAGCAGAGTTGATGTTTCATATCAATAGCCTGAAGAAATGTTCTGATAAAGTCAATCAGTTCTATCCGACTGAATAGAAAATTGGCTTAATGGATGGAGAGGGTGATGGTGGAAGGTTGTGTTTGGACTGGAGGCATGTGACTGGTGGTGTGCCTCAAGGATCAGTGCTGGGCCTGTTGCCTTTAGCAAAAGTAAATGCTGACCTTGTCAATGACACTCAGATCGTCCAATAAGATGAGGACGAGGTGAGAGGATAGATGAAGGACTTAATTCTGCTAATCCTTGTGCTCTGGAGGAGTGGTTGCTTCAATATCTAGGAATGCCTGAGAGACGAGGAATAACCTGGAGAAGGATCATTATTGTGTTTCACTATGGGGAAAAACAAAAATGTTGAACTCAACCTATTCAATTGAATTTCCATGCAGAGAAATGTGAATGTTTTGTAGTGTACTCTTGAGTAATTGGACGTTAAATAATTAATAGCAAAATCTTTGGAAAGTCACTTAATTAGTTTCTGTACTCAATTTCATTGTAAATTAATTTACAGTTTTTACTTAATGTGACTCGAACACAATTAATCACATGCTTGTATCTAAAACCCTTGCCAGAGGGCCATACATAGTGATTAACGTAATCGTAAAGCATTCAGTAGAATGGCTTCTTGGCAATCTGGTTGTACGTGGGCGAGCTGCCTTATGGGGTCTTTGGTTTTGTAGCCAATACAAAGGATCGTGGCAAACTGATTGGGATTTATTGCTAATTTCTTTTCTTTTGCACTAACTTAGTCAATGTATGTTCAAATTGTAATGCCAAAAACGAGCAATCTATAAAACCCTGTACATTTGAGATATGTATCTGGAACAAATTTTAAGCAACTACGTAACTTAAATTCCCACTGAAATGGGCAGTGAATATTGCATTACCATTCTGGCTCTAATATTAATAGATGGTTCCGCATATTGGTAGCATTCTGAATTATTACCACGTGTGACTGACAGGGGAAGGACAGTGTTCAAGAAAGACTATTTGACATTTAATAAAATGCAAGTTAAATAATGTTCTTAAAATCTGCTTTATGTTTATTCTTAGAACACTGGAGATGGAAAATGAATAGTACGATGGCTGCATTATTCTGTGGAGAAGAGAAAATAATGAAACATTGCGATATCCAGTTCTCCTCACATAAGTACATTAAAAGGAGCTAAAATGGGAATTTAAGATTATTCTACAAATAATCTACCACAGGTTCGCTTGCTATTTATTTGAACACAAAACCCAATATAAGATTGGTAAAATAACCCCCATCTGAATGAGGGTCCTGTCAACTTCATTAGTGTACCTTCACTAAAGCATGTTACATCACTAAATGTTACTAATTGCAAGTTCAAGCCTCATGAAAACTTATTTTAACCTACAAAAGGCTGGAGCAACCCCACAGATCAGACAGCAAGATACCAGCATCTCCATTTATCTCCAATCTATCTTCAAATTCATGTATGGAAATGTGGCAAATTGTTAGCAAAATTTAACTAAACTAAGTTCAGGTGCAAATCTCAAATCACCTCCTTTAAAGTTTCCAACTGAGAAATAACCCATTTGGCTATTATGCCAGTTTGTTCCTCAAGGCCTTGTCCTGGCCTACATCTTCTCACCATATCAGCTGCATATTCTTCTATTCCCTTTCCCTTAAATACATCAATACCCATTGCTCAGTTACCTCTTGTGGCAATGATCTGCACACACTTGCCATTGAGGACATTCTCCAAAACCCTCTCTTGTTTTCATTGATGGTTGCCATGCATTAATGGCCCCCTAGTTTAAGCCTCTATGTGTGGAAACATCAGCTGTTACCTGCTGAACCCACACCCCAGATTGAGAGACCTCTTATTGGTCACCACATAACAGACAATATTGCATGGAAGAGCAGATGAAATTAAATGACAAAGATGCCATTGTTTCAGTGTGCAGTTAGTGCAGGTTTTGCCAAAAATAAAGTTCGCTAGATAAAATGGTGGCTGCTGATGTATGGTTAAACTATAGGATGTGGCATGTTTACAATTGTGCAGTCTTTTACATTCCTGTCTAAATTCTATAGCTTTTCTACAAATCTGTTACTGTGCAAAATACAAACACATTATTTTCTCATGATGCACACTTTCCACTGATTTGGAATAAAGTGAAAATAATAAATCATGTTTAGTGTGATATTTGAGTGGTGGAATGATGGTGACAGGCTTTGGCTCTGTTCTTTTGAGCACAGTGACTATCTGAACTGTGCTTGAGAATGATCAGTGATCAGGTCAAGAGTTTGCTTTGTGTACAGTGGGCATAGAAATTCTAGGAAGCCCTCTATTGAATAATATTAAATAATAGAACAAAGTAGATTCATTTAACAAAACAGCAAGGTTGTGTGGGCTGAAAACTTCCCGACATATTCTCAGTTAAAGCTAAACCATGATAACTGGCAAAAAAGATCCATCTGTTAAATTGAAAGCTGTGAAATTAGGAAGCAATTTTTTTCTTTATACAAAGGTCTTATGTAAATCTGGAATCCTCTCTCCCAATAGGCTGTGGTTCACAGAACTATTGAAGTTTAAGAACAAGATCAATAGATTCCTGTCAAGTAGGGGTATTGGAGGGAAGCTGTTAAACCACAGCAAATGGAACTCACCAATTCCTCTGCCTGGGGCTGATGATCCTTTCTAGATTAGCTGGTGATGAGTCCTCCCAGTGTTGAACGTGCAAGATTAAAAAGGGAATAGCTTAAGCATTGACTCCTCCAGAGTGTGACAATGCTAACTTAAGCATGAGGTGTTGTTTTGGCAGTTTGCTATGAGCTGTGGTGGGAACGCTGACAGGGCTGAATACAAAAGAGCCAGAGTAAGAGATTATAAGATTATAACACTTTAAGGATAAGGGGGAAATCTTTTAGGACCGAGATGAGAAACACATTTTTCACACAGAGAGTGGTGAATCTCTGGCATTCTCTGCCACAGAAGGTAGTTGAGGCCACTTCATTGGCTATATTTAAGAGGGAGTTAGATGTGGCCCTTGTGGCTAAAGGGATCAGGGGGTATGGAGAGAAGGCAGGTACAGGATACCGAGTTGGATGATCAGCCATGATTATATTGAATGGCGGTAAGGGCCTACTCATGCACCTATTTTCTATGTTTCTATAAGTGACAGGAGTAGAATTAGGCCATTCGGCCCATCATGTCTACTCCACCAATCAATCATGGATGATCTGTCTCTCTCTCTCCTAACCCCATTCTGCCTTCTCCCCATAACCTGACACCAGTACTAATCAGTAGAGTGAGATAAAGAATGTGCGTGACAGGGTGGCTGGCAGCTCAGGGTCATAGTTGTGAACTGAGCAGAGGAGGTACTCTAAAGGAGATTGTTTGATCTGCAGCCATCGGATAGGTTGAGGATAACAGTGCAGGAAATGGGACAGACATAGACGTGGGTCCAGTCAGTCTTGAAGGAGTGGAACCCATGATTGAACAAGGAAACTTGCAGAACAGAAACAATGGAAGAGAAAATAAAATGTCTAAAATATACACAGAATGCAAGGTGGGTAGAAGTGTTGTACAGAAAGCTGTGAGAGCATGGGGAGGATTTTAAAAATGCAGAAGCTGGGATGGACAAAGTTAACATAAATGTATTATGTGGAAAAGTTTGCATTGTCTGCTAAGCTCATGTAGTTTTGAGAAGACCGCATCAATTATAGTCATTGAAATACCAGACACAAAAGGGTAAGGAGGTGCTATAAGGATGTCTGGAACAAAGAACGTTCAACATACCTGCTAGGATCAGGGTTTCCTTAGCAACCGTTTCGTGACAACACCTTTCACTTGGAGGAAGTGAATGGAATGAAAAGTTAAATTGTTCAATGTGAGAAGTAGATATGCCAAGTAGACGACTGCCAAGATATGGAAGAGGCGGAGAGCCCCGAGGCTGCACTGGTGGGGAATATACATTTTAAATAGATTATATGTCCATGCTGAAAGTGAGAGCTCACACCAAATAGATTGCTGCAAAGAAAGTGGTGAGATTGTACCAACCAACGTTTTTGTATCAAGGACAGTCCAAATTCAGATAAAGTTAAAAAAGTATTAAATTGACTATGTGTTTTTAGCCAAAATTTGTGCTGCTGGAGAAAGCACAAACGTATGGAAACTAGAGAGGAAAGATTAAAAATAGGAAAGCACAGGGCCCGATTAGAAGTAACATTATTTTCATAGACTCTTGCAGCACAGGAGAAGTTCATTCAACCCGTTGTACCCTTGAGGCCAAAGATCTATCAAGCCTAGTCCCACCTTTCAGATTGTGAAGCAGCATTGGAGAACGCCCACTTCCATCTCTTGGCCTTGAAATTGTCCTTCTCTTCCACAAGCTGTGGCTGCTTCTTACATAGTACTCCGAGTTGAGGCTGACTTCCACCAGATGCTGTATAACTGCCGACCAGGCTCTGGTGCATTGGTTTAATATATACACTAACATCACCCCACACTTATAGACAAAAACACACATTCCCTTGCCCGCATTCTCTTCCTTGGTACCACCACAACTCCCTCCCTTGTTGCCCCTTAATTTAACACTTAGCTCCATCTCTGTGTCCCATTGTCCCAATAATCAGCCTCGGTTTCCGCTTGCTCTCCTCCCACTCCCTCTCTTGGCGCCTCGTTTCCCAAGCCTGCTCCTTCCTTCAAATGATCATTCCCCGTGACCTGTTACACCATGCGGGGGCCCTTATCCCAAATAAACACAGACTCTGCCGTGACCCATAATTTGAATAACCAAAGACTTTGCAGTTACATGGAAGCTAACCCTCACTCTGAATCAACTGCTTCTCTTTTCAGTTGTACACTGAAACACCTTCTACCTGATTAGTGCGGGTGTCAGGGGCTACGGGGGAAAGGCAGGAGAATGGGGTTATGAGGGAGAGATAGGTCAGCCATGATTGAATGGCAGAGTAGACTTGATGGGCCAAATGGCCTAATTCTGCTCCTATCACTTAAGAACTAGCTGAAGAGAGAGTGTGGAGTCTGTGGGTGGGTGGGTCTCACCTTTTCTCTGCTGCTGCAATTTCTGAATATGGTCTGAACCCGTTTTGGAGCATTTATATGGGTCAAATACCAAGCAAATACTTACCCGCTATTCCCATTTACACATTGTTCCCCGTAGGTTTAACCATTATTCATGTTCTCTTTAACTCTAGACAATTTTGAACACCTGCTCATCACTTAGAAGAATCTATCCCCATGTTTACAGGTAATTGGTCCGGTCCGCAGTTCCACAACGCACCAAACAATCATAACCAAGTCAGGAGCCAAGGCTAGTACACTTAATTTCTTAGGTTTCTAATGAGAATGTCAGTCCTCAATGATCTGCGATTATTCCCAGAAAAAACCCACATTGCTCAACATGAAGGGGTATATTAGGACTTATAGACAATAGGTGCAGGAGTCGGCCCTTCGAGCCAGCACTGCCATTCAATGTGATCATGGCTGATCATCCCCAATCAGTACCCTGTCCCTGCCTTCTCCCCATATATTTTGTTGTTTGGAAATACTGCGCTTTTATTATGGAACCATTTACAGCATATTCAACATTGACAGTGGTTCCATGCCACATTTGTAAAAATATATTGTGCAGTTAAAGGGTTGAATTGGAGCAAAAGTTTAAAATGTATTGCATCTGTTTTGCTCCCCGCTACCTGTGGCCACTTCCACTCAAAATAATAACTGCCCATGTCACTTAACGCGGTGATGCCAGCTGGCGCCACACAAAATGTTAATCCCAGCAAATGTAAACATCATTTTAGAAATAATGAGTAAACTGTTTAACACTTCCTGACCCAATAAGTCTTCCACCACCGTAAAACTGGATACCTGTCCCAAGGGAATCATTGGATTGTGATGAATGGACAGTTGAGGCTGTGTTGCAGGAGTGCAGTGGATCAATTAGCAAGAAATAATTATCCCAATTTAAAGCGCGCGAGGCACTTGCAGTGAATGATAGAGGTTGAATATATATTTGGGAGAATAAAAGCCAACAACAAATTTGTATTTGGTGGGCTTTTTTTTAATTAAAATTGTTACATAGAAATGACAGTTAAAAAACAGTTCTAAGTTTGTAGTGAGATTACTTGTAGTGTGGCACTTTGAAACAGATACATGCATAACAGCAGCTGGAGAAACGGAAAAAGATGCCGGTACAGTTGACCACAAAACTGATTTTTTTAAACACAGTTTTTGGTATAAATTCAGTAACAACTTATTAGGACTAGTATGCTGGGAGAGCTCAATATTCATCACAGTGGAGCGTGGTAGATGTGCTTGAACAATCACATTGACACAATGTTTCAATAATGAAATGACTCCTTTACAAGTGGAACAGCCCATTCTGAAATCGTCAATAAAATGCTCCGTGTGTGATGGGAAGTTACAATGCAGTGCATTACTGTACCTGATCACAGCGGGAGCGGGGACACATCAAAACCAAGATTTCATGCCTTCTGAACGTTACAACAATAAAATTCACAGTGCTTTTATTATATGATTCCGTCAGCATAAAATACACAGCAGCATTTATGCGTCATTTACCAGTTGGAAACCTATTCATGCATAACAACTAAATCCGGTTTTCAAAAGTTCATGCGTCACAGCTAAATCCTGCTTAAAAATAATAGGCCATTAATTGTATAAAAAACAAAAGATCAGCAGGAGTGAACAGGGAATAGTTCAAGAACTTCAAGGTGACTGGAAATTATGATGCAGATTGTACAACTGAGCCGAAACTAACCGAAGCAGCAGTGTGTATGTATTTTTAAACGGGCACTTCCATTTGGTATGACGTCAGAAAGTTAGCCCTTGGGATTTATGTCTAGGCTTTAAATTATTGATTATGGTTAGCCTGGAGACGTGCGCTCCTCCATTGATCCCGTGTTTTTCCCTTTTGGAGAGAACCTGGGTGGCGAAGTAAGTGCAGTATTTGGTAATGCATAAAGCCCGCTATTAAATCCCAGATCTTACAATTTGCTGATTTCAGATGGAACAGATATGCAAATGTCTCGATTGGAGCCAGTGTTGGGTTGGAGGAACAACTCTGTTTTACACCCCCAATTCCATTCACTGCTTTCTATGCCAAGAGTTAGTACCCCATAACTTTTATCAGTCACTGCCTCGATGAGGGGTTGGAGCTAATCCTCCTTTCACGATTCTGAGAGAGCATCTCAGGTTTTCATCCACCAGATGTTGGTCTGGAGAAGGCTGCAAAGTAGTTGGGTGGGGACTGGAGAATTCTAAATAGCAGAATCAACAGCAATGTTTAAAAGGCATTTAGTCAGACAAATGAACAGACAGGGATTGGATGCATAAAGATCATGTGTAGTTTAAAATTGGTATCACAATAGTCCAAGATCACACAGGCCAAAGGGCCTGTTCCTGTATGGTACTGTTGCATGCTGGTTTTTATTAATTGTTGTAAATTGAGAACAAGTCCAGGAGAAGCCTCTTTACTTGGTCAGTGGAATGGGAATTGTTATGCAGAGTAGTTGAGGCTGGAAGTTGGATAGATGTGAAGGGAAGCTGGTAAATATGTAATAGAGAAGGAATGGTAGCATGTGCCGAAGGGGCAGGATCAGAAACCCCAGCAAAGACCTGCATGACCAAATGTCCTGCTTCTGTGCTGTGGACTTGAAATGAAACCTTGCCTTGCCTCTCCTCAGTTGAACAGAGAATGGCAGGAGGTTTCAATGAATCTTGAAGGGCTTTGACAGAGTGAATTGGGGAAAACTCTTCCCAGAGAATGATGAATGGCGAGCAGAAAACAGAGATTCATGGGATGGGCAAAAAAACGTGTGGGAGATTCCATGATAAAGCCAGGCAAGAGTCTAAGTGGACTGCTCACAACATGCGGGGGTTGAAAGAAGGGGGGACAGAGGATAGGCAATCCATCTTGTCTATAATACTCACACATTAATAGGATTGGAATTGAAAATATTTTATTCAACAATTTGAAGAGTCTGGAACTTTATCAAATTAAGTTAGAAGGCTGGAAGAGGCTCAGACGCCTACACATACAAGACACTTGCCAGTTATTTGCTTGCCTGATCTCACCACGCCCAGCCCACAGGGTGTCCTTTTGCAAATGTCTGTTTTGGAGTCAAAACACTCTCTTGTGCCAGATGGAGCGTGGCGTAGCTGTAGGAATTTGACTCCACGCAGCCATCAGAAAGCTGGGGGCTGCCGCTCCATTAGACCTTTTCCAGAGGCACTCCTGCCTTTGGCTCCGAGTCTCTGCCATCAGTCTGGCTGCTAGCAAGATGTGCTCTGGCCACCTCTGGGTGCAGATTAGTAGAAGCAGGTTCCATGGCAACAGATTTTATACCATGCAATGGGAAAAGGTACTCGTAATCAAGGGAAAATAATTCGACAAGAGATAGGTCTAATTGGATATTAGATGCAAAGGGAATGAGCCTAATTGGAATCTAGGAGAATGCTGACAGACATTTAATGGGCTGAACAGCTCCTGTTACTCTTATGGTTCCGCAGCAAGCCCTCCACTGACCAGAGGACAGGTCAATTGCATATCCAAATAATGTGCATGCATAAAGCCAACAAACTGCAAAATGTCACAGCAGCAACTTGAAGGGAGCTACAGGCTGGTATCCTGGAGTCAAGTTTCCCAAAGCATACTCCAAGCTGATGTCCCAGTCACATGGTGTATGTTTCTGATCACTGCAGTTCATAGCGAGGCAGTGTGCAAATGAATAAGCATTGAGAAGAGTCTGTCTTTGCAGGAACCAGCAGGGGATATCGTGGGGGGGGGGGGGGGGGAGTAGTGAGGCAATCAGTATTTGGAGATAGATTGGCTAAAAGGATCTCCAAAGCCCGAATCCCCAGCACCCAATTACCAATGAACCAACTGAACATTTCAATTTCAGAGTTGCAGACCGCAAATAAACAGTTAACAGAAACAAACTGAGGGGATTGACAGTAATAACAGGTTGGTTTAACACCAGTTGCATTTAAACACAGCCCAAAGTTTCCAGATATATATCAAACATACAACAGCTTTGTAATAAAGCTCTTTAAAGAAATTCTTACGCAGTGACTTAACACCTTGTCGTCGAGTTTAGTTTAGAGATACAGCATGGAAACAGGCCCTTCGGTAAACTGAGTCCATGCTGATCATCAATCACCCTTTCACACAAGTTCAATGTTATCCAACGTTCCCACTCTCCACACTAAGGGGCAATTTATAGAGGCCAATTAACCCACAGGCTCCTGCGAGTTTGGGATGTTGGGGAAACCAGGGAACACCCTGTTCTCCCACCTCGCGGTCACAGGGAGAATGCCCACATCGCACAGACAGCACCCAATAGTCAGGGTTGAACCCGGGTCTCCGGCGCTGTGAGGCAACAGGTCCTCCAGCTGCGCCACCATGTTGTATTTACAATGAGAACTATCTATGCTGGGAACTTCTATGAACTTGGGAGATAAAATATTCCACGTTTAATTGTTTTGAGGTAAAGTCTGCTGAGAAACATGCAGGAAAGTACAGGCGGCTTATCAAAATGGAAGTTTGCACTTAACGCGGCTCATCAGGACTACAAAAGTAAGGCCCACCTCTACCTCTCAGAGAGTGACCCACTGATACAATTCCAGCCTCAAGAAGCACTAATGATATTTAAAATAGAAAATGTTCTTGTCAAAAGTTAGAGTCTTTAAAGGTCAGAATCTGAAACCTTGCCCTCAATTAAATAATTGGGAGTCTCACTGCCGCAGAGACAATGATTATGTGAAAACCACCTTTCAATGACTGGTTTGTTCTCAAACCAATGGTGGTAGAAGAAGAAGATCTGAGCGGCAATGTAAGAGCTGCAGAAATCGACCATTCAAATGAATTTCGGGCATTATCAATACCCAAAATCTCACCAGTATCTTATAACTCGCAACAGAACAAAGCCTCAGGAGCAAAGTCAATGTGTTCTGGCAACAAAATGAAGATTGTTTCTTAATCCAGCAAGAAAAACATCCATAATTGCTGCTACATGACCAGACCAGGTAGTAATATAGAGCTGCCACAGGTCAGTTACCTCCCTTCCAGAACTCAAAGCTTTGTGCCACAATTAATTTATGGTGAAGACGGTTGTACATCATCTGTGGGATATTAGTGGGCTAACGACAGCATGAACCTCATCATTCATCTCTGATTTGTGGGATGCAATATTAGACTCAATGTTTGGGAGCAAAAACAGAAATTGCAGGCAACGGTCAACAATTCAGGCAGTATCGGGTTGCTCTGGCAGTTTGATTTGAAATGTTTTTTCCCTTTCTCTTGCCAAAGATGGTGCTTGTCCTTCTGATCATTTCCTGGAGTTTTGTTTAAGATTTCCTGCATTAGCTTTTTTACAAATCTTCAGTTTTTGGGGGATTTCTGAATGTTGGATTCCCGTGTTCTTGCAAGTAGCCATGTAGTTAGTGAATCCCATGATTTTATTGTGTAGCCTAAATCACTGTCAAGAAACACTACAGAGCAACAATAGGAGAAGCGGAACCAATTTTATTCCTCTGGCATTATCCAGAATGAGCAGGATGGGACATACCATATTGAAGATGCCTGATTTCCAGCGATGGTTAGAATCACACAGCATGGAAACAGCCCCTTCGGCCCAACAAGTCCATAATGATGATTAACCTCCCATTTACGCTGATCCTACACTAATCCTATATTTATTTTCCTCTGCATTCCTCTGCAGAGTCAAGGGATGTGGGGAGAAGGCCAGAACGGGGTACTGATTGTGGATGATCAGCCATGATCACAGTGAATGGCAGTGCTGCCTCAAAGGGCCGAATGGCCTACTCCTGCACCTATTGTCTATTGTCATTCACATCAACAGTCCCCAGATTCAACCACCCAACTACACACGAGGGGCAATTTCCAGTGGCCGATTATGCTACCGACCCTCTTTTTTCCCGGATATGGTCGAAACAAGGGCATCCAGAGGAAACCGGCATGGTCACAGGGATACCATGCAAATGTCATACATACAGCACTCAAGGTTAGATGGAACCCAGCTTGCTGGAGGTGCGTGTCAATGGTTCTACTAGCTGTGCCACCTATATTATACTCAAACTTGAGAAGGTGGTTGAAAAATAAAAACCAGGCCGTGGGATCTCCTAGACCACTGAGAAAATGGAGCATGATTTCCCCCTCTTATTACCAGCTGGATTTCTTCTGCCTCTGCCAGGAGTTTGCATGGTTGCGGAGTGTTGTGTGGCTGTGGAGATTCAATATCATGGGTTTGCCAGAACTGTTGACCTTCTGCTTTATGCTTTTTCTTCAAAATCTGAGTTAGGCCAAGAGTCCAGAGCATCTTCAGATAGTGCTAAAATTCACAAAACCCCACAACATTCTTCACTCTTGACTCTTGAACATTCTAGCGTCATCCATTCACCACTAAACTAGACTCTGCAATGACAACCCCAGGGGAAGAGAAAAAAAAGAAAAATCAGCAACAGCAGATGCTAGAAATCAGAAATAAAATCAGAAAATCCTGGAAACTTTGTCAGCTGTGGAGAAAGAAACCGAGTTAACGTTTCAGGTTGGATATTCTCATCTGTTTCTCATTCCACAGCTGCTGCCTGACTTGTTTATTATTTCCCATATTTTCTTTTTTTTTAATTTAAATTCAATTGTGAACTTGAGATCCCTGGCTATACAGAGAGGTAGGGTTACTGTAGTGTTTCCAGCAGTCAAGCATAGCAGCTTTAGATAAAGCCACCTGGTACAAGTCATTTGGGGACAAGGTATGGGATTTCTTACGTTGCTGCGAGGACAATGAAAGGCAGGGGCGATAATTGCAGTACTGACTTGGCACTAGTGCAAACCTCCTGCTCTGTACAAGGAGGTCCTTTCAGGCAATGATATTAATGTTGCATGCTCACAACTGACACACATGATTACACATTCAATAGAAAAAAAATGTCTTAACCATTCAACCAGCAAATTACAGAATACAAACATTCGAATATCAAATGGCGATTCTTTTTTTATGTACAAATTATCCAAATAATCAACTCAAAACATCTGAATACGAAAAAAAATCTAATAGTAACAAAATATCCTGCTCCAGGCTGCAGTAAACACTGAAATATTGCACAAATCATCAGAGATAGTTCCGACAATTAACAACCACAAATGTAAAGCACAAATGGCAATGTTTACGTTATATCTGTTCAAATGACAATAGATTTTCATAATTCATTGCAACTTTTTTTCTTTGAAAAGGTAAATTCCCTAAAGGGCAGCATTGAGAGTTGAACTCGTGATCCTTGGTTCGGTGCAGGTCTACCCTCTCTCCTGAATAGTGCTTTTGCCAATCAATTCCTTTACATTCATTGCTGCCCTCCTGTTAGACATTATCGTAGGTCTGGCCGAAGTCACATAGGTCGATCACACTGATTTTCAAAAGGTAGCAGGTGAGTAACTTGCAAACAAATCTATGGACTTGAAGCAATCCATACAAAGCTGCAGTAATCAGACAAACCTGCAAACGCCCATCCTGTTCACAAACGGACAATACTCTCCTCAATCAACACATCCCTCTCCAAACAAGTTCCAACCCATAAGTGTTCTGAAAGCCTCCGCACAAGCAGAGTTGTTGGTTTGCCAAGTACTGCGTCGTCCGTAATTATAACCAGCATTGAAGTATCAGAATATCTAAATTTAAAACCCCCTTACTGATCGGAACGGTTGTATACACAATGAACATCGACTCTGCAGTGCAAGGGAATGACTCGAGTCACCCACAGCGGCCCACCAGATTTCTGCTCTTCTTGGTCCTCTGCTTGTTCGGCCGAAGGCTGATCACCTCACCGCCATTTATCGTGTTTGAGTTCTGGCCAGAGTGACTGGCGCCAGCTGTGTTAAATACTCCTGCGGGAAGGAGAGGAATTTCAGCAATTGAACGCATTGTGCCGTGTATTGCACTCTGTGTAAGTCATTAACTGTTTCTTTGAATTGAACTATATTTGGGTAGAATACTAAGAAGAAACAAACCTGCTCCCAAACTGTACAAGAAGTATTTTGTAAAAGAGGACACTATTTAATTCCCCACCCCATAATCTTGAACCAAATTCATCATGAGAATGATTAATTTCCCAATTCCCAGTGAGACCAGAATCTCCTCAAAATTAACTGTTCCCACTATCAGCCCAACTTCAACCCAATGCCTGCCCCAAGCCTCTCAAGATCTGGCAATCACTGCAAAACACAGCACTTTTCCCTTCCACCCACCAGAGCAACAGTCTCTGCTAACATTCCCTCTCGCTTCCCCCAATGATTTGCCAAGATATCTGCTTGTTGTCTCCATCTCTACCCTGGCCGAGCAGCAAGCCATAAGAGTGTTTCCACAGTTGCACACTCAAGACTGACGGTGGAGGCGTCTGGGAGGATATCTTTTTTTTAACATCAACAGTGCATTTTCCAGTTTCAAATCGCATTCTTCCACCAGATGCTTTCTAAATCCTGTTATCTCTGCACCCATTTAACCAGAACCTGAATTTCATTCATGGCTTAATGGGTAGCAACCCCACTATGTCAAGGTCTTAAGCGCAACAATGTAAGCTGATGGTACAAATGCAGTACCTGCAAAATGCTGCATGCTAGCCTCTAGTTATTCTGTCAGAATTAACATAAAAGATCCAATTTATATTGCTCTCAAATCTCATGCAAACTAAGGCAATTAGAAGACAGCTTCAGCAGAGATGCACCATGGAGTACATTTTGGCCTCTGCTCAAAACAGTTTCTCGCTCTGAAAAATTTACATCAGATGTAAACCATCCTATGCCCAAAGGAAAATGGAAGGACAATGACCCACATACATTCCAAAATATTGCCAGAAGTCAATTAAGACTTCTGTTTGATGGAAAGACACAAAAACTGGGTTGTTCTCTAAGCAGCAGAGAAACTTAATAGATGTTTTGATAGTGATGTTCAAATCAGGAAAGGTGCTTTTGCAGCAATTCAGGGGCAATATTGCTATTAAAAATAGGGCATACATGTGTGATGGGCAGATGCATGGCAGATGCAGTACAATGTGGATAAATGTGAGGTTATCCACTTTGGTGGCAAAAACATGAGGGTAGACTATTATCTGAATGGTGGCAGATTAGGTAAGGGGGAGATGCAACGAGACCTGGGTGTCATGGTACACCAGTCATTGAAAGTAGGCATGCAGGTGCAGCAGGCAGTGAAGAAAGCAAATGGTATGTTAGCATTCATAGCGAAAGGATTTGAGTATAGGAGCAGGGAGGTTCTACTGCAGTTGTACAGGGTTTTGGTGAGGCCACACCTGGAGTACTGCGTACAGTTTTGGTCTCCAAATCTGAGGAAAGACATCCTTGCCATAGAGGGGGTACAGAGAAGATTCACCAGACTGATTCCTGGGATGTCAGGACTTTCATATGAGGAAAGATTGGATAGACTCGGTTTGTACTCGATGGAATTTAGAAGATTGAGGGGGGATCTTATAGAAACCTACAAAATTCTTAAGGGGTTGGACAAGCTAGATGCTGGAAGATTGTTCCCGATGTTGGGGGAGTCCAGAACAAGGGGTCACAGTCTAAGGATAAGGGGGAATTCCTTTAGGACCGAAATGAGGAAAACATTCTTTACACAGAGAGTGGTGAGTCTCTGGAATTCTCTGCCACAGAAGGTAGTTGAGGCCAGTTCATTGGCTATATTTAAGAGGGCGTTAGATGTGGCACTTGTAGCTAAAGGGATCAGGGGGTATGGAGAGAAGGCAGGTACGGGATACTGAGTTGGATGATCAGCCATGATCACATTGAATGGCGGTGCAGGCTCGAAGGGCCGAATGGCCTACTCCTGCACCTATTTTCTATGTTTCTATGTTTCTATGTGATGACTAGTACAGGACATGCCTGGTGTTACAATCTGTAAAAGCAAACGCTGAGTGGCAGATTTAATGATAAATTTCTAAAGACAACTGGATACAAGCTCAGAAACAAAATGGCAAACTCACAGTTCTTGTGAAATAGCAGTGCAGGGGACAAAATAGATAACTCAATCAAGTACTATGGACAAAATTGCTTCCTCTTGCATGTAATAATTCTGTTATTTTGAATGGTTTGGAAGGAAACTAGTAACTAGGGGCTAGAAATGAAAGCTTCAAAAGCATATTTGCATGGGAGCTAATAAACTTGTCAATAAAAGCAATCAGGTAGAGGATTAGGAGACAATCTGGAAGATCTTTTCTCTAGACTTTTGGTTATCCCAGTCTCAGATGGGTGCCTTCTTATCAATGGACGTCTTGAACAGTATGGAAATAGTTAAGAGTAGACATACATACTATATTTGAATTGCAATTCCAGATGAAAATCTTTTCTCTTGACTTTTGGTTATCCGAATCTCAGATGGGTGCCTTGTTATCAATTGATGTCTTGGACAGTTTGGATGAATGTAACACTTCAGATTGTCATAGGTATTTACATTACAATTCTTTAAGTTATTTTTATATGTAATCCATATGATTAAGAAGCAGCAGTTTAAGAAAAGGCATTGTGTACCTATGCGATTGCTTGTTGTGTGGACTTGTTCTTCTTCAGTGCTTTGCTGTTTCAGTCGTTGAAGGTACTTCTCAGCCAGGTATTTGAAAACTGTGGAGACAGAGGAATTTGAGCTTGGACCTTTACACAATCAAAGGGATCCATTGTGAGTACGATGCACATGATTCAGGCATGCTTTTGTTTAGAGTCAGTTTCCCCTCGAGAAACAATAGACACAAAAAGCTGGACTAACTCAGCAGGACAGGCAGCATCTCTGGAGAGAAGGAACGGGTGACGTTTTGGGTTGAGACCCTTCTTCAGACTGTACTTGCCTTGAGAAACAGATTGTTTTTGCACAAAATGTGTTAAAAATGTCACCAATGGCAAGAACCATTGAGTTTAAACCGAATCATAGAGACTAGTATATAAGCCAGTCCCATTTACCCCATGTCCTTCTAAACCTTTGTATCCATGTATCTCTCCAAATGTTGTTACTGTGCTTACCTCAATTACTTCCTCTGGAGGTAGTTCAAGTTTATAAAGTTAGAATAAAGAAATTGTAATAGCATTCCGAAAGAAAAGATGCACAATGCATTCAATAATGCAAACTTCACATTTTATAAGTATATTCTACCAATCCACTTTGCTCAAAGCTTCCAGAATACAATTGTAGAGTTTAGAGGTGAAACAAATAAAGTCACTGACACCATTGAAAAATTGAAGGAAATGTTTGGATGGAGTGCATGCAGAGATGAGGAGGGGGGGTGAGGCCTAGGGGAAATCAGGAAGCACGACCCTCTACATCATCTGTGTGATATAATCTATAAACTAATGTAAACAAACTCATAGTAACCTTAGACGCTATATGCTTGAGTAACATTTCGAGTCAGAACCGTTCTTCGATCTGCAACCTCACCTGTATGTTCTCCGAGGATGCGGTCTGCAGTGACGGGTTACTCGAGCATTTTGTGTCTATCTAAGATTATTATGAGTTTGCTTATATTAATTATAGATTACATCACACAGATGATGTCTAGCTTTGGTATAAATTAGCATCTGCGATTCTTTGTTATCTCGTAATAACCTTAATAAAGCCATGTTTTTAATTACAAACCAAAAATTGATGGAATCTAACAGAAAGCAAGCATCTGCAATTCTTTGTTATCTCATAATAACCTTAAATCGGCTAAGTTCTTAATTACAAACCAGAAGTTGATAGAACACCAACAGAATGCAAGGTTAGATGGAAAAAATCCACAAGATAACTCACCTTCATTCACATTCAAATCCTCCTTCACAGAAGTCCGATAAAACCTAAGTTTCAGCCTTTTGGCAAGACCCTCTGCTTCTTCACTGCATTTCAAATCAAAAGTCAAACACATCTTGGCACAGTTTTGAAGATAAATTTGAGTACTTTAGCATTCTGACATTTATGTGCATTAGATTACGGTAATTCTCTAAATTTAATAGTTTGCATGTACAATTTTTTACCCCCATTGCATAATTTGTTGCCCTTCCACTGTTAAGATATTTTACAAGGGAAATCAACGCATATACAAGACACAAATACACAGAAGCAAGTGGAAATCTAGAACTCTTCCCCAAAACTACATTGTGGCTAGCAGTTAAATGCAAATATGAAAACTGGGATTGGTACATTTTTGTCAGGCAATTACAAGTTCAAAATGAGCGAGGCAACTTCACTATGATTTAATTAAATATTAGAATCCACTGTGGGGATGGTTCACATTGCAGCCTCAGTGTGCTGGCAAGGGAAAGACTGAATGCTAAGGGTGATAGATGTCTACTGCTCTACAAAATGTAACGAGCAACAAGTGAACATGCAACTGCATCATAAAGATGTAACCCCACTTTATTTGGCTCAAGTGGGAAGTGGTTAAAATAAACTTTCAGAGACATTTAAATATAGTTTAAAAAGCCTTTGGCAGAAGCAATCCGTCAACATGACGTAAGGATGTTCTAGGATCTGCCGCCTGATGCTTAGTAGTCAATAGCTGCATGCTTTGCCGTGTGGGATGAGTGAAGAATCTCTACACCAGATCGATGGATCCCATGACACTACGAAGGCGCAGCTATGGGAACACGTGGGAAGCAAGTTGAGGTGACTGGCTAGATCAAGCACTGCCAGATCCAATGGTTTCCCAGTAGCGAGGAATACTCTGGGTCTGCACGGAATGTGCATTGTCCGTAACTATATTGCATTTGTGCAATCACTTCATACGTTTCTTTCTTTCACTTGCACACGGTAATGACCTCAGATTTCTGTTGACGAACTCAACCTCTGGCGGACTAATCACTTTGGAACTGAGGCTGTGGTTTTGGCTGTCTGACCCCTGAGATTTGATACTTTATCTGTTAATCTCTCCAATGATTTACTTCTCTTTTAGGACCCCCTAAAGCACCATCGCTTTGTGGCACATTTTGGTCACGAGTCGTAAAATTTCCTTTCTGGAGGTCAATATCGTGTGGTTCAGAAACAGTTCCTTGGACCCAGCATTGACAGTCTGGCTATCTAGCACTCCTCTATACAGGTCAACCACCGAGTTTCTAGCAACTGATAGTCTGCCGCCTCCTTTAATACGAACAAAATTATGAGGGCGCACTTGAAATCCCCCCCACGAGTCTGATTGAAAATATGGCACCTAGGCCAGGTAAGGCGGCTGATCTCTACCTCATTGGGGCATTCGTGCTGATCGGCAGGTTGATTTTGCCCCCTCCAGCTGGGTTCTTGAACTCCAGCCAGCTGGAGCCGGCAGATTTCAGAGGCTGACTCTGCGAGCCAGAATCCATGTTCTTCTGCAGTCTAGGCAGATTGTTCCGGTACAACTGGACTCTTCTCGGAGGTGTAAACCTCTGCTGACCTGGCTAAACCGATAATCCAAAAAGGCTCTGGAAGCAAGGGTGCCAGAAAATCGATGGGAACCTGCAGTGATCCCATTCACCAGTACTAGCCTGCTGTGCCATGGCTATTCAAATGCAAGTCCCAATACTAAAATGCTGTGAGTACTGGCATCCACCAACCCTCTGAGCAATGCATTACAGATTGTAACTGCCATAAAAGGTGGAAAAAAAGTCCCCTGATCTCCACTAACTTTCCTACTCCTCACTTTAAACCCATGCCCTCTGGTTTTTCGACTTCTGTGTTGAGGTTTACTTAATTACATTCCCATAAAATACTTTAGGTTGTTGTACTATATGAAGTCAATTTATAAATGCAAATTGACATATATATATATATATTTCAAATGTGTGATACTATTTACAATGCAAGTTTATTTCAGTTACATACATACTTTTTAAGTACAGTTTCATCCAGGAGGTCTATTTTATTCTGTACCAGTACAGTTGGGATATCTCCGACTTCAGCCTCAACCTTCTCCTTCCAACTTGAGATAGCCTCGAAAGACTCGCGATCAGTAGTGGAGAACACCAGCACACATGCCTGAGCACCTGTGACCAATTACCAAGGCGATCAAATTAAAATTGTAACTGATCTCATCTTTGACACACATTATAAATTTACAAATGACATTTTGAGTTTTTTTTCCACTGCGGTTATTCTACAATATGGGTTTGAACAATATTATGTTAAGAATTGCATTACATGACCAAAATAATCACCACTTGACATCGTACAATAATATCTCCCATAATGTTAGTTTACTTCAGTTGAGAGATGCAGCGCGGAACAGGCTCTTCACCCTCCGAGTCCACATCGACCAGCGATTCCTGCACATCAACACTATCCTAACCTAGGGACATTTTTACATTTATACCAAGCCAATTAACTAACAAACCTATATGTCTTTTGAGTGTGGGAAGAATCTGAAGTTCTCAGAGAAAACCTATGCAGGTCATGGGGAGAAATTACAAACTCCGTACAGGCAGCACCGGTAGCCAGGATCGAACCCGTGTCTCTGGCGCTGTAAGACAGCAACTCTACCCATGTGCCGCCGTGCCGCCTAATATCCCATGGCACATCAACGCAAATTATCTTTTGATATGGAGTCCCATAAATAAAAAATCAATGAGGAAAAAGTTTGTCAAGGAGGTAGTGTAAAAGAGGAAAAGCAGGTAGAGGCAGTATGGGAAGAAAATTCCATACCACAGGGCTTTTGACAGTAAAGCAGTAAACCAACCTTGAAGCCATTCAATTCCTGGATGGTCACACGATGAGAATTGCAGATTTGTTGGAGAGTTCATGGACAAAAAGAAAAGAGAAAGAAATAAAAACCGTCTGTGGAAGCGTATAAATAATGGAGAGAAGCTGGGTGGTGAGCAATTTACAGAAATGCAGTTGAGGGAACAGGAACCTGTTCACATACACAACCTCAGGGAAGGAACAAAGGATATAGGAGATAAATCATTGAAAGATGCAGATATTGTGCTAGAGTTGGGTGGAGCCTTTGTAATTGTTTCCAGTGCATTGGAGAAAGGAAAGGAAGATGAAGGCAAACAGATGGTTTCAATTTTTGTGAACAAATAGTCCTCCTGAACATGTGGGGAGGGGGTAGTGGGAATGATGGAAGAGTGAGGGAAGAAGGACCAGACGATAATCTACAGCAGAGAATAAACTGTACGTTACCTTTCAAGATACTACTGGAACAGCAAGCAGTTCTGGCAGACAAGTACAGGGCTTTACTGGCGGTAAATGGCTAAAGCAGCTGTGCAGCATATCTGTTTAAGTCTGTGTCCCCTGGACGCATGGGAATGTAGATGTAAACTCCACAAGGAGGACGGGGAGGGGAGGACGTGATGTAATAGGGACTAGATCAAAGATGGAGGCATCAGATATATCACTCAGTGTGGGGGATAATCCCTGCACAATTAATAGGAACACCAATATTTTTCTCACAAATTTTGCTTCACTGGTCTTCCAGTGTTGGACTTTTCCAAAGCACAGACTACTAATTCATGTCAGGAAAGGGTTTTTCTAAAACTTGACATGGGAGCAGAAAAAAATCTAAATCTATTGATACAAGAAGTCAAGTCTGTATATCAGGGGTCGGCCACCTACAGCCCACCGGCCGGATCCGGCGCGCAACTCAAAACCACAGGCGTATTTTTTCCCCCCAATTAGTTTTCGCGACCTGGGAACTGCAGCCAGTCCGGGATCAGGCGAGCCGATCTGGGAACTACAGCCAGTCGCGGGGACACGAGGGACCTGGGAAATGCAGCCAGTCACGGGCAAGTAGTGGCTTAAGACTCCTAATTTCAATATTGAAATACATTGGTGCTTATTTTTTCTTAATCTCTCACACTCTCTTATTCTTACGGTTAAAATGATTATCATACAGTTGCGAGGGATGCGAGCCGACCTGGGAAGTACTGAAGCCTGTCCCGGAGCAGGCGAGCCCAGTGATGCGAGCTAACCTGGGAACTGCAGCCAGTCCCGGGGCACGCGACAGACCTGGGAACTGCAGAAAGCGAATTGAAAAACACGTGAAAACGAATGCGAACACCACCACCAAGTGTCACATTAGTTAATACGTTTTATTAGTATGTATTATTACTAATGTATTATTACTAATTACTAATGTAGTTAGTATGTATTATTATTGCCTCAATTTATTAACTATGGCGATAGATGTGGCCCGCCATCCGCTCACAGACATGGGTCCTGGCCCCTATGTAGAACAAGGTTGCCGACCCCTGCTGTATATTATCAACTGTATGATAATCATTTTAACCGTAAGAATAAGAGAGAGTGTGAGAGAGATAAAGAAAAAATAAGCACCAATTTATTTCAATATTGAAATTAGTAGTCTTAAGCCACTGGTGTAAATCCTTTTTTTTCCTACAATGTTTACTGTGCTTTGGCTCATTTTATTGAATCCATGAATCCAATTCTTAGACCCATATGCTGCATCAATAGAAGGATATGTTGTTGCCAGCTATGGCAATATACTATAATCAACTTGAACTATGCATTAAAACATGTCCTTTTATGTGAACATTTAGATTCAGTTAAAAATATATTCACAAAATGTTCTTGATTAATGAAATTCTATTAATAAGGTTGAATACGCACATCAAATAACACACCACTCAAGAACTGTAATTGCTATCCGCTTACAAACAATTCCTATTAAGGCCAACTAGACTCACCTCTATAATAGGCTTTTGTTATGGCATCAAATTCCTCCTGGCCTGCTGTATCCCATAACATTAATCTGACATCCTCTTCATTAACTCTGAAAGATAAATGCAACACTTGAGATCTAATCATGCCTCTTCAAACCTCTGAAATTAGATGGTAACTGTGTCCATGTGAACATTTAACGGAGCCTCTATTTAGTCTAACCATGCTTAATTACAGACGGTGCTGTATGATGAAGACCACAGCTGTTTGGCACCAAGAAGAATAGCCTTTACAGATGCTCAACAGCTATTTTGTGATTGCTTTCTTTAGCTTGCTTCAATTTGTTGACCGTATCCATTTTAAATGGCCTTTTTTCTCATAGATACAACACAATTATGCTCTAACCTAGAAGATGGGAGATGTGCATGAGTAATCCAAATGAATCCCTCTTCACTGTCCCATATGCAGTTCACCAAGACATCCTCCACTCTACACTGTGACCTGCTGAAACAGAAATAGCACTTCCATCATTACATTTCACAGCATATGAGTTTGGTCGAGTCAGGGCTATCAATCAAAAGGCCGTGGGTATTAGGATCACATCTATCATGTAAGGGACAATTTAACTTTTTCTTAGAAAAAGGACAATGGCACTGCTCATCTTGATGCGCAGGGCAGCAGTCCTTCCTAAGCATACACCATCAAAAAATACAGGCATTTTATGTGAAATCTTGCAGTTCATGGACTATTGTCACATTTTCCATGAGTTACAACATTCAGTTGGGGGATTTCGATTTATAGACATGAGGGTGCTTCTATTGGAACACGGCTATGTTTAAAATGGAATGGAATGCCTTGGTAGACAGAGCTGTAAATCAATTAAAAGGATTTGGGCACAAGATTTAACAAAGGGAAAGGCGACAGAATTGAAAAGATAAAAGGAGACCAGTCACAATTAGCAAAGTACCACAAGAAAGAATAATTCTTCACTAAATAAAGTCAATTCAAGGAAAAATGGTGGAAAGTTAAAATTAAAGATGCTGCATCTCTAAAGAGATTCTAAAGAGTAAAGAGGTTCTTCTGCAGTTGTATAGGGCTCTGGTGAGACCACATCTGGAGTATTGTGTACAGTTTTGGTCTCCTAATTTGAGGAAGGACATCCTTGTGATTGAGGCAGTGCAGCATAGGTTCACGAGATTGATCCCTGGGATGGCGGGACTGTCATATGAGGAAAGATTGAAAAGACTAGGCTTGTATTCACTGGAGTTTAGAAGGACGAGGGGGTATCTTATAGAAACATATACAATTATAAAATGACCGGACAAGCTAGATAGAAACATAGAAATTAGGTGCAGGAGTAGGCCAATCGGCCCTTCGAGCCTGCACCGCCATTCAATATGATCATGGCTGATCATCCAACTCAGTATCCCGTACCTGCCTTCTATCCAGGCACGTGCCGTCAGGGTAGGCAAGGTAGGCACTGCCTACCCTGACTAAAATTATGAAATGGCAATTTTTAAATATAAATAGTAAAGGCATGGGAGAATTATGCCTGTCTAAGAGATCGATCTCTTAGGTAGGCATAATTCTCCGTGCCTTTCACCCGCAGCGCTTGTAGCACGGGAAGCTCTGTGCAGCCCCCGTGCCGTCAGCGCTGCCTGAAGCCGTCAGATTCAATGGAAGCTGAAGGCAGCAGAAATTCTGCCTTTGCAGCACTGCGCATGCGCATCATCCTTCTGCGCATGCGCATCGCGAGTTTCTTGGCGGGATGTTCAAATATGGATTGCCATTATTTTAATAGTCTCTTTGCAAACAAAGAATGAATAATGCACTTAATGTACCAATAATGTGGTAAGTGCATTTCTTTGTGCTTTATGTTTTTAAATACTGTAGTTCCCGGGGTGGGGGGAGAGCTCCGTTCACAGTGTTTGGGCAGTCTGGCGTTGTGACGGAGGGGATTGGGGTCAGTAACCCACTTGCCACTCTCCGGTCTGAGTGCAGGTGAGATGGGACTAGGTGAGAGTAAGTGTTCGGCACGGACTAAAAGGGCCGAGATGGCCTGTTCCCGTGCTGTATTGCCATATGGTTTTATTGTGGCCGGGGAGTGGATCAGCTCGGGTGGTAGCCGCAGCACTCCGGGCACGGACAGCAGAACTGGCCGCCACTTCCGCGGAAGGAAGCAGCACGGGTGACTGCGAGTGGCCGCCGGGACCCTGCCACTTCAGCCCCTTCTGCTGGTCCCCACTCACCTCTGGCAGTGCTCTCCGTCTGAACATCTCTCACCTGCCGCTCGCCGGCCGGATTCCCGCAAATCTTTAAATTCCGACAGCGCGTTCACGGGTTCAGTTTAGGTTACTTGGCTGTGGGAATTTAAGGATTTGCGGGGCGCGGTTGACATGAGCGAAGCCGGCGAACGGCAGGTGAGAGATGGGGGTTACACAAAAAGCTGGAGAAACTCAGCGGGTGATAGTTCCTTCATACAGGCACCTGTTATGTGCTAGAAAAGCAGCATAAAATCCAAATACACATAGATTAAACATAGGGGGTTACACAAAAAGCTGGAGAAACTCAGCGGGTGCAGCAGCATCTAAGGAGCGAAGGAGATAGGCGACGTTTCGGGTCGAGACCCTTCTTCAGACATACACGACTATATGCTGTCAGTAGTAAAGATGATCACGCAATTCCAAAAATATGAGCGCGTAAATCATGCTTTGGTATTAACGGAACAAGTATGTTATTGTAAAAATGCACAAATCAAACACACATAAAAAGCTTTTGCCCTTGGTCCTTACCACAACCTCAGTTTCCTTGCCAACAATGCCATCCTTCCTGTCAATTATCCATAAAATCTGACAACTCAGCTCCCACCGTCAGGTTAAGTAACTGACCATGAATCCACGACAGCACACCAAATGCCTTTTTTCACCAAAATAACATCACCTGACAGCCTCAGCCCCACATTATGTGCTCTTGCAGACCATTCCCGTGCCTGTATCAACTCTAAAGCGGACTGTTCCAAACCAGCTTCACACCTACTTAAACTTTAAGTCATTCAAAACTCTGCTGCCCTTATTCTAACTTACAATAAGTCCCACTCAGCCCCGAATAAACTGTTCACAGGAGTTTACAAGAACCATAGATACATAGAAGGTTACACAAAAAGCTGGAGAAACTCAGCGGGTGCAGCAGCATCTAAGGAGCGAAGGAGATAGGCGACGTTTCGGGTCGAGACCCTTCTTCAGACTCAGTGGCGGCCAGTTCTGCTGTCCTTGCCCGGAGCGCTGCGGCAACGGTGAGTGAGTTTGATATGATCTCTGTCCCCCTCCTTCTCAAAACTTCTCCCTTCTCGCATATTTAACCCCTGCCGCAGGCTCCCCACACGCTGTGAAAGGAACTCCCCCTCCAATTGGACCCTTGAATTAGTATTGTCATTCCATAAGATGACAACTGATTCAACGTCCCGATGTGTTCCCGTTTTTCCCACCATCTCTCCACCTGCCTTCATCCTCCGTCCCCCACCCATTCAGTAATTAAAAAATGAAGGAGATTTAGAACCCTTGGGAAAATTGAATTGTTACTTATTTTTTATTGTTTATGAAGAGAACAATCTGCGCATGCGCGGTTTTAAGATTTTTTTTGAAAGCCGGCTGACTGCCTACCCTGAGTAATTACTCACGGCACGTGCCTGCTTCTATCCATACCCTCTGATCCCCTTAGCCACAAGGGCCACATCTAACTCCCTCTTAAATATAGCCAATGAACTGGCCTCAACTACCCTCTGTGGCAGAGAGTTCCAGAGACCCACCACTCTCTGTGTGAAAAAAGTCCTTCTCATCTCGGTCCTAAAGGATTTCCCCCTTATCCTTAAGCTGTGACCCCTTGTCCTGGACCTCCCCAACATCGGGAACAATCTTCCTGCATCTAGCCTATCCAACCCCTTAAGAATTTTGTAAGTTTCTATAAGATCCCCTCTCAATCTCCTAAATTCTAGAGAGTATAAACCGAGTCTATGCAGTCTTTGTTCATAAGACAGTCCTGACATCCCAGGAATCAGTCTGGTGAACCTTCTCTGCACTCCCTCTATGGCAATAATGTCCTTCCTCAGATTTGGAGACCATAACTGTACGCAATACTCCAGGTGTGGTCTCACCACGACCCTATACAACTGAAGTAGAACCTCCCTGCTCCTATACTCAAATCCTTTTGCTATGAAAGCTAACATACCATTCGCTTTCTTCACTGCCTAATTTCAATGACTGGTGTACCATGACACCCAGGTCGCGCTGCATCTCCCCTTTTCCTAATCGGCCACCATTTAGATAATAGTCTGCTTTCCTATTTTTGCCACCAAAGTGGATAACCTCACATTTATCCACATTATACTGCAAAACATCTGCCAAACATTTGCCCACTCACCCAGCCTATCCAAGTCACCTTGCAGTCTCCTAGCATCCTCCTCACAGCTAACACTGCCCCCCAGCTTAGTGTCATCCGCAAACTTGGAGATATTGCCTTCAATTCCCTCATCCAGATCATTAATGTATATTGTAAATAGCTGGGGTCCCAGCACTGAGCCTTGCGGTACCCCACTAGTCACTGCCTGCCATTGTGAAAACGACCCGTTTACTCCTAGTCTTTGCTTCCTGTTTTCCAGCCAGTTCTCTATCCACATCAATACTGAACCCCCAATGCCGTATGCTTTAAGTTTATATACTAATCTCTTATGTGGTTGCAGGAAAAATGTTCCCAATGTTGGGTGAGTCCAGAACCAGGGGCCAGTCTTAGAATAAAGGGGAGGTCATTTAAGACTGAGGTGAGAAAAAGCTTTTTCACCCAGAGAGTTGTGAATGTATGGAATTCCCTGCCACAGAGGGCAGTGGAGGCCAAGTCACTGGATGGATTTAAGAGAGAGTTAGATAGAGCTCTAGGGGCTAGTGGAGTCAAGGGATATGGGGAGAAGGCAGGCACGGGTTATTGATAGGGGACGATCAGCCATTATCACAATGAATGGCGGTGTTGGCTCGAAGGGCCGAATGGCCTCCTCCTGCACCTATTTTCTATGTTTCTATCTCATAAAAGTTCATAAATATATCATGTGCATAAGGAGTAAAAACAGGAACTGCAGATGTTGGTTTACAAATAAAGGCGACGTGCTGGAGTGCTATTATAATGTCAGACTTATACAGATAACCCTCATTATAATGGACCATAGGAGGGAGGTGGGGATGGTGTGCGTTATTCCGGTCTGCTATAACCGAGTAAGAGATTCGCTCTAACCACTTAGCGGTCAGTCGTCAGTCAAATACAAAGTTCTTTCTAACAGCTAAAATTTATTTTTGTTGCAAAATAAAAATACTAAAGGCTGTTTGTTACATTTTTCAATAGTCAACTGTCAACTACCATGAAAATTTGTGAAGAGACAGAGTTGATAAAAGTAACATCATTCTGCTTATTTGGACCACAATGGGTGCAGTTCAAGAGGTTGAGGGAATGGAGGGAAGGGGCCACAACCTGTAAAACATTAAACTGCTCAGCAAAATTTGGAACAACCGTGTACCAAGTGAATGTTGAATAAAAATGCCTAGAATGTCACAGACACAGTCTATTCAAATAGAAAGGAGATTGCCTGCTGTCATGATACATGGAGTGCCTCAGAAATGACAGAGGCAATCGTTAATTTAAAAGAAAGTAGAAGATGCTGAAAATACTCTGCAAAGTTCAGCATCATTTGTAGAGAGAGACCTTGTATTAATTCATTAACCTGAAATATTAACTGTTCTCTCTATAGCTGCTGCCTGATATTTTGAGTATTTCCAAGAGTTTCTAGTTTTATTTTAGATTACGAGTATCTATTATTTCACTTTTTGTAAGAGACAACCCTTAATGAAACAGTTCAATTCTTTACTCACTGAATTTGTCTTTCCAGAAAGTCGACCCCAATGGTTTTCTTGTAATCCTTGGTGAAAATACCCTTGCAGTACCGCTGTATCATGCTAGATTTACCAACAGCACCATTGCCAACAACCACCACTTTGATGGCCACTTCGATATCCTCTTCCATCATGATTGGGCTGCGCACGTGGACCTGCTCTCGCACGCTTGTTGAGGAATACCACCACTCTCCCTGTGGTTAAAAGTGAAGAGTCCAGCTCTACTTCATTGACCTGAAAATACAAGAGAATTACTTGGATCTTTGTTTTACTGCCGTTAGTTCCTTCCTACTCAGTGGACATGAAATGAAACCAAACCAATGACTCTGCATTTTACACAACATGAAATATTAAATAGTCCAACGTCCAAACAAAACATTTGTCATTATCTAGTTGACAGAAGCTGTCAGGTTCCTCTCCAGGCTCCTTTGCTTCAGTCATCTTTAAGCGTTGCTTAGGAATAGTCGGACTACTTTTCCTTTTGTCTAATTTCTGAATCTAGCCTGTCCAATCTCCCGTTACACAACCGGGCGGCACGGTGGCGCAGCGGTAGAGTTGCTGCCTCACAGCGCCAGAGACTCGGGTTCCATCCTGACTACGGGTGCCGTCTGTACAAAGTTTGTACCTTCTCCCCGTGACCTGTGTGGGCTTTCTCCGAGATCTTCGGTTTCCTCCCACATTCTAAAGACAGGTTTGTAGGTGGATTGGGTTGGTATTAGTGTAAGATTGTCCATAGTGTGTGTAGGGTACTGTTAATGTGCAGGGATCGCTGGTCAGAGTGAGCTTGGTGGGCCAAGGGGCATGTTTCTGTGCTGTATCTCGAAATTAAACAACCAATATGCAAAACACCTAAACTACCTTGGTGCCACAATTTATTGATTGTTTTCTCAGTGAGCCAAGGTGACTACCACAGCTTTCAAATAATGTAATCAAGGATGGTAAATATATGGGAACATAAATGAAAGAGTATGCTGATTGGGTGAAATGAGAAGGCTCATGCGAGGAGCAGTGGCATAGCTATGGCCTGTGATATGTTAGAAATTCCATGTAAATGTTGACTATGGTAAACATTGGCCATTTTACCCCCACATCCTGTGGACATGATCTTTCCATTAATTAATTGCAAAACTAAAATTACTCTCTGAACATTTCTGCTTGCCAAATATCTTATCAATTTTGAAACCAAAATACAAAAGCCCAATTTCTCACAGAGTTGTGAGTCTGTGGAATTCTCTGCCTCAGAGGGCGGTGGAGGCTGGTTGTCTGGATACTTTCAAGAGAGAGCTAGATAGGGCTCTTAAAGATAGCGGAGTCGGGGGATATGGGGAGAAGGCAGGAATGGGGTACTGATTGGGGATGATCAGCCATGATCACAGTGAGTGGCGGTGCTGGCGCGAAGGGCCAAATGACCTACTCCTGCACTTATCGTCTATTGCCCCTGTTTAATGTAACAGATTCAGTCCCGACAACGTTTGTATTTTTCATGTTGTAACGGATAATGTCACATGAAAGGTACTGGGCATTGCGGAGACTCAGTTGTTGTCATCTGGACACTGAAAGAAGGGAAGATAGTCCATCTCTTTTTTAAAAAATCTAGCCACTACTTTAGGATAGTTTAAAGAAACAGCAACTGGATAATTGAGACACGATAAGAAGCAGTGTGTTAATTATTGGCGTGCTGGGATTTACATGAGAGCAACTGGGGAAATAAAATTTATTGCAGCATTTGCTCAAATATGGTGAGGCACATTCACTGGCAAGGAAATGATGAGGGAGGGACAACAAATTCCTGATCTGCTCCTCAAGCAGAGAATCAAACAATTATACTGCACAGAAGAAGCCTTTGAACATCATGCAATTATTCAGCCATTCTACTTTCCCTGTATACTCTTTTCTTGCAGCACAAACAGCTCAGCTGTTTGGGTAGGTCTTGATAGCATTTGGCGAATATCAATTTGGCAGAATAAAAATATAAGACTAAACATGAGAGACAAACTCTATGGCTGTAACACTACATATCAGGGTGAGATAGATTGTTTGGCAGTCATTTTTATTTTTCATAGCATTAAGGATTCTGAAATCACCAACTTTATTTTTCTTTAGTACACCAAGTTCTGACCTCCCCTGTCTTGCAGTATCTTGTCCATTGGCAAATTAAAGTGTATTGTGTAGCCGAACTAGGACAGCAGCTGCAGAATTTCTGCGATTAACTGAGTACAGGCACATTGCTGTCCAATTTATCTCATAATAATATTAAGCTCTGAAAGGCCCCAAAATTTGGTGCACAGTTGGCATCACGTAATTGTTATAACAAAATGAAGAGCAAAAAGCATTGTATGCCAAGAGATCACTCGCATGATTTGATTGATAAGTCAAGTAATTCAAATGGATTCCCATGCTGGAGTTTAAAAAAAAATCAATTATCAGTATGCATGCATCGCTGACAAGACCAGCAATTTTGGCCCATCCCACTTTGTCCTTGAAAAAGTAATGGCGAGCTACCTATAAGACCATAACACATAGAAGCAGAATTAGGCCATTCAGCCCATAGAGTGTAATCTGTCATTCGATCATGGCTGATCTATTTTTCCCTCTCAAATCTATTTTCCAACGTTTTCTCCGTAACCTTTGATACCCTTACTTATCAAGATCCTATTAATCTTGCTTTAAAAATTCCCAATGTTTTAGCCTCCACAGCCATATGTGGCAATGAATTCCACCGATTCACCACCATCTGCCTAAACAAATTGGTCCTCATCTCCATTCTAAAGGTACGTTCTTTTATTAATTATATACCTCCTGTCACTCTCACCTCAGCTTTTTGGTCTATGTTTGGACCAAAGTTGCAGTGAGGTGTGGAACCAAATAGACCTGGCAAAACCCAAAGTGTACTGCCATGAGAAGATTTTGGGTGAATAGGTGCTGCTAATGATTAGGAGTAGACAGATTGGGTGCAGATTAATCAGATTGATTTGTTTTCTTCATAACCGTTGCTGCGTGCAGTGCTTCTGGACATTTCTTAATGTCATGTGGAGCAAATCATATTGGCTGAAGACCAGCTTCTGCGGCAGTGGAGATCTTAATGGGAACCAGTGATGGATCGTCGAGTCTTCATTTCTGACTAAACTTAGCTTTAGTTCTGTCTTTCGTACTCGCAAGCTGGCCACCAGTGTTGAGCACGAGAAGCTCTCAGAGCCTCCTTGTCTTACAAACTATTAAAGAGACATCCAAGAGATGTAGCAAGTCTGCAACAGTTGAGCATGATCCATTGATTGCAGGATCAGATGGTTCTGGCTTGTTAATAATGGTAAAGTGAGCCATGAAGATACATTTTTAGTGCTGTTATGTCCGCAGTGCTTCATTGTTGCTCAGATATGATCTTACACATTTATTCTGTCTCTCCATTTTAGCATGATTATAGTGCCATTCAACATAATGCAGAGTGGTCTCGATGTTTATGACATTGTCTTCATAAGGACTGTGTGGTGGTCACTCCTACCAATGTTGTCATGGACAGATGCAGATGATACAAAACTTGACGCCACATTGAACCAAGGAGGATAATAATGGACTTTAACGAGACAGTCAATTTATGGAATGGGCAGATACGTTGCAGATGAAACTTGATGTTAAGAAATGGTAGGTGTTACACTTTAGAAGGGTAAGAAGCAAAATCAACTAGGGTATTATTTTAATAGATGCACCATGACAGAGAGTGGCAAGAAACTTGTAAACATGATTATTTTTGATGTTCTGGGTGAAACATTAGAACAAAATTAAGAAAGTATATTTTAATTGTGCAGGGCTTTGATGTGCCATATATAGAGAACTATGGGCAGTGTGGGTCTTTTGCATACATACAAGGATTTATTACATGGCTCAGGGAGCGGTGCAAAGTTGAAACAGTTGATTACTTCCTAATTTGAGGGGTTGCCCAAGGGGAGATCACAAATCTCATTGAAACACAATTCTGGGAGTGAGTGACACAATAGTAGCTGAGAAGCCATTCCCTTTCGTTGGAATGTCATGAGCTACAGGTCATGGTTTGAGAACGTGCAGTCTTTGTGATGTGATCATGGCTGATCATCCACAATCAGTACCCCGTTCCCGCCTTCTCCCCATATCCCTTGATTCCGCTACACCTTATTCTTAAACTGTGGCCCCTGGTTCTGGATTCCCCCAACATCGGGAACATGTTTTCTGCATCTAGCGTGTCCAATCGCTTAATAATTTTATATGTTTCTATAAGATCCCCTCTCATCCTTCTAAATTCCAGTGAATGCAATCCCAGTCGTTCCATTCTTTCATCATATGACAGTCCCGCCATCCCGGGAATTAACCTTGTGAAATTACGCTGCACTCCCTCAATAGCAAGAATGTCCTCCTCAAATTAGGAGACCAAAACTGCACACAATACTCCAGGTGTGGTCTCACCAGGGCCCTGTAACTGCAGAAGGATCTCTTTGCTCCTGTACTTATTTCCTCTCGTTATGAAGGCCAACATGCCATTAGCTTTCTTCACTGCCGGCTCAAGCAGGCAAATAAATGTTGGGAGTTGAGGAACAGCTACAATCATTTTGAATGATGGAGCAAGTTGCCAAGTCCTTTGGGCCTGCTTCTAATTTGTACGCTCACTCTAACTTGACTCTCCCTTTGAAAAAAACAATAACCTGTAATATCTGGGGCCTTCCAATTCTGGATGTTTTCATGCCTGTAACTTAATCACTGGCATTAACAAGTGTGCTTTTCACTGCTAAATCGTTACGCTCTCTAATTCACTCATTAAATATCTTTGCTTCTCTTTCCCTCTTTAAGCCATTCCAGCTATTTTTAAAGCTGAGATTGATAGGTTCTTAATTAGGATTGGCATCAAAGGTTACGGCAAGAAGGCACGAGAATGGGATTGAGAAGGAAAAATAGATCAACCACGATTGAATGGCAGAGTAGACTCAACGGGATGAATGGACTAATTCTGCTCCTATATCTTATGGGTTTTAAGGTCCCCCTAATAAACTCCTGATAATCTAACACAATATCATGACACACAGGTCAGCATCATGTTTTGTTTGGTATTGCTCTATGTAAGTAAACAAGCCTGAGCAATTACAAACGCCCGTGAAGCCATGTGTCCCAAACATTATGGTGCCCTGAAATGGGGGGGACTATGTATAAACACTGCTGTAATTTCTACATGGTGAAACCAAAATGTATAAAAACTGCCTTTATTAAAATCTGACAATGTGCACTTTAGCCACATGTGATTTTTTTTCTATTACAAATTTCAAATTGTGGAGCACAGAGGCAAATAAATAAATGATAGGTCTTTTCCCCAAACATTATGGTGGGCCTTGTATATTAAGAACTGGAGTAGAGAAACTGAGGTTGGTGTCTTATCAGTTAAAGTTGAAGACTGCAATACCCTGATTACTACATTCTCCACAGTTGAAGTTGTCCCTTTCATTTCAAACATTTATATAATGTCGAAACTGGTGTAAAACTTCCTAATGTCACTTCAAATGAATAGCAAACTTCGATAACAAACGAAAAATAGTTTGGATCAAAAACTTGCCGTTTTAAAGTAGTGTCTTGAGGGAGGAGAGGTATAAAAGCTGGAAAGGTTTTGATAGAGAATCTAGAGTTTAGGACAGTATCTCAAGGCAAAACCACCATTAAAAGCATCAAATCAGGAATGAAGGTAGACAAAAATGCTGGAGAAACTCAGAGGGTGAGGCAGCATTATGGAGCAAAGGAAATAGGCGAGATCCTGCTTCAAAATGTGCAATTGTGCTTGAAACAAAATTCAAGAATCTGTTTACTTTGTTGCATCCAAATGATCAATAACACCAAATAGATCTATACAGGAACTCAAGCACACAGATGTTCCAAATCATTTAAACGAAGTAGAGTAGATTCTGTTTTTTCACTCTTCTGACTTGCCTTGTCACAAATGCCTGTAATGTCCTCGTGGATTAATTGTAATGAGGATTGCTCAATACACTTTTTTTTTAAATGACAGCTGTGCACTCATGATTCCACTGGGCTGTTCATGATTCATTCAATTTAAACTGACCTGTAGCCAAAATATGTATTACTTTTTTTGAAACAGCATTTTGTTTTAAGCGTGTGGAATGGTTTTCAAGTTCAATACTTCAACAGCAAGACAAACATTTAAGCTTTGTCTTATAACTTGATAATGTTGGACTAATTTAGCAATGAACACTGGTCTTGCTACAACACACACATCCAATGAAAGGATGAAAAGTATGCAGCAAAGATTTTGAAGGCAGAATGGAAGTGTTGGAGGGAAGCGATCTTAGGACAGAATGTTAAGGGAAGATAGGATAGACACATCAAAAGAAGAAAGCCAGCAGTAATTTGGTTAGAGCAGAGGAAATAGTGAACAGGTCACGGTGAAAGAAAAATATTCATTCACTGAAGTGGAGTTATTGAAAGATTTGAAGAATTAGATTATTGAAGTAAAATAACACTATCTCATTGTTGGAGATACCACAATTTTAAAAGGCACTAAACCAAGGTTCTTTCTATTTGTTTCACTGGATCAAGATCACATGGCATTGATCAAACTGAAGCATTAAATACCAAACTTTTAGTCCAAAATGCATCCATTTGTGCAGCTATCGGTAGGATTTTGATTCAAATGGACCATTTCAAATCAACCCAATTCCTGCACAGACAGCACTTTTCTGCTTCCAGGAGATGCAAATTGGCACTATATAAATGCAACTTCCTTCTTCTTTATTTTGGCAGGATGTCTGCTGCAGAGTTCTATACTAGTCCCTGTATTGAGGCCGTTTCGACAATGAAACTGAAGCATAAATTATACTCCTGAAGCAGGGGCTTGGGACATGGGCGGGTGCAGGGAAAGATAGCCAAGGATAAGCAGGCAAATTTCAGGAGAGAGAAAATTGCATTCTTGCAAACAGACCATGCATAAATCGGAACTCATGAACATTTACGATGCCAAGAGTATTCAAAGCCAGAGTAAGCCACACATGGAATGACAAATTCCACTATTGGAGGGAGAGGTGCATAAGTGAACAGAACAGCGAGCTCAGGGAAAATGGCTAAAATTAGTCAAAGGCAAACAGAGTGCCTTTTTTGAAAGATGGTTTACTCCAAGAGAAACAAAAACTTGAAATAATATTGCAGCTGGTGTGCGGTTGGTTGCAATAAAAGCATTAGAAAAACAAGCTTTTTTTGCATTCTTTCTTTGTCACTTCAACTTTCAACTGTAAACTGATCCTTCAATTAAAATTTATAGTTTGCAATGTATTGATAAAAGTACAGCATTTCTACATTAAGTTACATTTTTCGGTAATTGTCCACATTCCACAAATGTATCAAAAAGTTTGAAATATTTACTCGCAAATAATCTCAATGTAAAAACAGTCGATGTGAAATTTTCCAGCCAGACATTCAAATCACTGCTGTAAACCCACATATTTCTGAACTGTTTTGTTTGCTTTTTAGGATATCAATACGATACCATTTATATTGTAATCCCAGAGTGAAGCACAGTGTTTCTGTATTCCACTGTATGATCCTTCACACTTATGTTTCCACCCAGCATTAAGAAAGAATGTGGATAAATGCAGGAAGAAAGAGGAGATGCAAATCAAAATCACTATGACTGTCTGGATATGGGGGTGGGGGGGGAGAGACGGGGTGGGGGGGGAGAGACGGGGTGGGGGGGGGGGAGACGGGGTGGGGGGGGGGAGACGGGGTGGGGGGGGGAGACGGGGTGGGGGGGGGGGAGAGACGGGGTGGGGGGGGGGGGGAGAGACGGGGTGGGGGGGGGGGGAGAGACGGGGTGGGGGGGGGGGAGAGACGGGGTGGGGGGGGGGAGAGACGGGGTGGGGGGGGGGAGAGACGGGGTGGGGGGGGGAGAGACGGGGTGGGGGGGGGGGAGAGACGGGGTGGGGGGGGGGAGAGACGGGGTGGGGGGGGGGGAGAGACGGGGTGGGGGGGGGGAGAGACGGGGTGGGGGGGGGGGGAGAGACGGGGTGGGGGGGGGGGGAGAGACGGGGTGGGGGGGGGAGAGACGGGGTGGGGGGGGAGAGACGGGGTGGGGGGGGAGAGACGGGGTGGGGGGAGAGACGGGGTGGGGGGAGAGACGGGGTGGGGGGGGAGACGGGGTGGGGGGGGAGACGGGGTGGGGGGGGGAGACGGGGTGGGGGGGGGGAGACGGGGTGGGGGGGGGAGAGACGGGGTGGGGGGGGGGGAGAGACGGGGTGGGGGGGGGGGAGAGACGGGGTGGGGGGGGGGAGAGACGGGGTGGGGGGGGAGAGACGGGGTGGGGGGGGAGAGACGGGGTGGGGGGGGAGAGACGGGGTGGGGGGGGAGAGACGGGGTGGGGGGGGAGAGACGGGGTGGGGGGGGAGAGACGGGGTGGGGGGGAGAGACGGGGTGGGGGGGGAGAGACGGGGTGGGGGGGGGAGAGACGGGGTGGGGGGGGGAGAGACGGGGTGGGGGGGGAGAGACGGGGTGGGGGGGAGAGACGGGGTGGGGGGGGGAGAGACGGGGTGGGGGGGGGAGAGACGGGGTGGGGGGGGGGAGAGACGGGGTGGGGGGGGGAGAGACGGGGTGGGGGGGGGGAGAGACGGGGTGGGGGGGGGGAGAGACGGGGTGGGGGGGGGAGAGACGGGGTGGGGGGGGGAGAGACGGGGTGGGGGGGGGAGAGACGGGGTGGGGGGGGGAGAGACGGGGTGGGGGGGGGAGAGACGGGGTGGGGGGGGGAGAGACGGGGTGGGGGGGGGAGAGACGGGGTGGGGGGGGGGAGAGACGGGGTGGGGGGGGGAGAGACGGGGTGGGGGGGGGAGAGACGGGGTGGGGGGGGGAGAGACGGGGTGGGGGGGGGAGAGACGGGGTGGGGGGGGGGAGAGACGGGGTGGGGGGGGGAGAGACGGGGTGGGGGGGGAGAGACGGGGTGGGGGGGGAGAGACGGGGTGGGGGGGGGAGAGACGGGGTGGGGGGGGGAGAGACGGGGTGGGGGGGGGAGAGACGGGGTGGGGGGGGGAGAGACGGGGTGGGGGGGGGAGAGACGGGGTGGGGGGGGAGAGACGGGGTGGGGGGGGAGAGACGGGGTGGGGGGGGAGAGACGGGGTGGGGGGGGAGAGACGGGGTGGGGGGGGAGAGACGGGGTGGGGGGGGAGAGACGGGGTGGGGGGGGAGAGACGGGGTGGGGGGGGAGAGACGGGGTGGGGGGGGAGAGACGGGGTGGGGGGGGAGAGACGGGGTGGGGGGGGAGAGACGGGGTGGGGGGGGAGAGACGGGGTGGGGGGGGAGAGACGGGGTGGGGGGGGAGAGACGGGGGGGGGGGGAGAGACGGGGTGGGGGGGGAGAGACGGGGGGGGGGAGAGACGGGGGGGGGAGAGACGGGGGGGGGGAGAGACGGGGGGGGGGGGAGAGACGGGGGGGGGGGGGAGAGACGGGGGGGGGGGGGAGAGACGGGGGGGGGGGAGAGACGGGGGGGGGGGGAGAGACGGGGGGGGGGGGGAGAGACGGGGGGGGGGAGAGACGGGGGGGGGGAGAGACGGGGGGGGGGGGGAGAGACGGGGGGGGGAGAGACGGGGTGGGGGGGGGGGAGAGACGGGGTGGGGGGGGGAGAGACGGGGTGGGGGGGGGAGAGACGGGGTGGGGGGGGGGAGAGACGGGGTGGGGGGGGGGAGAGACGGGGTGGGGGGGGGGGAGAGACGGGGTGGGGGGGGGGAGAGACGGGGTGGGGGGGGAGAGACGGGGTGGGGGGGGAGAGACGGGGGGGGGGGGGAGAGACGGGGGGGGGGGGGAGAGACGGGGGGGGGGGGAGAGACGGGGTGGGGGGGAGAGACGGGGTGGGGGGGAGAGACGGGGTGGGGGGGAGAGACGGGGTGGGGGGGAGAGACGGGGTGGGGGGGAGAGACGGGGTGGGGGGGAGAGACGGGGTGGGGGGGAGAGACGGGGTGGGGGGGAGAGACGGGGTGGGGGGGGAGAGACGGGGTGGGGGGGGGGGAGACGGGGTGGGGGGGGGGGAGACGGGGTGGGGGGGGGGGAGACGGGGTGGGGGGGGGGAGACGGGGTGGGGGGGGGAGACGGGGTGGGGGGGGGGAGACGGGGTGGGGGGGGGGGAGACGGGGTGGGGGGGGGAGACGGGGTGGGGGGGGGAGACGGGGTGGGGGGGGGAGACGGGGTGGGGGGGGGAGACGGGGTGGGGGGGGAGACGGGGTGGGGGGGGGAGACGGGGTGGGGGGGGGAGACGGGGTGGGGGGGGAGAGACGGGGTGGGGGGGAGAGACGGGGTGGGGGGGGAGAGACGGGGTGGGGGGGGAGAGACGGGGTGGGGGGGAGAGACGGGGTGGGGGGGAGAGACGGGGTGGGGGGGAGAGACGGGGTGGGGGGGAGAGACGGGGTGGGGGGGGAGAGACGGGGTGGGGGGGGAGAGACGGGGTGGGGGGGGAGAGACGGGGTGGGGGGGGGAGAGACGGGGTGGGGGGGGGAGAGACGGGGTGGGGGGGGGAGAGACGGGGTGGGGGGGGAGAGACGGGGTGGGGGGGGAGAGACGGGGTGGGGGGGGAGAGACGGGGTGGGGGGGGGAGAGACGGGGTGGGGGGGGAGAGACGGGGTGGGGGGGGAGAGACGGGGTGGGGGGGGAGAGACGGGGTGGGGGGGGAGAGACGGGGTGGGGGGGGGAGAGACGGGGTGGGGGGGGGGAGAGACGGGGTGGGGGGGGGGAGAGACGGGGTGGGGGGGGGGAGAGACGGGGTGGGGGGGGGAGAGACGGGGTGGGGGGGGGGAGAGACGGGGTGGGGGGGGGGAGAGACGGGGTGGGGGGGGGGAGAGACGGGGTGGGGGGGGGGAGAGACGGGGTGGGGGGGGGGAGAGACGGGGTGGGGGGGGGGAGAGACGGGGTGGGGGGGGGGAGAGACGGGGTGGGGGGGGGGAGAGACGGGGTGGGGGGGGAGAGACGGGGTGGGGGGGGGAGAGACGGGGTGGGGGGGGAGAGACGGGGTGGGGGGGGAGAGACGGGGTGGGGGGGGAGAGACGGGGTGGGGGGGGAGAGACGGGGTGGGGGGGGAGAGACGGGGTGGGGGGGGAGAGACGGGGTGGGGGGGGAGAGACGGGGTGGGGGGGGAGAGACGGGGTGGGGGGGGGAGAGACGGGGTGGGGGGGGGAGAGACGGGGTGGGGGGGGGGGAGAGACGGGGTGGGGGGGGAGAGACGGGGTGGGGGGGGAGAGACGGGGTGGGGGGGGGAGAGACGGGGTGGGGGGGGGAGAGACGGGGTGGGGGGGGGAGAGACGGGGTGGGGGGGGGAGACGGGGTGGGGGGGGGGGGGAGACGGGGTGGGGGGGGGGGAGAGACGGGGTGGGGGGGGAGAGAGACGGGGTGGGGGGGGGAGAGACGGGGTGGGGGGGGAGAGAGACAACTCGGAGGTTGGGTAGGGTAGGGAAGTGGGGACAGCGCGGACACCCGCTCCTACAGCCAAGTCCTCTCTCCCTCGTTCACTCACCTTCAGCCGGCCGGCGTCGCAGCCTCCCGGACATTCGCTGCGCTGCGCTGCAGGCGGGCGGGCGGACGGGCTCTGCTCCGGGGCGGGAGGGCGGGCAGCCGGTTACCCCGGACAACTGGCGGAACCGGAAGTGGTGCTGGAAGTGGACAGGGCGAGCGGCCCGGGGTCTGCGCGCCGCCAGCGAGCTGTGGCGCCGCCAGCGTTGACAGGCGGAACTGCAGAGGCTGAAATGTGGTGCAAAACATCAAGTGCTGGAAGGGTGGAGGAGACAGGGAAGGGTCTCTTCCGCCCAGGGACAAGGAAGGGTTTACAGGCAGCATCTGGCATGCAACTTCTTCAGTTTGAAAGATAATTGGATGGGTGGTGGGGACTGGATATTGATTTCTCCAACTTCAAGTAATCCTTGCTTACCTTCTCTCTCCGTCCCTCCATTAGTGTCATTGTCCTGATTAATTTTACTGATTGTATTCCCCGTTGTCACCTACATTTCCTTGATCAACGTCTGCTTTGATCTATCGTGTTTAAGAAGGAACTGCAGATGCTGGAAAATCGAAGGTAGACAAAAATGCTGGAGAAACTCCGCGGGTTTCATCGAACAGCATCTATGGAGCGAAGGAAATGCTTTGATCTATCGATTTCACACCTTACCCTTCCATATCTCTAGGCTCCTCTCCGTCTGCAGAAGGCTCTCGCCCCAGAAGACTCTCAGTCTGCAGAAGGGTCTCGCCTCGAAACGTCAACCATTCCTTCTTCAATGAGATGCTGCCTGTGCCGCTGTTATTCCAGCATTTTGTGGCTATGGTTATTTTCAGTTTCTTCCTACAAAACCGAAGAACAGTCTTGGAGATCTGAGTGTGGGAGGAAACCGAAGATCGGGGAGAACGTACAAACTCCGCACAGACAGCACCCGTAGTCAGGTTCGAAAACCGGTCTCCGGTGCTGCGTTCGCTGAAAGGCAGCAACAAAGGCTGCGCCACCGTTACTGTCTCGGGGACCTCTAGACGACCCTCACCAATATTTTGTGCCCTTTGCTACTCCACCATACAGATTCCATTTCATGATTTCTTGAACATCTTGAACTTCCTCATCATCGCACTGTTTTCTTGCTTTATTAATAACACCACTCCATCCTTTATTAATAACACCACCTATACTTGTATTTGTGCAATGACATTAAACTTGAATTGAATTCAGCTCCTATGTCTAATGACCTATGATAATTATTAGAAACAAATCAGTGCAGGAATACTCTATATATGTCGCAGTAACGCCACCTGGAATGGTTCCTGTGGTTGTTGATTGTCATATTTAAGGGGTTTTGATGATCTGCTCGTTTATCTTGGGGGGGGGGGGAGTTGAATTTGAAATTGGTTGCATTGGAACCACAAGTCACAAAGTACACGTGTCGTGTCAGCGATGACTCAATTGCAGCTGTCCAATTTCTGAATCAGAAAAGTGCGGTTTTAAATTATTTCCTTCCGAGTGCAACGTCCCCCCTCCCCCCCCCCCCCCCCCCGGGAGAATACTGCGGCTACTTGTTGTTTGTGAAGTCTGTTTTAGGTCTGCAGTTGTTTGATTTTTTGCAGAGTTACTCCAGCATTTCGTGACTACGTTCCTGTGTAAGGTCACCGATTCCTTCTCTCCAGAGATGCTGCCCTGTCCCGCTGAGTTACTCCAGCATGTTGTGTCCAAAGATACTATCTTTGGTTGTGTCTATCTTCGTGTCTGCAATCGCTGGCCGGCATGGACCCGACGGGCCGAAGGGCCTGTTGCCACGCTGTGTTCCCGAACCAAACGAGGAGGATTGTGATTGGCTGCGTTGGCCTAATGGGCGTACCTACCCCGCAGGCTCGGCCTATCGGAGCTCAGAGGACAGGCAGCGTTTGTTACCCGCCGCACGATTGGAGAAAGAAATGTGTCCGGCGCTGGGATTGGCCGCTGCGTGGACCGCCCCCCCATTGGGCGGGCCAGGTGGAGCGGAGGTCTGGGATTGGCTGTTGATGGGCCGGAGCGGAGCGATTGGCCGTGCCGGTGGCGGGAAGCCGGGAAGGGGCGGCGGTTGGATCGGCCGCGCGCCGGTGGCGGGAAGGGGCGGCGGTTGGAGGAGGCTGCCGGTTGGAGATGGAGTTCAGGCACGGGAACCGCAAGAACAGCAGGCCCAGCAGGCCCAGCAAGCCCAGCAAGCCCAGCAGGCCGCTCTGCCCGCTCGCACTCGTCTATCCCTTCCCTCTGCAGCTCTACCCGCTGCCGCCCCAGGGCGCCGTCTCCCTGCAGCAGTTCGAGAGCCTGGCCGTGGCGAGGCTGAAGCGTAAGAAGGCCCGGTGCCTCCGATAGAGGGGAGAAGGAGGAGGGGGAGAGTTTGAGTTGAGGATAGATAGATGGAGGGAGTTGGGGAGAGATAGAGGGAGAGAGGAGGGAGATGGACTAGGGGTTGGGGAGATGGAGGGAGTTGTGGCGATGGAGGGAGAGAGGAGGAGGAGGGAGGGAGAGAGTTGAGGATAGATGGAGGGAGTTGGGGAGAGGTGGAAGGAGAGAGGAAGGAGATGGACTAGGGGTTGGGGAGATGGAATGAGAGAGGAGGGAGTTGGGAAGATGGAGGGAGGGAGAGAGGAGGAGGAGGGAGAGAGTTGAGGATAGATGGAGGGAGTTGGGGAGAGGTGGAAGGAGAGAGGAGGGATTGGGGTGTTGGAGTGAGAGAGGAGGGAGTTGGGGAGATACATAGAAACATATAAAACAGGTGCAGGGGGAGGCCATTCGGCCCTTCGAGCCAGCACCGCCATTCAATGTGATCATGGCTGATCGTCCTCAATCAATAACCCGTGCCTGCCTTCTCCCCATATCCCTTGACTCCACCAGTCCCCAGATCTCTATCTATCTGGAGGGAGTTGGGGAGAGGGAGGGAAGGAAAGGGGAGTGTGAGGAGAAGGGGGGAGGATATGAAAGGGTGAAGAGTATGAGTACGAAGTCTGTAAATAGTACTAGAAAGCTGTAAAGCGGTGCAATTGTTTATTTCATCTGAACAGGGAATTTCATTGCACCATGTTCTTTATGATAGTAAACTAATCTGATCACCAGGTGGACTAAGTGCACAAAGAAGTACAACGTGGCTGAAATGAAAACGGATGCCAATAACATGTACTTGCAGTTTTGCTGTTGCGACTGAATCTTCCTGTGTTGGACAGTTGAAGGGTCCTGTTTCTTTTCAATTTTTATGAACATCCATCATACGGTTGTTGACTCAAATCAGTTTTGTATCTGTGATTAGTTAACCAGTTCGGATTGCTGTTTTGACTACGAAACTTCAGATCTATCATAAACTAGCACAGAAAGGTGGTGTAATGGTACAGAACTAATTGGAATTATTTTTTCCCCTCTCCTAGTTCTCAAGAGTATAGAAACTATTGGCATTAGCTATGCCAGGGGATCTGAGAACTATAACAAGAAACTGGAGGCCGAACTTCGAAAGCTGAAGTTTCCTTACAGAGTAAGCTTTTGCACTCTGATATGTATATGAAACAAATGCCGTTTTGTTAAATTTCCAAGATTTTTGTTCCCTCTTTTACCCTTGGGTCAAAATCAAGAATGCTCGCCACCCTGGACAAGCTATGCGGCTCATAATTCCTATAATGTTTCTCCAAAAGTGCTGTATGGTACATCTGTCTTGTCATTTCTAATTTGTCCAACCATCTGTCGATCAAGACCCCCCCTCACCTGTGCCCAGCTTTCTTCCTCTCCCCCACTGCAATGCGTCTGAAGAAGAGTCCTGACCCGACACCTCACCTATCCATGTTCTCCAGAGGGGCTGCCTGACTCACTCAGTTACTTCACCACATTGTGTCCTACTGTCTCTCCATTTCGCTTGTCTCTTTTCTCTTGGCATTAGCCTTTTAAAGGTTAATTTAGGAGGCAGCGGAGACCTTCAGGTGAATCACCAATTCAGTGTCCCTCCAACCTATGCTATTGTTGAATAATGTGGAACAATGTACCTTAGAAAGTTTACCACCAGGATATTTGCCATAATTTTTAGATCAATGCCTTCAGAAAAGAGTGATAAATGAAGATAGTTGTAAATGCCTTTTTGTCAAATTGACAATAAGATGGACACAAAATGCTGGAGTACCTCAGCAGGTCAGGCCATTCAGACTTTTTACCAGCATCTGTAGTTCCTTTGTACGCATTTAACTGAGGCATGTTCTCTGGCCCATGTCCCCATTCTGCTGATAACATCCATATTGAATTTTACTCTGCCTGCCAGGACCACTGTCACAAAGCTCTTCCATGGGCTGTAGTTGATGCCAGTGCCTTGAGGCAGGACTTTGTGTAAATGCTTTTGATGGTGGGGAGGGCTATGTCTGTGATGGACTGGGCTGTATCTACCACTCTGCAGCCTTGGTGGCAACGTTTGTCACCTTACTTTACCTAGCCCTCTCAGCAAATCCTCTGTACAGATGTGTCGGCTGTCTTAAAACACTATTCAAAAACCAATTGTCGATGGGGGAAAGGAACTTGAGAGCATCAGACCCCCAATAACAAAGTTTCTTTCCTCTCAGATTTTATCAAAAATAAAAGTTATTTTAATTGTAGTAAGTTTACTGTTGTCACTTCAAGCCAAAAGTATCAAGGACTGTATGTTGCATTGTTTACTAACGTTTCATTGCACGTGTCAATGGAAGTGTTTGTTTGTCAATTTCAATTACTTTATGCGGTTAAAGTAGCAGCTCTGTTTTTAAGAGACAATGGTGTCTGCTGTTTTCTTTTGCAAGACAGCTCTTTTCTAATTAATTTCCAAAACAACTTTTGAGTAACATGCCTAACCCCAATAGGAATTGCGTTATAACCCATTCAGCCTACATAATACAAGTAGCATTCCCAAATTCCTCACTCATGTTATATTTGCGGTGCGGAAATGCATGTTATATCAACTACCTGTATCATGTTAGGAAAGGTTTAACTAAATGTGGAAGCTAAAGTCACGAGTTCAAGAATTGATAATATTGCAGATGTATCGGGTACATATGAAAACACATGTTAAAAAAAAAAACAAAAACACACGCACGCGCACACACGTACATTTATTTTACATTGTAGAGGAACACTGACTTTATTTAGTTGAGTATAAGTTACCTAGGTGGAATGGTGTGTGACAAACCTATTCTACAGATTGATGGCTCAAGCTGATGCATCAGGCTACCACACTTTACCAGGTAATTTGATAATAGAAGGCCTTTGTTTTAAGAATATTTGCACTAAAATAATTCCTCTCCACAGGGAATGGTTTTGGAATGGGGTGCCTGATAGTGGGGCAGCACAGCGGCGCAGAGGTAGAGTTGCTGCCTTATCACACGAGAGACCCAGGTTTGATCCAGACCATGGATGCGGCCTGTGGAGTTAGTACGTTCTCCCTGTGACCACATGGGTTTTCTCAGGATGCTCCAGTTTCCTCCCACATTCCATAGAAGTGCAGTTTTGTAGGTTAATTGTCTTCTGTAAATTGCCCCTAGAATGTAAGATGCAAAACTGGGATAACATGGATGTAGTTTGAATGGGTGATTTGTGGGCCGAAGGGTCTGTTTCCATGCTGTATTTAAACTAAACCAAAAAAATGAAATCAGTAATGTGTAAGGGGAATGAATACACTTTACATACATGCTTGTCGTTTCTTGTGATTGAATCTTTACATATTTCATTTATATTTAAATCCATCTATGCTTTCTCTCTATGCTTTCTAGCTACCCTTTATTCTGTAACCTTGGTACGTTGGCCTGATGTCTTGTTAATGTAAAATGCTTTCTTTATCTTTCTGCATCCATCAGGTTTACAGCGATGAGAAGATGGATGAATATGAAATGAGGAGGAAAGATCACATCTCTCATTTCATACTGCGTCTTGCTTACTGCCAGTCGTAAGTACATCGTGAACTTTCATGTGGAATCTGCGGAACCAGTTTGAAGTTGTTTTGTTATGTGATGATTCAAGGTCAGTTTATTGTCGCATGTACCAATTAAGGCACAGTGAGATTTGAGTTACCATGCAGCTGAACTAAGTGAAAAGCAACAAGACACAGAACCACATTAAAGTTAACATAAACATCGATCACAGTGGATTCCCCATTCCTCACTGTGATGGAAGGCAATAAACTTCAATCTTCTCTCTGTTTGTCCTCCCGCGGTCGTAGCAGTCAAACCATCCGCAGTCGGGGTGGTCAAAGCCCCCGTTGGGGTGATTGGAACTCCCGCGTTGGGGCAGTTGAAACTCTCTCCGATGGCATGGAGTTCCCGAGTCGGCCTCTTACCAGAGACCGCGGGCTTCACGATATTAAAGTCCACAGGCCCCACGGTTGGAGCTTCGATCCCCGACAAAGGGATCACAAGCTCTGAGATTTTAAAGTCGCGCAGACTCCTGCGGCTTGGGGCACCCGTCAGTCTCCAGGAAAGGCTGCCAACAAGATGTTAGGCCGCAGTGGGGATGGAGATACGATACAGAAAAAAAATCACATCTCTGTCGAGGTAAGAGATTGGAAAAAACGTTTCCCCCTCCCACCCCCACATAAAACAAACCAAGGACCACTAAAACATACTTTTAACACATACTAAAAATAACAAAAAGAGAGGACGGACAGACTGTTGGCGCGGCAGCCACTGCTGGTGGCGCCACACGGTGTCAGTATTTCAATAATATTCAGACTTTTGCACTTCCTCCATTAAGCGTTTAGTATTTTGCATTTAGTACAGACATGACAATCTGTTATTTTGATATTACAAGAGTCATATGCCGCAGATAGAACTGAAATTCTTACTTGCTGCAGCACAACAGAATATGTACAGCTGGAGAAGTTCAAGAGAATCCTCTTAGACATACCAAATCAATGAGCATCTATATACCTATAAAAGCCACAACTAGTATGTATGTATACGTGTGTATGTATTTTTCTACCTTCGTCAAAACGCTATGTGCTAGCGCTCAAATTTTCACAGACGGTTAATAACATTTTTCTGCTCGACAAAATAAACTGCTTCCCTTCACATTTTATGCGATATTTAATGTTATACAGTTTTAAAAATACCCGAAACCAGCTTTTAAACTCCTTTCAACCCGCTTCCAAACGACTTTCAACCTGCTTCGAGTGACGTCACTATGCCCCGCAAGAGGGGGTGGGCGGTAAGTTTGTACAAAGGAATTCAATCTCTCTTGCAGACCAGCTGCTGATAAAGTTATTCAAGGTCATTCCCCAACTTCACATTCCTGACAACAGCTCAAAAACCATAGAGACTTCAATGCACATAGTTCTGAAATTTGCTCTGAGCAAGAGAAGGACCAAAATTGCAAAGCCATAAAGTTATGCCTTCCCTTCTGCAACCCAACATCAGCAGGGCTGGATGTTGAGTTTAATCCTGTGAATCACGCCTGATTTCACTGTGCTGGGTATTATAGTTTAATATAAGAGCCCCTCCCTCCCTCCCACACTTTTCCCATCGAGGACCAATCTCGAAGGACTCAACGGGTATTGAACTGTGTGAATAGTAAGGTTGCACAATATGCTTTGAAAGTAATACGTCCAACTCTCAACACCGTGGTAAAGGAATTCAATCCCACTTACAGACCAGCTATGGCGTTTAAATCTTTCTCACCGCCCCTCCATCCTTCCCTCCCATAACACGGTGCTCATTCCTCACCGCCCCTCTCTCCTCCATCCCACAGCACGGCGCTCCCACCTCACCGTCCCCCCTCCCTCCCTCCCTCCCACACACACACTTTCATCGCGGACCAAATATGCTTTGAAAGTAATACGACCAACTCTCAATACCGTGGTAAAGGAATTCAATCCCACTTACAGACCAGCTGTTGATAAAGTTATTCAATGTCATTCTCCAACTTGACATTCCTGACACAGCTCAGAAACCATAGAGACTTAGAAACATAGAAAATAGGTGCAGGAGTAGGCCATTCGGCCCTTCAAGCCTGCTCCGCCATTCAATATGATCATGGCTGATCATCCAACTCGGTATCCTGTACCTGCCTTCTCTCCATACCCCCTGATCCCTTTAGCCACAAGGGCCACATCTAACTCCCTCTTAAATATAGCCAATGAACTGACCTCAACTTCCTTCTGTGGCAGAGAATTCCAGAGACTCGCCACTCTCTGTGTGAAAAATGTTTTCCTCATCTCGGTCCTAAAGGAATTCCCCCTTATCCTTAGACTGTGACCCCTTGTTCTGGACCTCCCCAACATCGGGAACAATCTTCCTGCATCTAGCCTGTCCAACCCCTTAAGAATTTTGTACGTTTCTATAAGATCCCCCCTCAGTCTTCTAAATTCTAGCGAGTACAAGCCGAGTCTATCCAGTTTTTCCTCATATGAAAGTCCATCTTCAATGCATATAGTTCTGAAATTTGCTCTGAGCAAGAGAGGGCCCCATATTGCAAAGCCATGAAGTTATCCCTTCCACCCCACATCCCCCAGTTGCACGCCCAGCAATAGCCTGACGTAAGTGTTTTTATTGTCCAAGTACTCCAGTGCGACGTGGAGAGCCAGTGAGATCGCATCCTTCGTTGACCTGTTGTGACGGTAGGCAAACTGTAATGGGTCGAGGTTTTTGTTGAGTTAGAAGTTGATATCCACCATAACTAACCTCTCAAAGCACTTCATCACCACAGACGTTGGTGCCACTGGTTGATAGTCATTGAGGCACGTCACCTTACTCTTCTTGGGCACTGGTATTATTGATGCCCTCTTAAAGCAGGAGGGAACCTCAGACCTCAGTAGTGAGAGGTTGAAAATGTCAGCAAAAACACCAGCCAGTTGATCTGCAGAGGTTTTGAGAACTCGACCGGGTATGCCATCAGGTCCAGGCGCTTTCTGAGGGTTTACACTCCGGTGCTGCAGGCAACATGTCGGTGGTGGTTTGGGAGTGATTCCTTTCAGGTTGACCTTGTTGAAGTCCCCGGCTATGGTGGTAAACGGTTCGGGTTATGCTGTCTGGTGCTTGTTGATCACGGTGTGCAGCTCCTCCAATGCCATACGGACGTTTGCCTGGGGTGGGATGTAGACCATGGTCAGGATGATGGAGGTGAATTCCCTCGAGTGGTAGAAGGGACGGCACTTCACCGCCAGATGTTTCACATGCGGAGAGCAGGAGTTAGACTGTATTGCCACGTCTGAGCACCATGAGGCAGACGCCCCCTCCTCTCCCTTTCCCAGATGCCTGCGTTCGGTCCATACGATGGATGGAGAAACCTTCAGGCTGGATGGAGAAACCTTCAGGCTGGATGGCTAAATCTGGGGAGCTGGGGGTGAGCCATGTCTCTGTGAAACATGTGAACATTCCCTCAGCTCCCTTTGATAAAGCAGCCTTGACCTTAAGTCCACTTTATTTTCCAGTGATTGTACATTGGCTAGTAGGATGGTAGGGAGATGGGGTCGTAGTCCCCTGCTTTTCAGTCTGACGTCCTGCCCGCCAGCCATGTTTCCGGACACCATGGAGGCCTCTCTGGTGTTTCCTGGTACAGTTCCTGCGGAACTTACTGTTCCTGCGATTCTCTTCCAGGTCGGGAATTCCCCTGCGATCGGGAATTCCCTTACAGTCGGCAGCTCCATTGCTGCCGGTAGATCGCAATAGTTTAAATGCATTGGCAGCTTGTCAGTTGCATCGCTGGTTTCTGCTGTTTCTTTTATACAGGTAATCTGAGAACTACTGTATTTGATGATTTTCAGCTGAAGGGAATATGAAAGACTATTGCAATAATTTAAACATCGTGGTTTGCACTGTAAGCAAAAGTTTTAAAAAAATTACAAATGCTGAAAATCTGAACTAAAGTGGAAAGTGCTGGAAACACTTAATTTTGTTGGCAGAGAGAGTGACAGTTATCATTTAAGATTGAAAACTCCAGTAACTGTGAAAGTGAAAATGAATTTGTTTCAAATTACAGAGGGGGGCAGGGGATGGATGGAACAAAGGCAATATCTCTGGTGTGGTGGGTACAGGGATGCTATGCTGATAAACTTCATACACAAGTTAATGAGTGTAGTTTGAACACAAATGAGCAAATAAAGGTCGTGAAATGCTGTAGGAAATGCTTAGCGGAGAGGAAAAGCTGACAATTACATGACCTGCAGTAGATGTGGCCAGTTAAACAGACAAACAGAATGTGAATTATCTGATGTTTTTTAATTTGATAGTGAGTCAGGAAGACTGTATCGTCATCAGATGGAAGATGGAGTGTGGTTCATCAAATTTGGGTTGGACCATTATCAAATTGTGAGAGAAAAGATGATTAAAATGATGGAGCAGGAAGTACATGGTCAGTGCTGTGGACTGAATGCTCAGTGAATTATTCACCCAACCTGTGTTTGGTTTCTCCAACGTCGAGGGGACCATGTTATGAATACCGAATGCTCGGTGGGAAGAAGGTGTTGGCAAACTCGCTTCATCTGCAAGGACTATTTGGGTCCCTCAGTGAAGGGAAAGCAAGAGTTGAAGGATAGGTGTTGCACTTCCTGTAGAGACTTGAGAAAGTGTCATGAGAATGGGAGTGGTTGGTGGAGATGGAAGAATTGAGACAGCAGTCCCCTTGTAATGCTGAATTAGGGGGTGAGGGTGTATGTAGTGATGGATTTTTGTTGGAATTTGGGGAGAGGAATGGTGCGATTGTGGAGGCAGCTGGGATGGAAACAGAACCAGGCAAGAAGGAGAATATGTGTAGATAGATGGAGGGGCACTGGGTAGGCTGTTTTTTTTAAAGGAAGAGACAGAGGGGCCTCAGACTAATCTGGTGTGGGTTAGAGATATGGAGAGTTTATATTGTCCATGAGAAAGATGAGCTGGTTGCGACAAGTGAATTAGAAAATGTCAAAGTGGTGGAGGTACGCCAGAGATGTCACGGACGCAAATGGGAATCAACTGGATAAGCGGAAGAAGTGTCTAGTTAGTGATGGATGAAATAAACTCAGTGTGAGGAGCAGGCTGAAACAGTGGATCTGCTGGACAGTCCTGTTTGTAGATCTTGGCCAGGAGGTAGAAGTAAGAGAATTAAAAAAAAACACAAGGTCTGTGAATCAATGTGCTGTTCAATCTTTCACCACCTGAGGGTGCAATTGGACCATATTTTGGGGCCAGTTTCGACTGCGTTCTGTTTTTGCTGTTTTTAAGCCAATGTACTATTGGAGACTAACTATTTAAATCTGGTGATGCATTAGATCAGAGTGGGTTGCATGATGCAGACCCAGGGGATTGGAATTCACTGCAAGATAAATAAATCATCATTTTTAAACAGACGTTGTTGTGAAATATGTACACAGTAGAGAGCATGCTGACCGGTTGCATCGTGGCTTGGTTCTTGGTTCTTCTTGGTTCTTGGTTACTTGGTCCTCCAAAATATTCCAACTGGAATTTAAACTGGAGGTGGTGAAGGGAGGGGTTTAGCCAGAGAGGGTTATTGGGAAGAAAGTGCCACTTTAAATTTAGTTGCATCTAGCTGGGCAACCGTGGCTTGGTGGAGATTATTCCATGCTTTAACAGTGCGTGGAAAGAATGAATTGCTGTACACATCTGTCTTTGAGGCTGGGACCACAAATTGGATCGAATGCCCTCGTCTGCTCCTAATTGGTTTGGGGTTGGTGTAGGCCTTGTGATCTATGTCTAGCTGACCATTTAACATTTTGTAAAAACAGGTCAAACGGTGAGCTTCACGTCCACCTTGGAGAGGGTTCGGCAACTTGAGCACCCTGGAGAGGAAAATACTACAAAAAGTAGTAAACACTGCCCAGTCCATCATCGGCTCTGACCTCCCTTCCATCGAGGGGATCTATCGCAGTCGCTGCCTCAAAAAGGCTAACAGTATCATCAAGGACCCACACCATCCTGGCCACACACTCATAGAAAACATAGAAAAATAGGTGCAGGAGTAGGCCATTCGGCCCTTCGAGCCTGCACCGCCATTCAATATGATCATGGCTGATCATCCAACTCGGTATCCCGTACCTGCCTTCTCTCCATACCCCCTGATCCCTTTAGCCTCAAGAGCCACATCCAACTCCCTCTTGAATATGGCCAATGAACTGGCCTCAATGACATTCTGTGGCAGAGAATTCCAGAGACTCGCCACTCTCTGTGTAAAGAATGTTTCCCTCATCTCAGTCCTAAAGGAATTCCCCCTTATCCTTAGACTGTGACCCCTTGTTCTGGACTCCCCCAACATTGGGAACAATCTTCCTGCATCTAGCTTGTCCAACCCCTTAAGAATGTTGTAAGTTTTTATAAGATCCCCCCTCAATCTTCTAAATTCCAGTGAGTACAAGCAGAGTCTATCCAGTCTTTCTTCATATGAAAGTCCCGACATCCCAGGAATCAGTCTGGTGAACCTTCTCTGAACCCCCTCTATGGCAAGAATGTCTTTCCTCAGATTTGGAGACCAAAACTGTATGCAATACTCCAGGTGTGGTCTCACCAAAACCCTGTACAACTGCAGTAGAACCTCCCTGCTCCTGTACTCAAATCCTTTCGCTATGAATGCTAATGTACCATTTGCTTTCTTTACTGCCTGCTGCACCTGCATGCCTACTTTCAATGACTGGTGTACCATGACACCCAGGTCTCGTTGCATCTCCCCTTTTCCTAATCTGCCACCATTCAGATAATAGTCTACCCTCATGGTTTTGCCACCAGTGGATAACCTCATATTTATCCACATTATACTGCATCTGCCATGCATCTGCCCATTCACTCAGCCTATCCAAATCGCCCTGCAGCCTCCTAGCATCCTTCTCACACCTAACTATACCCCCCAGCTTGGTGTCATCTGCAAATTTGGAGATGTTGAATTCAATTCCCTCGTCCAAATCATTAATGTATATTGTAAATAGCTGGGGTCCCAGCACTGAGCCTTGCGGTACCCCACTACTCACTGCCTGCCATTCTGAAAAGGTCCCTACCCTACCTTACTCCTACCCTTTGCTTCCTGTCTGCCAGCCAGTTCTCTATCCACATCAATATTGAACCACCAATACCGTGTGCTTTAAGTTTATATACTAATCTCTTATGTGGGACCTTGTCGAAAGCCTTCTGAAAGTTCAGATATAACACATCCACTAGTTTTCCCTCATCTCCCTGCTACCTTCAGGTAGAAGGTACAGGAGCCTGAAGACTGCAACGACCAGGTTCAGGAATAGCTACTTCCCCACAGCCATCAAGCTATTAAACTTAGCTCGGACAAAACTCTGAACATTAATAGCCCTTTATCAGTTTATTTATTCGCGTGTATATATTTATATAATGGTATATGGACACACTGATCTGTTTTGTAGTCAATGCCTACTATGCTCTGTTGTGCTGAAGCAAAGCAAGAATTCCATTGTCCTATCAGGGACACATGACAATAAACTCTTGAATAGTGAATCTTGTAATGTTATGGATAGTTCTCATGATGCTTCAGCAAAGTCGTCAAAAGCTGTGCCATGTTCTATTCTTTTAGAATCAGTCTCTAGCTTTTTGACTTGAGTTGGCTGTTGCTCCAGCAGCATCATGATGTTAATATCTCATTCTTGTTTGTGGAATGCCCCATTGCCTTAGTGCCCCTTATCCTCATAACATCCTCTTAACGCATCGTCATCTTTAAAAACTCAAATGTAGTTCTGGCCGTTTGTATCTTCTCAGTTTTCTTGGTTGCACCATTTTCAGCTGCTATTCCTGCTGCATAGGGATCCTCTCTCCAATTAACATTCGTCCTACTGAGAGTCTCATGACAGTCCACGATTTTGAGCAGTTCCTTTTGGTCATATATAAGCACCTGTGGTGTGCTCTTACTTTGATACTGGCGTTTGATAAATTCAAGGTCTTAATTCTCGTGGTGTATTTTGGGGACTGTTCTTGCAGCAAGCAACCTCTGCCATTGTGGCAACTCCGCAGGAATCACAGTGCAAGTCGTCTTGCACCATTTAGTATGTTTAGTCATGCACCATTTTTTTTTCTGCCCTGCTTGTATTGAGCAAACAAATGCTCATTGAGCTGAATGAACTAGGCAGGTCAGGTAGCAACTGTGGAGGCAAATAGATACTAAACGTTTTGGATTGAGTCCCTGCATGAGAATCGAGAGTGTAGAGGAGAGAAGGAGAACCAGCGTAATTAGGCGAGAGGGAGGGTGCGGCAGGAGGTGGCAGGCGGTAGGTGGATCCAGGTGAGGAGGGACTGATGGAGCCAGGTGGGAGGGGGGGGGGGAGATGAAGCTGGGAGACTATGGCTGGTGGTTGAAGGGTAGAGACGGATAAGGAGAAAAGGAGGTAGATGGAGCTGGAGTGGACGAGAGAGGTAGAAGCAGTGCTAAGTTGCTGAATTCCTCCAGCAGTAAGTATTTTGCTCACGTTTACAGCGTCTGCAATCTCTTACAGTATGCTCATCTTTTTTTGTACCAAATGGTGTAGGGCCTTGTGTTTTATCTTCTTGTACTGTGAATGACTGAATGTCTCCCACACAAGTGAGAAGCATGAGTCGTCTTGGCTATGTCAGTGACTTCTGCTGAATTGTCAGGCAGTGACTTGACTGTAGGAGCGCAATTAAAATTGGCAAGGTGCACGATGCAGGAATTCCAAAAGAATTCAAACAAAATAATGCAGGTGCTGGAAGTCTGAAATACAATTAGAGAATAGTGGAAACATTCAGTAGGTCTCCAGCCGTGAGAGGAGAAAAAGAGTCAAGTTTCAGGTCAAAGATGTTCAGATGTTCGGTGGCACAGTGGCGGAGTGATAGGGCTGCTGCGTTACAGCACCAGAGACCCAGGTTTGATCCTGACAACGGGTGTCCTTTGTAAGGAGTTTGTATGTTCTACCTGTGATCCTGTGGGTTTTCTCCGGTTTCCACCCACATTCCAAAGATATGCGGGCTGGTAGGTTAATTGGCTTTTGTAAGTTTTTCCTAGTGTACACAATAGTGTTGGTGTACGCCATGATTGCTGTCATGCCCGGTCTCAGTGAGCTGAAGGGCTTGTTTCCATGATGTATCTGCATCTAAACTGTGAACTGTTTCTCGCTCTACATTGTTTTCAGCAATTTTTGTTTATATTTGAGATTTTTGAGAGTAGTAGGACAGCGGGTGCCAAAACAGTAGCAAAGCTACAGAGAGCTTTGGAAACTGGTGAGAATTTTTAAATTGGCTTGGATGTTGGGGTTGGCTTGCTCTGGCAGAAGATGAAAGTTCTCTGCTGTTTGAGTGGATAAATAGGGCGGCACAGTGGTGTAGCTAGTTTAATTGCTGCCCACAGCCTCCCGCGTTCAGTCCGGACCTGCGGTGCAGTCTGTGTGGGCTGACTAAGTTAATTCTTTTGAGCACATGCGTTTCTTCCAGGTGCTCCCATTTTCTCCACACCCCAAAGATATGTGGGTTGGTAGGTTAAGTGGCAACTTCAAATTATCCCTGGTGTGTCGATGAGTGGTGGTATCTTGGGGGGGGGGGGGGGGGGGGGGAGGGATTGACAGGGGTTTGGGGAGAATTAAGTGGGGTAAGTGCAGGATGGGTCGTGCATGATGCTCAACACTGACATGATGGTTTGAAAGGCCTGTTTGCATGCAGTGTGACCCTGGTCCTCCTGCTGCAATCGACCATAAACCATGTGTCAGATGTGGAACCTAACAATAGCTCAGGTTGAGAATTTCAGTGGTATTTTGCTCATGTTCAATGTGTCAACCTGCACAGAGTCATACAATGTGGAAATGAGCCCTTCGGCCAAACTTGCCCACACCGATCAACATGCCCCATCTACACTTGTCCCACCTGCCTGTGTTCGGCCCATATCCCTCTAAATCAATCCTATCCATGTACCTGTCTAAATGTTTCTTAAACATTTCGATAGTACCTGCCCCCACTACCTCCTCCGGCCAGGACTTATGTCCTCTGGTTCTCGATTCCCTTACTCTGGGCAAGTGACTGTGTGTCTCACTGATCTATTCCTCTCATGATTTGTACACTTCTAAGATCATCGCTCATCCTCCTGCAGACCAAGGAATAGAGTTCTAGCCTGTTCAACCTCTCCTTGTAGCACAGGCCCTCGAGTCCTGGTAACTTCCTCGTAAATCTTCTCTGCACCCTTTCCAACTTGAGACTGACTAAAACGTGAGCATTTTTTCCCCGTTTAATATGTGAATTTCTGGAAGTGCATTTCATGAAGGGAGTGTCCTATTTATCATGTGGGATTGGTTACTTTATACCTAAAGCTCTGTGATCTTATACTAGCTGTGATTCAATTCTCTTTATTTTCCCCCATCACCTTCTGTCATATCTTTAGGGAAGACTTGAGGCGATGGTTTATTCAGCAAGAATTGGACTTATTCCGTTTCCGATTTGGTGAGCTACATGACAAACAGCAAGAGTTCCTCGAAGAAAATGGATTGGAGTATCGCGCTGTGAGTAGCTGCTCAGTTTCACTTGGATGTATGCTGTCTCTTCAAATTAAGTTTTAATTTGTTTTTTTCTGTCCCCTGTGAAGAAGCTGCAGTGGCAAAGCTGTGGTTTATTTAAGCCATGTAGAAACAAGGAACTGCGGATGCTTGTTTGCAGAACAAGAGACAAAGTGCTGGAGTAACTCAATGGGTCAGGTACATCATGGATAGGTGACGCTTTGGGTCGGGACCCTTCAGACTCGAGTGATGTGTGTAAGGATCCAACCCGAAACGTCACCTATCCATGTTCTTCAGACATGGCAGCCTGACCTGCTGAGTTACTCCAGCACTTTGTGCCGTGTTTATTTAAGTAAGGCAGTGTACAACATCCAAGTGTACCTTTCTACTTCTGATGCTTCATTGTTTTTCATTGAACGATTGACCCTGAACACTGTGTTCAGTTGGCTTTTCAGATTCAGATTCAAACTTTAATGTCATTGTGCAGTGTACAAGTACAGAGACAACAAAATGCAGTTAGCATCTCACCCAGAAGTGCGAACACAGAATAATGGAACAGTAAAATATATATATATGTATATACAATAGCAGTAGTACAAATTTTGGGGGGGGGGGGGGGAGATCAGTCATTGGGGGAATGAGTGTCGGGGGGGGGGGGGGGGTGACAGGCAATCACCAAGGTGCCGAGTTAAGGAGGGTAACAGCCGCAGGGAAGAAGCTGTTCCTGAACCTGCTGGTCCAGCAACGGAGGGACCTGTAGCGCCTCCCAGATGGGAGGAGGGTAAACAGTCTGTGGCTGGGGTGAGACCAGTCTTTGACGATGCTGTGCGCCCTTCGCAGACATCGCTTGCTATGGACAGACTCAATGGAGGGGAGTGAGGAACCGGTGATGCGTTGGGCAGTTTTCACCACCCACTGCAGTGCTTTCCGGTCGGAGACAGAGCAGTTGCCATACCATACTGTGATATAGTTAGTCAGGATGCTCTCGATGGTGCAGCGGTAGATGTTCACCAGAATCTGAGGAGACAGATGGACCTTCTTTAGTCAGGAAGAAGAGACGCTGGTGAGCCTTCATGACCAGTGTAGAGTTATTGTGGGTCCAAGAGAGGTCATCAGAGATGTTGACCCCCAGAAACCTGAAACTGGAAACGCGTTCCACCTCCGTCCCGTTAATATGGATGGGGGTGTGCGTGCAGCCCCTTGACCTTCTGTAGTCCACAATATGCTTCTTGGTCTTCTTGGAGTTAAAGGCCAGGTTGTTGTCAGCGAACCATGCTGCTAGGAGCTGAACCTCCTTCCGACTCATCGTTGTCGCTGATGAGGCCAATCACCGTTGTGTCATCTGCATACTTGATGATGGTGTTAGTACCATGTACAGGTGTGCAGTTGTAGGTGAAGAGGGAGTAGAGGAGAGGGCTCAGCACGCAGCCCCGGTGTTCAGGGTGAGGGTTGAAGAGGTGTGGTTGTCTGACCTAACAGACTGGGATCTGTTGGTTAGAAAGTCCAGAATCCAGTTGCAGATGGAGGGGTCGATGCCCAGGTCGCTGAGTTTGGTGATCAATTTTGAGGGGATAATGGTGTTAACCATTATGTAACCAGACTGATTCCTGGGATGTCAGGACTTTCATATGAGGAAAGATTGGATAGACTCGGTTTGTACTCGATGGAATTTAGAAGATTGAGGGGGGATCTTATAGAAACCTACAAAATTCTTAAGGGGTTGGACAAGCTAGATGCTGGAAGATTGTTCCCGATGTTGGGGGAGTCCAGAACAAGGGGTCACAGTCTAAGGATAAGGGGGAATTCCTTTAGGACCGAAATGAGGAAAACATTCTTTACACAGAGAGTGGTGAGTCTCTGGAATTCTCTGCCACAGAAGGTAGTTGAGGCCAGTTCATTGGCTATATTTAAGAGGGCGTTAGATGTGGCACTTGTGGCTAAAGGGATCAGGGGGTATGGAGAGAAGGCAGGTACGGGATACTGAGTTGGATGATCAGCCATGATCACATTGAATGGCGGTGCAGGCTCGAAGGGCCGAATGGCCTACTCCTGCACCTATTTTCTATGTTTCTATGTTTAAATGCTGTCATAGTCGATGAACAGCATTCCACGTAGGTGTCTCTGTTGTCGAGGTGGGAGAGGGCGGAGTGGAGTGCCGTTGAGATGGCATCCCCCGTACTCCTGTTCTTGCGGTAGGCAAACTGATAGGGGTCCAGTGTGGGTAGGCAGCCTTTGAGGTGTGCCAGGACCAGCCTCTCGAAGCACTTAGTGATGATGGGAGTAAGTGCAACTGGGCGGAAGTCATTGAGGCTCGCTGCAGTGGAGTGTTTTGGCACCGGCATGATGGAGGTGGTTTTAAGGCACGTGGGGACAGCTGCTTGGGTAAGTGACGGGTCGAAGATGTCAGTCCAGACGTCTTGTCAGCTGTGCAGCACAGGCCCTGAGGATGTGCCCGGGGATGCCGTCAGGGCCAGCAGCCTTTCGTGAATTAATCCTGCTCAGTGCCACATACATAGAAAGATAGAAACATAGAAATTAGGTGCAGGAGTAGGCCATTCTCGAGCCATTTATTTCCATTCAGTTTAATCAAATGCCGTGAACGTATTCTGATTTTACAATATTATGAATGTGGGAAGTTTTGTTTCTGTTCCTTCTCACTTTATCTGTCCACTCTTGTGAGGCAGAGGTGTGAGGCACCAAATCAGAACTGGTATATTAGAGAGAAGGGGGTGTGACTAGGCTCATTGAAGACGTCATTGGCCCACAAGGGAAGTTTAGAGTTTTAATTTTTAATCCTTTCCTGCAGCTGAAATTATTTCCTGCAACTGCTTTTCTCAAAATAAATAATCTGACAGTTTTACTTTGGAGCAAGGCTCATGAATTGGTAAAAATGGACGTGAGTAAGTAAAGCTGTAAAAAGAAAAATTTAGTGGACATATTAATGTTCTTTCTTGAAGTAAAGCAAAGATGTTCCTTGGATAGATCACACCACTGTGCACAAAATGGAAAATTGGCGAAGGTACAGAATTAAAGTTCGATGAATTATAATACTGCCAGGAACAATACAACTAGCTGGAGGACTTCAGAAAAGAGAAGCTTTGTGCTTTGTGAGTTCATGAAGTGCCGTCGTGTGATGGACACGTGGCTGTAAACGTGCGTTCCAGAGGAACTGCTTTACACAGAGAGCAGAAGAATGTCGAGACTGCAACAACGTGATCAGCAGGTAACCATGCGGTTAGGGGTCACAGCTTAAGGATAAGGGGGAAATCCTTTAGGACCGAGATGAGAAGGAATTTTTTCACACAGAGAGTGGTGGGTCTCTGGAACTCTCTGCCACATAGGGTAGTTGAGGCCAGTTCATTGGCTATATTTAAGAGGGAGTTAGATGTGGCCCTTGTGTCTAAGGGGATCAGAGGGTATGGAGAGAAGGCAGGTACGGGATACTGAGTTGGATGATCAGCCATGATCATATTGAATGGCGGTGCAGGCTCGAAGGGCCGAATGGCCTACTCCTGCACCTAATTTCTATGTTTCCATGTTATGGAAAAGCTATACAAGGGGCAGAAGAGGCATATATGCTGACAGTATGAGATGAATAGAGCAGTAACAATATGGGCCAAATGTTCCTATACCTTCTCCAATTGGTATGCTGCAGATGGTACACATGAAGGGTAGGCTCGGCTCTTTCCCACGTGAAATTTGGGACACTAAGCCTGTGTACTCGGATTTTATCACTGTGTAAGGGGGATATTTATAAAAGCTCAAGAATATCACATTGTTTGGAAAATTAGTTTTTTTTAGAAGTTGTTTACTTCAAAGAGCCAAATTGTGGAGTTTGTTTTGGTAAAATAAACAGAAGGGTCCCAACCTGAAATAGCTCCTTTGCATGTTCTTCAGAGATGCTGTCTGACCCGCTGAGTTACTCCAGCCTATTCTGTGTTTTCTTTTGTAAACCAGCATCTCCAGTTCCTTGCTTCTCCAACTATCACTCGCCAGGCTTTGTCCCACCCTTGCCTCTTTTCCAGCTTTCTCTCTTCCACTACAATATGCCCTGTAGTAGGGTCCCAACCCAAAACGTCACCTCAGGGCTCTCGCTTAACTTCTTTTCCCTGTAGCCAGCCGGGCAACCTCGACAGCTTTTTAGGTTGCCAAATGACAGTTTAGGTGGTCATTTGAGATGGCTTGCATGACGCGTGGGATAATGTGCTCGGACGAAGTGCATAGTTACCAGTTGGAATTATGCTCAATGAAGCATTCACATATTATTTCTGCTTCAAATAAAGTCACAAACTAAACATATTCACCAATTAAGACATGATATATACCACAATGACATGCAGCAAAATTACAATACAGTATCTCATCTCTTTTTACACGTTGCAATGAATGCAATTTCTATTATCTCTTTCCACTTCCAAACAAAAATATGGTTATTCAGCGTATGATCAACCTCTGTGAGACCAAGCGCAGGCTTGCCGACCGCTTCGCACAACACCTCCACTCAGTTCGCAATAACCAACGTGATCTCCCGATGGCTCAGCACTTCAACTCCCCCTCCCATTCCGAATCCGACCTTTCTGTACTGTGCCTCCTCCATGGCCAGAGTGAGCCCCACCGTAAATTGGAGGAGCAGCACCTCATATTTCGCTTGGGTAGTTTACACCCCAGCGGTATGAACATTGGCTTCTCCAACTTCTCTCTGAGGTTCGAATGACAAGTAATAAAATCTAATCTAATCTTTCAGGTAGTCCTTGCTTTCTCCCTCCTTCCCCTCCCATTCCCAGCTCTCCTACAGCTTACTGTCTCTGCCTGTTCCTTTTTTTTTTCCACCCCCCCCACCCCTCCCGACATCAGTCTGAAGAAGGGTCTCGACCTGAAACGTCACCTATTTCCTTCGCTCCATAGATGCTGCCTCACCTGCTGAGTTTCTCCAGCATTTTTGTCTACCCATTCACACAAGTTCTGTTATCCCACTTTCCTCACCCACTCCCTGCACATTAGGGGCAATTTTACAGACAAGTTAACCTACAAAGCCAATGTGTCTTTGGGATGTGGGAGGAAACCCACACACTTGCAGGGAGAATGTGCAAATTCAACACAAACAGTGCCGGAGAACAGGATCGAACACAGATCTCTGGCGTGTGAGGCAGCAAGTCCACCAACTGTGCCACTATATTTTCTTTTCCAACACACAAAAAATTATACGTTGAGTTATACATTGGTTACTTCAAAAAAAATCCATTTTCAGTCTTAAATCTCTAAATGACGCTATGTCCCCCTTCACAGCTACTGTATGTTTTAATTCAGTTCAAGGCTATTGGGGCAGCACATTGGCCATAAATTTGCTGCCTAAAATTGCCAGACCCGGAATTGCCAGACCTGAATATGGGTGCTGTCTGTATGGAGTTTTGTTTTCTCCTTTATAACATTGTTTAATGAGTACTATGTTTACATATTCTGTTGTGCTGCTGCAAGTAAGGATTTCATTGTTCTAACTGGGACGTGAAAGAATAAAACACTCTTGGCTTATGTCGCTGATGTGTGGGATAGTACGGGTGATCAGTGGTCGGCGTGGGCCGAAGGGCCTGCTTCCATGCTGTATCTTTAAATTAAACTAAGAACACTAAAACCAGAGGGAATGTAAAGAAGGGTTTCTACCCGAAACGTCACCCAATGTTTTCTATCCAGAGATGCTGGCTGATCTATGGAGTTCCCCCCGCACAATTAAAGCATTAAATAGTCTTCACCCTACCATAGGTACCAACCAGACGCAACTAAATTTAAGGTAGCTTTATTTTTCCCAAGAACCCTTTTTTGCTTAAGTCCAAGTCAAGAATCAAGAGAGTTTTATTGTCATGTGTCCCAGATAGGACAATGAAATTCTTGCTTGCTGCAGCACAACAGAATATGTAAACATAATACAGAACAGGAGATAAAAGTTCAGTGTGTCTATATACTATAGACCATATATATACACAATAAATAAACAGATAAAATGCAATAGGCTATTATTTTTCCAGAGTTTGGAGTTTGGTGGTCCACCAGTTTAAATTCCATTTCGAATATTTTTGGAGGACCAGGAAACCAAGAAGCAAGAGTTACTCCAGGGAATTACTCCAGCTCCAGGGAGTAATTCTGCGTTGTTTTTCAGCGGTCACGGTGAGGCAGCGACCGGACAGCAATGGCGGCCAGAACTCCCACAATGCAAAGGGAGGGAGAAAGTGGCCGACGCCGACCAGTTGCCGTGGCAGTGCGTATGTGCAGGGCCGCACATGCGCACAACAACGGCCAATGATGTGCTCGGCGGCCGGCCGTGGCGAGCAGAGACCCGAGAGCCGAGTGCCGAGAGCTAGCGCCGAGAGCTAGCGCAGAGTGCCTAGAGCTGAGAGCAGAGAGCTAGCGCAGAGAGCCTAGCACCGCGAGCAGAGAGCCTAGCGCAGAGAACTAGCGCTGAGCCGAGACCCGGACACGGATGGCGGGCGGGTGTCCCAGTTGCTTGCCAAGCCGGGCAAAATGTCATAGCTTTTAGGTTGCTCGGCGGGACTGTAGGTTGCCATTGGCACCCGGGCAACCGCTAATTTCGAGCCCTGTACCTATCCAAGTCCTCCAGAGATGCTGCCTGGCCCGCTGAGCTACTCCAGCAATTTGTGTCTTTCTTTGTAAAGCCTGCATCTACAGTTTCTTGTTTCTATGTTCTGAGTTTGCTTAGTAGGGTTTTCAAGTGTAAGATAATAACAAAATCAAATCTGTTGAAATGCCAGCAACTACTGAGCATTTTCTGAGGCAAGGGTAATTAAAATAAATATGGATTCAATTGAGAAAATATTGCAATTCAGATTGAGTTTTTGTTTGAATTTCTGACTTGTTCAACCTGCTGAATCTCTATCAGGATTTTATTTCCTATAAGGCTATTCCTCTGAGGCAAATGCGGTAGTTATAGAAACGTGCTGATGTATCTACAATCCTGTGTGGCCTGGTTGTTCCCAGAGTGATGTTGGCTGTACATTGAGAAAATGTTGTTTGAGGATTGCAAGCTTTCTGCTCGCTGATAAGTGTGCTGTGTAATTACAGATTGAACTTGCAAAGCTGTACTGTTTGACTTGGAGATGGTCTGTTCAGTCAAATCAGTCCATGCCCTCCCATTTGTCCTCTGAATCCATCAATGTACCCCTTTATTCAATTTTCCCTCATTTGTTTGTCTGACTCCTGAAATGTGAAGATCTTATTAACTGCAATCATTCATTCCTGAGGAGCAGATGTTTTTATGCTTTATAATTTCTTGCAATGTATAAAACAACCATTCAACACATTGTTCTGGTTCTGAAGTACAGTGCATTCAAAAAGTATTCAGACCCGTTCAATTTTTCTACATTTTGTTAGGTTACAGCCTTATTTTAAAATTGATTAAATTCTTTTTTTCTAATCAATCTACACACAATACCTTAGAATGAAAAAGGGAAAACGGGTGTTTAGAAATTTTAGTAATTAAAAATAAATAACTAAAATATCAAATTTACATAAGTATTCAGACCCTTTGCTATGACACTGAAAATTGAGCTTTGGTGCATCCTGTTTCTATTGATTATCCTTGATGTTTCTACAACTTGATTGGAATAAATTAAATTGATTGGACTTTATTTGGAAAGGCACACACCTGTCTATATAAGGTCCCACAGTTGACAGTGCATGTCAGAGCAAAAACCAAGCCATGAAGACGACGGAATTGTCCGTAGACCGAGACAGGATTGTGTTGACACACAGATCTGGGGAAGGGTATAAAACAATTTCTGCAGCATTGCAGGTCCCAAAGAGCACAGTGGTCTCCGTCATTCTTATATGGAAGAATTAGGAACCACCATGACTCCTAATAGAGCTTGTCGTCCGGCCAAACTGAGCAATCGGGGGAGAAGGGCCTTGGTCAGGGAGGTGACCAAGAACCCGATGGTCACTCTGACAGAGCTCCAGAGTTCCTCTATGGAGATTGGAGAACCTTCCAGAAGGACAACTATATCTGCAGCATTCCACCAATCAGGCCTTTTTGGCAGAGTGGCCAGATGGAAGCCACTCCTCAGTAAAAGGCACATGACAGTCCACTTGGAGTTTGCCAAAAGGCATCTAAAGGACTCTCAGACCCTGAGAAACAAGATTCTCTGGTCTGATAAAACCAAGATTGAACCCGTTGGCATGAATGCCAAGCATCACGTCTGGAGGAAACCAGGCACCGCTCATCATGATGAAGCATGGTGGTGGCAGCATCATGCTGTGGGGATGTTTTTCAGTGGCAGGAACTGGGCAACTAGTCGGGATCAAGGGAAAGATGAATGGAACAAAGTTTAGAGAGATCCTTGATGAAAACCTGCTGCAGAGTGTTCTGGACCTCAGACTGGGGCAGAGGACAACGACCCTAAGCACACAGCCAAGACAACGCAGAAGTGGCTTCGTGACAAGCCTGTGAATTTCCTTGAGTGGCCCAGCCAGAGCCCGGACTTGAACCCAATCGAACATCTCTGGACGGACCTGAAAATAGCTGTGCATCGACGCTCCCCATCCAACCTGACAGAGCTTGAGAGGATCTGCAGAGAAGAATGGGAGAAATTACCCAAATACAGGTGTGCCAAGCTTGTAGTGTCATACCCAAGAAGAGTTGAGGCTGTAATCGCTGACAAAAGTGCCTCAATAAAGTACTGAGTATAGGGTCTGAATACTTATGTAAATGTGATACTGGACTTTGTACTTTTTCTTTGTAAATCGCGCCAAAATATGACAACTTTGCATTTGTGGATAGTGGAAATTAATTACGCTGTGCTGTGCATGTGTGACAAAGTACCATTGCCTCTCCATGTATTTGACTATATTGGTGGTAATTTTCAGTTGTTAATTAACTGGCCATTTAGAAACATTCTCTGTATCCACTCTACCAAAATTCTTCAGTATTTCCAAGGCCTCCATTATGCTTCTCTCAATGTTTTCGAAAACTTGACACACAGTTCCCTATTCAGGGAGTCTGTGGCCAACCTGAATGAGCATTTCACTGCCATGACAGACTTCATTGCTTGGTGCATAGAGGAATGCATGCAATGAAGGCAATCCGAGTGTTCCACAACTGAAAGCACAGATGAACTACGAGGCCCATTTCCAGGTGAAAGCCAAGACTGCAGGGCACAAGTGGAACGACCCCGAGCAGTACAAGAAATCCTTCTACGATCTTCGCAAAGCCATCAGGAATGCCAAGAGGCAAAAACTTGAGTCCCAGCATAACCACTTCAATATCTGTTGACTGAGGCAAGGCTATAACAGGCGACAATTCAAAGTCAGGCGATTGTGTGTCCCTCCCTGATGAACTTAATACATCCAGTGCTCGCTTTTGCAGAGGCCAACAGTGGTGACATCCATCCCCGACCGACTGGTCCTTGTTTGCACGGTCACTGTTGTAGACGTAAGATCGGCCTTCCTGAGGATGAACCTGTGGTAAGCAAGTTGTCTAGTTGGAATCCCTGACTGCATCCTTGAATGCATGGACCAACTAGAGGGAGTATTCAAGGACATCTTTAAACTCCCTACTCTGTTCGAACACTTCAAGATATCATTCTGCTGTCAAAGCAAAGCAAGATCTCATGCATTAATGACACTGTCCATTGGTCCTGACATCCACTATCATGAAGTGTTTTCAAGAAATTGCAGAGATTTATGGATGTGGCCCAGACCATCGCACAAACCAGACCCAGACCATCGCACATTCCTTCTATACATCATGCTGCTTCGGCAAGGCCACCAACATAATCAAGGACCAGACTCGCCCCAGTCACTTCCTCTCCTCCCCTCTCCCATCAGGCAGGAGCTACAGAAGTTTGAAAATGTATACCTCCAGATTCAAGAAGAGTTTCTTCCCAGCTGTCATCAGGCAACTGAACGGTCCTCTCACCAGCAAGAATGTGATCCTGACCTTCCATCTACCTCAATGGTGATCTTTTAATTTTCCGAATTGGATTTTATCGGACTTCAATGTTATATCTTTAGAGTGAATGGTGTACCCTTTATCCTTTATGTATGCATTGTTGATGGCTTGATTGTATTCATGTATAGTATTGTTTTGACTGGACAACACACAAATAAGCATTTCATTGTATCTTGGCACACGTGACAATAAAACTAAACTTTTTTTTTCCGATTTGTGGGTATCATTTGCTGATTGTGGAGTCTTTTATGATACCCTGTGAACATGTCGACGTGTTAAATAAGATGTTTTGTCTTGTGCTGCCTTGTTAATATTTCTAATCCCTTTTTATCAGGTTTAAATCAAGGTGATATGTCTCCCACAGGAATTGTGCTTGTGGACTCTGAATGAGGCAGGCTGTTAAGAACTGTGGGCTTGTAATCACTGGAAACTTGCATTTCTGCAAATCTCATTTTCTATATTAATCTCATATTTCCCATGATCTATCAGCTCCCTTGCAATCACATCAGACCAATTCCTCCACATATTTCCTGGTAATCCAACCCCTCCCAGATTTTCCTCCCACCCACTTACCCTGGACATAATTTACAATAATCAATTAACCTGTCAACCTGCCCATCTTTGGGCTGCGAGAAGAAGCCGGAGCAGCCAACGGAAATCTATACAGGGAACCATGCAAACTCCTTATATTTCACATCTGAGATCGGCATCTTGAAGCCGGATCGCTGTGATTTGAGAAACAGCAGCACTGCTGATCTAGGGTTATTTTATTCCCAATTAGGCTTTTTTGAAGTGGAGAATGCACATTAAAACATTTTTGCTGTGGAAACCTGGCAGCCATTTTATAGAGTAATGTGATAATGAAGAGATCATTTGTTTGGCATTTCTGGCGGGTCATTGGGGGCGAGATTTCCTCAGCTGTGAAGAATCATTTTGTTAGATCTTCAGGATTCACCTGAGATGAATTGAATGCATTTTATTAGCCAAGTATGTATACATACAAGGAATTGGCCCTGGTGCTTTGCTTGCAAGTAACAACATGATATACAGTAGATAATTTAAAATATAACATTATAATTTAAACCTGTGAAGAAGTAAATAAAATACCCGATCGAAAGGAGGCTGCAGACTTTTGTGGGGAAAAAAGCTGTTTTTATGTCTGGCTGTGGCGGCTTTGACAGTCCGGAGTCGCCTTCCAGAAGGAAGTGCTTCAAAGAGTTTGTGGCCAGGGTGAGAGGGGTCAGAAATTATATTACCTGCTCGCTTCCTGGCCCTTGCAGTGTACAGTTCGTCGATGGGGGGGGGGGGGGGGGGTTGCAGCCAACAACTTCTCGGCTGATCGAATGATGCGCGGCAGCCTCCGGATATCATGCTTGGTGGCTGAACCAAACCAGACCATGATGGAGAAGGTGAGGACAGACTATGATGGCTGTATAAAACTGGACCATCATTGTCTGTGGCAGATTTTTTTTTCTCAGCTGCCGCAGGAAGTATTATTGGGCCTTTTTGTGGACTAATATTTAAAATGTGACATTAAACTTAGAATCTGCCTTGGTTTACTGGTACATTTTGAGTATTAGTCCACGTTGCCAGTGTCACTAAAAATGTGACCTCTTTATTCGAGAAAGAGTGGATTATTCAACTACAACTGACACCTTTGCCAATTAATTTAATGTTGAATCTTTGACGTTGACTCAGAGAAGACTTATTTCTTAATACAATTTTAGCTGTTACCACCCTGTCCTTTACCCTTGGAAAGCAAGGTGCAGCCCAGAGGTTTTTTTTCCATTTTGAAAATAATATCAGGACAATTATCAAATAATATCCAGCTCTCTCAGCACATGAGAACATATCTGCATAGAACGTAGAACAGTACTGCACAGGAACATGTCCTTCATCCCATGTCTGTGCCAAACTTGATGCCAAGATAAACTAATCTTATCTGCCTGAACATAGAAAAATGGGTGCAGGAGCAGGCCATTCGGCCCTTCGAGCCAGCACTGCCTTTCAATATGATCATGGCTGATCATCTAAAATCAGTACCCTGTTCCTCCTTTTTCCCGCACATCCCTTGATTCCTTTAGCCCTAAGAGCTAAATCCCTATATTGTCTGCATCTCCAAATGCTTATTTAAAAGCTAATTGTCAACTGCGCACGCTGGAATATTTGAGCACCTTTCAACTGTATTAGCGCTGGAATCTATGTTCTATGCAGATATGTTCTTGCGCTGAGAGACTTGGATATTATTTGATGATTGTCCTAATATTATTTCCCAATCTACAATGACGGACTAAGCATCAGTACTTTAGCTCAATTATGACACAACTATTAATCCATCCAACACCACTGCAATTTGCTATAGTGGTTCAGAGGTGTGTGAACAATTCTGCTTGTGAAGGAATTGAAATGCTAATTATGGAATTGGATACTTTAGATGAAAGATTCTCAATATTGCCATTGCATTTCCTAAATGGAAATACTGGTCTTGCTTGAAATGGGTAAAGAATAGGGTGGTATACATACCAGACATTGATAGAAGTAGCTGGTGCAGACTTGATTGCAACGAGTGGAAGTTTATCCATACAAAGGTGCTATGAAACAAAATGATCAAGAACGATGCTTTTCCTAATAAAGAAATACTATTGCTTTTAAGAGTGCATGAATGTCTTTGAAACACCTTATTTGAAATTGGCTGATAATTTTATTTAAGATCAAATAATTCTCTGAACTCTGATCAATGCTTTGAATGTTTATCTATTTATACAGTCCAATGGTCAATTCACTTTCTGCTTGGCTCCAAGGTGTATAAATTGGCTGTTTGACCGATTAAATTCAAGACTCCACTTTCTCTCTCTTTTGTGACTTGGTTTAGTTTAGTTTAAACCGAAGATAGACACAAAGTTTAATTTAGAGATACAGTCATTCAACCCAGCTGTCGTGGGATTCAAGTTTATTCTATCCTTTTGTCTCCTCGTCTCATTCCATCAATGCATTCTTACTTTCTCTGTCACTTCTTTCAACGGTACTGCTTCAAATTCATTTTTTATTGCAAATCCTTCCAGTGAGGGCAAGTTGCAGATCCTCACTACCCTCTGGGTCAAGATTCTTTTCAGCAATCCCAATTAGATTTAGTAGTTAATTCAAATGCCACTAAAGTCTCAGTGCAGTTGGGTTAAATTGTAACTGTAAATTCAAACACAGACTAAGAGAAAAGTTGATCTTGAGGAGGTGCACATGAACCTCTGTCTTACCTGGAAGGACTGCTGGGATTCCTGGATGTATGTTGGGAGGAGGTGTTGGGTCAGGTGTTTCATCTCTTTTGGTTGCAGAGTATCTGGGGAGGGGGTGTTTGGGGTGGGAAGGGACGAGTGGATTTAGCAGTTGCGGAGGGAGCAGTCTCAGTGGAAGCTGGAAAGATGTGTCTGGTGGAGGGATCACATTGAAGGTGGCAGTGAAATCGGGGAATGATATGTTGGATGCAGAGGCTGGTGGGGTGAAAGCTGAGGGCATTGGGAATTTTATCCTTGTTCCATTAGTGGGGAGGGGGAGCAAAAGCACAACTATGGGACATAATATGCGGGTGAGGGGTCCATCTATGCCAGCTGGTGGGAAACCACGTGTTAAAGAAAGAGGGCATCTCACATGTCGTTGAGTGAAAAGCCTCATCTTGGAAGCAGATAAGGCAGTGACAGAAATTAAGCAGGGTGGAACGATGTGCAATTCATATAATGTAGGAGTCTAGTTTACTTTAGATTAGTTTAGAGATATAGCGTGGAAACAGACCCTTTGGCCCACCGAATCTATGCCGACCAACGATCACCTGTTCATTAGTTTTATCCTACACATTAGGGACAATTTATAGTTAACCCAATAAAGAAATGCTATTGCTTTTAAGAGTGCATGAATGTCTTTGAAACACCTTACTTGAAATTGGCTGATAATTTTATTTAAGATCAAATAATTCTCTGAACTCTGATCAATGCTTTGAATGTTTATCTATTTATACTGCTATTTATACTACTATATAAACCTATATAGTTAACTCCAAGTACTTGCTGTAAATTGCTGGAGCATATCATTGATAGTAATCTGATGCGTCACGTGAGCAAACATAATATTCTTGCCGACAACCAACATGCATTTAGGAGGCATAGATCATGCGAGTCTCAGCTTATCCTGACAACAAATGACCTGGCCAAGCAACGTGACAGTAACGTCATCATGGATTTAGTTGTACTGGACTTTTCTAAAGCATTTGATGTCATCCCACAATAGAGACTGCTTCAGAAGCTTGACTTCTACGGTATTCGTTCCAACACGAAACTATGGATTTCCAGTTTCCTGACAAAACGTCTTCAGCGCGTGTGTGTGAACGGAAAGAGCTCCAATTGGCACCCAGTGTTGAGTGGTACACCCCAGGGCACAGTACTTGGCCCACACCTATTTTTGCTTTACATCAATGACATCCATGAAAAAGTCGCAAGTACGACCAGACTATTCGCTGATGATTGTTTGCTGTACCGTCCAATTAAGTCAGCTGATGATGAAGATGCTCTCCAAAAGGATCTCGAGTGGTCACAACAATGGGGCATGCAGTTCAACCCTTCCAAATGTGAAACCATGTGTGTCACCAGAAAGAGGAATCCAAACAAACCAAGTATCTTGGCATCAAATTGCAGAATGATCTACGTTGATCTACGTTGGAATGGTCAGACTCATCATGCAACAGTGAAAGCAACAGGTGTCCTAAACTTCCTGAGGCGCAGCTTACATCATTGTTCAGCTTCTGTCAAGGAGAAGCTGTATTTCACCCTCGTTAGACCTCATCTGGACTACGCAGTTGCAGCTTGGGACCCATACACAGATAAAAACATTTCATCCATCGAATGTGTCCAAAGACAGGCTGCTCGATTTGTTACAAACACCTACGAGAGAGAGTGTCACCAAACTTCTGAATTCTCTGGGGTGGAACCCTCTCCAAGACAGACGTGAAGCTCACCGTTTGACCTGTTTTTACAAAATGTTAAATGGTCAGCTAGACATAGATCACAAGGCCTACACCAACCCCAAACCAATTAGGAGCAGACGAGGCCATTTGATCCAATTTGTGGTCCCAGCCACAAAGACAGATGTGTACAGCAATTCGTTCTTCCCACGCACTATTAAAGCATGGAATAATCTCCACCAAACCACGGTTGCCCAGCCAGATGCAACTAAATTTAAAGTGGCACTTTCTTCCCAATAACCCTCTCTGGTTTAACCCCTCCCTTCACTGCCTCCAGTTTAAATTCCAGTTGGAATATTTTGGAGGACCAAGAACCAAGAACCTACAAATCTGCGCGTCTTTGAATGTGAAAGGAAACTGGAGCACCAGAAGAACATTCAAGTGGTCACAGGAGAACGTACAAAATCCGTACAGACAGCACCCATAGTCAGAATTGAACCCGGGTCTCCGGCACCGTAAGGCAGCAACTCCATCACGCCACTGTGCCACCCCTTAGAGTCATCCCTGAAGATGGCAGGTTTGTCGCAGACGTCAGTTGATAATCTATCACCTGTGAAGGAAACAAAGATCGTCCAAGTTAAATTGAGGCCAGGGTGAAAATTAGTAGGAAGGTTAATGAAATCTACGAGTTCTGCACGGGTGCAGTAGGCAGCCCCAATGTAGTGGAGAAAAGGGGGGATGGTGCTGGAGTATGTTTGCATGGATTTGTAAACGATCAACAATTTATTCAAGAAAAAGTTGTTTATGATGGTGGACAATAATTAAGGCACATTTATTGAAGGTATGTTGTGTGCAGTTCGGAGGGAAATGGTCTGTTGTCTTTCGTGCCATTGTGTTGGAGTACACAAATATAGGCTTTGTTGAGTACTGATTCTGTTACTCTGCATAGGTTTCACTAGATTGAACAAGATGCCCCAGGAGAGTTTCAACAAGGTTGGGTAGTATTTATTAGAGCTTAGAAGAATTGGAGGTGTTCTCTGACACATGATGATTCTCAGAAGAAGGGTCTCGACCCGAAACATCGCCCATTTCTTCTCTCCAGAGATGTTGCCTGTCCCACTGAGCTACTTCAGTTTTTTGTGACTATTTTAGCAATAGTTGAGGTGCACCTCTGTCACACTTGGATGGATACAGATATGGATACAGGGTACAGATATAGGGACAGGTGTTGCATCTCCTGCGTTTTCAGGGGAAAGGATCTGGGGAGGAGGTGGCGACTCCTCCCCGACAGCAACATTCCTTTCTCTAGCTTCACAATTCTCAATTCTTCAAAGCTTTTGCCTCGCACCTTTTGTTTTTTCATCTCCAGCCTTTGTTAAAACCATCTGCCTATCAAATCCTGCTGGGTTACTCCAGCACTTTGTGTCTTTTTTATAAACCAGCATCTGAAGTTCCTTGTTTCTCCAACTATCACTTGCTAGTCTTGTACCGCTCTTGCCTTTTTTTCTAACCTTCTCTCCTCCACTATGATCATTCAGTAGAAGGGTCCCAATCCGAAAAATCGCCTCTCTATGTCCTCCAGAGATGTTGTCTGACCCGCTGAAGTACTCCGGTACTTTGTGCATCTGCAGTTCCTTGTCGCGTGATTCTCAGAGGAATTGACGGAGTTGATTTGGGGCTTGCTTTCTCCAGCACAGACCAGGATTAGGGGGCATTGTCTCAAGATTAAGAGTCAACCATTGATCAAGAAGATGAAGGAAAAATGTCTTTATGAAGTGGGTTATATATCTTTTTATTACTCTGTGTATCACAGAGGATTGTGGATGTTCATTGCTTCAGCAGATTCTTTGACATTTTGGTAAAGCAAACCAATAGGGTTCAGGTAGAAGGACTGGGGCCATCAATTAAACTGTATTACAGAATGTCAGAGCTGGCCCAGTTACTATCTAACTACTTTGGCAGTTGCAAGCAAGGGAGTAAAGAGTGAATGATTTTATACTTTATACTGGCAATCAAAGATTGACATCAGATGATCTAATGCCGCTTCAAACCTGTTCATATAACTTTTCAATTAGATACATTTTTGGTTTTTCTGTAGACAAATTTATGATGGTGTGGGGGGGGGGGGGGAATGGTGACACGATATGCATAGAAATGCTTTGAAGTTCTTTAGAAATACTGTGCAGAATTAATGTACAAACCTGCACGTCTTTGGAGTGTGGGAGGAAACCGGAGCACCCAAAGAAAACCTACATGGTCACAGGGAGAACATGCAAACTCTAGACTGCACCCATAGTCAGGATCAAATTGGGTCTCTGACGCTGCCAGTCAGCATCTCTACTGCTATGCCGCCCTCTATTGAATTTTGCCACTTCAGGTAACTTGAAGTGATTTTGTCGCAGAACTGGCCAGTTCTGCTGTAGGATGTCCAAATGCCATATTAACTTCCTGAACCTCTTGGCATTTCACAACATTATACACATTTCTTTGTTTTCTCCCCTTTGAATTTCCAGAATCAGCCTGCCATTCTTCAAGTTATTATGTTCTTGGCAACTCTGACATGGCATATCAGCGATACCAGTAAAAAGCTGATAATCTGGCACCTTTCGCAAGTATGCAAGTTTAATAATAAGAAAGAAGCAGAGGATGCAATACAAACACAAAGTCATTATAAGCACAAACCTTCGTGGAAAGGTCATTAAATATTACATTGGTTCCTCTTTCGGTGTTTGCTGCACAAGCAATTTTTGTTTTAGTTTATGAAGCAAACTAAAGAGTAGTAGTGATTTGGGGGATTTAAATCTGATTAGTTGTGAAGGTTATTATTCTAGATAATGTGGGGGAAAATGTGAAAATTACCCATTTAATATTTTCAAACACCGTATTTGTTTAGTGAGCACTATGAATGCGTCAATGTTTAATGTAGGGAACATTGCATCACATTATTCCTCTGGTGATTTTGTGGAGTAGATTGATTTATAACAGTTTCTATTTGGTATTTCTGCATACTTTCTGCATACATATAAATCACAAGAACAGTTTAGCCTAACCCTCCTGAAACAAATTTGCTTTACCCCATCAAACTGTTTTTATACCTCCTCTTTCACACCATTTAAGTCTACCTCAAGAAGGTTAACGGTTCAGAATAGCAAAATTGTATTTTAACAACTTTTAGTTCCATGCCACAGATGGGGATAGACAGTATATTGGGCAATAATGAACACTGCTTTGACTGATGCTTTGGGTCAAATTGGGTGATAACACAAAATAAATGAACTTGGTTTGAGCATTCATATTTATTTTTGCATTGCAATGAACAAAGTATAGTTTGAACTATAGTAGTATCAAGGAACTGCAGGTTTTGGTTTACCAAATAAAGATTAAAAATGCTGGAGTAACTGAGCATTTCTGGAGAATATGGATGGGTGACCTTTCTGGAATTTTAATACTGAAGATATGAAAGTGAATTACGTATTAAATTAGTTATTTTTGTGCTTTATCTGATGAGATAAATTACAGGCTTGATTTTTAAAATCTCAAAATTTTATAACATTCCTAGGGAATGGGACGCTAAGTTAAAATGGTTAGCAACCAGGAGATCCCGCAGGCCTAAGCAGACCGAGCGTAGGTGTTCAGCGAAGCGGTCACCCAGTTTATGCTTGGTCTCGCCCTTGTATAAAGACGAACAGGAACACAGGGTGCAGTAGATAAGGTTCATGTGAACCTCTTTCTCATGTGGAAGGACTGCCGGGGTCCCTGCATGTTGGTTAAGGAGGAGGTAGAGGGACAGGTGTTGCATCTCCTGTGGTTGCGGGGAAAGTACCCAGGATGGGGTGGTTTGGATGGGAAGGATGAGCGAATCAAGGATTTGCGATGAGAGCGATCTCTGTGGATGGTGTAAAGGGCTGGAGATAGGAAGATGTGACGTAGGGAAAAAAAATGTTCCTTTTCACACCCTTTTCTATCTTTGGCCTTTGTCCAACAATATGCCTATCAGGGAACCCACTCACCGGAGGTCATCTGTTGCAGCCGCGATTTGTCTGGCTCCTTCTCTCATCCAGCTTTCTTTCCTGCTTCCCCTGAAGAAGCGTCACGACCCAAAACGTCACCCATCCATGTTCTCCAGAAGTGCTACCTGATCCACTGAGTTACTCCAGCATTTTGTGTTACAGTTTAAACTATCATTTATGCATGGAAATGCGCAGTATGTGAGAGGGTCACTCAGCTCTTTGGATGAACATTGTTTTCAGTACCATTTCCCACCATGCACTTGTCAATATTCATGCAAGTTGTCTCTCCAATTCTACATTGTTTGAAAAGTAATAATTGTTACTATTTGCATCCCCTTACAAATAGTTACTATTTAAAGGGTTATGATGGGACAGAAACTTTGAGTAAGGGAAATTAAATATTACTCATCTCTTTTGGGTATGGTTTTGCTTCCAAAGCATCTGTTGGAAACTCTTGGCTGTGGAAACCATATAAAGTTTCAAATATGGATCTCTCACAGGGAATGGAATGAATTATTAAACCACATTTTTTGAGGCAGCATTGCCACTTAGTTGCTATTATTTACCTAAGCTGCCTTGAATCAGTGTTTTTCACAAGTGAGCATATTTTAAATGGCATTGAACCAATTTAAAATGGGAAACAAACAATTGCATCCAGAAAGTCCCCAACATAATGGCGTGTCCTGTGTGGCTTCATTGACGAAGTATTCAATTGAACACTCCCCGAGGCTATAATATATCTTTACTGCAAATAAGTTTGCAGGTAATTGTAAGGCATTTCAGCAGTTTGAACAACAGGACCAGCTTAGTTTGTTTGCTGGTATAAGATTACCTTCCACTCAGCAGTTATTTTTCCTATTTTGGTTCAATTAAAGTAAGTCGCTCTAATGTTTCCGACAGTTCAGAATGAGTGTTCAAAATGGTACATGCCATTAATAAGCCTTTTTAGGACTAAGGCTTTTTTATTTCCCTTTTTCATAGTTTGAGATTTTCAACAAATTACTGTGGTCTTAAACCACATTATTTTGATTGCTGAGATGGGAGTCTTTGAGAATGAACTTGGTTGCACTTTTTCAATTGCAACTTCACTATAGAATCACCCAAGAGCAGCGCACAGTACAGTGAGTTGTGATCTATATGTCCTATTCAAAAAAAATGTTTGAAGCAGATTCAGTAATAACTTTTTTTTTTGTTAGAAGTAAGTACAATAGTGTGGTACTTGAGTACCTAATACATACATACATATTTCCATTCTTGTACAACTTCGTATTTTTAATTTAATAATAAAAGAACAGTGAGAGAAAAAATAAATAAAGAGTGTTGGAATAGATAGACAAGCGAGTAGAAGCAGATAGCAAAAAAAATAAAGGACAGAGATGAGAAGCTGAAAAGATTGAAAGAAAAGGAGAAAGTAGAGAAAAGAGAGATTAGGAGGGATATACCTATTTCGTATTTTTGCCCATCCGTCACCCGGTTCTAAACCATTTAATTTCTAAGGTTATGTTATGTTGCACCATATGCTTGTAAAAAGTTGATAAAAGGAGACCAAGTATTTAAGAATTGGTCTACTTTGCCTAGTAGGAGGAATCTCATTTTTTCAAGATGTAGCGTTTCCGACATATTTGAAATCCACATTTTGAATGTTGGCGTGGTTGCGTTTTTCCAAAATTTGAGTATAGGTTTTTTTGCTGTTATTAAACCGTAATTAAGAAAAGCTTCTTGGAATATAGTTAGTTTACTTCCCCCTTCCATTGATCCAAAGATAATCAGTTCTGTATTGGGGTTCAATTTTGTGTTAAATAGTTTTGTAAAAATTAAAAAAAATTCATTCCAAAATGTATGCAGTTTTATACAAGAGACAAAGGAATGTGCTATAGTGGCATTTTGAGTAAGACATTTGTCACAGATGGGGGAAACATTTGAAAATATTTTATTCGGTCTAGTTTTCGAATAATATAATCTATGTAAAATTTTAAATTGAATTAGGTTATATCTTACATTAATTGAACATTTATTTACATATAATAGATTTTTTTCCCATCTATCGTTTGGAATTTTTATCAATAACTCTTGTTCCCAGTCCTACTTGCCTCTGTCATTGGTGTTTCTATATTTAGAATTATATTATACAAGTATGATATTAAATAGCTTGATTCTGCCTTTCTATTCATTCCTTCCTCTAATAAATCTGGGGTTAGAGTTTGACATCCTTGTATATATATTTTCAAATAGTCTTGAATTTGAAGATATTTGAAATATTGATTACTTTTCAAATTATATTTTAGTTGTAATTGTTGGAATGATAAAAGTTTCCCCATTTCATACATATCTCCCATCATTTTAATTCCTATTATTTCCCAATGGATAAACGTTTTATCAATAATAGATGGTTTGAATGAGGGATTATTAGCTATTGGAGAAAGAAGCAATAATTTTCAGTAATAACTTTCAAAAAGGAATTTAGATGTATTTAAAAAAAATGTGAAATTTGAATGCAAACAGAAGTGAGTAGATTAAGAGCAAAAATATGAGGACGAGTTCCCAGATGTTAGTCTTGAACCAGATGGCTTCACCAGTGGATATAGAAAGCATAAATCAATATCTAGTCGGATTGATCATCTTTTCAAAACTATTGAGAGACAAGGCAATGGGTAGCAAAATATCACTGGGATAAGTTGGAATCAGATTTATGGGATGCTCATTCTGGCAATGTTCACTCACTCGGTATGTTACAAAACTTACCTTCAGCGACGCTGCAGTTCTGTCACTGGCCGTGTGCGTGACTTTGGTGCCTTTCGGGGGGGGGTGGCGGGGTTCAAATGCGGTTTTCCAATGCCTTCTGGAGTTATATTTTCTCGGAGTGCGAGCTTTTTCTGGAGATTCGTTCCGACTGCCGGTAAGTGAATTAAAAAAAAAAAAAAATCGCCCGACAATTTCAGCGCTGGAGTAAATTAAAAATTAGCTTCTAATGCCGTGAAAGGCGACAACGGAGACTGATTTTACGTAGGGGACAGGTAAAGGGAAGCTGTTTATTTTTTCATATAAACTTGCTTGTTTAGATGACCTTAATCAACATTTCATGTTGCGAAACGGTGATTTATTCCCCATACGAACGGGCAGTATTTTTCCTGCCGATATGGGGTTTAAATTCACCGCAACCGCGACGTTCCAATCCATCGCGTTCCAGAAAATCCCATTCGCAAGCTGATTTAAATGGCCATTAATTTACGGGCATTAAACACTAAATTTCTTCAATTTGGCCTATAAATTCATAACAATGAGATTTAAAAATCATGTTGTATTGTGAATTCTTGTGTGAATGTTATTCGGACACTTAGGCTTTTTTTTAAATGTTATTATTTTCTTAAGAAATGGATAGATATTTAGATCTAGTAATTGAATTGTATAATTAGCTACAATTGAGTAACTAACTAATTATATGCTTTAATTTCAGGTCATCCAAGTAAGATTGTTTCATATTTGTTTCAGAATGCTTCAATCTATAATAACTGAAAATGTCTTTCAGTTCTCTTAATTTTTAAGAAAGTTATGGGCTTTTGACTGTCCTCGATCACAACTTTTATGTTAAGTCAGTGGAAAAGCAATAGGGAACAAGATGCTAATTTCCGAGTATGAAAATGGCCATAACTTTTTTAATACTGAAGATATGAAAGTGAATTAGGTGTCAAATTAAACTTTTTATGCTTTATCTGATGGGATAAATTTCAGACTTGATTTTTAAAATCTCAAAATTTTGTAACATTGCTACACACACCAGTTTTAAAAACTTGGGACCTCCGAGAGTTTGTTTAGCCTAAGTCACTGTAATTTATTTCTCAAACTTCACTTGGAATCATTTTTAAAACAGTTGTGTGGACATTTTACGCAATCATCTCACAAAACACCCCACCTATTTTTGTTGTCACATTACGATAATACGGTGAAATAAGTCTAATTTAAACTCCAATTTCTAAGGGACAAAAATCACACTCCTCCTTAGGCATTCCCACATCAGATTCAGATTCAGATTCAATTTTAATTGTCAGTGTACAGTACAGAGACAACGAAATGGAGGAAGCCAGTATTCTCCTCTTCTGTAGTTTCGGATATGTTTCAAGAAGCCAAGGTGGGATCTGCAGACCCTGCCACAGATAGGGCAGGAGTTACCTGATGAGCTTTATGGGTGGGATGGATGAGAGGTACTGTGCTGCTTCTGCTGTTTTTATTGGGTCATGTTCTCCCAACAAGATTGTGAGTCCCATTCCAAAATGAACCATCTCTGTTTCGGATGGTCTTTGGTCAGGAGGTGGTGAGGGATTTTTCCAAGCTGGCTTTGCAAACATTCATGAAGCATTTCCTCTGTCCTCCTGGAAATCTTTGTGTGACAAGGCTTGGCATCATGCGCCCATTTTTGATGTTTGACATGCGACCATAGCAACCGGTCATTAAAGTGTCATTAAAGCTTTGATGCTGAGGACGTTTGGCTGGGAAAGGACACGGATGTCAATTTGCTTATCCTGTAATGGATCTGTAAGATGTTGTGGAGACGGTTCCTCTCCAGTTCTTTGAAATGCCTTCCCAAGGTAATTTGTTGTCTCTGAATGGTATAGGAATGCAGTGATTATTGCTACCCCATTGACCATCAGCTTTGGGTAGGGTTTGAGTTAATCTTTCAACACTTTTTGTCAGACTGCCAAAGCCTGTGCTGGCACGCTGGAAGCTGTGGTGGATTAGATGTGATTTGCCAGTCTTTCTTGTGATTTGGTTCCTGAGATGTGGAAAGTGATCCAAGTTTTCCAGGATTTCATTGTGGGCAATGGATGGGGGGAGGGGGCAATGCTGTGCAGTGGGGGACAGATGAGTGTTGCAGATGTTTAGATTAAGGCCTGCTCTCTGGCATGCTTTATTAAATGAATTGTCAATGACCTGGAGCTTCATCTCCATTTGTGCATGGAAGTGTCTTCTGCAAACAACATCTTGGATTGATGTTGAGTGTATCCTTAGTTTCCGATAATGGGGTGCTGTTCGTAAAATGTAAAGAGTTTCATATTTGTTTTGTAGATTCCAGAAAAAAAAAGCATTTTTTTCAATAAGAAAGATGCTGGAGTGATGGCACGATCTTACATGATCTGCTTGTACATTGCATTGGAACTGTGGTGCACACTTTGGCTGGCAATTAGAAGCATTTGAAAGGTATTTGATGCTGCACCATGAACTTGTGATTGTGTTTTGTGATTGTCTCACAGTGAAGGTTATGCCCATTTTGGATCTTGATGGCCAATTAGGGAACAGGTCTTTGGCCAGTCGGAGAGGATAGTTGAGGTAATGACTTTCCCCAAAGCAGTCATCTCTCTAGTGAATGCGTTCAGATTTGTCTTCTTTCTTAATGTTGGCCTCAGATAAGACCTCTTGAAGTAGCAATGTTACAACATTTTGAGATTTAAAAAATCAAGTCTGCAATTTATCCCATCAGATAAAGCATAAAAAGAAGTTTAATTTGACACCTAATTCACTTCATATCTTCAGTATTAAGAAAGTTATGGCCATTTTCATACTCGGAAATTAGCATCTTGTTCCCCATTGCCTTTCAATTGACTTAACTCAAAAGCTGTGATCTGGAAAAGTTAAAAGCCCATAACTTTCTTAAAAATTAAGAGAACTCAATGAAATTTTCAGTTATTATAGATTGAAGCATTCTGAAACAAATATGAAACAATCTTACTTGGATGACCTGAAATTAAAGCATATAATTAGTTAGTTATCTAATTGTAGCTAATTACAAAATTCAATGAGTAGATCTAAACATCTATCCATTTCTTAAGAAAAGATAAACTTTTTTTTAATTGCCTAAGTGTCCAAATAACATTCACACAATAATCCACAATATAACATAATTTTTAAATCTCATTTTCATGAATTTCTGGGCCAAATGGAAGGAATTTAGTGTTTGATTCCTGTAAATTAATGGCCATTTAAATCAACTAGCAAGTGGGTTTTAGTGGAATGCGGTGGATTGGAACGTTGTGGTTAGCGGTGAAGTCGGGAGGAAAAATACTGTTTGTTCATACATTTTTTTTTGGACCCCATTTCGCAACATGAAAATATTATTAAAGCCTTCCGAAAAACCAACTTTTAATATAAAAATAAACTATTTAGTTTTTTTTCTCCCCTACGCAAAATCCTTCCGGTTGTCGGCGCTCACGGCTTTTGAAGGTGATTTTTAAATTACTCTAGTTAATAAATAATTTAGAGTAATTTAAAAATACCTTCATTCATGAAATGTCGGAGCGATTTTTCTTCCGCAAGTAAATCGCCCGACATTCATCGATTTTTTCTGCCTGTGGAAAAACGGCACTTTAAGCCCGCCCCCCTCTGAAAGGCGCCAAAGTCGCGTACACGGGGAGCGGCAGAACTGCAGCGCTGCTCAAGGTAAGTTTTGTAACATACCTACTTGAAGATTATATGGTGTGCCTTCATCTTCTTAGATGTAAGAAATGACAATGTAATTTTGCATCTGAAGTTTCTTCCTGCCAAGGTTCAATGAGAATGCTGTCTGGTCGAGAGGCCTTGTTCTTAAAATGACGTGTGGCTTTTTGAATTCCCCTTTGTTCGCAGTGCTGGCGAGATGGGAGGTGATTGTGTACTGTGGGTGAAGTGGGGAATACTCAAAGGGAAGAGTCTTTCTTGAAGGAATTCTTCAAAGTATAAAACAACTTCACAGTAAAAATTATGAAGATTGCATTAATTATGAGCAACAGCACATTTTGAGATGGTACATTTGTTACAGCTTTAAAAGTTTTTAAATTCTGAAACGTGGGTTCTGTTTCTCCCGGCACAGATTTTGCCAGGTCTGCTGAATTTCCAACATTTCAGCTTTATTTCAGATTTCCAGAATCTACAGTTTTTCTTTATTTTTATCAGCTGGAAGAGAATTGAAATACAGCTACTACTCATCATTGTATTTTTACATAATTCTTGTGGCGGAGAGAATATATAATATAGACTGAAGTCTGAATAATCTGAGAAAACCATGTTGGGTTACGTAATGTTTGTGGAAGGAAAAAACGCCAACTTGGATGGTGGATGGTCTTTGACAGAAGTGGAACAAGTTAGAGACTTATCTTACAGCAACCAAATACAGAGCCAAATACTGACTCTAAAGACGTACAGGTATGTAGGTTAATTGGCTTGGTAAATGTAAAAATTGTCCCTATTGGGTGTAGGATTGTGTTAATGTGCGGGGATCGCTGGTCGGCGCGGACCCTCTAGGTCGAAAGGGCCTATTTCTGCGCTGTATCTCTAAACTAAACTAAACTAAAGTGCCAATGGAAGGGAATATCGTAGAGAGGGATAGACATGGAGAGGTTGTGGGAAATTTCCTGAATTTGGTTACATATTGTGAATGTCTTGTTCAGAATCCTCTTCCCTTTTTTCCAAGTATCACGATAGCTTTGCCTCTCCTATCTCTAACACCCCACTAATCTATCTAAATATCTTGCTGGACTATTTCTCATGTCTCCCTAAATTTAATTCCTCAATCGTTAACAACTGTGACTTCAGCTGCCATGGCCCAAAGGTCTAGAATTCTTTCCCGAAACCCTTCCATCTGTCTTTTAAAATGTCTATCTCTTTCACCAAGCTGTTATTCATCTTTCCTAATATCTCCTTAAGTGGTTTAGTTATTAATTTTTGTCAGGTAACACTTCTGTGAAGCCCCTGGGATGTTTTGCTCAGTTATAAGCAGTATATAATTGCAAGTTGTTATGTAAATGGTCACAGCATAACCATTGCCATCACTTGCTGTTCAAGAAATTGGGAACAGTGGTTACTGGGACATTGAACTCTGTGTTAAGACCAGAGGCCATTACGTAAACTAATGATTTTGCACAGAGACTGCCAATTGATTGGCAATACTACCCTGTTGCTTTAGGCAAAAGAACATCATGGGTTTAATTCCAAACGTAAGAAAACTACAGCATTGTCATGGAGCTGCTGAACGCTGCACTATTTTACGATTCATGATGCAGATGCAAGTAAAAGATTGCATTATAAGTAAATGCAACTAAAAAGAGCAATATTTGGATATTTTAAAAATCGTGCAAATAACTCTTTCCTGAACAAAATTAGTTAAACTTGTAAATTGATACTGAACCATCCAACCAGAACCTGTAAAGGAAGCTTTACCAATATTATCAGCTGTGAATTTGGCTTTAGGATAAATTTGGCTTCTTATTTTCGGACATATCGTGAGGTTGTTCCGGTCATCAGCCGGCTGGTGTGGGTTTTCCAGTTCCGGGATACCTACTTGCATTCTCTCCCTTCCGTGTAAGTGTGGAAACTGCAATATTCATGGTTGTTTTTTTCAATTCTGTAGTATATCACTAGACACAATGCACATAAATGGCAAACTTTTATAAAACAAAAGCTAAAAATCTGAAATTTTAACAGGCAGAGTTATTCGATATTTCTGGATGGCACTTAGGAAGAGAGAAACAGATTGATGGTCATTGGGTTTAAGAGATGAGCATGAATCCTTGATTCTTGTCGCCTTTTCCAGTGAAACTGGTTTGAGGGTAGTTACGAAGGATTACAGAATCAAAATGGGAGATGGAGTTAAGCAATAGCTCAGCCATGAAGCAACAGAATGACAAATAAACATGAAGTAAACAGTTTCTGCCAGTCCCAATATATCAATGTGTGACACAGGCAGCATTGAATTCTATCAGATTCAGCATTCACTTTCAAAATGGAAATAAATAAATACTCAATGGGGATAAATTACAAATCAGTGGGGAGGGCAGTAGAATAGAATTAATTGGATAATTCAACAAAATTCATTTGTGGTTGTCTTCTCCAAAATATATAGAGACGTTTCTGAATAAATGTTTAACATCACAAAGCAGTTATTGAACAAATGTTTAACATCACAAAGCAGTTACTAAATAAATGTTTAACACCAGAGTAGACACAAGGAAGTTCTACCAAGTGGAGGCTGGTGCAACTTGCCCTCAACAAGTTCTGTGTCCCAAGTTCTCTCGACTCCTCGCTTCAAATTGAGGTGTAGCCATGGGCCCTAGCTAGGCCCGCCTTTTTGTTGGTTATATTGAACAGTCCTTGTTCCACTGTCACGATCACCCAACTCTTTCACTGCTACATCGCTGACTGCACTGGGCTGCCTTCTGCACGCGTGCAGAACTCGTTGACTTCATCAAGTTCACTAATTTCCACCCTGCCCTCAAATTCACTTGGACTATCTCTGACACCTCTCTCCCCTTTCTTGATCTCTCTATCTCCACCATAGGGGGCAGACTTTCAACTGATGTTTATTATAAACCCACTGCATCTCGCGGTCATCTTGATTACACCACCTTCCACCCTGTACTCACGCGAGGACACCATCCCTTGCTCTCAGTTCCTCAGTCTCCACCCATCTGGTCCCAAGGTGAGGCTTTCTACCAATGTCCTCCGTTAAGAAATTTTGTCTCCCTACTGACGTGAATGGTTCCCCCACAAATGTCGTTTCTGTGTCCCACAGTTCTGCTCTCGATCCCCCTCCCCCGATATGGAACAAGGATAGTTCCCCTGGTCCTTACTTTTCATCCCAGCACCCTCTGCGTCAGACACATCATTCTCCTACTTTTCCGCCACCTGCAATGTGATCCCACCGTCAGTCACTTCTTCCCATCCCCACCCTTTCCACTTTCTCCACAGACCACTCCCTTTGCAACTCCTTCGTTCACTCATCCATTTCCACTCAAACCATCCCATCCCCAGGTACTTTCCAAGAGATCTCCATTCAGGGACCTCAGTAACCATTCCAAGTGAGAGAGAGGTTCACATACACTTCATAATTTCAACTACTACATCTGGTGTTCCTGTTTCCCTGAACACTTGCACTCGGTCCACCTAGGCCTGCTGGATGTCCAGTTGCTAACCGTTTTAACTCTGTTACCAATTGCTACATTGACTTTTATGTCCTGGGCCTCCTACATTGCTAGAGCTACGCCACGTGCAAACTGGAAGGACAGTACCTCGTATTCTGCTTGGGTAGCTTACAACATAACAGCAAAAACATTACATTTTCTAATTTTAGGAAACATAGAAAATAGGTGCAGGAGTAGGCCATTCGGCTGTTCGAGCCTGCACCGCCATTCAATATGATCATGGCTGAGCATTCAACTCGGTAACCTGTACCTGCCTTCTCTCCATACCCCCTGATCCCTTTAGCCCCAAGGGCCACATCTAACTCCCTCTTAAATATAGCCAATGAACTGGCCTCAACTACCTTCTGTGGCAGAGAATTCCAGAGACTCACCTTCTCTGTGAAAAATGTTTCCCTCACCTCGGTCCTAAGGAATTCCCCCTTATCCTTAAACTGTGACCCCTAGTTCTGGACCTCCCCAACATCGGGAACAATCTTCCTGCATCTAGCCTGTCCAACCCCTTAAGAATTTTAATCTTCTAAATTCTAGCGAGTACAAGCCGAGTCTATCCAGTCTTTCCTCGTATGAAAGTCCTGACATCACAGGAATCAGTCTGGTGAACCTTCTCTGTACCCCCTCTATGGCAAGAATGTCTTTCCTCAGATTTGGAGACCAAAACTGTACGCAATACTCCAGGTGTGGTCTCACCAAAACCCTATACAACTGCAGTAGAACCTCCCTGCTCCTATACTCAAATCCTTTTGCTATGAATGCTAACATATCATTCGCTTTCTTCACTGCCTGCTGCACCTGCATACCTACTTTCAATGACTGGTGTACCATGACACCCAGGTCTCGTTGCATCTCCCCTTTTCCTAATCGGCCACCATTCAGATAAAAGTCTACCCTCCTGTTTTTGCCACCAAAGTCGATAACCTCACATTTATCCACAATTATACTGCATCTGCCATGCATTTGCTCACTTACCCACCCTATCCAAGTCACCTTGCATCCTCCCCACACCTAACACTGCCCCCCCAGCTTCGTGTCATCTTGGATCTCCAAACTTGGAGATGTTGCATTCAATTCCCTCGTACAAATCATTAATATATATTGTAAATAGCTGGAGTCCCAGCACTGAGCTTTGCGGTACCCCACTAGTCACTGCCTGCCATTCTGAAAAGGACCCGTTTACTCCTACCCTTTGCTTCCTGTCTGCCAGCCAGTTCTCTATCCACATCAATACTGAACCCAAAATACCGTGTGCTTTAAGTTTGTATATAACCAAAGTCCAGATATAACACATCCACTGGTTCTCCCTTATCCACTCTACTAGTTACATCCTCTAAAAATTCTATAAGATTCGTCAGACATGATTTACCTTTCGTAAATCCATGCTGACTTTGTCCAATGATTTCACCGCTTTCCAAATGTGCTGCTATCCCATCTTTAATAACTGACTCTAGCAGTTTCCCCACTACCGATGTTAGACTAACTGGTCTGTAATTTTCTCTCCCTCCTTTTTTTAAAAAGTGGGGTTACATTAGCTACCCTCCAATCCTCAGGAACTACTCCAGAATCTAAAGAGTGCTGAAAAAATATCACTAATGCATCCACTATTTCTGTGGCTACTTCCTTGAGTACTCTGGGATGCAGCCTATATGGCCCTGGGGATTTATCGGCCTTTAATCCATTCAATTTACCCAACACCACTTCCCGGATAACCTGGATTTCACTCAGTTCCTCCATCTCATTTGACCCCAATTGGTCTGCCATGTCCTTGTTCCCCATGATCAATTCACCTGTTTTTGACTGCAAGGGACCTACATTTGTTTTAACTAATCTTTTTCTCTTCACATATCTATAAAAACATTTGCAGTCAGTTTTTATGTTCCCTGCCAGTTTTCTTTCATAATCTATTTTCCCTTTCCTAATTAAGCCATTTGTCCTCCTCTGCTGGACTCTGAATTTCTCCCAATCCTCTGGTAGGTTACTTTTTCTGGCTAATTTGTATGTTTCATCTTTTGTTTTGATACTATCCCTGATTTCCCTTGTTATCCACGGATACACTACCTTCCCTGATTTATTCTTTTGCCAAACATAGAAACATAGAAAATAGGTGCAGGAGGAGGCCATTCGGCCCTTCGAGCCAGCACGGCCATTCAATATGATCATGGCTGATCGTCCGCGATCAATAACCCGTGCCTGCCTTCTCCCCATATCCCCTGACTCCACTAGCCCCTAGAGCTCTATCCAACTCTCTCCTAAATCCATCCAGTTATTTGGCCTCCAATACTCTCTGTGGCAGGGAATTCCATAAATTCACAACTCTCTGGGTGAAAAAGTTTTTCCTCAGCTCAGTCTTAAATGACCTCCCCTTTATTCTAAGACTGTGGCCCCTGGTTCTGGACTCACCCAACATTGGGTACATTTTTCCTGCATCTAGCTTGTCCAGCCCTTTTATAATTTTATATGTTTCTATAAGATCCCCCTCATCCTTCTAAACTCCAGTGAATACAAGCCTAGTCTTTTCAATCTTTCCTCATATGACAGTCCCGCCATCCCAGGGATCAATCTCGTGAACCTATGCTGCACTGCCTCAATCACAAGGATGTCCTTCCTCAAATTAGGAGACCAAAACTGTACACAATACTCCAGATGTGGTTTCACCAGAGCCCTATACAACTGCAGAAGAACCTCTTTACTCCTGTATTGAAATCCTCTCGTTATGAAGGCCAACATTCCATTAGCTTTCTTCACTGACTGCTGTACCTGCACACCAACTTTCAGTGACCGGTGTACAAGGACACCCAGGTCTCACTGTACCTCCCCCTTACCTAAGCTAACCCCATTGAGATAATAATCTGCCCCCTTGTTTTTGCCGCCAAAGTGGATAACCTCACATTTATCTATATTCTGCATCTGCCACGCATCTGCCCACTCACTCAACCTGTCCAGGTCCCCCTGCAACCTCCTAACATCCTCTTCACAGTTCACACTGCCACCCAGCTTTGTGTCATCTCCAAATTTGCTAGTGTTGCTCCTAATTCCTTCTTCCAAATCATTTATATATATATATATCTGGTAAACCATTGCGGCCCCAACGCCGAGCCTTGCGGCACTCCACTCGCCACTGCCTGCCATTCTGAAAAGTACCCGTTCACTCCTACTCTTCTTCCGGTCTGCCAACCAATTTTCTATCCATGTCAACACCCTACCCCCAATACCATGTGCTCTAATTTTAGTCGCCAATCTCCTGTACGGGACATTATCAAAGGCTTTCTGAAAGTCTAGATACACTACATCCACTGGCACCCCCTCATCCATTTTACTTGTCGCATCCTCAAAAAATTCCAGAAGATTAGTCAAGCATGATTTCCGTTTCATAAATCCATGTTGACATGGACTAATCCTTTTACTGCTATCCAAATGCTCCATTATTACCTCTTTAATAATTGACTCCAGCATCTTTCCCACCACCGACGTCAGGCTAACTGGTCTGTAATTCCCCGTTTTCTCTCTTGCTCCTTTCTTGAAAAGTGGGATAACATTAGCTATCCTCCAATCCACAGTACATCTGGGAGATTGTTTGTGTTCTCCTTAGTGAAGACAGATCTGAAGTACCTATTCAACTCTTCTGCCATTTCCTTGTTGCCCATAATTATTTCACCCGTGTCTGCCTTCAAGGGACCCACATTTGACTTTGCTACTCTTTTTCCCTTAACATATCTAAAGAAGCTTTTACTGTCCTTCTTTATATTTCTGGCCAGCTTCCCCTCGTACTTCATCTTTTCAGCACAGTATTGCCCGTTTTGTTTCCTTCTGTTGTCCTATGAAACTGGGATGAATAATTGTTGTAGTTCATCCATGCAGTCTTTAAATGCCTTCCATTGCACATCCACTGTCAACCCTTTAAGAATCAATTGCCAGTCTATCTTGGCCAATTTGCGTCTCATACTTCAAAGTTACCTTTCTTTAAGTTCAGAACCATTGTTTCTGAATTAATTATGTCACTCTCAATCCTAATGAAGAACTCAACCATATTAGGATCACTCTTGCCCAAGGGGCCACGCACAACAAGACTGCTAACTAACCCTTCCTCATTACTCAATACCCAGTCTAGAATAGCCTGCTCTCTCGTTGGTTCCTCTACATGTTGGTTTAGAAAACGATCCCGCATACATTCCAAGAAATCCTCTTCCTCAGCACCCCTGCCAATTTGATTCACCCAATCTATATGTAGATTGAAGTCACCCATTATAACTGTTTTACCCTTGTTGCATGCATTTCTAATTTCCTGTTTGATGTCATCCCCAACTCCACTACTACTGTTAGGTGGCCTGTACACAACTCCCACTAGCGTTTTCTGCCCCTTAGTGTTTCGCAGCTCTACCCATATCGATTCCACATCCTCCAAGCTAATGTCCTTCCTTTCTATTGCGTTAATCTCCTCTCTAACCAGAAATGGTACCCCCCTCTTTTACCTTTCTGTCTATCCCTCGTGAATATTAAATATCCCTGGATGTTCAGCTCCCAGCTTTGGTCGCCCTGGAGCCATGTCCCAACTATATCATAGTCATTAATAGCTATCTGCACCTTCAACTCGTCCACCTTATTACGAATGCTCCTCGCATTGAGGCACAAAGCCTTCAGGCTTGTTTTTACAACACTCTTACTCCTTATACAATTATGTTGAAAAGTGGCCCTTTTTGATTTTTGCCCTGGATTGGTCTGTCTGCCACTTTTACTTTTCACCTTGCTGCCAATTGCTTCTACCCTCATTTTATACCCCTCTTTCTCTCTGCTCACACATTTAAGAAACCCACCACCTCTTCTGTGTTTATTAATTTTTTTCTTCTTTCCCCACTACATGTTGGGTCTGAGTGCTTCCCTTCTCTGCCTCCTGCCTCAGACACTATCTACTAGCTTTCTCTATTTGAGTCCCTCCTCCCAACCGTAACATCCTACCCATTCTTTTTGCTCTTTCTAACCCCCCCCCTCTGTCCCCTTCCTCTTATATCCCTCCCTCCAGCTTCACATTTCACTGTTCATTCAAACCTCTTCTTTCGCCACCAACATCCTTTTGTCTCCTTTTTGTCTCGTTCAGTCCCATTTTGTCTCCTTTTCATCTCTTGCCTTTGTCCACCCACCTGTTAATCAACACACTCCACCCTATAGGTGGATACAGGGGAGGGGGGAGATTGATAGTGTGTTGGGCAAAGGCCAGAGATGAAAAAACAAGGTGTGAGACAAAAGGATTGAAGAGTTGCAAATTGTGAAGCTAATCATAATCATACTTTATTAGTCAATTCATGTTTTGCAACATACGAGGAATTTGATTTGCCATACAGTCATACCAATAAAAAGCAACAAAACGCATAAAATACATTTTAACATGAACATCCACCACAGAGACTCCTCCACATTCCTCACTGTGATGGAAGGCAAAAAAAAAGTTCAATCTCTTTGTTTTCCCGCGGTCGGGGGCCGCAAGCCTTCCGTTGACGGGACGATCGGGACTCCCGTTGCCGGGAGTCGAGATCGTCCCATTCCTTCCTAGAGGAAGGAAGGAATGTTGGTAGAAGAGGAGGGCAAGGGGAGAAATAGGTGCAGAGTCTAGATGGGGTACAGGGGAGGTGAGGGAGAATGAAGGGTGTTTGTAATTACCTAAAAATGGAGAATTCAATGTTTATACTGTTGGGTTGTAAGCTACTCCAGCAGAATATGAGGTGTGGTTCATCCAGTTTGCGAGTGGCCTCACTCTGGCAATTAAGGCGGCCCAGGATAGAAATGTCAGTATGGAAATGAGAAGAGGAGTTAAAATGGCTAGCAACCAGGAGATCTGGTAGACCTTGGTGGACTGAGTGCAGGTGTTTGGAGAAACGGTCATCATGTCTACACTTGGTCTCACCGATGTTCAGGAGGTCACATCGGGAACACTGGATGCAATCTCCTGGTTGCTGGACACTATAATCTCCTTCCCATTCCTACACAGACCTTTCTGTCCTAGGTCTCCTCCATTGTCAGGGTGAGGCTAAATGCAAATTGGAGGAACAACATCACATATTTCACTTGGGCAGCTTACAGCCCAGTGCTATGAATATTGATTTCTCTCACTTCAGGTAGCCCCAGCATTCCCTCTCTCTCCCTATTCCTCCCCCACCCAAGTTGCACTAGCTTCTCGTTTTCACCCTACAAACAGCGAACAATGGCCTGTTTCCTTTACCATCGTTACTTTTTTGCATATCTTTCATTGTTCTTTAACTCTCTACATCATTGTCTATATCTCTCATTTCCCTTATCCCTAACCAGTATGAAGAAGGGTCTCAACCCGAAACGTCACCCATTCCTTCTCTCCAGAGATGCTGCCTGTCCCGTTGAGTTATTCCAGCTTTTTGTGTCTATCTATGCAATAGTTGAGATGCACCTCTATTACACGTGGAAAGACTACTTGGCTGGATGGAGGCGAGGATACAGATATAGGGACAGGTGTTGCATCTCCTGCGTTTGCAGGGGAAAGGATCTGGGGAGGAGGTGGCGACCACCCCCCTGCCAGCAACATTCCTTTCTCTAGTTTCACAATTCTCAACTCTTCAAAGCTTTTGCCACACATCTTTTGTTTTTCCATCTCCAGCCTTTGTTAAAACCATCTGCCTATCAAATCCCCCCTCGCCTGCATCCAGCTATTATTTGCCAGGTTTTGTCCTGCCCTTCCTCTCTTCCAGCTCTCTTCCTCCCCCCCCCCCCCCCCCCAACCTGCCACAATTAATCTGAAGAAGGGTCCTGACCAGAAACCTCACCTATCCAAGTTCTCTGGAGATGCTAATTGACCTGCTGGGTTACTCCAGCACTTTGTGTCTTTTTTTTTATAAACCAGCATCTGAAGTTCCTTGTTTCTTGAACTGTCACTTGCTAATCTTTATACCGCTCTTGCCTTTTTTCTAACTTTCTCTTCTCCACGACAATCGTTCAGTAGAAGGGTCCCGATCCGAAACATCGCCTATCTATGCCCTCCAGAGATGCTGTCTAACCCGTTGAAGTAATCTGGTATTTTTGTGTTCTGGGCTGTGTGTAACATCACAAAGCAGTTGGATTAGGTAAATGTGATATAGATGTTTTGACTTGGAAGCTGAAAGAGGTGATGTCCGATAAATCCAATTGGAGAATTCAGGAGATACATCTTTCACCTACTATGTATCAGAATGTAGAGCTCATCGCTACAAGAAGTTGATGAGGTCAATGACCGAGCACATGAAAGTTACAAAAAAAAAGCCCACCATCGTCTCTATTTCCACTGAAGCTGAGGAGATTCTGCATGTCTTCAATGACTGTCAAAGTTCTACTGCTGCACCATAGGAAGCCTACTGTCAGGTTGCATCATAGCTTGGTTTGACTACACCTCAGTTATTGATTTGGACCAGTCCGTCACACAGACCACACTCCCCACCATTAACTCCATCTACCCTTCACGCTGCCTAGGGAAAGCAGCCAAAATTATCAGGGACCTCTCCCACTCCGGTCATTCCTTCTTTTTCTCATTCCAGTCGGGCAGAAAATACAGAAGCTTGAAAGTGCGCACCACCAGTCTCAGGAACAGCTTCTTCCCTTCAGTTATCAGACTTCTGAACGGTCCTTCCATTTGCTAGGGTACAGTCCCAATAAGCTACCATGCTGAGAAATTATATTTTGGCCTGTGGTATCTTTCTCTTTGCATTTGGCTTGATTGTATTTATGTATTTGACTGGATAGTGTGCAAATAAAAGCTTTTCACCGTGCCTTGGTACAAGTGGTAATAATAAACTTAAACCCGAATCTGAACATATTTGGAGAATAAATGAGAATGTTGCACTCTAGAATTGGATAAACTAAGGTAGGAGGAGGAAGCACCAACATGAACATCGGTACCAACATGAGCCTGGTAGGTTGCATGTCCTATTTTGGTGATGAAATTCAATGCTCAGGCTATTGTTTCAGGCAGTGCATTTCACCTCATGATAACTGAGGTGAATATTTCCCCAATATTATACAATTTTTCTGTTCTAATTGTGTGAATTAAGGTTTTCCTACGTTATTTGAGAAACACAGTGAAATGCTAAGTTGGTAGGTGATTTGTTGGCTGGTGGACTGATTTTTGTATTCACATCAGCCGGTCTGAGTGTTTCTATTTATCATCCAGATCAGTGTGTCATTCCAGAAGTAACTTGTTGCTTTCCCAGGTAATTGCCTTTTCATTGCCCTGGGCAATCTGGGATGTGTTAAATGCTCGGTTATTTGTGAGTGTCAAAACAATATCTCGACCTAAACTATGAGGTTTTTGGTTTATTTCAGATTGAGCCAGAGGAAAGAGAACGCTTGAGTAGCAAACTACAAACTTCATCTGGACAAACCCCAGTTGTAATAGAAGACCAAATCTTTTACAAGGTGAGGACAATACCAATTCGACCAACTGATTAAAACTTGAATTGTTATGTTTCATTTACTTGCTCATTTTTCTTCATAGATTTTCTGTTGTTTCTGATAATTCAGTTTAGTTTAGAGATACATGCGCGGAAACATCATGGTCCACCTTGTCATCGCCGACCAGTGATCCTTACACACTAACACTATCCTACACACCAGGGACAATTTACAATTTTTACAGAAGCCAATTAACCTACAAACCTGTACATCTTTCGAGTGTGGGAGTTCCCTGAGAAACCCACACAGGTCACAGGGAAAACATACAAACTTCATACAGACAGCACTCAAACACTTGGTTTGACTCCCAAAATGTCACACCTTGCACTAATCTGATTTGAATTTGCCATTCCTCTGCTCCCCTACCAGCTAATAAAACTTCCAATGCAATCCTTGATAACCTTAATTGTCAATGATACCACCTATTTCAGTGTCATCTTCAAACTTACGAGCCATACCTCGTACATTTTGTTCCAAATTGTTAATATAGATGTAATAAAAAGGAACTGCAGATGCTGGTTTATACCAAAGGTAGATACAAAACGCAGGAGTAACTTAGTGGGTCAGGCAGAATCTGTGGAGAAAATGAATAGGTGACGTTTTGGGTTGGTACCCTTCGTCAGACTGATTGTGGTGGGGTGAGGGGGGGGGGGGGGGGGGAAGAACTGGAAGTGAGAGAAAAACCAGGACAAATTGCGGCCGGCACCAGATGACCTCGGGGAACAAGGTTCCCTATTAGCTTGATTGTTGACAGTGTGAGCCCAAGAGGGATATATCGTTGTGAACTGGTTAACGGACTGTTAGTGGAGGGAGAGATTGGTAGGGGAGGGAGGTGTTTGTAGAAGTTACCTACATTTGGAGAATTCAACATTCATGGTGCTGGGTTGGAAGCTGTGTTGTAAGGAACCGCTTAACCTAGGTAACCTGTTGGCAGTCCTGATTCGTCCTGTTTTTTTCTCCCGCTTCCAGCCCCGTCCACTCCCCTTACCCTCCACCCCCCACCCACCTCCCCTCCAACAATCAGTCTGAAGAAGGATCCCAAGCTAAAACGTGACCTATCCAATTTTTTCCATAGATGCTGCTGACCCACTAAGTTACTCCAGCATTTTGTGTCTATCGGTGTTAATATAGATGATGAACAACAAAGGGCGCAGCATCAACTGGCCACTACAACTCGTCACAGACCTCCAGTCTGAACAACAACCATCCACCCTCACCCCCTGCTGCCTATAATCAAGCCAATTATGTATCCAAGTATTTGGCTCTCCCTGGATCCATGTGATCTAACCTTCCAGAGTAACCTCCACGCTGAACCTTATCAAAGGCCTTGCTGAAGTCCATATTGTCTCTGTCTACTGCCCTGGCCTCGTCAACTTCTTGATTACATCTTAAAAAACTCAAAAACCAAGCTCGCTGTCCCTAATCAACCCCTGTGATTATATATCTTAGCCCTCGGAATCTCCTCCAGTAACTTAACTATGTTTGAACTGGTACCTTTTCAGGCTGTGCATTCTAGCTACTAGCTCAGTGTGTTTGAAACAAAATTGTTTCCATTTACTCGTTTTTTCTTTGCCTTTTTTTGCTCTCTTGCTTTCCCTTGTATCACTCTCTTTCAGTATATCGGCTTTGTTATCTTTACAAGTTGCAATTTGTGCTCAGTTGAAGTATCTTAAATATTTCATCCGACCCCTGGCGACATATTGCGAGTGTCATGGGATGTCACCGGGGGCATGTCGCCAGGGGACTGCCTGTATGGTCGTGAGAGGCCTGTATGGTCCCAAGATAGGGGGTGTTGTGGATAATGAAGAGGATTTCCAAAGTCTACAGAGTGATTTAGGCCAGTTGGAAAAAGGGACTGAAAGATGGCAGATGGAGTTTAATGCTGATAAATGTGAGGTGCTGCACCTTGGCAGGACAAATCAAAATAGGACGTACATGGTAAATAGCAGGGAATTGAAGAATACAGTTGAACAGAGGGATCTGGGATTAACCGTGCATAGTTCCTTGAAGGTGGAATCTCATATAGATAGGATGGTAAAGAAAGCTTTTGGTATGCTAGCCTTTATAAATCAGAGCATTGAGTATAGAAGCTGGGATGTGATGTTAAAATTGTACAAGGCATTGGTGAGACCAAATCTGGAGTATGGTGTACAATTTTGGTCGCCCAATTATAGGAAGGATGTCAACAAAATAGAGAGGGTACAGAGGAGATTTACTAGAATGTTGCCTGGGTTTCAACAGCTAAGTTACAGAGATAGGTTGAATAAGTTAGGTCTTTATTCTCTGGAGCACAGAAGGTTAAGGGGGGACTTGATAGAGGTCTTTAAAATGATGAGAGGGATAGACAGTTGATGTGGACAAGCTTTTCCCTTTGAGAATAGGGAAGATTCAAACAAGAGGACATGACTTTAGAATTAAGGGACAGAAGTTTAGGGGTAACATGAGGGGGAACTTCTTTACTCAGAGAGTGGTAGCGGTGTGGAATGAGCTTCCAGTGGAAGTGATGGTGGCAGGTTCGTTGGTATCATTTAAAAATAAATTGGATAGGCATATGGATGAGAAGGGTATGGAGGGTTATGGTATGAGTGCAGGCAGGTGGGAGGGACTAAGGGAAAAAAGTTGTTCGGCACGGACAAAGGTCCTTTAGGTATTGACAATTACAACACAAGCTGAATTTGGCAGCTTTTATGAAATCAACAGCATCCAGAGTTTAATTTCCTATTGAATATTTCTGTATTTGGTGAGCACTGCTTAAAATATTCAGTTTTGATTTGGAATGGGTTGGTGTTGCCACGTATTTTGATGTGGGAATATGAGAGGGTTTGTTGTAACACAAATATTGTAAGCCTTTTCAACTAAAGTTCACAAGTTATAAGAGTTAGAATTTGGTCCATCGAGTCTACTCCGCCATTCATTCATGGCTGATCTGTGGTCTTAATCCCATTTTCCTGCCTTCTCGCCATAACCTTTGACACCTGTTCTAATCAAGAATTTGTCTATCTCTGCCATAGAAATTCCACTAACTTGGCCTCCACGGCCCTCAGTGGCAATGAGTTCCACAGATTAACTACCCTCTGACTGAAGAAGTTCCTCCTAACCTCCTTTTTAAAAGAGCACCCTTTAATTCTGAGGCGATGACCTCTGGTCCTAGGCACTACCACTTATGGAAATATCCTTCCCTCATCCATCCACTATGCCTTTCATTATTCTGTAACAGCGGTTATGTTTAGTTTATATTTGTGGGGTTTCCACTAGATTTTATTTGCTTCCAATAGGTCCCTTTTACTGATGCCCTGGAGCTGGTCCGAGCTCGGAAGGCCTACCTCGAGAAAGGGTTGGTGTACATACCTCATCACGAAATTGTGATTATAATCCTGAATGAATTTCGACAGAGACTTTCCAAGTCTTTGGCTGTAAGTATTCTTTTGTTGCATTTTTTTGTCATTTGTTTTGCTTGTGGTGACGAAAGTCCAAAGTTTCCTCATTCATTCCTCTTGTGAACTAACTATGTTGCAATGGAAATTAAGAGGTGCCCTTTGATTGTAAGGAGAACGTCCAAATTCACACAAAGCACTCTACATATCTTTAAATTGTCTCGTCAAATTGAATGAATTGTGTTGTGTATGCATTAATGTAGGTAAATGGACTGGATTATTACTGGGGTCTAGCTTGAAACTGTGGGGTTCAGTTTGCAAATACTTGCCGCTACCATCAAGTTCATTATTGTCACATGTAATGAAGTAAAGTGAAAAATTTGTCCTACATCCTATCCAATCACATCAGATAATACTGTACATAAATGCAATGAAGTCAAACTCAATTACAAAAAGGTAGAACAATAAGAAAGATACCAATACAAAATATAGTTTCTCAGCATTGTAGAGTAACAGTTCCGTAGACAAAGTCCAATGTCCGCAATGGGGTAGATTTGAATCGAACAGTACCCTAGCTTATGGTAGGACTGTTCAGAAGCCTGAAAAGAGGGGAAAAGCTGTTCATGAGTCTGGTTGTGCGTGCTTTCAAGCTTCTGCCCGACAGAAGCAGGAAGAGGGCATGATTGGAGTGGGTCAAGTCTTTGATTATGTTTGCTGCTTTTCCGAGGCAGCACAAAGTGTGGAAGGAGTTAATGGTGGGGAGTCGAATCTGTGTGATGGACGTGGCTACATTTACAACTTTCCGCAATTTCTTAGACCAACCTCGCAGTGATGCAACCTGACAGTATGCTTTCTATGTTGCATCTGTAGCAGTTTGCCTTGAGAGAACCGTGCTTATACATCTGGGGAATGTTAACATTCTGCCTTTGCAGGTGGAGCGTACACCCTCCTGAAATGGTTTAAAATAAAATATTATCTAATTGATAGGAAAAGCACTCCCTGAGAATATTTTAAATGCTTCTTTGTCAAAAGATTCTCTCCAATAGTTTCCCTACCACTGACATGAACCTCACAGAGCTATAGTTCCCTAGATTCTCTCTAGTTCCCCTCTTAAACGAAGGAACAACTTTGGCCAGGTGGTCGGTTGGGGGCGCTGCGATTCGGCTGCCCTGCCAGCAGCGTGTTCGTTATTTCGACTTTTTTTGTTTTTTTTAGTATGTCCAAAGAGTTTGTTTTGGTATCTCTTGGTATGTCTTATGTGGGGGGTGGAGGGGGAGAAAAGAAGGAAACCATTTTGCAGTCACTTCCTCGACGGAGAGGCTACTTTTTCCATATCACTTCTCCGCATCCCCTCTTGTGGCCTAACAGCTTGGATTGGAGCGGCCTTTCCCGGAGTCGGGCCCAGAGCTTCACAAACGGGCACAGCGTGGACTTTTCCATTGCGGAGCGGGGCGAACCCTTGCCGGGGGTTGCCAGAAACGAGTGTTCCGAACACTGGCCTGATGACTTTGGCATTATGGGGCTGTGGTCTGCGGAGCTTCTAGCCGCGGTCGTGGCGTGGACCGGGGATCGCCGGCAAAGAGCTCCGACCACCAGTCTGCGGCCTACAACATCCTGAAGCCGCGGTCTCCGGTAAGAAAGTGGCCGATCCAGGCACTCCAAGGCGCGGATCGTTTCCGACTGTCCCGATATCGGAGTTTCGATCATCCCGACGAGAGGGCCTGGACATCTGGCCGTCCGTAGCGGCGACTACGGAGGGTTCACGGCCCCGACCACGGATGAACAAAGGAGGAGGACTGACTGGACTTTGTTGCCTTCCACCACAGTGAAGAATGCTGTGGTGGATGTTTATGTTAAATTCTATTGTGTATTGTGTGTTCTTTTTTCAATTGTATCGCTGCATGGCAAATTCATTTCACTGTACCTTGGTTGGTGCATGTGACAAATACATTTGTATTGTATTGTATCTCCAGTCATTGCATGTGGTTGGAGAAGAAACAAAGATCTTCGTCATGCCCCTCACCATTTCCTCTCTTGCCTGCTTCAGTATCCTGGGATAGATCATATCAGGCCCTGGGACATCCTCCTAATGCTCTTCAAGAACACTCAGCACCACCTTCTTCTCAATCTCAAACAGACCTAACATATTTGTATTCTCCAGAGTGATCTCGCTGTCTTCTAAGTCCTTCTGAGTGAATACAGATGCAAAGTATTTGTTTAGTACCTCACCTACATCCTCTGACTCCAAGCTTAGATTCTCTCCTCTATCTTTGAAAATGGCACTTTCAGATGTGAACTATGGCAAAGGGGGCAGCATTCATACCTTGAAGTTCCATTGCAAAGTCTTGAGCACATTATTTAAAGTCAGCAAGGGTAATGCAATATTGGATATATCTCTTTTAGTTGAGATGTGAAACTGAGGTCACATCTTGGATGAAACCTAAAGGTTTTGTGCAGCATTCGAGGAAATGTATGGGAGCCTCACACATATTTACCTCCAAAACATTTCTCCCTTGAATAGCACAATTAAAACTGTTATTGAGTTACGTTATTTCATTGCCGTTGCCTACATAACATTACAACAGTGACTATACCGTGAAGCTTTAAGGCAGTGAGATTATTGAAGGTTACTTTGTGAATGCTTTCTGTTTATTGGGTAACAGTTATATAATACAATTTCTCTCTTGTGCTGTGAATGTTGGCTTCCTTAAAAGCTTGCACACTGAAAGCGTGGCCTGTTTTTAGATATCTTCTTTCTGAAAGCTTAAATAACAACCTGCTTGAATAGCACAGAATAATTTGAAGAGAAAAACTTAGTACTCTGTATGAAAGTGGAGAATGGTACTTATTGATCTGTTTTTCAGGAGGGTTAGCTTAAACTTGATGGATCTTTTTTCATCCCCACATTCTATGATAAGAAAGATGATGGAAGATAAATTCTTGTACCCTTGTCAATATTTATTTCTCAATGAACAAGCTAAAATGAACTCTTTCATTGCTCTTCATGGGAGTTTGCTATGATCCACTTTGCTCTTCATGGGAATTTGCTATGATCTGCAAGGTTTCCTACATTTAAACAACGACCATACTTCATTAAGCATTTTAAATGTAGTAAAATGTCCCAATATCACAAGAGCATTATCAAACAGTTGAGCAGCAGGTAAATCCACTGCCTCACAGCAACAGAGACCCGGTTCGACCCTGACCTCGGGTGCTATCTGTGTGGAGTTTGCACATTCTTCCTGTGATCGTGGGTGCTACGGTTTCTTACCATATCCCAAAGTCCTGCTGGTTAATAGTTGAAGTTAAAAAAAAAGCTCTAAATGTAGGGAATGCATGAGAAAGTGGGGATAACGTAGAACTACTGTGAGTGGGTGATTGATGACCAGCATGAATTTGGTGGGCTGAAGGGCCTGTTTCCATGGTATATCGCTAAAACTAAAAATCAAATAAAACCTCATATGGAATCAGATAAAGGAGATATTAGGGAAGGTGACCAAAATATTAGAAGTGGATTATTAAGGATCCTTTAAGGAGAGAAGAAAGAAGGCAGAATTAGGAAGGGAATTCTTGAGATTGGGACCTTTGCACTTGAAGACAACACACCCAGTAATTGAGCATTAAAATGGGCTACTATTTTCTAAAAAGGGCACAAAGTGCTGGCTTAGCTCAATGGGTCAGGCAGCATCTCTGGAGAACATGGATAGGTCATATTTAGGGTTGGGATCCTTCTTCAGACTCATTTAAGTGAACTACTATTTCCTAAGTCATTTAAATGTTTTGTGTGAGAATTTGCTCTGAACCTCCTTGCCCCTCAATAATAGTACAGATCCTGGCTTTTGCAGTCCGTATAGATTGTAGAACTATGGAATACTATTATGTTGTGGCTTTTTGATCCTTTGTCCGAGCTGCCAAACAGTACGGATTTTCCGTATTTTGTACGGAAATGCGATAAGAATACTGATGTACGATTTTGCTAAATACGGATTTGTTAAAATCCGACTATAGATGATCGTAACAACGAGTCACCGCTGTACCGGCCGAGGTACAGCGGGCAGGTGGGAACAACCGAGATCGGCCCACAATTACAAGGTTAATTCCCGGGATGGCGGGACTGTCATATGCTGAGAGAATGGAGCCCCTGGGCTTGTACGCTCTGGAGTTTAGAAGGATGAGAGGGGATCTTATAACCAGATAACCATATAACAATTACAGCACGGAAACAGGCCCTCTCGGCCCTTCCAGACTGTGCCGAACATTTATTTTCCCCTAGTCCCATCTACCTGCACTCAGACCATACCCCTCCATTCCCTTCCCGTCCATATACCTATCCACTTTACTTTTAAATATTAAAATCGATCCTGCCTCCACCACTTCTGCTGGAAGCTCATTCTACACAGCCACCACTCTCTGAGTAAAGAAGTTCCCCCTCATGTTACCCCTAAACCTTTGTCCCTTAATTCTCATGCCATGCCCTCGTGTTTGAATCTTCCCTACCCTCAATGGGAAAAGCTTATCCACGTCAACTCTGTCTATCCCTTTCATCATTTTAAATACCTCAATCAAGTCCCCCCCCTTAACCTTGTACGCTCCAAAGAATAAAGACCTAACTTGTTCAACGTTTCTCTGTAACTTAGTTGCTGGAACCCAGGCAGCATTCTAGTAAATCTCCTCTGTACTCTCTCTATTTTGTTGACGCCCTTCCTATAATTAGGCGACCAAAATTGTACACCATACTCCAGAATTGATGTCACCAATGCCTTGTACAATTTTAACATTATTTCCCTACTCCTATATTCAATGCTCTGATTTATAAAGGCCAGCACACCAAAAGCTTTCTTTACCACCCTATCTACATGCGATTCCACCTTCAGGGAACTATGCACAGTTATTCCTAGATCCCTCTGTTCCAAAGCATTCCTCAATTCCCTACCATTTACCATGCACGTCCTATTTTAATTTGTCCTGCCAAGATGTAGCACCTCACACTTATCAGCATTAAATTCCATCTGCCATCTTTCAGCCCACTCTTCCAAATGGCCCAAATCTCTCTGTAGACTTTGAAATTTTACTTCATTATCCACAACACCACCTATCTTAGTATCATCTGCATACTTACTTATCCAATTTTCCACCCCATCATCCAGATCATAGATGTACATGACAAACAACAGTGGACCCAACACAGATCCCTGAGGCACCCCACTGGTCACCGGCTTCCAACCTGACAAACAGCCACCCACCATTACTCTCTGGCATCTCCCATTCAGGCACCGTTGAATCCATCTTGCTACTCCGCCATTAACACCCAAAGATTGAACATTCTTAACCAACCTTCCATGGGGAACTTTGTCAAAGGCCTTACTGAAATCCATATAGACAATATCCACTGCTTTAATATCATCAATTTCCCTAGTAACCTCTTCAAAAAATTATAGAAGGTTTGTCAAACATTAACAATCTTATTGAAACATATAAGGCTTGGTCACGCTAGAGGCAGGAAACATGTTCCCGATGTTGGGGGAGTCCAGAACCAGGGGCCACAGTTTAAGAATAAGGAGTAAGCCATTTAGAACGGAGACGAGGAAGCACTTTTTCTCACAGAGTTGTGAGTCTACAATTCTCTGCCTCAGAGGGCTGTGGAGGCAGGTTCTCTGGATGCTTGCAAGAGAGAGCTAGATAGGGCTCTTAAAAATAGCGGAGTCAGGGGATATGGGGAGAAGGCAGGAACGGGGTACTGATTGGGGATGATCAGCCATGATCACATTGAATGGCGGTGCTGGCTTGAAGGGCCAAATGGCCTACTCCTGCACCTATTGTCTATTGGCACCATGTGCAAAGGGGAGGCCCATGGGCTGTTTGATCACCAGACAATTCCCGTTGCTTCCATCTTTTGGAACTCCACCTTTGCAAGCCCGAGTTTGTCAGGGACTAGTCTGCGGGCACGGGCGTGAAGCGGTGGTCCCGAAGTCAGAATATGATGTTGGACTCCATGCTTCGGGTTGATCAAGTCGAAATGAGGGGTCAGGATAGCCGTGTACTCTGCCAAAGTTTGTGCGTAGGTATTGTCCACCGCTGCCACCGGGTTGCGAATTGACACAGCAGACGCAGCAGGGTGCAAGGAGATTGTCTCGAGCGTAGAAGCATGGACAAGGCGCTGTCCCCTCACGTCCACCCGCAGAGATTGTGCCCGGAGAAAATCTGCACCCAACAATGGGTGGGTCACATCTGCGACTGTAAATGGCCAAGAAAAATGGCAGGTGCCAAATATCACAGGTATGGTGTGGACCACATATGTCTGTATGGGGCTGCCATTCGCAGCAGTCAATAAGGGCCCCTGCTTACTGGCACGCGTGTCCATCCCGGACGGTGGGCACCACGCTGACCTCGGCCCCTGTATCAACTAAAAATCTTTGGCTGGAACGCCGGTCCCAGACGTAGAGGCGATGAACTTTGCCGACCGCTGCGGTGATTACCGGCGGCCGGCCTAAGAGTTTCCCGGAAACGCACAGGGTGGGCGGCATTTGCGGGTTGCCAAGTCCCAACGCTGGTGGTAAAAATACCACTCCCCTTTAAGGACTGCCCCTTTAAGGGCAGGCTCCAGATGCTCCATGGAGCCCCTGGTGGGCATGGCTCTGGGCCTCTGCGCCTTCCAGGGCACTGAGGACACTTGATCCAGCTGGCCCACTTCCTGCCGTCTGGACAGCCACAGTTCGTCGTCGCTCTCCCTTAGAGCCCGGGGGTTTTCAAACCTTACCCCTGTGAGGAGTGGGCGGATGTCATCTGGAAGCTGTTGCAGTTAGGCGTACTCGAAGAGCATACAGTGGTGGTGGCCATCTATGAGCGAGAGCATCACGATTATTAGGACCAATGGTTTACGGTTGCCGAGCCCACCCATGTAGTAAATGCGGGTGCTCGCGCCATCCGACTGAGGCCGAAGGTATGGAACAGCAGCGCCTTCAGGCCGCCTCATTTATCGGCCGCTGGTGGATCCTGTAGGAAGGGGCTGATTCGCCCGGCTGTTTCTTGGTCGAGCGCGCCGACCACATAATGATAGCGGGTCTCATCGTTTGTTATCCCGCGGACGAAGAATTGGGATTCAGCCTGCTGGAACCATACCTGCGGCTGGGTGGCCCAGAAGGTCGGCAGCTTCAGGGCAACGACGTTGAGTTGGGCCTTGGCGGAGGCGAAGGGTTGGGTTTTTGCGGGCTGCATTTTCCTTCCAGGATATCTATTCTGGACGTCGGAGTCTGCAAATGTAGCGGACGCGGAGTTGTCCGTTAAAGAACGAGGCAGACACGAAGCTTGTCCGAAATACAGGTTCTTTATTCTACACTAACTCTCCTCACTCACCAACACTGTGCGCGCGCGATTAACCCTTAAATACTCCCAGAGGCACACGTGACCAAACCGTGACGCCTATCTCAATCCCCCCAAGAGCTGAAGGTTATGTATAAAGCGTGGCCTACCACCCGGTGCCACCACATTTGTGTGTTTAGAATGAGACTGTCGCAGAGGTCCTCTTGAACCAGCCTAATTAATGGGTGAGTGCAGTTCCTGTGGGTTCCCCCGTTTACTGATCCCTACTGACTGCCAGTGTGCAAAGTGGGACTGGGGCAGTGCCAGGCTGGGGGAAGGTTAAGGCAGGAAATGCCCAACCCTAACTCGCCCCCCTTCCAGAGCTGCACACGGTTTGGAGCTGGAGCCACTTTGGGACCGTCTGCGGTCTCTGTACGTGTGGCCCCGCAGTGCGTCCACCTCGGCCAGCATGCCCTTCTGGTGGTGATGATGGTGGGGAGCAGCACTGCCCTGCATGCCGCCCGGGCTGCCTTCAGCACCCCCATAGCGCCGGCTCAGTCAGACCACCCGCTCGCTTGCTGCAACACTGGCCAGTTGACAGCCCGACCGACCCCTCGGAGCACTCACTGGAGGCCCGGCCCAACGCTCACCACCTGCCGGAGGCTGGGCCCGACGCTCACCACCCCGCGGAGGCTCGGCCTGATGCTCACCACCCGGCGGAGGCTCGGCCCAACACTCACCACCCGGCGGCCCAACGCTCACCACCCGGCGGAGGCTCGGCCCAACGCTCACCACCCGGCGGAGGCTCGGCCCAACGCTCACCACCTGGCGGAGGCCCGGCCTGACACTCACCACCCGGCGGCCCAACGCTCACCACCCGGCGGCCTGACACTCGCCACCCGGCGGCCTGACACTCGCCACCCGGCGGCCCGACGCTCACCACCCTGCGGCCCGACGCTCACCACCCGGCGGCCCGACGCTCACCACCCGGCGGCCCGACGCTCACCACCCGGCGGCCCGACGCTCACCACCCGGCAGCCCGACGCTCACCACCCGGCGGCCTGACCCTCACCACCCGGCGGCCTGACGCTCACCACCCGGTGGCCTGACGCTCAGCACCCGGTGGCCTGACGCTCACCACCCGGCGGCCTGACGCTCACCACCCGGCGGCCTGACGCTCACCACCCGGCGGCCCGACGCTCACCACCCGGCGGAGGCCCGGCCTGACGCTCACCACCCAGCGGAGGCTCGGCCCGACACTCACCACCCGGCGGCCCAACACTCACTACCCGCTGGAGGCCCGGCCCTACTCTCACATCCCACCAATTATGGCAGCCCGACCAATCCTCCACATCATCCATCGACCTACTGATAAGCCTGACCGACTGACCGACCCTAATCCTAACTGCAGCTCTACATTTGTTATTTATCATTTTTATTCAACAGTTAACATTATAACTTTATAAAGATAAATGAATTGAAAAACAAAATAATCATTACCTTTATTCCTTGGAAACCTTGTAATTGTTTTGATGTAATGAGGAGGCAGCCATGATCCCAGGGTCCTCGCTGCCTAGTGACCATAAAACAAAGCGCTGAATTCGTCAATTTGCGTCCGACCTCAATGTCAAACGTGCATTGATTGAGCAATTAATACTCAGAAAATTTGAAGATTTTCTCATATTTCTTAAAAATGTGCAGGTTTTGGTCTTGACGAGTTTCAGGTATGTGGGGGAGGGCCAGAGAAAAAAAGGAACGAGAGAGGTAGAGTTTTTCAACTGGTCTTGCTCTCAACCATAGCTTTGTAATCTTTCTTTTGCTTCGTACGCTTTTTAGCACCCTTTTATTCGCTAATTGAAATCGAGACCTTTCGCTCGAAGATTTACTCTCGTATAAAGAATGCTAATTTTGTTCAAGTAATCGATAAAAACTTGTACAACCTGATGTCCAAATGTATATTGAGTATGAGTTGCTTCTTAACTCAGTTTTTCTTTTATCTAATGAGTTATTGGATTCTTTACAGCTAATGATATTTGGTTTTAAGTGTGACTGTTTTGAGATTGCTTTCATTGCTGAGTCACGGGCAAATCCATAATTATTTTTCACAAGGTTGCAAATGACTTTTGCTTAACCTCCCAAAAAGTTGTTTTTGAAATGATGCAATTTAAGAATTACATTTATTTCTGTTTCAGAAGCTTATTTAAATGAGAAAAATTATGCATTTTCCTATATCTAAAATAAAGTTGAAATAGAAGCATTTCCTAAAGTTATATTTTTAAGTATAATATTGGTTTCTTGGCATTAAATACATTCCAATGATATCGTGGAGTCTGGGGAGGGAGGTGTTAACTATGGTAGTGGTGCAACAGAGTTATCTAGATTTGTCAATGTTGCTGTTCAAATAATGTTTGCAGGTTAAAGACATTGCCATCTTTTTTATTTAGCAATCTACACTTTTTAAAAGTAGAGGAACTTATAGTTTAGAGATCTGTTTTTCTTTTACTTGTTCAGTTTTACTTGTACTGCTACATTTCCATTGACACATTGCTGCGGTATAACTGACTGGAATACGGCCATGCAATGCTTATTGTGAAAGCATCGGCAAGCTCCTGTTGCTAGGAGATGGTAGAATACTGAGATGGCAGTTATTGCGTCGTTGTGCAAATTCAATTTTAAGATGGGTCTGGTTTTGTCGTGAGGAGAAAATGTATTTTGTTACCATGAAGAAAGATGTGTTGTCTGTGCATTATGTAATTTAACATTTTGCACAATGGAGCTCGGAACCACTTGGGCTATGGCAGAATGATTAAGTGCTGCTGAAGTTATTTTGCTTGGACCTTGCTTGTTACGGTACCATCTTATTTTTGAGAGAGATGTAGGCTGCTGTAAAAGCCTTGTGGGTTTTAAACAATGGGCACAGTCCTGAATTACTCATAAGAATCGCGTTTTCTAACAAGTATATTCAGTTTTCTCCATTTAATTCTGTGTTCACTTGATTAAATGCAAATATCCCAGACCTAACTTACAGAGTGCGCCAATTGGAGACTGATTTCAGTTTTCTGGAATTCTGGACTGTGACTGCTCATACTTCAACTTGCCTCCTTGTCTCTGTGAAAGCATTAATTTTCTAACCAGTGACTTGGAAAGTAAGAACTGTTCCCCACTGAGGCTTTGGATGAAGACAAATTGTGGCTCTCCTACACTGATATACTGGACGCACTATACTAGAAGTTAATCAGAAGCTTGGGGTAGATGTGAAAATTGTCCATCTTGTTTTAAGTAGTGCTGCAATATTCTGAACATGTCTTTTATTGATCGTACTGTATGACTGATTCAATGCACCAATACTTGTGATTTGGTGTTCAGTGATGGGCTTCTTACTTTCACATTGATGAGTTTGTTTACTTGGTTCTCTTCACGATCATTTACTAAAGCATGCAGTGTAACTGATTGATTCCTCACAATTCTGAAACGGTTATTCAAAGGGAGAATTTGAGCAGTTTTTTAGAATTACTTAATGTCCTTTTTTTCCCTTCACTGCAAATAACATCAAAGTGTTCCCACAATCAAAAGAGCTGATGAGGCAGTGTGGCTTTGTATGCTCCTACAAAGTTCAGATTTTCTTTGTTTATAATTGATTTAATTTACCTCCATATGCTTGAGAAGTGTCACCAGACTTTGTGATGTCAACATTTGGATTCACTTGGAGATGCACAACATGCATTACAACACCAAGTCTACAGCTGGCGGCACGGTGGCGCAGCGGTAGAGTTGCTGCCTTGGAACACCACAGAACCGGGTTCAATCCTGATTACAGGTGCTGTGTCCGGGGTTTGTACGTTTTTCCCATGACGGTGTGGGTTTTCTCTGGGTGCTCCGGTATCCTCCCACATTCCAAAGACGCACAGGCTTGTCGGTTACTTGGCTTCGGTAAAATTTGTAAATTGTCCTTAGTGTGCAGGATAGTGTTAGTTTCCGGGGATCGCTGGTCGGCGTGGACTCGGTAGGCCGAAGGGCCTGTTCCAGCCTGTTCCAGCACTGTTTCTCTAATCAAAACTAAACTCAAGTTCCTGTGCACTTATGTGGGTCAGTCCACACGCCACCCACGTGGAAGAGATGTGTATTCATAATCTGAAGCACACATTGGTTTTTCATATAATTTCTGGATTGACTAGATTTTAATGACAAATTATGACATTTCCATCAAAATTATATATCCAATAAAAAAATTGCACAAGAGAAGAAGCTAGATTGTGATATTCCACCTTGTCACTCAACATTGCTGTCTGAAGCCTCTTCTGAATTTCATATTTTGCAAATTAGGTTTATATGAAAAATGTATTTTTTAAATACGACTTTCAGGGTTACAGGACTGAGATAAGATACAAATCAGTGGGTAATTGAGTCCATGACCTAGTTCCATCCTTCAGTAAATATTTTATCCAAGCATCTCCATGTATTTGAAGAATTTATTTATTTCTGGGATTGTTGGCTGCCTCATTATCCTTGCTAAAGTTAACCTCTGACCTTTATTGAAGCACTAAAGAACGTGCATATCATGGATTTCAGAAAGTTGCTGAAACTTCAATGCCTTTTGTGTTGCCCAGGTCACATATTTTCTATTGGACCTCAGCCATCAAATACCTGTGGAGCTGTTTCTTTTCTCTTGAGGCACGCGTGTAGTGTGATCTCTGTGCAAAATGCCACGTGGGGAACCAGGAAGATTTTATATCCAAATTCCCACGACGTATTTCAATTTGTCGTCCATTTGGATGGCCAGAGAATGGATTTCATTTTTTTCGCACTAAACTCGCACTTGTACCCACATTACTTCGACAAGATAACTTATCAGTAGAAGGCTACAGTAATGGGCGAGATGGCAGGGAACAAGCAAATTCATGTTCAATAAGTTTGTATATTTTTTGTGCAATTATTGTTAATCTTCTGTATGGTGCTGAAGTTGCTGCCACTGGCTCCCGTTCCATGGAAACGTTTGGTGCTGAAGGGGCCATTTAATCCCTTGTGCCAGTGCCAAGGCATAAAAGAGCTATCCAATTAGTTACCACTATTATTTTCCTGGAATAAGGGACCATGGCAAATAAAAAAACATTATTCTTACTTGGTTCCGAGCAAAAATATGTCACGTCTTTGTGGCGTGCTCGATATAAAAATGAAGACAAGCATAATGGCTTTAGGTATTGCAAATCCATTTAAATTGCGCTGTTATGAAGGTTGGCAAAATGATTTCTGTAAGTCAATAAAACCTAAAAGATAGTTTTAGGTTTAATTATGATGCGAGTTCTAATTGTCTGGTGTAAAAAATATTCAGAAAAGATGCTAGGTAAAATTGCCATTCTTGCACACTCGACTTTCAATGTTTTCTGAGTTGCGAGGACATTTTGTTGACCAAGAAGCAATTATATTGTCATAGTTTTAGAGGATAAGATGCTCCACCTGGCACCTAATTTTCATTTTTAGCAAAGAAATCATAGGCTCCAGTGATTTGGAAAACTAGCTTTATATTCTCAAATAAAGATAGTGAACTGTCCCACAGCCCTATGCCTGCCATTTTGTAACTCTGGAGCAGCAAATGCATCTGCTGCTCATGTACATATCACAGTGTTCTTCCTATCAATTTTTACTTTTCGTGCAGTGTCAAAGACTTTCCGTTATAATCAGAAATATATATTTTCTCTTGACTCAATCAATTTTAACAAAAAGACAAGAGTACAAAGACTAAGTTCTTCAGTTAGAAAAAAAAAAGAGCAGCTGGAGGAATTCTGTGAGTCAAGCTGTATCAATGGAGGGGACATGGACAGTCGAAGCTTCTGGTTGACATCCTTCCTCTAGATTGCTCTTCAGTTGGACAAATTACTACATGTATCAAGACCGCCTTAAATTATATCATTTGTCAGGTTGGTGGAAGATGGAGATGATCAAAAGCAATTTATTCTTAGTCAACTTGGAAAAGACCACCCAGGGAGAGGATATTTTCATTCATTGTCCATTCAGATCTGAAGGGACCTGCAGCTGATGTGGATAGTGTAGGAATTTGTGCACTTGGTGCTGCAGAAATGAGCAGATTGGGCTTCATTTCCCAATGATAAACCCATTTAGATTTCAGGGCTTCCTGGGCAAAATAAAGTGAGTTCCTGTTCCTGTAGCAGGAACCCACTTTATTTTGCCCAGGAAGCCCTGAAGTCTAAATCACTACAGTTCAACCCAAGTGTTAGGCTTATTTCTCAAAATTGTGAACTAAGTTAGTGGAAGTATGATTATTCCGTTTTCTCTCCAAAAAGAGTTGGTGGCATTTGCTGTAAATCTATCCATCATGACCAGTCTTAATTGAGAACAAGGGATGTTTCACTTCTTTATCTGGAGCCAAAACAATGGCATTCTGTCTTCTCAGGAACTGTGTAATATTTAATGTGTACGCCATTTCCCGGTGCTATTCTTTATAACCGTTTGCACCTCACAACAAAATAGGAAGAAGCTGGAAAAGCTCAGATCAGGCAGCACATGTGGAATGAGAAATAGTTAATGTTTCTGGTCAAAGGTCTTCAGAGTCTTATGGTTGATGCAAAGTTTCAAAGATTATCAAGCTGATTTTAACATTTCCCCGGCTGGAGATCATTTAATTTACCATTCAATTGAATGTCAGAACTCAATCTGAATGAAAACCATGGACTAGGTAGGTAGGTGAGCGTAAACAGGACTGGAAAATATTTGATAATAAAAATAGAAATGTAGAGAAAGCAAAAGTTGGTTTAGGTTTATTATTGTCATGTGTACTGAGGTGCAGTGAAAATCTTTGCTTTGCATGCTATCCAAACAGATCAGTTAATATTAAACATAGATACAATTAAGCCAAATTCAGTGTTATAGGTTTCTCTGAAATGTGAGCCAGCGGCAGCCACTTCAGCAATGTGCAGGAGCTGACCAATAATTGTACCAAAATATACCAACTCATTTTACATAAGTTTCTTTCCCCTACCATTCACTCCAAGGACACCACTGGACCCTTCCAGTGACAGTTTTCTTGTTGAATTTAACAAGTGGATGCAGGTGAGAGTTTAGTTCTTGAAAAATATATCCGTTCTTCAGCCATCCAAATGAACTTGACAGATTAAAATATGTCGTGGGAATTTCGATATAAAATCTTAATCACAAAATCTCATCTCCTCGAGGTATTTTTCACATTAGTTGCACTACAGTGGCTTTCTGACTATCCCTTGTACAAATCCAGAATTATTTTTGCGATTCTCATTTGGCAGGGAGATGGAACCCACTTTTAAGGCTTCAGCTTCATCCAGAAAGGATTTTATAAATATATTTTACATGCGAATTGATAAGTTATTCCCTCAGTGTGGAGCTTTGCGCTAATAATGCGCTGGTTAGCTTGAGATTATTTTAAGGTAGTTCCAGTGCTTTAGCTTTCCTGAAATAAACATTATTTAAAGATAAAATAATATACACAAGCCAGAATATCTTGGACACAAGGATGTGAAGGGCATCGAGGAAAGATCACACCTAAATGGTTGTCTCTTGAATTCTAACAGTGGGTGAAAATGTTGTATTGTAGTCCTGTGTAAAATTGAAAGGGTTTCCAAATATATGTATAAACAAAATAAACAAAGTCTCCTGTGAACTTTTTCTTCGGCCGTGGAAGCATTGCTTATTGAAGTTAACTGCTTGGTTCTTGAAAGAAAAATCAAAAGGTTTTTCCTTCCTGCAGTGACTGCTTTGTTGCCAAATGTCACCTCAGATTGTTTGTCATCACACTTTAATTTGACAATGTCATCATGAAGCATACACTGTGGACGTTCTTTTGAATTTAAATTCAAGAAACTTTCATGCTATTAAAACTTAATTTTCAGCAAATTCAGGTCCAATAAAATTCCAATGATCTGGCACGCTTGGAACGGGTCTGGTGTCCTCAGAATGACAGATTTTCCAGGTTATTCAATGTTATTTGAATTTTCCAACACACTTTTAATTCAATTTTTATTCACAGTATTATTATACAATTTCTGGTGAATCCAGCCAGTTTAAAGGGTAACACAAGAAAAATATTGGCGTTACTTTATCGGAAATATATTTCCAAATCATTACGCGTATATTTCCAAATCTTGGAACTCCACTCACAATAGTACCATGGGGGCAAGAAGAACTGTGGGAAAAATTAGTTGCCATCACCTACGCAAGGGAAATTAGGGGTAGCCAATAGAATGTTTGCCGTGCCAGCAGTGCCTCAAATAAGATAATAAGAAAATAAGATAAATAAAATAAGAATTATAATCGATTGTGTTTCTGTGATTTTAATAGCTTTTACATTGACAGCAGTGCCTTTAACGACCAAGACCCTGAGCTCTGAATGAGTTTCTATAAATCTTTACTTCTTTCCTGCTCAAGAATGTTCCTTCACCCTATCTCTTGACTTGACTGCAGATGACCAAACCTGCTGTAATCTCAAAATAAGGAACTGTAGATGCTGGTTTGCAAAACAAGCACTAAGTGCAGGAGTAACTCAGTGGGTCAGGCTGCATCTCTGAAGAACATGAATTGGTGACGTTCTGGGTTTGTCTGAAGAAGGGTCCCGACTTGAAAAGTTACCTATCCATGTACTCCAGAGATGCTGCCTGACCCGCTGAGTTACTCCAGCACTTTGTGTCTTTCTTTAAGTTTAAAGGGTGCATGGAAACTGAGGCTTCAGGGGAACACGGGAAACATCACCTGATCTGGACCATTGTGATTTCCAAATAATCAGATAGTCAGGATTATCGGAGTTTTATGTATGTGAAGCCTGAGGGAAAGTTTAAAATTTGCTGAAATTGAAATATTTATTGGCAGCTAGATTTCAGTCAATCAAAGGGAGCATGATCTTGCGGTGTTTGGCTGCAGTTTCAAATTCAAATAATCTGCTAATTTCAGAGTAAATTATCACAGAGTTTGAGAGGAATCTATTTCAACATATCATATTGCACCACAATATTAGTTTAAATGTAAAACAGATATTTTTATTTAGTTTATTAATATCTAATCATCTGATTTAGATTATTAGATGATTAATATTGAAATATTTAAATTAGTCTAAATTATTAGGAACTTGGATGCTAGTTGAGGGGGAGCACATTTGCAAGTGCCCAGGGGAGAAAGGTGGGAGTCCTGACAGCAGCACACTGGGCTAATTTACTCAACTGTGCTACTTGATTGCCTGTAGCTTCAAGTAATTAGCATTAAATTTGATACAGATCATAGAAACATTCTTCGAACTTCTGATGTTAAAGGAGACCTTGCCTATCTAAATTTTAGACTGAGATTGCTCTGAAGCAATATTGTATGTGTTCCCAATTCCCAGAAGTGGTAAACTATTTTAAACTAATGCAATTGCCAGGTCATTGTTCCCACTGTGAGGAGTCTTTGTTTTCTGCTTGGTCAATAGAAGAGATTTCTTCAGTTGCCAAATAGATTGGTGGCGGGTTAACACATGGCTCTGGCCTTGTTAAAATGCCCTGTCACTCTCCCACCTGCCACCCAGAAGAAAGATGGCTGTATCCTGTAGTTTAAGGGCTGCTAGATCAGAAACAGGAGTGTGGGACCTTAGTTTTATGGGCGACTGAAGAGGTTGGGCTCGTTCCACGATTTGAGATTTGATGGGTGAATTTCTTTCTTATGAAGAACAGATAGTAACAGTATAGGAAGGAACTACAGATGCTGGTTTAAACTGAAGATAGACACAAAAAGTTGGAGTGGGTGATGTTTCGAGATGGGTCTGAAGACGTGACTCGACCCAAAACGTCACCCATTCCTTCTCCTGTCCCGCTGAGTTACGCCAGCTTTTTGTGTCCATCTTGGATAGTAACAAACCGCAGGTTAAAGTTAATGGAGAAACAAAGTCAGAGGTGATGAGAGAAAAACATTTGTAGCATGGGTTTGTGATGATATGAGATGTAGCATTTCTAGGATAATTGCCATCTTGTAAAATTTACCCTGAATATGTAAAGAGTGGATGAGACAATATGTAACAAAGAACTAGTGTGAACGGGCAATCGATGGTTGCATTGAATTCAGGGAGCTGAAGGGCCTGTTTCAATGCTGTGTCTAAACTTTAAAAGTAGCTGAAAAGGTGGTTGAAGCAAACGAAAGACAGTTTTCAAAAGGTTATTGTGAATACTTGAAGGAAAATTACTCGCCGACCAAGGTTGAAATGACAAGGGAGTGGGACTAATTTGATTGCACGTGACACAGTTTGTGATGAACAGGGGATGGGGCCATGCAAGGTCCATTATTTTATATATGTCAGTTTCTTAATGCAAAGTCTATGTAGGTTGCAAGACCACAAAGCCACCAGCATTGAAAGATGCATTGGAGGGTGCTTTTGCAGTTCTTGCTGACACAATTGCACAGGTAGCAGATGGTATGTAGGAAAACAAAGAGTGTAAGGGTTTTAGTTTGGTGTAGTGACACAGCATGGAAACAGTCCCTTTGGCCCACCGAGTCCGCACCGACCAGCGAGCACCATACACTAGTTCTATCCTACACATCGGGGACAATTTTACAGAAGCCAGTTAACTTACAAACCTGCAAATGTGGGCGGAAACCAGAGCACCCATTGGGGACTCTGGCACTGTAAGTCAGTAACTGTGCCGCCCCAAATTGGATTTTTCATTTAGCTTTATGACATTGACTGCCAAGATTGCATGCAAGAATGAAAATAATTATTTCCAACTGCAGCTGCCTCCTGAACGGGTTAGACTGTTTCTAGTTTTTTGATTGACCTCTTCGGTGGTGGTATGCACCTTCTGCAAAATGAGTGGAGTTTCTTATTCCCAGGTTTCTGATTCAGACTCTTTGTAATCTGGTTTTTACATGCAAAGCATAAGTGTAGAATTCTACAAAACAAATAGCCTGTGACTTCCTTTCTTTAAGCCTTTGGAAATTATTAAAATAATTTTCATCTTGTTATATTTATACTCAAACTAATTAAACAAATTTAACATTTTCAAGTTGCATATTTCATATTGCTGTTCAGTTGCTGAACTGTAGGTTTAATTTAATTGATCAGGCTCCGGAACTCATTGGACTTTTCTTTGATGAAGGTACTGTACTATCTCTGGTAATAGTACAACTCTGGAAAATGACTGAGCTGACGCACTGATGCAGACCACCTTATCTGGTTGTGTGAATTACTACTCTTACTAATGTTTATATGTCGCATGGGCTGGCAATTGAACTCGAGAGTAAATGGAATAATCGCGTCTTTGGCAATGTTAAATTTCCTGTTATTTCATATATTTTTGAATTTGCATTTAAAGTAGATGCGGTTGTATGAGGGAATGCTATTAGATAGTGAGTGGTAGGTAAGGATGGAAGAGTGGATCAGGGATTCGCGCAGATCTTGGCATGTCCTTTCGAGTTGCTATTAACAACAATCAAAGAAGCTTTCTCCGCTGCTAATGTTAACCCCTCAGTCCATCATAGATATTCTCTTCGTTACATAGCTTGCTCCTTCATCTTCTCTGTCACTGAAAACAAACTGGATTTTCTCCCTCCCTCTTCTGGAAAATGGTCCCAAACCTGAAAGGTAGACTGTTTTTCTTCTGAAGTGTTGACTTTTTCTTTCCAGTTTCCAACATTTCTGGGATAAAAAATATATAGTTTGGATGCTATTTCCAATTTCCAGCATTTAAGATTCTTTTGATTTTTGTTTTGTCAAATGGTTATTTGATTATTTTAGCGCATTTTGAGGTTGAGGGTATATTGCACGAGCAAACGTGTCCTTTTTTAAGATCTCACTGCACATTCTCTTTGTAGTTTTCATTCTTTAATTTTTCTTCTCTTTCTATCTCTTTCACATCTCTCACACTTTTATATTACCAGTCAAGTGTTGTGTATGTAGCGGTGTCCAGCAACAGTGGGGTTAATGCTTCTTTGAATAATAGACAATAGGTGCAGGAGTAGGCCATTCGGCCCTTCGAGCCAGCACCGCCATTCAATGTGATCATGGCTGATCATCCCCAATCAGTACCCCGTTCCTGCCTTCTCCCCCTGACTCCACTATTTTGAAGAGCCCTATCTAGCTCTCTCTTGAAAGCATCCAGAGAGCCTGCCTCCACCGCCCTCTGAGGCAGAGAATTCCACACTCACAACTCTCTGTGTGAAAACGTGTTTCCTCGTCTCCATTCTAACTGGCTTATCCCTTATTCTTAAACTGCGGCCCCTGGCTCTGGACTCCCCCAACATTGGGAGCATGTTTCCTGCCTCCAGCATGTCCAAACCCTTAATGATCTTATATGTTTCAATAAGATCCCCTCTCATCCTTCTAAACTCCAGAGTATATAAGCTCAGCCGTTTCATTCTCTCACAGATGACAGTCCCGCCATCCCGGGAATTAACCTTGTAAACCAACGCTACACTCCCTCAATAGCAAGAATGTCCTTCCTCAAATTAGGGGACCAAAACTGCAGACAATACTCCAGGTGTGGTCTCACCAGGGCCCTATACATCTGTAGAAGGACCTCTTTCCTATGCTCAACTCTTCTTATGAAGGCCAACTTGCCATTTGCTTTCTTCACTACCTGCTGTACCTGCATGCTTACTTTCATTGACTGATGAACAAGGACCTCCAAATCCCATTGTACTTTTCCCAAATTGACACCATTTAGATAATAATCTGCCTTCCTGTTTTTACTGGCAAAGTGGATAACCTCACATTTATCCACATTAAACTGCATCTGCCCACTCACCCAACCTGTCCAAGTCACCCTGCATTCTCATAACATCCTCAATAAATATCATCATAACAAAAAAGTCAGGCTTTGAAGGTTTTTCTTTGAGCAGTAAAGGTTTGACAACATTCATCTGACTATTAAATTATTCTAAACCCCAGTGAAGCCAAGAATGTATTGTTTATTTAATTACATGCATAGATAATTGGACCAGCTAGGCTTACCTTGTGAATTCCTTTGGAGATAATATTTCAGATCAAACTTGATAAATGTCATTACAAATTGTGTTGTGATATTGTATAACCTCTCTCTTATAAATATTTATAGTTTATTTATAAAATTATGGGGAGGGACATTTTTGGAATATAATCAGATAGTTAGGACGGTTGTCATTTTGATTGCGGTAAGCCTAAATCATCTTCCAGTATTGGAAGTGAGATGTATTTGTACATGAAAAGAAAAGCTTTGCACTTCACAACTGGGCTGAAAATCTCTTGGGAAGAAGAGATGTTTATTGAAGGAGAATAATAACCCTGTAGTTACATTTATTCATCTAACTATGGCATTTGTTATTTTATCAATGTACCTACATTTCACTTTATGGACGGTTTTTAGCTTTTGCATTTTGTCTATTTATTAGCAGCGGGTTCATTCTGAACAGAGAACTCAAATATTTGGAGTGCTGGTATTGATAGTTCCTGACTCTTTTATTGGATGTGTGCCTGACACTTTCATTCAGACCATGAATTATCTAATAAAAAGGAACTGCAGATTCTTTGGTTTATACCAAAGTTAGACACAATGCTAACTCAGTGGGTCAGGCAGCATTTCTGGAGAAAATGGACAGGTGACGTATCGGGTCGGATCTTTCTTCAGACTGATTGTAGTGGGGATGGGGGGGATCTGGAAGCAAAAAAAGAGCAGGACAAATCAAGGCTGGCGACAGATAACGCCAGGCTGGGAGGTTCCCTGATAGGCCAAGAGGGATACATTATTGTAAAATGTGGAACTGGTTAACTGACTTCTGGTGGAGGATGGGGGAGAAGGGCGATGGGAGGGGAATGTTTGCAAGATTAGAGAATTCACATTCATACCGCTGGGTTGTAGGGCATATGAGATATCTCAGACTTGGGTGGGAAGGGATTAGGCAAGGGGTGATTGGATAGAATCCAGGTACGTGGAAATAAGTTCAGTGGGGAAGGAGCAGGCTGAAACAATGGGTTTGCCAGGGAAGTTCTGTTTACGGATTTTAGGGAAACCCCAACCCTGCACTGCGTACCTCTACCACCTCCTCAAAATCCACAATTCCCTCATAATGTTTGCAGACACTCCCCTCCTTCCCCCCTTCCCCCCTTCCCCCTCCCCTTGCTTTCCCTCCCTTGCTCCCCCATTCCTCCACAAACGGTTAGTTAACCAGTTCCACAGTTCACAACAATGTACTTCTTGGGACCACACCAACAATCGGTCTATCAAGGAAGCTCCCTGCCTGAGGTCATCTGTTGCCAGCCCTAATGTATCCTGGTCTTTTAGACAATAGACAATAGGTGCAGGAGTAGTCCATTCGGCCTTTGAGCCAGCACCGCCATTAATGTGATCATGGCTGATCATCCCCAATCAGTACCCTGTTCCTGCCTTCTCCCCATATCCCCTGACTCCGCTGTCTTCAAGAGCCCTATTTAGCTCTCTCTTGAAAGTATCCAGAGAACCCGCCTCTACCTCCCTCTGAGCCACAGACTCACAACTCTCAATTATCAAGAAAGCACATCAGCGCCTCTACTTCCTGAGAAGACTACGGAGAGTCGGTTTGTCAAGGAGGACTCTCTCTAACTTCTACAGGTACACAGTAGAGAGCTTGCTGACCGGTTGCATCGTGGCTTGGTTCGGCAACTTGAGCGCCCTGGAGAGGAAAAGACTACAAAAAGTAGTAAACACTGCCCAGTCCATCATCGGCTCTGACCTTTCTTTCATTGAGGGGATTTATCGCAGTCGCTGCCTCAAAAAGGCTGGTAGCATCATCAAGGATCCACATCATCCTGGCCACACACTCATCTCCCTGCTGCCTTCAGGTAGAAGGTACAGGAGCCTGAAGACTGCAACAACCAGGTTCAGGAATAGCTACTTCCACACAGCCATCAGGTTATTAAACCTGGCTCGGACAAAACTCTGAACATTAATAATCCATTGTCTGTTATTTGCAATTTATCAGTTTATTTATTCATGTGTGTATTTGCGTATATAATGGTATATGGACACACTGATTTGTTTTGTAATCAATGCCTACTATGTTCTGTTGTGCTGAAGAAAAGCAAGAATGTCATTGTCCTATCAGGGACACATGACAATAAACTTACTTGAACTTGAACTCTCTGTGTGGAAAAAAGTGTTTCCTCGTCTCCGTTCTAAATGGCTTACCCCTTATTCCTAAACTGTGGCCCCTGGTTCTGGACTCCCCCAACATTGGGAACATGTTTCCTGCCTCTAGCGTGTCCAAACCCATAATAATCTTATATGATTCAAGAAGATCCCTCATCCTTCTAAACTCCAGAGTATACAAGCCCAGCCGCTCCATTCTATCAGCATATGACAGTCCCACCATCCTGGGAATTAACCTTGTAAATCTATACTGCACTCCCTCAATAGCCAGAATGTCCTTTCTCCCTTTGTTGCTTCCAGTTCCACCCTCACCCCACAATCAGTCTGAAGAAGGCTCCCGACCCAAAACATAACCGATTTTCTCCAACATTGCTGCCTGACCCGGTGAGTTCCTCCAGCCCTTTATGTTTATTTATGAAGAATTATAATTGTCTGTTGATAAAATTAGTAAATTAACTAATTGGAGAACTGAAGATGCCTGGGTTTAAATTTGGCCGATTATATTTTGTGGATTTTATTATAGGATTTAGCAATTCTGAAATCAAACTATCGACCATCGTACTTTGGCTCCTTTTATATATGTAGGCTCGTGTCTAGGGAAATATTCAACACATCCCATCTCACTTCTCATCGGTGCTTCCGCAAGTGTGATTGCGGGTGTACTGGAGGGAAGCTCTTTGTCCTTGTATTGCCAAAATAAGATCAGCAGTGTGAATTGGGCATCTTAAACATGTAACATTGCTCAACACTCTGTTCATCTCTATCCCTATAAAAGTCTCATCTTGTATGTATGTGTGAGTGTAAGTGCCTTTCTATGTTTGTCAAAATGCCACGCGTCAGCTCAGAATCTTTCACAGATTGTTAATCACATTAACCCCCTCGACAAAATTAACTGCTTCACTTCACATTGAATGCATTTTTTTCACAAGTTACAGCGTTTTAAAAATTGTCAAAACCAAGTTTTCAAACGGCAATCCTCCTTCAACCCTCTTTGGGTGACGTCACAAGGGGGGGTTGGGCGGCCACCAGCTTCCAGTGATGTCGGGGGAGGGCCGTATTTAAATTAACGTTCCGCTTTTTCCGACCTGGGCATTGAGACCACGGCGGTGAAGGAGACATTGAGACTGCAGCAGTGAGGCCTCGCGACGATGGGCGAGGCCACGTCTGCACTCCCTCTCTCGTCCCCTCCCTCAATACCCTCCCTTCCCCTCTCTACCCCTCCCTTTCTACCCTCACTCCCAACCTCGCTACCCCCTCCCTCTCCCTCCCTCGCACTTTCCCTCTCTACCCTCCCTTCCCCCCCACTCTACCCCCTCCCTCTCCCTCTTCCCCCTCCCTCTCTATCCCCCTCCATCTTTGCCCCTCTCCCTCTCTACCCCCTCCCCCTCCCTCTCTGTCCCCCTCCATCTCTACCCCTCCCCCTCCCTCTCTACAACCCCTCCCTCTCTAGGGATTGAAGAGGGAGGTCTCGCCCTTTCCCTCCACCCTCCCTCCCCCCACTCTACCACCCCTCTCCCTCTACCCCCTCCCTCTCTCTACCCTCTCCCTCCATCTCTGCCCCACCCCCTCCCTCTACCCTCCCTCTCTGCTCCCCTCCCTCTCTACCCCCCCTCTCTCTCTCTACCCACCCTCTCTCTCTCTACCACCCCTCCCTCTCTACCACCCCTCCCTCTCTACCCACCCCCCCTCTCTAGGGATTGAAGAGGGAGGGTGAAGAGGAGGGAGTGCCGGGGATGAGGAGAAATGAGCCGCGCCTGTGCCGTTGAGGGCTATGCGTGAGTGGTGGAATATTGCATTGGGGGAACGGTTTGCGTTTGGGGAACGGGTGAGTGGTGAAATATTCCATTGGGGGAGCAGACACTTGGTCAAGTTCACATAAAAGTTGATGCTGACTTACATAGCTTGCTGGCAAGGCAGGCTAGGAGCAGGAATGGGTGAGATTGGGAGCAGAGGCATTAAAACTGCCTCCAGAGAAAAGCTTGAGCCCTGAAGGCAGAGGAGAGTCTGGACAAATTCAAAACACGTACAGAAATTAAGAACAAGGTTGGGATCAATGGAAAATTGAGTGAATGTGAGTGCCCGAAGGCACTAAGACAGGTGCCTTTGAGAAAAGGTGAGGATCAAAGATTAAGAACTTGAGGGGTTTAATAACTTAAACTACTAATGAGTAAAGCTAAAATCAATCAAAGACAGAGAAGCGTTAACGAAATAATACATAACTTCAGTTCTCCAAGCATTAGTTTAAAAGGCTATGTTGGTATTCCTGTTGGAGGAATAAGATAATAATTAGCATGGGGAATTCCCTAAATGTAGTGTTGGTGGCTGGTTAGTGACAGATGGAAATACCTGCAGTGGCAGACCTGATGCTAGGATGGTCTGTTACCTCCATGACACCAAGGTCAAATGTTTCACTGAATGGATGCAGAGCATGTAAATGGAGGAGAGTGAACAGGCAGATTTTGTGATCCATGCCACGCTGATGAAACTTTGCTGTTAGACTTTTGTCATACTAATACAAAGATTAAACCGATCCTCATAGGATGTAGTCTCCTTCGGTGTTGCATGCAAAAGTGAACAGAAATGGGGAGAGAGTATGGATGAATGCATGGTTGGAAAGATAGTGGATGGAGGGACAGAGATATTTGGATTGCTGTGATCTGGGGAGATAGGACCTGAAGTGCCAGGCAAGTTGCTCCGCAATTATGCTGGGTGGACTAATGTTCTTAACAGATGGTGAGAGGTTTGTTCATGCAGTGAGAGGATTTAAAGTAGTGTGACTGAGGTTGGATACCAGGATGAAAGGAGAAGGATGTGCACATGGGAGAAATAGATAGGTGGTACTCAAGAAATAAATAGTGTGATACTACATGGGGTCAAACTAAGAGATTAGGATAATGTGCAAGATAACTACACTATTTTGAAAAAATTCAATTTCAAAGGCAAGTTTTTATGAGACCAAATGGTGTTGAGCGATTATTTAATCTAACCTTGCAATTAAACCTTATTGGCTTAAGGTCCTTAGCTGGCGGTCTGCCAGTCCTATTCACATTCTTGCCCTCTCCTACCCATAAACAGTAATTGAATTTGTTTCAATTCTCTTTTAATTGTGTTCCATCAGTGAGCTGCAGGCGGTGGTCACTCGCATTACCACCCTGTGCACGCCAAGGATCTGTCTCTAAATATTTAAAGCAAAGCTTAAGCTAGACCTTAAAAGTTGAGTAAAGATGATGTGCACCGACTTCAACCATGAAATGTCAAAAGCATTGACACTCAATAAATGAAAACATATGTTCGTGATCTATCTATCTCTCGAGAATGCACCTGATACCGGGTGCTGGTGGAAAATGAAATGTGTCATTCTTCATTTACTTGACGCCTCGCACTGTACATGATGTGGTTCATAATATAAAGATAGGGACAATATGAAGATGTGCACTGAGGCAAGATTTCTCATTGTGAGAAGATTGCTTATTTTTTTAAAAAAAGGTCCCTTTACTTTATACTTTAATGATTAGGCGTGTAAGCAGGCCCTTCGGCCCACCTGGTTTGTGCTGACCAGCGATCACCCCATACACTAGCACTATCCTACACATTAGGGACAACTTACAGTTTACAGAAGACAATTAACCTACAAACCTGTACGTCTTTGGAATGTGGGAGGAAACTAGAGCACCGGGGAAAACTCACGCAGTCACAGGAAGAACATACAAACTCCATACATGCAACGTCCGTAGTCAGGATCGAACCTGAGCCCCTGGCATCATAAGGCAGCAACTCTACCGCTGTGGCACTGTGCTGCCCCTATCGCCTGAAGTATTTGTATGAATGGTGTACTTTTGTAACCCATCCATGGTTTACTGGCACATTATATTGTATAAGGACAACATAGTTAAATTACTTGTTTCACATTGGTTGTATATTTCATATTTGCAGAATATCATTTTATTATTTAAAGTTGTGAACGGTGAACCATCTCAATATTGGTAATGAAACAATAAAGCCTTTTCATAAACAACCTATAAATAGATACATTATTATCATTAAATGTTAGTAACAGGAAATCATGAGGAATTAATCTTGGATGAATAAGTTGTGAAGCTTGGAACTGAACAGAATTACCATTGCTGAAATAGTGAAGAATAGATGGAACTTTGTTGGTAGAAATGTATAATATGGAAAATTGAGCTGATTATTTAACTGGAAAGTAGCCATTTCCTTGACCACCTGAGAAAGGAAGCAATCTTGTTCTGTCTGATCCTGAAGGGACCAAGAATATATCACAACTGTGATGCACACAAGTTAAATTGTTCTGGAGAGAAACCATCTTACAATGGAGAGGAACAATTAACCCTGCATGGCTGTTCATTATCTGATCTAAGGTTGAATATTTGTTATAGATGACATCTAATTTTCCGGCCTCTTTTTTGTTCAATGGCTCAAACATTCAAAGCTCTTTTTAATCCTAAAGCATTGTGCATCTGTGTATAAGAGGAAGTTCTGCCAATCAATTGGATCCTTGCTGCCCTGTATCTTAACTCCAGCCGCCTGTCTTAATGCTCATGCTTAACAATGTGGTTTGTGTCATTTGAAGTCAGAGCTTTAAATAACCTTTAAGTGGCATGGCTTGAGTATTGGATACGTCTAGGAAACAAACAGTTCTTTAAGAAAGGAACTGGACATCTTGCTTAAAGATGATGACCGGCACCATTAAAGATAAGTGAAACCAATCTCCATACTGCAGGGATTTGCTGCATGCGCGCTAGGTCGCTGGTGAAGAGAAATGTCCTAATTTGATTTTTTTTCCCTTCCGTTCCCATCTTTTTCCACCAAAACGGTGGACCAGCAGAACCAAAAACAAGACCTCTCAAAGGGCGAACGAGCTTCTAGTGAGCCAACGGCCGTCCACACCTCAGTAGAAGCGGCGATCAATGTCTCTACATGGTATTGTAAGGAATGATGATGAACCAAAATCCTATACTTCCAGCGGCGGAAGTCCGCAGGAACTGGAGGACAGTGATGTGTGGTGCATCCGTCACTGTTCCCATTGGAAACCAGCACAACTGCGTTGCTAATGTTTTCAACGATGATGGGATTCCTGGGATGTCAGGACTTTCATATGAGGAAAGATTGGATAGACTCGGTTTGTACTCGATGGAATTTAGAAGATTGAGGGGGGATCTTATAGAAACCTACAAAATTCTTAAGGGGTTGGACAAGCTAGATGCTGGAAGATTGTTCCCGATGTTGGGGGAGTCCAGAACAAGGGGTCACAGTCTAAGGATAAGGGGGAATTCCTTTAGGACCGAAATGAGGAAAACATTCTTTACACAGAGAGTGGTGAGTCTCTGGAATTCTCTGCCACAGAAGGTAGTTGAGGCCAGTTCATTGGCTATATTTAAGAGGGCGTTAGATGTGGCACTTGTGGCTAAAGGGATCAGGGGAGAGAAGGCAGGTACGGGATACTGAGTTGGATGATCAGCCATGATCACATTGAATGGCGGTGCAGGCTCGAAGGGCCGAATGGCCTACTCCTGCACCTATTTTCTATGTTCTATGTTCTATGAATGAATTAATCCACCAAAATCTCACCTCAAAGGGGATTAGGTTAATGAGAAACAAAAAGCTTATGGTGCATTTAGGGGACACCTCGTAGGTTTAATGGGCCAACAATATTATTCTTTGTATCTCAGGTAGCTAACCATCAACCTAATAGGAATTTCGGAAGAACTTTTTTTAAGGTGGTTGAACTGGAATTTGCTGTCACAATCTACCAAAACATAATTTTGGTGGGCAGTTTTGGTAAGTTTTCTTGGGAAATATTGGACGCAGTTAGTATTGCTTTGTTCCAATGCAAATTAAATATTCAGAAATTAATATTTTAGGATATAGGGCATTAATTACTTGAGACATACATACAAAGTCTTGCATTTTGAGGAATAACTGGTCCTATGTTCGCAAATCGTGCCATCTCTGGAATTTATCTCACTTCACATAATAGACTAATTGTTACGGTAGACAAAAGTGCTGGAGAAACTCATTGGGTGCAGCAGCATCTATGGAGCGAAGGAAATAAGCAACATTTTGGGCCGGAGAAAGAATGAGGAGGAGCTAGGAAGGGGAGGAGACAGCAATGGCTAACGGAATTGGGAGAATTCAATGTTTATGCCACTCGGGTGCAGACTGCTCAAGCGGAATATGGGGTGCTGTTCCTCCAATTTACGATGGTGCTCACAATGGCCATGGAGGTGGCCCAGGACAGAGAGGTCGGATACGGAATGGGAGGGGGAGTTGAAACCGGGAGGTCAGGTTGGTTAATGCGGACCGAGCGGAGGTGTTCGGCGAAACGATCGCCAAGCCTATGCTTGGTCTCACCGATGTAGATCAGTTGACATCTAGAGCAGCGGATGCAATAGATGAGGTTGGAGGAGATGCAGGTGAACCTCTGTCGCACCTGGAACGACTGCTTGGGTCCTTGAATGGAGTTGAGGGGGGAGGTAAAGCGACAAGTGTGGCATCTCTTGCGGTTGCGGGGAGGGGGTGGCGCGGAAGGGAAGAATTGAAAAGCGTTAAAGTTGGCTTCCTTTAAGCAATCAACATCTCCAGGATAATCGAGGAAGCTATTGAGGCTTTTGTCTATAATTTTGTGTTCCTGAGTAGTATATGCCAAAGTTGATGCCATGAGCAGTCTGGATGCTGATGTATGGTTGGTTGCAAGGTTAGAGTTTGCCATCAGAGTTTACCCAGTTTCTACATTTAAGTCTGCCTGTAAGTCTGCCTCCCTTGTCTCAGGTAATTGTAAAGACTTAGAAGATAGAACCGTGTAAAGATGAGTCTTTATTATGAAAACTGATTTTGATCTTTGCAGTCTCTGTTTATTTTATATTGTCTTGGGTCTGGGGCCAGTTCACTCTTGCGCAATGTTTTGATCTAATGTGTCATTTTCACAGTGCAAAATCTCACATTTATTCAATGTTTGTGCTTAACAATGTGGTTTGTGCCATTTGTGGTCAGAGCTTTAAATAACCTTTAAGTTGTATGATTTGAGTATTGGATGTATCAGAATCAACTAGGCAGAACAGCATGGATAACATTTGCTTTTATACCTTGTAGTCACAATAGCCTTGTTGATTTCTGAGTGTCAAGGGGTTCTGTAGTGTGGGAGGGTAAAGCCTGGATCATTCACGAGAGTGCCTTTGAAAGAGGGGAGATTCTCCTCCATGTCACACAGCATTATAGAATCATAGAAAATAGGTACAGGAGTAGGCCATTCGGCCCTTCGAGCCTGCACTGCCATTCAATATGATCATGGCTGATCATCCAACTCAGTATCCTGTACCTGCCTTCTCTCCATACTCCCTGATCCCTTTAGCCACAAGGGCCACGTCTAACTCCCTCTTGAATATAGCTAATGAACTGGCCTCAACTACCTTCTGTGGCAGAGAATTCCCCAGATTCACCACTCTCTGTGTGAAAAATGATTTTCTCATCTCGGTCCTAAAAGACTACCCCCTTATCCTTAAACTGTGACCCCTTGTTCTGGAGTTCCCCAACATCGGGAACAATCTTCCTGCATCTAGCCTGTCCAACCCCTTAAGAATTTTGTAAGTCTCTATAAGATCCCCCCTCAATCTCCTAAATTCCAGCCGAGTACAAGCCGAGTCTATCCAGTCTTTCTTCATATGGAAGTCCTGTCATAGAAACATAGAAATTAGGTGCAGGAGTAGGCCATTCGGCCCTTCGAGCCTGCACCGCCATTCAATATGATCATGGCTGATCATCCAACAGTATCCTGTACCTGCCTTCTCTCCATACCCTCTGATCCCCTTAGCCACAAGGGCCACATCTAACTCCCTCTTAAATATAGCCAATGAACTGGCCTCAACTACCCTCTGTGGCAGAGAGTTCCAGAGACCCACCACTCTGTCATCCCAGGAATCAGTCTGGTGAACCTTCTCTGTACTCCCTATGAACAAATTATGATTTGTTAAGTTGGGGAGATGCATCACTTATGATCTGTAAAATAATGAACTTGAATTTTATTGTTTTTACCTGCTCCCTGGTTGATACATTCAAATTAATTAGCAGTCCATTATACATGACAACAGTAGCAGGACAGCATTTAATTTTTTTTAATCCTTAATTTAGAAGCTTTATTGTGTCTTTTCTCTTTGTGTTTTTCCTTATGCAGAAATAAAATTAGCCATTTATTTGAAGCATATTATTCTTATTTTTCTCATTATTAGCGAGGTACCTGGTTTTACATTTTGCATATTTTGCATCTAATTTCTTAGTTGTTACCAAGTTGTCAAATGCTCATTAACACGGTATGAAAGACAGCTAACCTCTTTCATTGCCACCATTGTGAATGTTCCAGGCTTTAGTCGCTTTATGTGTGGCATCAAAGCAGGTAACCACCAGAAAACTATTACTCATCTAGGTTGTGCACAATGGTCTTTGTAAATTGCAGCAACACATTCATTTGTGATTTGTACAAAGCTCGGCCTCGTAGGCGGCCGCGGCGGGTTGAGCGCTAAACATTTTTACGTGAATAAAAATCACCAGTTGCTGGGTGTCTTCTCTGGTGATGCTCTGCCAGGCCTGTATTGCAGCCATCTTTAGCCTATGCTTGTTTTGCGGGCTAGTCCCCTTCAGTTTTCTCTTCAGCATATAAAAGGCATGTTCAATTGGGTTGAGATCGGATAATTGACTTGGCCACTCAAGAATTGATCATTTTTTAGCTTTGAAAAACTCCTTTGTTGCTTTAGCAGTATGTTTGGGATCATTGTCTTGCTGTAGAATGAACCGCCGGCCAATGCATTTTGAGGCATTTGTTTGAACTTGAGCAGATAGGATGTGTCTTTACACTTCAGAATTAATTATGCTACTACCATCAGCAGTTGTATCATCAATGAAGATAAGTGAGCCAGTACCTTCAGCAGCCATTCATGCCCAGGTCATAACACCCCCACCACCATTTATGATGATGAGGTGGTTTGCTTTGGATCTTGGGCAGTTCCTTTTCCCCTCCATACTTTGCTCTTGCCATCACTATGATATGTTAATCTTCGTCTCATCTGTCCACAAGACCTTTTTCTAGAACTGTCGTTGCTCTTTTAAGTACTTCTTGGCAAACTGTACCCTGTCAACTGTATCCTATTTTAGTGGCTAACCAGTGGTTTGCATCTTGCAGGCTCTGTATTTCTGTTCATGAAGTCTTCTGCGGACAGTGGTAATTGACAACTGACTCCTGAAGAGTGTTTCTGATCTGTTGGACAGGTGTTTGGGGATTTTTCTTTATTATAGAGAGAATTCTTCTGTCATCAGCTGTGGAGATCTTCCGTGACCTGCCAGTCCCTTTGCGATTAGTAAGCTCACCAGTGCTCCCTTTCTTCTTAATGATGCTCCAAACAGTTGATTTTGGTAAGCCTAAGGCTTGGCTGAAGGCTCTAACAGTTTTATTCGTGTTTCTCAGTATCATAATGGCTTCTTTGACTTTCATTGGCACAATGTTGATCCTCATGTTGATAAACAGCAATAAAAGTTTCCAAAGGTGATGGAAAGACTGGAGGAAAGACTAGGTGCTGAGAGCTCTCTCATATCTGCATTAAGGAGGCAATTAAACACACCTGAGCAATTACAAACACCTGTGAAGCCATGTGTCCCAAACATTATGGTGCCCTGATATGGGGGAACTATGTATAAACACAGCTGTAATTTGTGCATGGTGAAATGAAAATGTATAAAAATAGATATAATTAACAAAAAACTTCCAAAAAACATGTCATTAGCTGATGAAGGCAGCGTGGCGATGTGGTTTATTATGTAGCTGGATGATGTTTTTTATTCTACTACTCTGCACTGCTGCTGTGTACTGCCATGAGCAAGAATCTGCAAGAAAAATTGTATAAGAAATCTTTTAGGCATGGAATAGAGAAATCCCAAGCATTTAAACATCTTGCTTGTTGTGATATGATCTTTCTCAGTTGATGCTCTTTCCCAGTTGATTTATTGCTTCCCATACATACAAAACAGGCCATTTTAACCTTAGACACCCAGCAACTGGTGATGTCCATGAATCGCAGACTTCAAGCAGTCATTGCATGCAAAAGATATGCAACAATACTAAACATGACTACTTTCATTTGCATGACATTGCTGTGTCCCAAACATTATAGTGCCCTTAAATAGGGGGACTACGTATAAACACTGCTGTAATTTCTACATGGTGAAACCAAAATGTATAAAATTTACCTTTATTAAAATCTGACAATGTGCACTTTACCACGTTTTGGTTTTTTTCTTTTACAAATCTCAAATTGTGGAGTACAGAGGCAAATAAATAAATGATGGGTCTTTGTCCCAAACATTATGGAGGGCACTTTTTATTATCAAGACCAGATGGGTTTGATATTGAAGTACATCGTATTTAGATGACACGTTGTTGAAGATTTATTTCTGGCATCTTTTCCTTCCATAACCTCTTTCACACCACTGGAATCTGATATTTGCTGTAATAGTAGAAAATCAGTAATCATTCACTGCTTCCCCCATCATATTAGCAGGGTCCTCTTTATTTGGCTCACTCCGATTTGAATTAAGAAGTGAGGAGTTGGATAATGTGAAGATTATGGTAATAGTGGTGAAGACCCATGTTGCTGTTAAGGTTCCCATCCATTAGTGTGGAGAAGGGTCGCTCTGCGAAGGGCCTCTACGCAAAATGTTGTCTAGCCATTCCCTTCTCAAGTACTGCCTGACCTGTTAAGACCCTCCAGCACATGGTTTTTTGCACAAAATTCCAGCAGTTCTTTGTGAAATCATTAATATGCAAATTTGTGAAGTTATGCTCTTTCCATTGAAAAGTGCAGATTATTATTTTAGCCAATTATAGTGTTCTCCAATTCCAACTGAAAGGACGGGGTCCTCACATGTGACATCTCAACATTCACAGTTTATACTCATTTTGATTTCCGTCGTACCTGCTGTGTAGCAAATCTCATCACACATCAAGTTGTGAGTATAATAAGATACTTGCACTGAACCTAGATGGGGATGAGCTGAAGGAATAGCAGAAGGAATACTCAAGAAGCTTGACTATATCTAAATCACAGTAGTCTGCGTAGTCAGTGCCCACCATGGGTTCAGTATCTAACTGTTCTGGGTGGCACAATGGTTGCACTGCTGCCTTGGCCCTGGTATCCTTGGGTTCATTTCTGATCTCTGGTGCTGTCTGTGTGGTGTTCACATGCTCTCTCTCTGGCCGCGAGGGCTCTCACCCTCTGCCTCCTGTGCTCAGATTTCCTGCCACAAATCCCAAAAGCCATGCAGGTTGATTAACTATTTGGCACTAAAATCCTCTGGTGTAAAGGGAATGGAAGAATCTGAGTGCAGGGTGAACAGAGTTGATGGGAATGTAGGGGCAATGAAATTGCATCAGTGTGGGATTCATGTAAATAGGTATTTCATGGTCAGACTCGCTGAGCCCATGAGTTGTCTGATTCTGAAGCTTCTTCCATATGTGATATACTGTTGGTGTCATGATTACAATGTACGACTTGCACAACAGCGACTTGCCAAAGGAACGACATTGAGGACTACATGGGGCGTCTGCCTCATGGTCAACTCTGCATGGTGCTCAGACCTGGCAGTCCTGTCCAACTCCTGCTCTCCACACCTCGAACATCTGGCGGTGAAGTGCCGTCCCTTCTACCTACCAAGGGAATTCACCTCCATCATCCTGACCGCGGTCTACATCCCACCCCAGGCAGACGTCTGTCTGGCACTGGAGGAGCTGCACGCCGTGGTCAACAAACACCAGACGTCTTACCCCGAGGCATTTACCACCATTGCTGGGGACTTTAATAAGGCAAACCTAAAGAAATCACTCCCCAACTTCCATCAACATGTCTCCTGCTGCACCAGAGGACCAAACACCCTCGACCACTGCTACACCACCATCAAGAATGCCTACCGCTCTATCCCTCGCCCTCACTTCGGTAAATCCGACCATCCGACCGGTGCTGCTTCTTCCTGCATACAGGCAGCAATTAAAGAGCGCACCCCCAGAGGTGAGGACAGTACAGAGCTGGTCGGGGGGGGGGGGGGCAGAGTAACAACTACAGGACTGTTTGGAGTCTGTAGACTGGGCAATGTTCAAGGACTCGGCAACGGACTTGAATGAATACGCCACAGTCATTACAGACTTCATAAAGAAATGTGTGGAGGACTGCATCCCTACAAAAACCTTCCGAGTGTTTCCCAATCAGAAACCTTGGATGAACTGTGAGATCCGTACTCTTCTGAAGACCAGACACCGGGCATTCATGTCTGATGACACAGGGGTCTACAAGAAGTCCAGATACGACCTTGGTAAAGCCATCAAAAAGGCCAAAAGGGAGTTCTGCTCCAAGCTGGAGGATGAGACAGATGTTCGGCAGCTGTGGCGGGGACTGAATGCAATCACCTCTTACAAGGCGAAACCAGGAGGCAGCTCGGATGTCGGCGACACATCACTCCCTGATGAGCTCAATGCATTTTACGCACGCTTTGATAGGGAGAACACCGATGTGCCTTCCCGAGCCCCTATTTGCTGTGATGGTATTTCAGTCTCAGTCACAGAGGCCGACGTCAGGAAATCCTTCAGAGGGGTGAACCCTCGAAAAGCGTCTGGACCTGATGGCATACCTGGTCGTGTCCTAAAAACCTGTGCGGACCAACTGGCTGGAGTTTTTAAGGACATTTTCAACCTGTCACTTCTGAGGTCTGAGGTTCCCACCTGCTTCAAAAGGGCATCAATAATACCGGTGCCCAAGAAGAGCAAGGTGACGTGCCTCAATGACTATCGACCTGTGGCACTAATGCCTGTGGTGATGAAGTGCTTCGAGAGGTTGATCATGGCGCAAATCAACTCCTACCTCGACAAAAACCTGGACCCGCTGCAGTTCGCTTACTGCCACAACAGATCAACGGTGGACGCGATCTCGCTGGCCCTCCACTCCGCTTTGGACCACTTGGACAACAAAAACTCATATGTCAGGCTGTTATTCATTGACTACAGCTCGGCATTTAACACAATCATCCCTCCAAGCTGGTTACCAAACTCGCAGAACTGGGTCTCTGCGCATCCCTCTGCAATTGGATCCTCGACTTCCTCATTCACAGACCACAGTCTGTTCCTTTTTGGTGGAAATGTGTCAGACTCGATAACAATCAGCACGGGAGCACCTCAAGGCTGCGTGCTCAGCCCCCTGCTGTACTCACTCTATACTCATGACTGCGTAGCCGGTCATAGTGCGAACTCCATCATCAAGTTCGCTGACAACACCACTGTTGTGGGACGTATCACTGATGGGGATGAGTCAGAGTATAGAAGAGAGATCGAGCAACTGTCCATAGTTGTCAGGCTAGAGTCAGTTATTAAAGATGGGATAGCAGCGCATTTGGAAAGTGGTGAAATCATTGGACAAAGTCAGCATGGATTTACGAAAGGTAAATCATGTCTGACAAATCTGATAGAATTTTTCGAGGATGTAACTAGTAGAGTGGATAAGGGAGAACCAGTGGATGTGTTATATCTAGACTTTCAGAAGGCTTTCGACAAGGTCCCGCATAAGAGATTAGCATACAAACTTAAAGCACACGGTATTGGGGGTTCAGTATTGATGTGGATAGAGAACTGGCTAGCAGACAGGAGGCAAAGGGTAGGAGTAAACGGGTCCTTTTCAGAATGGCAGGCAGTGACTAGTGGGGTGCCGCAAGGCTCAGTGCTGGGACCCCAGCTATTTACAATATATATTAATGATTTGGACGAGGGAATTCAATGCAACATCTCCAAATTTGCAGATGATACCAAGCTGGGGGGTATAGTTAGGTGTGAGGAGGATGCTTGGAGGCTGCAGGGTGATTTGGATAGGCTGAGTGAATGGGCAGATGCATGGCAGATGCAGTACAATGTGGATAAATGTGAGGTTATCCACTTTGGTGGCAAAAACATGAGGGTAGACTATTATCTGAATGGTGGCAGATTAGGTAAGGGGGAGATGCAACGAGACCTGGGTGTCATGGTACACCAGTCATTGAAAGTAGGCATGCAGGTGCAGCAGGCAGTGAAGAAAGCAAATGGTATGTTAGCATTCATAGCGAAAGGATTTGAGTATAGGAGCAGGGAGGTTCTACTGCAGTTGTACAGGGTTTTGGTGAGGCCACACCTGGAGTACTGCGTACAGTTTTGGTCTCCAAATCTGAGGAAAGACATCCTTGCCATAGAGGGGGTACAGAGAAGATTCACCAGACTGATTCCTGGGATGTCAGGACTTTCATATGAGGAAAGATTGGATAGACTCGGTTTGTACTCGATGGAATTTAGAAGATTGAGGGGGGATCTTATAGAAACCTACAAAATTCTTAAGGGGTTGGACAAGCTAGATGCTGGAAGATTGTTCCCGATGTTGGGGGAGTCCAGAACAAGGGGTCACAGTCTAAGGATAAGGGGGAATTCCTTTAGGACCGAAATGAGGAAAACATTCTTTACACAGAGAGTGGTGAGTCTCTGGAATTCTCTGCCACAGAAGGTAGTTGAGGCCAGTTCATTGGCTATATTTAAGAGGGCGTTAGATGTGGCACTTGTGGCTAAAGGGATCAGGGGGTATGGAGAGAAGGCAGGTACGGGATACTGAGTTGGATGATCAGCCATGATCACATTGAATGGCGGTGCAGGCTCGAAGGGCCGAATGGCCTACTCCTGCACCTATTTTCTATGTTTCTATGTTTCTATGGTGCCAGCACAACAACCTGGCCCTCACCACCAGCAAAACCAAGGAACTGATTGTTGACTTTGGAAGGAGTAGGATGGGGACCCATAGTCCTGTTTATATCAACGGGTCGATGGTTGAAAGGGTCAAGAGCTTCAAATTCCTGGGCGTGCACATCTGTGAAGATCTTTCCTGGTCCGAGAACACAGATGCAATTATTAAGAAAGCTCATCAGCGCCTCTACTTCCTGAGAAGATTACGGAGAGTTGGTCTGTCAAGGAGGACTCTCTCTAACTTCTACAGGTGCACAGTAGAGAGCTTGCTGACCAGTTGCATCGTGGCTTGGTTCGGCAATTTGAGTGCCCTGGAGAGGAAAAGACTACAAAAAGTACTAAACACTGTCCAGTCCATCATCAGCTCTGACCTTCCTTCCATCGAAGGGATTTATCGCAGTCTATGCCTCAAAAAGGCTGGCAGCATCATCAAAGACCCACACCATCCTGGCCACACACTCATCCCCCTGCTACCTTCGGGTAGAAGGTTCAGGAGCCTGAAGACTGCAACAACCCGGTTTAGGAATAGCTACTTCCCCACAGCCATCAGGCTATTAAACTTGGCTCGGAACTCTGAACATTAATATACCTCCATCTGTTATTTGCACTTTATTAATTTATTAATTCACGTGTGTATTTATGTATATAATTGTAGTCAATGCCTACTATGTTCTGTTGTGTTATGCAAAGAAAGATTTTCATTGTCCTGTCAGGGACACATGACAATAAACTCTTTTGACTTTGACTTGAATTAAGTCAAAAGCCCATTATCATCTTTGTGGAACTATAAATTGATAACATTTTGGCCATTTTCTAGTTTTACTTGTCCACAAAAAAATATTGTTTCAATATTATTGTATAAAAAAAATCATAGTAATGATGCCAGTTGGCACAATTTTGTAATGTACAAATGTGGCTATTGAGCTTGTTGTACCTGTGAAGAAACTATTTACATATTTTCATAGGTTTTCTATTTCTTGTTGTTTGATGTATTTCCGTTTGTAAAGGGTGAAATTAAAAAGGAGGCATAGCGATAATAAGGTTTTGGGATGCGAGATTAAAGGGGGATGGTGAAAACTTTGATAATTTAGTATGGCCAATTTGTTTGAATTGAATATGGGAAAACTCAGCCCAGGGGAAAAATATGGCAAAGCTGCGGCAAGAAAGGTGCATTGTTGTTGCTCTTCAAGCTGATCTAAAGCCAGTGAAATAGTTTGGAATGTAACCATTGTTACAATGTAGGAAGTGCAGCAGCCATTTTGCGTAGCAAGACCACTTGAACACCAATATGATCACAGACAATTTGTTGTGGTCGGTTGACAAAAGTATTGGCTATGCCATCTTAATGAACTTCCATGTACTTCTGAAGTATTGTCTCATCCAAAAGATATGCTGATTGAAGTAAGTGATGCTGATCATAACAGCTGCTCTGTGAGTTGACCTTACTGTGAAGTGCAGTAGTTGAATGATTATACTGAACTTTGCCTCACCGAGTTTGCTTAGTTTGCCTTTGGGCATGAAGTAAAAGCATTTATGTGGAAGACTCAAGAATCGAGTTCAGAGCAGGGTGCATTTGTTGCATGATGCTGCTTGCAATTAGATATAGGGCAGTGTGAATCAACTTCTATCTCAACAAGATCCTCTGGCTACTTTTAGAAGTTTCTGATATAACCAAACCCAGGAGTCTTGTGTTTATAACCATTCACTTCCAACCACAGCCTTACAGCATTTCTTGTAGTATAGAAAATAGCTTAGAATGTATAGGTTTAATAATGGCAGGATTGATGTTCGTGAATTATTAGTGAATAATTTGCCATAGATTACAGCATAAAGCAGGATATTCTTATCAAATGCTTGAGGATCAAACAGATGCATGGTTATTCCAACATTATTTGATTGAATTTTGAAACAGAAAATTAAGGTTCTTACATTTAATTGTCACCATATGACTTGTCACCATATGACTTTGTTACATGTCTTGAAATTGCTCAAAGTTCAGTAAATTATTTACTGAAGATCCAGCAATGATGAAGTCTAATAGAGTGACCCAACTTGCCCCTGTCAACAAAGATGCCCTATCTGCACTAGTCCCATCTGTCTGCGATTGGGTCATAGCCATCTGAAGCTTTCCTATCCATGTACCTGTTCAAATGTATTTTACATATTATGAGAGTACCTGCCTAAACTACCTCCCTTGGCATCTTGTTCCCGAAAGCTCACACCTTCTGTGTGATAAAATTGCCTCTTAAACCTTTCCCCTCTCACCTGAAACCTGTGTCCTCTGGTTCTTGATTTGCCTATTGTGGGTCTGTGACTGTGCATATCATTTTGAAATGCATGTCTGAAAGGAAGTTGTGAATTTAATTAGAACTTTGTTGCTTGAAAGGCATCTCATTCAGTGCATTTAAATTGTTGGCTCAGTCTCATTTTCTGCAACCTTAAATGTTTTTTTTATGATCAATATGCATTGGAGAGTTTATTCCACAGGAACAAACCATTTTACCTAACTGGTCTCTGCTCATGTGCATGATCCACACAAACATCCTACACTCTATTTACCCAAACATGGCAGAGTACAGGATAAAAGCTTTAATAGCACAAATATACAAGATGTTAGTGAAGTTACTTGATTAAAAACATTTAAAGCCCTGTCCCATGGTACGAGTTAATTCCAAGAGCTCTCCTGAGTTTGCCCTGATTCGAACTCGGAGATTTACGGTAATAGCCACTCGTCGGTACTCGGGGCTCTCGTGGACATTTTTCAACGTGTTGAAAAATCTTCACGAGTCTTCCCAAGCTTACCTGCCGTTAGCGAGTCTTCCCGAGTACCTGCCGTTAGCGTTGCGAGCCGCTAAGAGACGTCCCCGAGCTCCAACGTACCCGCTACATTCATTCTCCATGCTTGCCACGAGTTTGATTTTTTTTTTAACTCGGGAGAGCTCTTGGAATTAACTCGTACTGTGGGACAGGGCTATTACATTTGGAATATGCAATTAGCAAAGTGACTAAATAAGGAAAGTTGCATTGAGTAAATTCTAACAGTGATTGCTGTGATTAGCGAATATTGGGTTGATAGCTTGGGTATACTTGTTGGGTGAGTGTGAGATGTGAACCCACAAGAAATCATGAGCAGATGATATTTGTTCAGATCCTTTGATGTAGTGTAAGGTTGCAAGGCACATTACAGTGCGACTTTAAAAAAAATGGCTTGAGCCTCAAGGAAATATTAGTCGGACAATTAAATGCTTGGTCAGATATGTGATTTAAAGATAGACACAAAATGCTGGAGTAACTCAGTAGGAGAGGCAGCATCTCTGGAGGAAAGGAATTGGTGACGATTTGGGTCGACATCCTTCTTCAGATGTGATTTAATGAGTGCCTTATTCGGGTAAAGGGTAGGGTATTATAGGGAAGTAATTCCACAGTTTAGACTTGCTTAGATGGTGGTGTGGTGCTGAACAAGCTACTGGGAAAGCAGAAGAGTTTGCAGATTGTATTGGGGAAGAGAGGTTGCAAACCTCCGGAGATATGTGTCCGTAGAGGAATATGACAGAGAACTCTTAACTTAATTTGTTGAACTGAGTAACACAGTAAGCACAAGTGATAGGAGAAAGGTACATGATGAGAATTAATATTTGGGGAACAGAGTTTTATAGTTTATGGTGAGCGAAGATGAAGGTGTCCCAACAGTGAAATGTAACCATTCTTTCTGCAGGAATGAAGCAGATCATACCTTTAGCAAGTGCATTCACATCGCACGGCCGGATTGCAACTACAAATCCTTCTGATTTTTCACACTGTATCAGAGCAGGTGATGGTGAGAATACAAAAACAACATTTTGAATGGAAAGAACTTGACGCATTCCCATTGCCCATATCTCCACTGATCAACTCTATGGTGTACGCAGTCCTGTATGAGTAGGATCTCTGGTCTGATTCTGGGTGTGGGTGTGGGGGCGGGGGGAAAAGGGGTGGGGTTGTGTGGGGGGGAGAGTGGTGTGGGGGCGGGGGGTGTTGGGGGGGGGAGGGAGCTCGGAGAAAAGACGGGGAAGAGCCATGGGGGAGAGGGGTGTATCACAGGGGAGGGGGGGCAGGAGCCAGCGAGGGTGACCAGAGGGGAAGGCGCTGGAGGTGTGGTGGGGACAAACCAGCTGGTCGCTGGTCGTTCTCTGCTCAGATCAGAGTTTCTGTTTTCCGTTTGGCGACATCTCCGACTACGTGCCGCTTCAGGTCCGCCCGAAAATTGTGCCTAGTTGGAGACCTCCGCCGGCCATCCTCAGCTCCAGTAAAGACGCGGTGGCGCAGGAAGGGGCGGACTGTCCAAGGGAGTACAGGAGAAGAGACCAATCCGCGCGTCACTGACTGACTGGAGAGGAGATCGATCTGTGCACGTGCGGTTTTTATGATTTCAAAATCCCACTCACTTTTACAATATGCCACTGATTGGAACGAAACTTTTTGCACTCGCAGCACAGGAAAACGGCGAGTGAGCTGGCGAAAACTTGTAGAGTTATCGCGTACCGTTTTTGCGCAAATACAAAAAACGCGCAAACCGGAAGAGCACAAGATGAGTTTTAATTATGTACTAGACCAAGTGCAGACCCAAGATTTAATTAATATAATATCACTTATATAATATAATTATACATCTGAAGTTGTGTGCTTATTTACATTCGTAACTTCTGACCAATTTCTTTCTTTCATGAGATAGCATAAAACAATTGGCTGCCCTTGTAAATGAAGGAACATACATTGAGTAGTTTCATTTAGTTAAGTTATCGCCTCATTACTCAGCACAAGTGTTGCACTTGGTATTCAGGCCTCTGAACTGTCAACATCTGCTGTAGCTCCTAACAGTTTGAGGTAAAATTAATTGCTGGAGAGCTGTACCACATAAGCCATGCAAATTTCTGCTCCTTGTAGTCTTTTAGAACTGATTGTGCTGGAACATGAGTTAAATGAAATGCTTCAAATGTGAATCCTTGTCTTGTTTCTTTTAACTTTGAACGCTTGTATTTGAATGTTGACAGGATCAGGACAATTTATTTCTATATTTCAAATAGCATTTTCCACTCATTTAATATTCTGTAGAATTAACAGGAAGGTGGGTGGCACAATGGCGCAGCTGGTAGAGCTGCTCCTTCACAGTGCCAGAGACCCAGGTTTGACCCTTGCCTCTGGTGCTGTCTGTGTGGAGTTTGTGACCACATTGCATTTGTTTCTTCTGAGTGGTCATAAGGTCATAAGTTATAGGAGTAGAATACGTTTCAATGAGGTACCCCCTCATCCTTCTAAACTCCAGCGAATACAGGTCCAGTGCCGTCAAACGCGATCATATGTTAACCCACTCATTCCTGGGATCATTCTTGTAAAACTCCTCTGGAACCTCTGCAGAACCAGCACATCCATCCTGAGACATGGGGCCCAAAACTGCTTACAATACTCGAAATACGGCCTTGCCAGTACCTTATGGAGCCTCAGCATTACATCCCTGTTTTTGTATTCTAATCATCTTGAAATAAATGGTAACATTGCGTGTACCTTGTTTACTACCGATTCGACTTGCAAATTAAGTTTTTGGGAATCCTGCACCAGCATTCCCAAGTCCCTTTAAACCTCCGATTTCTGGATTCTCTCCCCATTTAGAAAATAGTCTACACTTTTATTCATACTACCAAAATGGATGACCCCACACTTTGCTACACAATACAATACAATACAATACCGTTTATTGTCATTTGAACCTCATTGAGGTTCAAACAAAATTTAGTTTCTGCAGTCACACATACAAGAGAAGAACCAAGACACAACACAATTTGCACAAACATCCATCACAGTGAAGCTTCTCCTCACTGTGATGGAAGGCAAAGTCTTATCTATCCCCTGCACTCCCCATTCTCCTCCCGATGTCAGAGTCAAAGCCCCCGGCGGGCGATGGGAAACACGTCCCGCAGCAGTTAAGGCCGCGCAGGGCAATGTAAGGCCGCGCTCTGGGTCATTTTCAACCCCGCATCTCGGGCGGGAGAAGTTGCCGTTGCGGGAGCTCCGCAAAGCGGTCTCCCATCAGTTATTCCATCTGCCACTTCTCTGTCCACTCTCCCAACCTGTCCAAGTTCTTTTGCAGAGTCCCTGCATTCTCTACACTACCTGCCCCTCTACCTAGTTTCGTATCATCTGCAAACTTGGTCCCCTCATCCAAATCATTAGTACATAACGTGAAGAGTTGCCCAAGCACCGATCCCTGCGGAACTCCGCTAGTCACTGGCAGCCAACCAGAAAAAGCCCCCTTTATTGCCACTCTTTGTCTTCTGCCATCCAGCCTAGCTGCTATCCATGCTAGTATCTGCCTTTCGATACCATGGGCTCTCATCATCCTTAGCAGCCTCATGTGTGGCACCTTATCAATGGCTTTCTGAAAATCTAGGTAAAGAACATTCATGGACTGTCCATTGTCTGTCCCGCTATTTACTTCAAAGAATTCCAAGCATGATCTCCCTTTTACAAAACCATGCTGACTTTAGCTATTTTATCATGAACTTCTAAGTACTCCGTAACTTCATCCTTTATCAGATTAACTGGCCTATAGTTTCCACTCTTCTGCTTTGGTCACTTCTGGTATAGTGGGGTAATATTGACAATTTTCCAATTGTCTGGAACCACACCTGACTAGTGATTTTTGAAATATCACTGTTAATGCCTCCACAACCTCTAAAACCATCTCTTTCAGAGAGCCCCGAGTACCGACGAGTGGCTATTACCGTAAATCTCCGAGTTCAAATCAGGGCAAACTCAGGAGAGCTCTTGGAATTAACTCGTACCATGGGACAGGGCTTTAAATGTTTTGAATCAAGTAACTTCACTGGCATCTTGTATATTTGTGCTATTAATGCTTTTATCCTGTACTCTGGCATCTCTTTCAGAACCCTGGCGTGCAGTCCATCTGCCCCAGGTGACTTATCCACCTTCAGATCTTTCAGCTTCCCAAGCACATTCTCCTTAGCAATAGCCACTCCACTAACTTCCACTCCTTGATTCTCTTGCATTTTAGGCACGTTGCTGGTGTCTTCCACTGTGAAGACTGATGCAAAAATATTATTCAATTCCTCTGCCATTTCTTTAATTCCCCATTATCACTTCTCCTGCGGTGATTCCAGCGGTCCAACGTCCACTCTTGCCTCATTCTTACTCTTTATATATCTGAAGCAACTCTTGCTATCCTCTTTTATATTATTGACTAGCTTACCTTCGCATCTCATCTTTTCTCCCCGTATTGCCTTTTAAAGTTATCTTCTGTTGTTCTTTAAAGCCAATGGATCCATTAAAGAGCCCAAAATGCATCCAAATTTATTTTAAGAACGACTTTTCTCATTAACTACAAGTGATCTAATATATGAAATAAAGCTTCAGATTAATTTTCAGGAATTGCATAATTCATTGCTTCTACTAGTCCTTTGTGTTCATTGGTCATTTAAAAAATATCATCACTTGCAGGTTTTTGCCTTTCTCAAAATTCAAGACTTGGACTTAATATTTTTCCCGAGAAAATGACAGAGAGCAGATTTTGGGTTCTGCTGCCTCAGCAACTGCAGTCAGCCTAATTTCCCCTGGTACTTCAGTACTACTTAGTCAGCTCAATTGTTGGGTTGCCTTCCTGAAAAAGCAGCTTGTATTTAGATAGGGCCCTTAACTAAGCAAGGCAAGGTGAATTCTTTACAGGTGTGTGCAAACAGATGAAAATTGACATAGAGCCAAAGAGGAACAAATTGGGAGCTATCCAAGAGCTTGTTTGAAGAGAGAAATTTTAAACAGATTGGATGAGAGAGAGACAGAGAGAGAGTGGTAAAGAAAATGTCAAGTATTTTCCTGAACTTATGCCCTCTTGCTGTTGGCTGGGCATTTCTGATGGGGGCGAAGAAAATGGGAAGAGCATAAGTTGCCATGGTTGATGAACAGAGATAATTAATGACACCGAGGAAGCAGAGATATGTGATATTGTATGTTTGGATTATAGACTGGGTTTATGAAATGTGAATGTTGGGGAGATTGATCACAAAAACATTGTAATGTTCAGGAACAGAATTTACAGAAGTTGGCACAAAGGGTTCAAATGCAGGCTCGATTGAGGCAAATGGAAATGGGTGAACTTATGTGGGTGGAAATAAGGGATTCTTGTGATGATAGCAATATGTGTGGAACCATGGCTCACATCTATAGATTTTTTTTTTTAACAAAGTAACAAAATAAGAAAGTAAATGATAAAGCCAGAGGATAAACTCTTGAAGGTCCCCAGAGGTGATAGAAAAACATGCCTTAGGAGGAAATTAATTTGCTACATCTTGATAATGAGCATCGCCAGATAAGGACATAAACTATGGACATGAAGCATTAAAATACAGTGCTAATACTGCCAGTGGCTACGTACATACTGCCTGACAGCACATCACTAAGATGATGAATAAGATCAGACTGATTGATTGGATGGTAATTAGTTACCCCACTTTCTTTCTCTGTCCCTTTCTCTCATTTTACATTTTTCCCCAAACCCCATCATCAATGGCGGAGTAGACTTGATGGGCCGAAAGGCCTAATTCTACTCCTATTCCTTATGATCCTCCCAATGTGCTTTGAGCGCTCTGTAACAATGTGTTCCGTAGGCAACCAGAGTACGGGCCACCCTGACTGTTTGCATCGTAGTCTATTGCGGCAATTCCAATGCACATAATGCAAGCAGCTGCAGCAAGTAGTGGAATCCGCTCGGTCCATCACTGGCACAACCCTTCCCACCATCGAGAGTATCGACATGAAGTGCTGCCTCTTGAAGGCGGCATCTATCATTAAGGATCTCCACCATTTGGACCATGCCCACTTCTCGTGGCTACCAGCCAGAAATCTCAAACCTCACACAGGTTGATGGACACCTACTTTCCTGCAACATGTTCTTGAACTGACCTGTGCAACCCTAATCCTACCTTGGCATCAACACACGGGGGACCATCTCGTGCACTACTTGGACTTGTTTTTTCTGATTTTCTTTTACACCAATGTGTTGTTTTTTGCACCGTTGTATTTTGTGTAATTTATCTCTAAAGTTATGTATTATTTATGTTTAGGTGTGTTTGTCTCAGTTTATGTGCCTGTAACAGCATGCAAGCTAGATTTTTATTGTACATATTCATCACTGAACGTGTGCACATGACAATACACTCAAAAAGAGAAGCAGAGTGCTGAAGTAACTCAGTGGACTAGGCAGCATTTCAGGAGAACATGTATAGATGATGTTTCAGATCGGGACCCTTCTTCAGGCTCAACTCCAAAATGAACCTGATAAAGCACTCCGGAGGTGTAAGAAAGAACTGCAGATTCTGGTTGATACAGAAGATAGACACTAAATGCAGGAGTAACTCAGCGCGCCAGGCAGCATCTCTGAAGAAAAGAAATAGTTGACGTTTCAGGTCGGAACTCTTCTTCAGACTTTGGAGGAATGGTCACCTTATGCAGGCATTTCCTTTTTGTACCAGTGTCTATGTCCAACAAGTGTATATAATGTTAATGTTAATATCAATTCTAGGTCTTTTAGGTTATTGGTTGCCAAATTTTATTTGGCATTAATTTTGATGAAAGTGTGGAACTCTTCCCCCTCCCCATAAGAGGAGTGATTGATTTTAACCTCCAGGGTATAGCTGCTGAGATTAAAACTGCAATGATATGTGAATAGTGCCGTTAGTTTAAAGAGTAGATCAACTTGTGCTCTCTTTGTTCATTTTTTGTTTGAAGATGTTGCAGGTATGAAGATATTTGAAGTAGGTGACATAATTTCTGAAAGTCCTTTGAATAGTCTTGATGTGAAGCCACGTTATGCCGAATCAAAGCTATAGATGGCAATGTTGAACAAGGAAGAAATCTCCCATAGCCAGACGGTTCTTTTTCATTGACTTGGAATTTGTTTCCTTTTTTTGATGTAATTTTGTATTCATGGTTGTTAATAATATTTGTGATTATTTTGAAGAAATGTTCAAAGATGTATTTGTATACAGGGCATACAGATTTCACTTGCAGCATATATTAAGAATAATTGCATCCCTGAGTGACAGAAAGGATGAAACTCTGCAGGTATTATGGAAAATGTATTGTCTTTGGAATGGCTTCAAAAAGCCATGTTACCTTGACCAAAATAATTACCTGGTAGCATCTGTCAATGGTTGAATTTACTTTGTGGATTGGAAAGGGTGATATAGATCTTAATTTCAAACAGTCCTTGACAGAGAAATCCACTTTAAAAAATATATATTTGTGCTTCCCCTCCACCCATTGCTTTTGCCCTTTTGTTGATTGATCTGTTTGTTGAGTTCCTGAAGTGCATTGGTAAACCATACATGTTACAACCATGGAATGTTAGTGTGGGATAGTGAATGTTTAGTTTTAGTGTAGAGATCGAGATACAGCATGGAAACAGGGCTTTTAGCCCGCTGATCCACGTTGACCACGTCCGAAGAAGGGTCTCGACCTATAACATCACCCATTCCTTCTATCCACAGGTTCTGCCTGTCCCGTTGGGTTACTCCAGCTTTTTGTGTCCATCTTTGACCATTGATCACCTGTATACTGCTGGTTCCATGTCCTATACACTTGGTGCAATTTACAGAGGCCAGTTAACCTGCAAACCAGCACGTCTTTGGAATGTAGGAGGAAACCGGAGCAATCGGAGGAAAACCATGATGTCGCAGGGAGAATGTGCAGGATCCACGCAGATAGCCCAGCATCGAGCTCGGGTTTTAAAGAATACTAGACCAAATGCAGACCCGTTGGGTCTGTTCCCCCTATGCGCGTTTGCGGGGGGGGGGGGGGGGCATGCGGCATCACACACACTAACCACCCCCACACTAACTACCCCCTTGATATTATATGAATATTATTAATGAGATCCTTTTACCCCATAACCGCCCTAGCCACTGACGCATAGCCCCCAACTCGCAGGCGTGTCTAGAGAGGGAGAGGGGGGGTAGAGAGTGAGGGCAGACAGAGAATAGGGAGAGACAGTGAGAAAGGCAGAGACAGAAGGGAAAGAGACAGGGGGAGAGGGGGAAGTGGGGAGAGAGAGATGGAGGGCAGAGAGGGAGGGAAGGGGGGAGATGGGGTGAGAAGGGTGGGGGGAACGGATGTCGAGGGAAGGGGGTAGGCGAGGGGGGAGGGGTGGAGGGAAGAGGGTGTGGAGTCGGGGGAAGGGGGTTTAGGGGAGGGCAGGGGAGAGAGAGAGGGAGGAGGAGAGAGGGAGAGGGGATAGAGAGAAAAGAGAGAGAGAGTGGGGGGAGAGAGAGGTGGGGAGAGAGAGAGAGGGGGGGTGAGGGAGAGGGGGGGTGAGGGAGAGGGGGAGGGGAAGAGAGAGGGGGAGGGGGAGAGCGCGGAGGGGGAGGGGGGATAGAAAGTGAGAGCAGAGAGAGAATGGGGAGAGAGAAAGGGAAAGGGGCAGAGACAGAAGGGCAAGAAACAGAGGGAGAGAGGATGGAAGGGAGGAGGAGGGGGAGGTTGGGTGAGGGAAGGAGGGGGGTGAGAGGGAGAGGGGGTGAGGGGGGTGGGGGAGGGAGGTGAGGGTGGGGAGGGAATGGGGTAGGTGGAGAGGGGGAAGAGTGGGGAGCGAGGAGGAGATGGGGTAGGGGAGAGAGGGTGAGAGGGGTGGGGGAAGAGTGGGGAGGGAGGGGGAGAGGAGTGGGGGCAGTCCATCTATCACCCCCACTCCTCTCCGTCTATTCCCACACTCCCTCCTCACCTCCCCCATTCCCCCCTCTCCCTCAATCCCCCGAATCCCCCTCTTCACCTCCCGAGGATCGGGCCTTACCCCGCCCGTCTTCTCTCTTCTCCCGATCTGCAGAGCATGCCGGCGTGAGAGTGGAGTTGTAGGCTTCTGACCAAAGATCCTGCTTGTGACCATGTTCCTCTATAATCTTTGCTTGTGACTCTGGAGCGCGCAGGGGACGGGGGGAGCGCGCAGGTGGGCAGGGCTTCGCGAGCTGCGCCAGTTTCTCTGTTTTCATTTGCCAGCCCAGCTCCCCCTCCCCCCTCCAACTAAGCTTGCGCCTCCTGCACCAACTGGCGCCTTATCTCTCCTCCCGATCGGCAGAGCATTTTGAGAACGGGGGGGGGGGAGACGGAGGGAGGGGGAGCCGGGCTGGCAAATGAAGAGAGAGAAGCTGCTTGGGATTGGTCGGCATGTGTGATTGTGACGTAAGCAGCTCGTGAGGTGCCATTTCAATTTTAAAATTAGTGAGTGTGTGGGGGGGGGGGGGGGTGGGGGATGATTTTATTAAAAAATGTGTACATAAAAATGTCTAAATATAATGAGGAGTAAATCCGTGCACGTAGAAGCAAAATCGCTAGCGAAATGGAAAAAATAACGGCGTTTTCGCGTCTAGTTTTGGTGGACCATGGAATCAAAGGCCAAAGATCTTATCTGAAAAAAAAATGGAATGTGACATACACCCACAAGACACACACACACACACCGCCGACACACACTCACACACAGTTGTAAAAGTATATAGATAGATAAGGGGTAAGCCATTTAGAACGGAGACACTTTTTCACACAGAGAGTTGTGAGTCTGGAATTCTCTGCCTCAGACGGTGGTGGAGGCCGGTTCTCTGGAAACTTTCAAGAGAGAGCCAGATAGGGCTCTTGAAGATAGCGGAGTCAGGGATATGGGGAGAAGGCAGGAACGGGGTACTGATTGTGGATGATCAGCCATGATCCCATTGAATGGCGGTGTTGGCTTGAAGGGCCATATGGCCTACTCCTGCACCCATTGTCTGTTTCTAGGGACGTGAGGTAGCTACTCGACCAGCTGCGGCACTGTGTCACCAGGCAAAGGGGTAGCAAGATACAGGACCATAAATGGAGTAGTCCAGATAGCTTGGAATGTTGTAGAGATGAAATGGATAGAGCTATGAGGAGCAAGACATGAACAGATTTGATTGTGGTTGATGATATTTAACGGAGATTATATTATAATTATGTGCTTGAGTAATTGCATGAAGCCAATCCAGCGAAGTGTGGATCAGGCAGGGCAGTGGATTTGAGATTGAAGGTTATTAATTTCATTGCACATCAGGATCAAATGGCATATTCCTTGCACTCTTATGTGTGGAACCCATGAGTTTTCAACAATGAACTTGTAGTTCTGATGAATTGGAGTTCAGGGCGAGATGCTACACTGACACTTCCTCTTTAAACCTGTGTTCTGGAGATGGTATGTTAAAATTCCTTTTTTATCTTAGTGCTCTTGATGTGACAGCATGCTGCGTTGGAGTATTCTTGGCTCTGCAACACAGCTTGAATTATGCAATGTGAAGCATCTTTACTAACCAGGCAATATCTTGGTGCTTGCTTGCTGGTTTGAGCCAAGGATCAGATCTTTGGTCTAATGTTTGAATGTGAATTATCAGTCTCATTTTCAATGAAAGGAGTAGAATTGGTATTTTAAAAAATATTTTCAATGTCATATTTGCCTATGTCTTACTTGGTTTTGAGTGCCTATTCAATGGTTACTAACTTTTCTCGTTGATGAATCAATTTTTGTCTGGTAAGAAACAATGGAGCAGTCTTACAACAATAGCAATCTCTTGCAGACTCCAAACCCCCAATTTCTCCTTAAGTAAGGGATCTATGGAACTGGTGTGCTACGATGCTGAAAACTATTCTTTACTCTTTTTTAGTTTCCTCTTATGCTCTGCCTATTGTACTTGCGAGTTTGACTTGTTTGTATTTATGCATAATATGATCTGATCTGATTGGTTAGAATGCAAAACACTGGAGCTCACTACACATGGCGATAGTAAACCTAAACCATCTTTTTTAGCAGATGAAATCAGGATTAAAGTAGTAACAAGATAGCTATTGTATCCAAGAAAGTAAGTTTGGGAGTTAACATATTTTCAAAGTCATTTCAGTGACTTTCGGTTCAGTGAGCAAAAGGGTTCAGTGAGCAAAAGGGTTCAGTGAGCAAAAAGGTTCAGTGAGCAAAAGGGTTCAGTGAGCAAAAGGGTTCAGTGAGCAAAAGGGTTTAGTGAGTTAAGGGTACGGTGCTTTTTAGTAAAGGTTAGTTTAAAGAATTAAGATTTTTTTAGTGTGACTGAGTTGATTTAATTTGGGGGCAAGCCATGTCATTTGAGATCAGTCCCATGGTTTGCTCATCCTGCAACATGTGGGAGATCAGGGATATGGCCGGTGTCCCTGGTGACTACGTTTGCAGGAAGTGTGTCCAGCTGCAGCTCCTGGCAGTCCGCATTGAACGATTGGAGCTGCAGTTGGATTCATACTGGAGCATCCATGATGCTGAGAAGCTCGTGAATAGCACGTACAGTGAGTTGTTCACACCGCAGGTTAAGCGCACAGAAGGGAACAGGTGGCCAATGTCGTGGTGCACATTGGCACCAACGATATAGGTAAAAACCGGGATGAGGTCCTACAAGGCGAATTTAGGGAGCTAGGAGATAAACTTAAATGTAGGACCTCAAAGGTAATAATTTCTGGACTCCTACCAGTGCCACGTGCTATTCAGTATAGAAATAGAAGGATATTGCAGATGAATACGTGGCTTGAAAAATGGTGCAAGGGGGAGGGATTCAAATTTCTCGGGCATTGGAACCAGTTCTGGGGGAGGTGGGACCAGTACAAACAGGACGGTCTGCACCTGGGCTTGAAGGGAACCAATGTCCTTGGGGGAGTGTTTGCTAGTGCTGTCAGGGAGGATTTAAACTAATGTGGCAGGGGGATGGGAGCATGAGCAGAGAGACAGAGGGATGTAAAATTAGGATAGAAGCAATAAGTAGCAAGGTAAAGTAAAAGTGGCAGGCAGAAAAATCCAGAACAAAAATAAAAAAGGGCCACTTTTCAACATAATTGTATAAGGGGTAAGAGTGTTGTAAAAACAAGCCTGAAGGCTTTATGTCTCAATGCAAGGAGCATTCGTAATAAGGTGAATGAGTTGAATGTGCAGATAGTTATTAATGCATATGATATATTTGGGATCATGGAGACATGGCTCCAGGGTGACCAAGGCTGGGAGCTGAACATCCAGGGGTATTCAATATTCAGGAGGGATAGACAGAAAGGAAAAGGAGGTGAAGTAGCGTTGCTGGTTAGAGAGGAAATTAACACAATAGAAAGGAAAGAAATTAGCTTGGAGGATGTGGAATCGATATGGGTAGTGCTGCGAAACACTAAGGGGCAGAAAACGCTAGTGGGAGTTGTGTACAGGCCACCTAACCGTAGTAGTGGAGTTGGGGATGGCATCAAACATGAAATTAGAAATGCGTACAACATAGGTAAATCAGTTATAATGGGTGACTTCAATCTACATATAGATTGGGTGAATCAAATTGGCAGGGGTGCTGAGGAAGAGGATTTCTTGGAATGTATACGGGATAGTTTTCTAAACCAACATGTAGAGGAACCAACGAGAGAGCAGGGTATTCTAGAGTGGGTTGACGGTGGATATGCAATGGAAGGCATTTAAAGACTGCATGGATGAAGTACAACAATTGTTCATCCCAGTTTGGCAAAAGAATAAATCAGGGAAGGTAGTGCATCCGTGGATAACAAGGGAAATCAGGGATAGTATCAAAGCAAAAGATGAAGCATACAAATTAGCCAGAAAAACAGCCTACCAGAGGACTGGGAGAGTCCAGCAGAGGAGGGCAAAGTGCTTAATTAGGAAAGGGAAAATAGATTATGAAAGAAAACTGGCAGGGAACATAAAAACGGACTGCAAAAGTTTTTATAGAGATGTGAAGAGAAAAAGGTTAGTTTAAACAAATGTTGGTCCCTTGCAGTCAGAAACTGGTGAATTGATCATGGGGAAGAAGGACATGGCAGACCAATTGAATAACTACTTTGGTTCTGTCTTCACTAAGGAAGACATAAATAATCTGCCGGAAATAGCAGTGGAACGGGGGTCAAATAAGATGGAGGAACTGAGTGAAATCCAGGTTAGCCGGGAATTGGTGTTAGGTAAATTGAATGGATTAAAGGCCGATAAATCCCCAGGGCCAGATAGGCTGCATCTCAGAGTACTTAAGGAAGTAGCCCCAGAAATAGTGGCTGCATTAGCGATAATTTTTCAAAACTCTTTAGATTCTGGAGTAGTTCCTGAGGATTGGAGGGTAGCTAATGTAACCCCACTTTTTAAAAAGGGAGGGAGAGAGAAAACGGGGAATTACAGACCAGTTAGTCTAACATCGGTAGTGGGGGCAGTGGGGGTAGTAGCAGCACATTTGGAAAGCGGTGAAATCACTGGACAAAGTAAGCATGGATTTACGAAAGGTAAATCATGTCTGACAAATCTTATAGAATTTTTAGAGGATGTAACTAGTAGAGTGGATAAAGGAGAACCTGTGGATGTGTTGTATCTGGACTTTCAGAAGGCTTTCGACAAGGTCCCACATAAGAGATTAGCATTCAAACTTAAAGCACATGGTATTGGGGGTTCAGTGTTGATGTGGATAGAGAACTGGCTGGCAGACAGGAAGCAAAGAGTAGGAGTAAACGGGTCATTTTCAGAATGGCAGGCAGTGACTAGTGGGGTACCGCAAGGCTCTGTGCTGGGACCCCAGCTATTTACAATATATATTAATGATCTGGATGAGGGAATTGAATGCAACATCGCCACGTTTGCGGATGACACGAAGCTGGGGGGCAGTGTCAGCTGTGAGGAGGATGCTAGGAGGCTGCAAGGTGACTTAGATAGGTTGGGGGAGTGGGCAAATGCATGGCAGATGCAGTATAATGTGGATAAATGTGAGGTTATCCACTTTGGCGGCAAGACAGGAGGGTAGACTATAATCTGAACGGTGGCCGATTAGGAAAGGGAGAGATGCAACGAGACCTGGGTGTCATGGTACACCAGTCATTGAAAGTAGGCATGCAGGTGCAGCAGGCTGTGAAGAAAGCGAATGGTATGTTGACATTCATAGCAAAAGGAATTGAGTACAAGAGCAGGGAGGTTCTACTGCAGTTGTACAGGGTCTTGGTGAGGCCACACCTGGAGTATTACGTACAGTTTTGGTCTCCTAATCTGAGGAAAGACATTCTTGCCATAGAGGGAGTACAGAGAAGGTTCACCAGACTGATTCCTGGGCTGGCAGGACTTCCATATGAAGAAAGACTGGATAGACTCGGCTTGTACTCGCTGGAATTTAGGAGATTGGGGGTGGATCTTATAGAGACTTACAAAATTCTTAAGGGGTTGGACAAGCTAGATGCTGGAAGATTGTTCCCGATGTTGGGGAACTCCAGAACAAGGGATCACAGTTTAAGGATAAGGGGGAAGTCGTTTAGGACCGAGATGAGAAGATCATTTTTCACACAGAGAGTGTTGAGTCTGCGGAATTCTCTGCCACAGAAGGTAGTTGAGGCCAGTTCATTGGCTATATTTAAGAGGGAGTTAGATGTGGCCCTTGTGGCTAAAGGGATCAGGGGGTATGGAGAGAAGGCAGGTACAGGATACTGATTTGGATGATCAGCTATGATCATATTGAATGGCGGTGCAGGCTCGAAGGGCCGAATGGTCTACTCCTGCACCTATTTTCTATGATTCTATGATTTAATAGAATTAAGTAAATCACTTCTCTAATTTCCGGTAGCCCTTGCTGTCTCCTCCCCTTCTCAGCTCTCCCTCAATCCTCTGGCTCCTCCTCTTCCTTTCTTCTTCCCCACCCAACATCAGTCTGAAGAAAGGTTTCAACCCGAAACGTTGCCTATTCCCTTCGCTCCATAGATGTTGCCAGGTTTCTCCAGCACTTTTGTCTACCTTCGATTTTTCAGCATCTGCAGTTCCTTCTCGAACATATCACATGCTTTGTTTGATTAATTTTTTGAGTTAATGGAATATACAGAAAAGCTCAAGAGTTAGCTAGCGGTAATGAGAACATGCTTTTAAACAGATGGCCTAATAGGATTCTTGCAACAGAATACTTCAGAATCTCTACTTATAAGTTAATAGTGAAATTATTCAAATTTATTGGACAGCTTTCTCTCTCAAAGAAATTCTTTCTACACAAATAATTAGCTTGAGTAAATTGTGTAGAACATTTTCCATTATTAAGTCAAATCATTTTCTTATCCAGCTTACCATTTTTAATGTGGATTGGTATTTCAATGTGTTACTTTAAATATAAGAAAAATAACTGATGTAAGTTGTTCGAACACTCCAAATGAAATAAAATAATTTTATTTATCTTAAGACGTTAAGAAACTGTCTCTGAATAAATGATCAGGGTAATTGGGTTAAACTAACAAAGGTTTCTCTCCAAATGGCTCTGTGTGCTCACTTATTGTGGTCTAATGTTTTGCTGAGAGATTCAGCATTTTAATGGTACAGTAATCAACCGGAAATTGTCAAGTTTATGGAGAAAAGATTGGGTATATGGTTTGCAAGTTGTTACTGACATGAATGGAGGAACACGCATATTAATTTGCCCAAGTGAAGTAATCCATGCATATTGTAATACCATAAGATCACTGATGCAGCAAATGACTATATTGCCTATTTAACTCTCCCACAAGGAGTTGGATGAGTTTTAACATATGCATTTAATCCAGAAGAATAACTTCAAATGTAATTTTAATAACACAAAAACCAAACAGCAACTTCTCGAGCCTGCTTCTAATACTCAGATTTGGGAATGGCAAAAAAATGTCCATTCTCCCTTGCTTTATATTTTATTCAAAGCAAATGTTTCGAAGCATCCGTAGACTGAACAGAAGAGCTAAGGCCAACTTGACGCTACAGCTGAATTGAGGATAATATCAACCCACAAGCAATTAAGAAATATGCTATGATCATATGAACATTAAATCTCTCAACTTGTCAAGAGTGCCATATTCTGCAAATAGCCTACTTTAGAAGAACATTGAATGTTTCTAGACCTACTCCTGTTATTTTTCTCTTTGTTTTTAATATCTTTATTTGTTAGAGGTACCGTAAGTTACATCAATGTACATCCCTTATATCGTAATACAGTCATTGTACCCCTTAATTTTTTTAAAGCTTTAGAAAAGAGAGAGAAGTAACAGCAAAGAAAGTAGAAGAGTGAAAAAGAGATGTGAAAGTGAAAAAGCGTGACAGAGGGAAAGGAAACCCTTGAAGAGTTAGAGACCGGAGATTAAGTGATAGACCCTGGAGAGGAAAAAAAAGAATAAGGGAAAGAAAGGGAAGGAACGAAGAAAAGCCAGTTACTTTATTATAAACATCTCGCAAAAGGAGTCTACTACCTCAGCAGTTTTCCTTCCCCCTTTACCAAGATCCGACACTGGTACTTTTTTGAGGTATTCTTGCACCTTGTCCTTGTAGTAGATTTATAAATGCAGACCACGTCTTATAGAAACAGTCTGATTTTCCTGCTAGTCGGAGCCTCATATCTTCCAAGTGTAGTGTTTCGAACATAGTTGAAATCTACATATTAACTGTTGGAATAGGAGTATTTTTCCAGAATTTTAAGATTAGCTTTTTTCCAGTTATGAAGCCATATTCAAATAGAGTCTTTTGAACCACGTTTAATTCAGGGCTATCTTCCGATGTCCTGATGTCTACTCCTGTTATTTTTCAACCACCCCAGATAATGATTCATATATATTGTCATATACACCAAAGTGCAATAAAGTTCCTTGTTCGTATGAAGCACATAGATTAAACAGTTTGCATGATAAAGATAGATACAGCAGTAAATACAACACCAAGTGGAAAGCAGCAGAATGGTGCAAAGATTGTGGTGCAATCTGAAGTACTGCAACCAGAAATACTGAAGCACTTCAGCGGTATAACCAAATGAGGTTGAGTGAGAGTACATGTCAGTGTCTTCAAGAAGGAGGTGAGAAAGATTTGATTGATTCAGAAGTCTGATAACTGTGGGGAAGGAGCTATCCTCAAATGTTCAAGTCTGGGCTCTCAAGCTCCTGTACCTTCTCCCAAAAGATAGCATAGAGAAAAGGGGATGACTAGGGTGGCCGGCATCCTTGACGATATTTCCAGCCTTCCTAATGGAATGCATCATGAAGATGGACTGAATGGGAGTGATGAGCCTATGATGGCTGTGTTCACCACTCTTTGCAGGTTCAAGCTGTCAAAGCAGAGCAGTTGCCAAACCAGGCTGAATTGATTGTGCGAGAAAACATCCTATGGCACATCTGTAGAAGTTCGAGAGAATCATAGAGAATCCATGTCTTCTCAGGCATCTGAAAAAGTTAATATGCTAATGTTCTGGTCTCCAAATCTGCGGAAGGACATTATTGCCATAGAGGGAGTACATAGAAGGTTCACCAGACTAATTCCTGGGATGTCAGGACTGTCTTATGAACAAAGACTGCATAGACTCGGTTTATACTCTCTAGAATTTAGGAGCTTGAGAGGGGATCTTATGGAAACTTGCAAAATTCTTAAGGGGTTGGACAGGCTAGATGCAGGAAGATTGTTTCCAATGTTGGGGAGGTCCAGGACAAGGGGTCACATCTTAAGGATAAGGGCATGAGCAATTCTAATCAATTGAGGTCTGCCAGTCAGGAAGCCCAGAAGCTAGTTACAGATGGAGGCCCCGGGGCTAAGAACCAGGAATCTAAATATGAGCTTATTATTCTTTCCCTCTTCCTCTGTGTTCTTTTGCTATTCCCTCCCTCTCTTCCACCTCACACTCCCCCCCCCCCCCCCCCCACCCCCCCCGGTTCCCCTTCCACTTCCCCTGGCACTTTTGCCTTTGGTCTCAAGTGGTTTGTAATAGGTGTCTATTTTAATAAACAGTGAAAATAATGCATTCCTCTTTTTAAAAAAAAGTCAAAATATACTTGTCCTAATTCCAGATAAATATATGCATGTGTTCAGAAGAGGGTTTGGGAATACAGAGTGATAAGTGCATTTTTTTGTTGAATCTAAATTTATCAGCGCCTTGAACAATTTTCAGGAGATAGGAATGTTTTTAAGATTAATGTTGAGCATTTTTTTAGAGATGAATAAAGGTTTTGGGTAGCTCAACTTCCTTGACATACAAGTAAAGACAAAATGCTGGAGTAGCTAATTGGGTCAGGCAGCATCTCTGGAGGACATGGATAGATGACGTTTTGGGTCAGGACCCTTCAGAAGTAACACACAGCTTAAGATACAACTGTAGTGATAACAAGAAATATTTAGTATAGTTGCGTATTGACTTGTGCATCGTCGGCACTTGTTATTCCAAAAATATATTTGATTGTGTTTAAGCAGGCTGCTGATAAATTGTGTTTCCCATTTGCACTGTTTTCAATGGGCAAACCATAATTATCCATTCGTTTTCAACCATGCCAACGGAGGTGTACATGGCAAATCTTCATTTTACATATTAATGGTTAAGAGCATTTTTATTCGGTAGGCATAAATTCAATATGGCTTTAGATGGAGAAAATAAGAACTGTTCCAGCAAGTAAATAATTCAAGGATATAGGGGTGTAGATTTAAGATGATGGGCAAAAGGCATGGGGGGGGGGATTTGTGAGGAAATCACTTTTCTTTTGCAAAGTGATTATGATCTTCAACTCTCTAACTTTTATTTGAGGGTAGTGGGAGGAAACTAATTACATATTTTTAATGGGTCTAGCGTCGAGAGTGTTTAATTGCTATGTGTACCAATGACAGAACAAATACATTCGGGGGAATGAACACATACAGTAATGGTCCACAAAGAGAGGATTAAGGAGATGGGTCTGATGAGATTGTAATAAGACTGGATGAGCCGAATGATATTCTTCTGTGTTGGAATGATAGCAAAATTATTGGCCACTTTTAGCTTACCTAAATTAATCTCAATGAAAAAAACATTGGCACTAATACCGCTTCAGAGTAGATGAACTGCTTGTGAAATTTTGGTTTTGTTGCATTGTGGGGAATGCAGCAGCCAATTTATTCATCGTTAGATTCCATAACCAGTTTGGGCGGCACAGTTTTGCAGTGGTAGAGCTGCTTCCTTACAGCGCCAGAGACTCTGATTTGATCCTGACCACACGTCCAAAGCCATGCAGATTTGTAGGTTAATTGGCTCCTGTAAATTGTCCGTAGTGTGTCAAATGCTAAATTGGGATAACAGAGTTAGTGTACGGATGATCGTTGGTCGGCGTGGATGCGGTGGGCCGACGAGCCTGTATCTCTAAACTAAACTAAAGAGCCAAGGGATTGTTTGCTTCAGGTTGTAAAATGTATATAAATCCACCAGCTCAACCTTGAATGTCATACCTAAGAGATTAAATGTTTATTTTCTCATCTAAAATGACAGCGACATGTATTTTCATTACTATGTTGGAAATGTAGGCTTGGATTTTGTACTCACTTTTACAAAACAGGGTACATAGAGCACAGGAACAGGCCCTTCGGCCTGCAAAGACTGCCCCAAACATGATGCCAAGTTAAACTAATCTCCTCTGCCTGCACTTGATCCATATACCTTCAACTATATTCTACACTCTGTATCTTCCCCTTTGCTCTATCTAGTGTACCTCCTCGGAACACATAACAAGTTGCAGTGTGGGGGAACTGCAGGCAGCAGTTTTAGGCAGGTGGAAGATTGTGAATTAAAGATGTCACAAATAAACGGTGAATGGAGTAATCTTCCTAAATTTAATAATTATAACGTGACCCATTTTGTTTACAGATTTGTAAAACTGCCTCTTCTAAAATGACTTGAATGAAATTGAGAATGGCTTCATTATCTTTAGCACAGTCTACAGAAGAAAGTTGTGTTTTTCTAGCCTTGGCTTTTGAGCAACCTTGGGAATATGGCAAATTTCTGTTGTCACAACACATATTGCCTTTGTACTGTTTCTGCTTCAGTTGTGTGTTTGCTCAGCTTAATCACTGTTTTCTCTGATTGACAAGCAGCCACAGGAGATACATTGAAAACGGGATGAGTCCAGTCTTCGCAGTTCTGTGCTGCGGAAGGAAAAAATATTTTTTTAATAAAGGTTTAATTCCCTATTACATTAGTATCATGCTGGTGTCTATATTGCATTACGTCTGCAACGTGTTGGGCTCCCTTTCGCAGTGAGACTTGCTTGCCTGTCAAAGGGTTTTGTTTATATTATGCTATCAACCAGACAATATGACTTCTGAGTGACATGTTTCTCAAGGTTAGAGAAAAAATTGAAGCCAGATTTAATATTTTATAATTTTAATTACTGATCCAATATTTCATTTGTGTCTCAGCTTTTAAATACTTAAAACTCATCTCCATAGGAGGTGAAGTGGAACTGAAATTGTTCAGTGCTAGCCATTGCCAGTAAAAATAACATTTCAGTGCAGAATAACTGATATGACATGTCATTACTCTTCCAAGCAAAAAGACAAATTAAGTATTGAACCTGGGATTTGCAAAAACATTAAAAAAAAATCTGCAGTAACACAAAATGAAATCCAGTTCAAACCCTTTCTTGCAAACATGTTTTTCTCATTTACAATGGTTACAAAGCTTCTCCACTAATCCTAAAATATATTGTACACTCGGAATACATAGATTTATGAATATTTAACTTATGGATACAGAAGTGGGACATGGGTTTTAGGTCTTTGATGAATAGAATTTCTTTTTCCAAGAATAGCATAGCTTAGTAATATGAGCTTGCAATGACTATGGGGTGGAATCGACTGTCTGCTCTTCATTGAAATTAATAAATGAGGATCTACCACTGAGAGAAAAAAAAATCATTTTAAATGCCAGTGAAGGAAGACTCAAAAATGCTGCTGAATTGTATGCTTGGAATTTATGTATTGTGTTTTCAATTGGTCATTTTATGTATCTTGATAAAGTGGGGATGGGGGAGATTTTTTTCCCCAGCAGACGGCCAACTGTACACAGTCTCATTTTGATAAATGAGTTACAAATTTGTGAAGGAATATTCTGCTTAGCTCACAACTTGTACATACTTGGTATGAACAGAGATGTTGCATTAGGTACCATTGCTGGCATAAGGTATGTATCTGTTCACACACTAGGGGCAATGCAATGTTAATTTAAAACTATCTGACTGACAGACCTCGGTGACTGGATTTCAATTTCTGCAGTAGATAAAGGAATTGTTCATTGTGTCAGAGCAGACCTGATTCTTGGGACCACTGGGTGCTTTGGAAACCAGATATTTCATCTTGTCTGCAGGTAGATGGCAAAATTCTAAAATATCTTATTCTTTGCCCTCTCCATTTCCAAATTAACACGTTTTGCAATGATACACCAGCGTTTTTGCTCAGTGAATTAAGCCATTTATTTAGAATGTACATGTATTTTTAAAATCGTTTCAGTGCCAATTATAGTAAAGATTGCAAGTTGGCTTAGGCAATTAGGCAAGCCATCATGTCCATTGGGTCTGTGCCGAATGTTATAAAAAAAGTCTAATTAATCCCACTCTTGCTGCTCTTTCCCCATAGCCATGAAAGTTCTTCCCTCTGCAAATCCATTTTGAAAGTTATTATTGATTCTCCTTCCACCATTTCTTTGGATAGTGCAGTCCCGATCTAAACAGCTAGCTGCATTCATGAAAAACGCATTCTCAACTTCTAATTCTTTAACTGTTTGTATGGAAGTTGGATCTTCTGATTTATGTTGATCACAATAATAAATACATATTTTTGACAATGCTAACTTATCAAAACTCCAAATCAATTTCCCCATGATCTGTTTTGCACTTTTATCCACTACTTCAGTCATATCTATATTTGAAGCATTAATAGGGGGAGGGGGGGGGGGGGGAGTATACACATGTTAGGAATGAAATAGCCCTTCTACCTGGAAATTTGAAAGTAAAGTTGGGTTGATTACATGTTTTTTTAAATCATTGCTGAAATGAAAGATCACTTGGAGGAAGATGAGCTAATTCACAATCTGGATGGAGGAATTTGGAATGACATTTGCAAGCTGAATCGTTGCTTTTTAGTTGCATGTTAGGTAAATTCAGTTTTCTGTTTATTGGCTTTTATCGAGCATTTGAGACAAAAGTATTTGTCAAGTGAAGAGAAAAAATAAGCTTAATCCAGCAGTAATCAATTTAAAAATACAAATCTATGGCATGAATTTTCTCGAGCTACTTAAGACTATTCCCTTCTTGCTACCTGGTACTGAAAATGCAAGGCACAATTGGCAATAAGGTTCATTATTCAGAGGTATATGAAAAGCCTCTGTGGTGGTGGGAAGCAGGTGATAGTGAGGATGAATTACTGACCTCGATACAGGAATAAAGGACTGATTTTCTATATAAGAAATAGGGAACTGAGGTAAAAACAGACACAAAGTTCTATGTAACTCAGCAGTTCAGGCAGCACCTCTGGAGAACATGGATAGGTGACCTTTCGGGACCCTTCTTCAGACACATCAGATTGTCTATAAATGTTTGGATATAATTAGTGATATCCTCGATCTATTTTGGGGCCTCAAATATTCACTGTAGTTATTAATGACAAAAATGATGAGAAAGAAAGCCACGTTTCCAGATGAGCTGATGAAATAAAACAGCAATGTAAACAATGAGGATGAAAGCATGAATTGCAATCGAGATTAGATAACACGAATAGTGAAATGGAGAAAGGGTTCTTGTTTATAGGAAGGATGTCGACAAAATAGAGAGAGTACAGAGGAGATTTACTAGAATGTTGCCTGGGTTCCAGCAACTAAGTTCCAGAGAAAGGTTGAACAAGTTAGGTCTTTATTCTTTGGAGCGCAGAAGGTTAAGGGGGGACTTGATTGAGGTCTTTAAAATGATGAAAGGGATAGACAGAGTTGACGTGGATAAGCTTTTCCCATTGAGGGTAGGAAAGATTCAAACAAGAGGGCATGACATGAGAATTAAGGGTCAGAAGTTTAGTGGTAACATGAGGGGGAACTTCTTTACTCAGAGAGTGGTGGCTGTGTGGAATGATCTTCCTGCAGAAGTGGTGAAGGCAGGATTGATTTTAACATTTAAAAGTAAAGTGGATAGGTATATGGACGGGAAGGGAATGGAGGTTGTATGGTCTGAGTGCAGGTAGATGGGACTAGGGGAAAATAAATGGTCGGCACAGACTGGAAGGGCCGAGAAGGCCTGTTTCCGTGCTGTAATTGTTATATGGTTGCTATATGTTATATGGTTATATTTTTCAAAAGTGTCAGTATTTCCTCTTCTTTGATCCTCATAGTTTCCATAGCTACTCTACTTGTTTCCCTTACCTCACATAATTCAATATCCTTCTCTTTGGTGAATACTGAAGAAAAAAATTTGTTCAATATCTCCCCCATCTCTTTTGGCTCTGCAGATAGCTATCTACTCTGACTCTCTAATGGACCAATTTATCCCTTGTTATCCTTTTGCTATTTATATAGCTGTAGAAACCCTTTGGATTTACTTTTGGCACACCTGACAATAATAAACCAATACCATTACCATGATCTCATTGAAAGATGAAACAAACTTGTAGCGATATCTGGAGTGCTGTTATTCCAGTGAGCCTTTTTTCTCTCGTCCTTGGCATGATTCAAGGGGCTTCTTGTTACCTCACCTATTTTTAATCTTTATTTCCATCATCAGGATTCTCTACTTTGGAGAGTTTTATTTTCTGAGGCATAGCAGCATTTTATATCTAAAATCAATGGCACTATGTTAAACTGCTGTAGAACAACATTATACTTGTGCCACTGTGTTGTTACAGCTGCTCAACTTGCTGTTCATGTCCACTGCCCAAGGTGAGTTGGAAGGTATTATTCCTCAGTATGTGAATTGTACAATACATAAAATTAGATGTTTTTCAATGGAGAAACAAGAAACTCCAGATGCTGGTTTACCAGGGAAAGACACAAAATGCTGCAGTAACTCAGCGGGTTTGGTAGCATCCTCAGAGAACATGGATAGGTGACGTTTGGGGTCGAGACCCTTCTTCAGACTGATTGCAGGGATGGGAGGAAAGAAAACTAGAAGAATGGAGGGGCAGCAGACACAACCTGCCACAGGTGAACACATGCAAGGGGATTTTTGACAGTCAGATGGTTGGGCAAAAGCCTGAGATGAACACACACAAGGTGTGAGACAAAGGGATTAGAAAGTTGCAAATTAGAGGAATGATGAGGTTTGAATTGATTAGGATTGTAGGGGGAGGGGAGAGATGGGTGCAAGGTCAACCAGGGCTCATGGGAGGGGAAGGGGATTATGGTGGAGAAATTGGAGAGGTAGTGATGTTTTGCAGATGTGTTACCTAAAGTTTAGAATTTAATATTCATACTGTTGGGTTGTAAGATATGAGATGCCTCTTCAACCTTTAATTCTCCGGCTCTAACCTTGGCCTATCTCTTATGTTAATTGTTTTGCCATTGTATTTAGCTATTTTGATCTTGTTCGAATTGTTTTCCTAACCACCCCATGTCAACCATTCCTCTTTCAAGATATAATTTAAACATTTACCGCTTTGATTAAGTTTTTGGTCACTTGTCTGGTATGAACACATTTTGTTGGATTCAGTTCTTATGAAGCACTTTACCTGTGAAAGGTGCAGTATTACTTCAGGTTGTTGGTGCTTGTGGTGGACAAGTGACAGCGACCAGTGTCTCCGTGAAGCATTGCACCTACTCGGATCTATAGAGACCAATGAACAGTTCATACAATAGAATGCATCTGTGTAAAACCAAGATCTTAACAATTCTTCATGACGTTGACTTAATTTGAGGAAGGCCTTATTAAGTCGACATAAAGCCATGAATCCACCGTGTCTAGGTGGCATGATGTTGTCCTTGGTTTTGCATAACATTTTAGACTGAGTTTGATTTGTCGGGTTCCTCAAGCTGTATACCCTTTGTGCAGCTAAGTTTTAGGTCAATTGTTACACCAGAACAGACAGGAAATCGGGGTTTTTGAACGGACTTTAAAAAAAAAGAGAACGACACGATGGCAACATCCACGGGCTACATCGGAAACCATGGCAATTTTGACAAGAGTAGAGAGCCGTTCAGCTTCTATATGGAGAGAGCAAACATGTTTTTCACGGCAAACAATATAATGGAGATTAGTGGTGAAGGAGAGATAGTGACTGAAAGCGATTCTGCTCATGGAGATCGGTCCTGAAGTGTACGGCACACTCGTGAATATCCTTGCACCCATAAAGGCAAACAACGTGCCATTCAATGACATTATGAAGAGGTTGGGGGAGCACTTCAACCCAAAGTCTCTGGAAAATTGCAGAAAGCTATAAATTTAGCACTAGAAACCAGAAGCAGAATGAGACAATCAATGAGTACATTGTTGCCTTGAAAAACGTAACTTTGCACTGTAACTGTGGAAGCTTTCTTGGAGCGCACTACGCGACAGATTTGTTTGTGGTCTAGTGGATGAACAAATTCAGTCCAAACTCATGAACACTCCAGATGTTACATTCGAAAATCCACTGAACTGGATTTGTCTCACACTTACGCCTAACTCCATGTCGACAAGGAAAGTCAGCAGTACTTGACAATAACACACATAAGGGCTTGTATTCATATGCAAACCTGCCCAATGGTGTGAAATCCTCCCCATAAAATTTCCAGTCTGCCATGGACAAAATGTTACAAGGCATTCCGCACTGTGTGTGCAACCAGGATGACCTACTGATATTCACAGAGGGTATGGTAGAACATCTGGAAATCCTTGAGCAAGTTCTCACAGGATTGAACAGCCACAATGTCAAACTGCGACAAAGTAAATGTGCATTTGCACAGTCAGAGGTGGTCTACCTTGGACTCAAAGTAGATGCCAACGGACTTCGCCCTGTGAAGGCGAAAGTTGAAGCAATAGATGTGATGCTTCAAGTTATGGTGTAGGTGCAGTGATCTCCCACGTAATGAATGATGGACAGGAAAAGCCTATCGCTTTTGCATCCCGGACCCTATCACTGAGTGAACGCAATTATGCACAGACAGAAAAGGAAGCACTCAGCATTGTGTTCGGATTCAAGAAATGCCGTCAGTTTCTTCTCGGCAGACCATTCACCCTAGTGACTGATCACAAGCCACTACTAGTGATTCTTGGTCCCAAGTCAGCTGTACCTTCCATGGCGGCAACAAGGATGCAGCGCTGGGTTATTTTGCTGTCCCAGTTTGACTACAAGGTTGAGTACAGAAGCTCCAAGTGCAACGCAGTTGCAGATGCGTTGTCCCGGTTGCCCCATGAGAACTCTGACGTGGGAAGTAAGAACTCAATCTACACACTGCAAGTTGTAGATGAAGACTTTCCAGTGATTGCAACAGAAATTGCAGCAGAAACAGAGAAAGACACTGTGCTGAAGTGTGTCTATGAACAGACATTGAACGGTTGGACTGAAATCGATAGTGGATTGAACTCAGTCTGAACTCAGAGCTGAGGTCTTTCCATAATCAACGCCATGAATTATCATGTGTGCAGGGATGCATTAAGTGGGGTTACAGAGTGGTTGTACCAGAGTCTTTGAGAAACAAAATTATGAATGAACTTCGTGCCGAACATCCTGGCATAGTAAGCATGAAGTCAATTGCCAGAAGTTTTGTGTATTGGCCTGGTGTTGACCGTGACATCGAATCACTGGTAAGCAAATGCAGTATCTGCCAAAATTGTCGGAGTAAACCACCAAAAACACCACTGCAACCCTGGTCATGGTCAAGTAGACCTTTTCATAGAGTTCATGTAGATTTTTGTGAAAAGTGGAATGATCACTTTCTGGTACTAGTAGATAGTCATTCCAAATGGATTGAGGTTAAGCATATGGGGTCAAGCACTACTACTGAGTGCACCATAGATGAGTTGAGATCAATTTTTGCATGCCATGGTTTACCGGAAGAACTTGTTTCTGATAACGTGCCGCAGTTTCGTTCAGAACGGTTCAACGAGTTCATGCAGCAGAATGGTGTAAAACACACACTTGTTCCCCCATACCATCCAGCCTCCAACAAGGCGGCAGAAAGGTCTGTTAGAGTTGTCAAAGATGCTCTCAAGAAACAGGTTTTGCAGGGTAGTTCAAAGCTCAGCATGAAACATCATTTGGCTAGTTTCTTGCTGAAGTACAGAACCACACACAACACGTTACTCACCTGCAGAACTGTTGAGGGAGAAAAGGCTAAGAATATGCCTAAGTCTAGTTCAACCCAATTTGGCCTTGAAAGTTGAGCAAAAACAGTTACGTCAAAAACGCCATTTTAACTCCCACAAAAAGGAGAGGTACTTCAAGCCAGACGAACAGGTTTGTGTTCTCAGTCCTCCCAACAAGTCCAGTTGAGACAAATGGGATGTTGGGAAAATAGTGGAAGTGTGTGGAACGAAAAGATACTTTGAAGTTGGAGATAGGATCAAAAGTGTTCATGTCGATCAAATGATTCCAGCCAAAGATGAACCAAAAACTGAGCATGAAGTCCTAATCTGAAAGTGAGCTGGAAGAGATCACTGTGATTGAAAGTTCAGTTAGTACAGCCAAAGAAACCGATTCCTCTGGTCAAAGTCAGTGTACTAAAACAGAGCCAAACAAGCCAATAGCTGAGTCAACACCTAAACCTGTTACACCTGTTACTGTTAGACTCAGGCAGGATCCGTAAACCAGAGGCCAGATTAGGTTTGTAAGTTAAGTAACTCACTGTATAAGTAAAACGAAAATGTGTAGATATGTAGAATAAATATATTATGTTTATCATTTAAGATTTCATAAATACTGTATTAAATCAAGTATCACAACAATAAAATTGTGACTGAGTGCTTAGATTTAATACTTCAAAAAAGAGAGCAGTGTAATATATTAATACATATTCATGTGTATGTTAATGAGTTGGTGTTCAATATAAGCAGGGAATGTTGGATAATAAATCTCTCGTGAGTTGTTATTCATTCTGCCGTCCGGAATATAACAATGTGCAGTGATAGAAACAAATGCCCAGTTCTGGTTGGAGGAGGTTTACGTTTGATATACTGAACAATTCAAATTTAACAAATAATCACTGAAAAAAAGTTGAACAGTTGTGTTTTGTATGCATGATTTTAAAGCGATGAGTTGCTGCAGGAAGATAAATTAAATTATCAGTAGCACAGTGGGACTCTTAGGTTTGAAACCCTTTGCTCAGTTGAACTACATTTTTATTGATGGTCCATAGTGTATTCTTTTGGTTTCCTGTACTGTCATGTTGAAGGATAATTGCTAATGATTTCATTGATCTGTTATTGAAGATAAGTCTTTTTCACTAAATGTATATTTGTACATTTCAAAGGTCTCATGCCATTCATCCATTGGTGATGTCGCCACATTCACTACAGGTGTATGATGGAACCGCACATAGACACATAATGCTGGAGTAACTCAGCGGGACAGGCAACATCTCTGGAGAGAAGGAATGAATGACGTTTCGGGTCGAGACCTTTCCTCAGACTGAGACACAGGTGGTTCCTGGGTTACAACAGGGTTTCATTCCCAGGAACTGTTTGTAACCCAAACAGATCTCACCCTGTTGAGTCCCACACAGCTGAAGATGCCTGCAGCCTCTCAACAACCAGCAAATCCATCCCACCATTCTCCCAAATACTAGTTCATAGGTACAGGCTGTACATAATGTAGGTGTTTGTTAGCTGCCGATGACCTGCAGTTAATGTTCAATAATCCTACGCCTAATAGTGGGGAACAAGAAAACATTTACATGCTTAAAAAGGAGCTGCAGATGCTGTAAAATGGAAGGTAGACAAAAATGCTGGAGAAACTCAGCGGGTGAGGAAGGAAATAGGCGATGTTTCGGGTCGAGACCCTTCTTCAGACTGATGTTTCAGAGAGAGGAGGAGACCTTCTTCAAAGTAGGCATACCTTGAGGAGATTTACATGTTTGGTACTTTTGGAGAGGATCAGCAGTTCTATGTAGCAGTTTTTAACTAATTTAAGCTATTTAATTTGAGTACATTTAACTTGTCTGTGTATTACTGATATTATTGATCTCTGCATTATGGTTCATGGGATAACAGAAACTTACCTGTACTAAAATCAGAGATAAATACCCACAAATTTCAATAAATGCCTAAAGATTTGGTGTAACATTCGTTGTCACTGAATTTAGCTAGGCTAGGAGATGAAAGTTAAAAAAAAATTCAACCCTCGCTTCTTGACATATATGAACATATGATGTGGCTTTGCGCGAGGGATTGCTTTTAAGGAAGGCAACACCCCCCCCAACACAGTAGTTCACCTGCATTTGAAAGCTGACTTAACCTACTGTATAACCGCACGTCCAGTTCTTGATAGGTTATCTTTCATCTCTTCAACATAATAGAGGGGAAACAGCACATGTTTCACATGAAAAGCAGTTAGCACAAATGTGATATCTAAGTCGTATATTTACAATCTTCCATTTGACCTTGCAATCAAAATGTCCGTCTGTGCAACTGGTCTGCATTGTGATTAAATTGTTTTTACATTTAGAACAATAGAATGTGCTGGCTCTGTTATCAATCTTAGAAGATAACATCTGAGCTAATTTCTTTTTTGTTGCAACAAAAGCAGGATTGAAAAGGGAAATGCGCAGCCTGACAACAGAAAGGAATTGGATGCTTGGCTTTTATTTTTGCTTACACATTGATTTACACCTTCAAATAAAGTGTTGTTTCTAATGAGAGTCAGTCTGAGGTGACCTGAAGTGTTCAACTTGTAAACCTTGGTATGATGACAAGCTGAAACAGTGAGCAGCATCTCCTAAAGTCCTGCAACTCCTGTTTTGATGGATTAGGGCACAAAGGTTATCTTTGACAAAAATCTTTCCCCCCACCCCTTCTCCCAGTCCTGGCAAAAATTATAGGTTGGGATTGTCCATGGCATTACAATTAATAATAGATCATTTTCGTGCTGACAAGTTGTAAAAGCCAGATCTGGAACTAGTCTTGTCAAATAAATGCAATTTCATCTGTTCTATATTTTGTGCGTGTGCAACAGAAATCAATTTCAAGAAATTTCATTCTCCTCACTTTAGATAAAAGAGAGAGTTTTGAGATGTGCCACGTGTAGAAATAAAGGGAAGTTGCTTCACACCTTTCTGTCCCCTGGTTTAACGAGCGCAAGAGATTGATTCTTTTTTAAAGATGGGTTTGATATCACACTGTGACGAACATTAAGGAAATTGTATAAGGAAGAGTTATTGAGAGGGATTAAGTAAATGTATCCTAAACTCAGTAAAGTTGAGGTGAATGGGTGGCGATCTCATTGAAATGTACAGTGCAAGATCCGGAGAGTTATTAGTAGGTTAGATGTGGAGAGGCTGTTCATCCAGTGGGACAGTCGACAATTAGGACAAAGGCTGTAATCTAAGATGATAGATCAGACCTTTATGGATGAGATTAGAAATGTTATTAAGAAGTTGTAATTCTTTGGCATTCTCTACCTCAGAGGGCATTGGATGGATCATCAAGAAGTACAGTATATTCGTGGCTGAGATCAGTCGGCTTTCGGTTACGAAGAAAATAAGGGGAGATAGGAAACACGTGGCAATATGTATTGAATGCACATGATGATAATTGGTTTAATGCAATGAGGGTGGGGATGGATTGATAGGAAAAATTGAATATACAGTACCTGACAAGGTGAGGCTGCTGAAGAGATGGGTTGCAAAAGAGGCCATCCAATAGATGGGTAAATGGGGCAGGAAGAGAGCGAAAAAATATTTAAAGAGCAGTAAAAACGATGAATTGTGGACAGGTATCGAGTAAGAATGCAAACAAAGAACATAAAAATTGCAGAATGCAGAATGTGAGGATATGCCCAATAGGTCTGCCAACTAATGACAAACAAATACTGGGGAACTTAGCACGGATGTACTTGCTGGGCCTGATGCAGACTGTAAGACAACATGAAACCAATTTATTTTCTCTCCTTCACGTTCTAACATAGTGTCTGATCTGAAACATTAACTCTGTTTTTCTTACGGTTTCCAGCATTTTCTGCTTTGAATTCCATGTGGCCAGCATCTGCAGTTCTTTGATTTTTACTTTATGGAAAAAGCACATAGCTGAACAGTTGTTATAGTGCCAGATTCGGATAGATTATTTCCAGTCAAAGTAATCCATATGGTGCTGCAATTGCCTCATTACTTTTTGTCTAATAGATGGAAAAATAGATTTACCAGATTATCTAGGCCAGAAAACCATCTATTGGAAAGTTTACTTAAGATGATCAAAAGGGTTGGTGGAAAGGGATTTTAAATGTTTTGAATTTCTAAGTTAAAAGTGTGATACAACAGTAATAAAATTAAAACATCCAAAGGTAGACCCTAGAAAATTGAAATGAAGCACTGAATTGCACTCATCAGTAAGAGTGAAGAAAGAAGCAGGGTCATCAATCCCAAGCAGCCAAGTTGGTGCAAATTCTGGGCAAGATTTCATTAGTGTGTTAATGAGAATAATCAAAATCTTGTGAGTAATGCTTGGAAACACAGCAAGAAATAAACAGTGTCCAAAATAATAAGACTGGATGTGGTTCTGATATCTCTCGAGTTGACAGTTTGCAGTGGTTGTTTGTCGGGGAATGTGACACTGATGGTTGTCACGACGTTCGCAACAATAACCTCTTGTTTTGCGGTGGAGGCAGGAGTGCAAAGTTGCACTGACGCACTACAGAAATGGATGGATTGATTTGCTTGCCTTTGGCTGATATCCCTCTAAACCATTCACATCCGTAATGTTTCCCGTAAAGCAGAGTGATTTCTGCAGCAAATTGTTTTGAATTTGAATTTATTTGTAATTTAATACTAATCAATCGCGGTCACTTACTGCAGTATGATAGCCAGCAGTGATTGATTGTAGAATTTCCCAAATCACTTCCATTCCGATTGTGAGTTGTCAGAATGGAGACTAACTATACTATAAGGTTGTACTGTTTAAAATTTATAACCTTGCTGGAGGGCACAAAAAGCGTTGCTCAGAGTAGCTGTCATGTCCTAAAGGGACATATCTGAAGCATTGGTGGAGAGGAATTTTCAACTTAAAGACTTTGTAGGTTAAAAGTGCTTTACAATAGTAAGAAAGTAAATATCAAATGCTGAAAGTACTGGAAAGGTGAAATGAATCTGTTCTGAACTGCACACATCAGCAACAACAGCTTGCTGGTCACTGGCCATAGACAGAGAAATTGGTGCAAATTCTGAGCAGAATTTAATTGTGTGCTAACTTTTTCACACAAAGGGTGGTGGGTGTATGGAACCTTTTTCACACACAAAGGGTGGTGGGTCAATGGAACAAACTGCCAGATGAGGTGGTTGAGGCTGGGACTATCCCAAAGGTTAAGAAACAATTACACAGGTACATGGATAGGACAGGTTTGGAGAAATATGGACCAAGCACTGGCAGGTGGGACTAGTGTAGATGGGACATGTTGGCTGGTGTAGGCAAGTTGGGCCGAAGGGCCTGTTTCCACACTGTATCGCTCTATGACTCTAACTTGGATAACCTTCATCTTTGCATTAATGTGTGAAAACTCAGCAAAGAATAATGTGGCCTAAACAACCTGTTATTTTAATAAATTATTTATTTTTGGGGTTGATTTGTTACTTCCAGCATTATCATATATAGTTTATTCTGGTACTTTTTAATTTTAATATTATTATTATTATTATTATGATCTGAACTTTATTCTTGTGAGCCCTTGGGTTCTATCTATGATCTCCTGTGCTGTTGTACGATGGTGGCTTTAAAGACTTACTTGTACCGTCAGCTTGCACAGTGGCAGAGCTACTGCCTTGTAGCTTCAGCGACTCAGGTTCAACCATGATCTCTGGCGCTGCCTTTGTGATGTTTTCATGTTCTCCACATGCCCATATAAGTTTCCTCTGAGTTCTCTACATTCAAAGACGTGGTTTGCTTGGTTGATTGACCACTGTAAACTGCCCCTCTGAGTGGTAGAAGCAGAGGGGCAGTGATAGGAATGTGGGGGGAACTTGACAGAAATGTGGAGAGGAAACGGTAGGATTGCAGGTCATGGGTTCCTGACACATGGACACCCTGTACAAAAGCACATGGTTCTGGGAGATTGGCAGGATGGAAGGGGATTCCTTTGCTGCCTGGCTGCAAGAATATTCTGCTGAGTGAGAGCAGGGCATTTCATCCTCACCAATAAGGCCAGCTGGCAGCCGCTCTTCTCATGCCTGATCGCCGTCCAGTCACAGCTGTTTCTGTTCATTTCCAACTGACAAGCAGTTTGAGTTGTAAACCATTTTCAGGAATGGAATCCTGTCATAACTTGCCGCACAAACTTGGTGGGCAGAATGGTCTGTTTCCATGCTATATCTTTCAAACTCATTTCTGGTTCATATAGTCTGACTGAATATATGTTCCTTACATTCTTAAGAATGAGTTAGAAAAATGTTAGGTTACAATGGTCGATTTTGAGAGCTTGGAAAAAAATAGAGGAGAGAATGGTTATCTGGAGAAGGCATGAATGAGTTTGAGCCCAGTTATCTGAATACAACTGGTGATCAGTTCAGTTTAGAAATACAGCATGGAAAGAAGCCCTTCAGCCCACCGAGTCCACGCCGACCACTGATAACCCATTCATATTAGTTCTATGTTATCCCACTTTCACATCCACTCCCAACAGATTAGAGGCAATTTACAGAGACCAATTAACCTCCAAACCCGTAGGTCTTTGGGATGTGGTAGAAGAGCATAGCATTCAGCGGAAACTCAAGCGGTCACAGGGAGAACGTGCAAACTCCACTCAGACAGCACCCGGAGTCAGGATCAAATCTGGATCTCTAGCGCGATGAGGCAGCAGCTCCACCAGCTGCTCCACTCTAGGAAGTAGTAAATGTAGGATGTATGAGAAACAGACATGAGGAAGAATGCAAACGTCATAACGTTGCAGAGCCACAAGAGAAATGAGGTCACCAATTATTGAAGCATTTGGGCATGATGAACATTTTAAATTACAAGTTTAGGTGACAATGACCCAAAGTAATTTGGGTTGAAAGAGGAGCATGGTCTATTGTGAGATTCGATACAGGTATCTGAAGTCTGGATGAACTGATGATTATGGAGATTAGAACATGAGTGACGAGTCAGGCAATCAATCGAGTCTGAAGACAACAAAACGTTGTTGACTGTTTTCGCAGCAACTGGGCAGGTATAGTTATTGTCTATGTGGTTTGGAAGGTTAACTATTCATAGGAGCAAACAAGGCTATGAACCATCGGCTTCAAACCGACAGCCAGAACGGAGGTGGTATTGGAGGTTGGGTCTTCCTGCTGTTTAACTGGAGGAAGTGCAAAGTCTCAAGGTAGGACAATTAACAATATGATTGGCTGGAGCAATGAGGAACGTAGTGAATTGGGATGATTTTACCAGCGTGAGCCTCGAATATCTATTTTGGATAACGTTACCAAAGAAATCCTTTTTGATTGGTGTTGATTAGTATGTTAGATTCTTGCCCTGTGTGGCTAATTATATCTCTGAAAAGTAAATAAAAAATGAGGAAGAGATGCAGTCGATAGATATGCAGTCTGAATCTTAAGTTGTTAACACAACCACTAGCAGTCCATTGCGAACTAGCATGTTGCTGTACCTGAGACATCTGTAACAGTCATTACAGTTACAAAACCTTTAAGGAAGAAGGTACAAAGTGCTGGAGTAATACAGCCGCTCAGGCAGCATCCCTGGAGAACACGGATAGGTGATGTTTCGGGTCATAAGTTCTAGGAGCAAGAGTCAAGAGTCAAGCTTTATTATCATATGTCCCAGATAGGCCAAATAAGTTCTTAGTTGCAACCATTAATTAGGCCATTTGGCCCATCAAGTCTTCTCTGCATTCAATCATGGCTGATCTATTTTCCTCTCTCAAACCCATTGTACTGACTTCCCCCATAACCCCTGACATCCTTATTGATCAAGAATCTGTCAATCTCCACCTTAAAAATATCCATTGACTTGGCCTCCACAGCCGTCTGTGTCAATGAATTCCACAGATTAGATTCCACAGATGTTGTCAGAATCTAGTAATGTGGCAGTGAGATTTTCACCTTTTCATACAATACAATACAATTTATTTGTTGTCATTTGAACCTCATTAAAGTTCAAACTAAATTTGGTTTCTGCAGTCATACAACAAGAAAAGAACCAAGACACAACACAATTGACACAAACATGCATCACAGTGAATCTCCTCCTCACTGTGATGGAAGGCAAAGTCTTATCTCTCCCTTGCACTCCCCATTCTCCTCCCGATATCAAAGTCAAAGCCCCCGGCGGGTGATGATAAATAAGTCCCCCGGCCATTAAGGCCGTGCTGGGCAATGCAAGGCCACGCTCCGGGTCTTGATGTTGGAGCCCTCGGTGGGCGATGGCCAGTCCCGCGGCCGTTAAAGCCGCAGCGGGCGATGTTAGGCCCCGCTCCAGGTCATTTTCAACCCCGCAACTCGGGTGGGAGAGGTTGCCGTTGCGGAAGCTCCGAAAAGCGGTCTCCCACCAGGGACCTCCCGGTGTTACCGTCCACCGGGCCTGCGAATGGAGCCTCCGAAGCTCCGGGGTCGGGCAGCAGCAGCGCGCCACCACAGCTCCTCCCGTTCCGAACTCGGCCAGCCCCACGATGGTAAGTCCGCAGGCTCCGCGACTGGAGCCCCCAGGTCATTCTGGTTGGAGGCCGCTCCATGGTGCTAGGCCCCAACGACAACGGAAACCCGACAGGGAAAAGGTTGCGTCCCCCGATTTTACAGTTTCCCCCACCCCGCCCCCTACACATACCTAGTTACAAAAACACTATAAACTACACTCAACGGGACACAGAAAATAAAAAAAAGACAGACGGGCTGCAGAGGCCGCTGCGACGTTTCACAACGAATGAAAACAAAACAGTGATTTCATGATGCAAATGTTTTAATATTTGATTAGTGGTAGGGGTGAACACATGAAATCTATCCTTTATTTGTATTATCTAAGGATAATAATTATTACATAATTATTTATGATGAAAGTTGGGGGTGTTGTGTTTTAATTGGTTTTACCATTATTTTTGGTGCATTAGATAAGTGTGGAGTCTAATAGTTTGTGCTAATGCCCAATGAGGCCATGCCTGAAAAATAATAAACTAAGGAAAATCTATCTTTAAAAAACAAGATGAATTCACACCCCGAATGCTACATTAAATTGCAACTTACAGAATTCCCAACAGCAGCTGCTTATAAAATCCTAACTACTTCTGCATCCTCACTAGAAATCATGGGACCCAGTTGAAATAATTCCCTCCATCACAGCCATAGTACCGCAGCAAAAAGGTTGCCATGGAGGTTGGGGAGAGAGGACATATGCAGATGTTGTGCCACAAGTCACTGCAAGGCACGGGCTCATTAATAAGGCAAGGATCACAGCATATCTGCTGCGCATGATTTTGAAAGAGCACAATAATTTAACACGTATATAAAGCACTGGAAACTTGATAAGCAAATCTAGACAACAACATGTCAATGCCCAGTCAGGATCCTTTAATTCCCATGACCTAACCGAAATGTGGCTTGTTTTACTGAGAATTATAAATGAAGCATGCACAATATTGCTTCACTTTCTATCGATAAAGTAGAGATGAGGATTGCGCACATTGATGAAGGCCATGAATGATGCAAAACAAATCAGTGCTGCTATTTGTAATATCCTGGGTCCTGCCGGCAGTGTTAACCACTTTCTCAACTTGCCTTGCCACTTTCAAACAAATAAAGAACTTCCCAGATCATTATTCTTGAACACTTTCAGAATGATCTTATACATATCGTCACATAGAAAGATGCTAGTAGCTACGTGCCAGCTCTCAGGGGAGCAATCCCATTAGTCACATTACTCTTCTTACTTTCCTGAATCTCTGTCATACATGCCTGTGAATTCCCCGTTAATTTTTGTTTGACATTAATCTGTACAAAAGAGTAATTTACAGTTTACCTGATGAGACTTTGACATTGAAGGAATTTGAAGCACCCAAATGTAACCCACATGGTATTAGTATTGGTTTATTATTGTCACCTATATCGAGATACAATGAAAAGCATTGTATTGCATAGTATCCAGACAGATCATTACGTACATGAATAATCAGGTAGTGCAACAGGTAGACTATTCAGGCATAGTCATGTAAAGGGTTACACAAAAAGCTGGAGAAACTCAGCGGGTGCAGCAGCATCTAAGGGGCGAAGGAGATAGGCGACGTTTCGGGTCGAGACCCTTCATGTAAAGAAGATTAAGTGCCACTGACATCATCGACCCTTGGTTTCTACAACCGTTGAAACATCAGCAACAGCTGCTGTGCCCCGTGCCATTTCAAGTACATCTTGCCTTTTAAACACCGACTTCCTATAAATAAAACACTGCAGGAACTCAGCAGGCCAAGCAGTATGTGTAGTGTGAATGGACTAACATTTTGAGCCAGAACTCTTCTTCAAACTAAATGTGTTAGAAGGAACTGCAGATGCTGGTTTAAACCGAAGATCAACACAAAAAGCTGGAGTAACTCAGCGGGACAGGCGGCATCTCTGGAGAGAAGGAAAGGGTGGCGTTTCAGGTCGAGACCCTTCTTCAGACTCCATGTAAATGTCCTACAGTCTGAAGAAGGGTCTCCACCTGAAATGTCATCCTTTCCTTCTCTGCAGAGATGCTGCCTGTCCCACTGAGTTACTCCAGCATTTTGTGTCCCTCTTCTTCAGACCGATTAGAATAGTTGGGGAAAGCTGGTAATCATAGAAACATAGAAAATAGGTGCAGGAGTAGGCCATTCGGCCCTTCGAGCCTGCAACGCCATTCAATATGATCATGGCTGATCATCCAACTCAGTATCCTGTACCTGTCTTCTCTCCATACCCCCTGATCCCTTTAGCCCCAAGGGTCACATCTAACTCCCTCTTAAATATAGCCAATGAACTGGCCTCAACTACCTTCTGTGGCAGAGAATTCCAGAGGCTCACCACTCTCTGTGTAAAGAGAGGTGGGGATGGGGTAAAGCATGTGATATGTGGCTACTGGTGAGGGAGTGTGATTTGTGGAGTAAGTGACAAAGGCTGACGCAAGAAACTGCAGATGCTGGAAAAATGAGCAAAACCAAAATGGTGGTGAGTTAGGCTGCATCTGGAGAGGGAAGATTCCTCCCCTGACCCGCTGAGTTCCACCAGCACTACAGCTTTTGTCACATGAGCAAAACACCAAGATCAAAAGGACATCTGGTAAGGAAAGAAGAGGAGGAGTAAAATGTAAAGTTGGAGGGAGGAATATGGGTGTAAGGGAACAGGTGGGAGAGAGGAAATCGGGAAAATACAATGGAAATGGGGGTACCAGGAATGGGAGATTAGTGTATGGGGGGGGGGGGGGGATGGATCAGTGTGACTGGGATGGTGGGAGAAATGTTCTACTTTTCATCAATTTTTTAAAATCTCATGCACATTTTCCTTTTCTGAGACTCCAGCAAAATAATTTCCCTTGGTGAAAATTGGTGCCATATACTCATGTTTTGTTTGCCATGCCCTCTGCCCCTCTGCATGAATTTATGTTTGATCCTTGATTGTCGTTATCTCTTGTAACCCATTTCCTATTCCTGTGCCAATGGATTATTTTTGTATTCTCTTTTATGTTTATCTTGGTGTGCTTATTTTATGTCCACTTTTACTTTCCCTCTGAATTTTCTAGCATCAGCCGGGTTCTCAATCGTGTTGACAATTTTGCATCACGTGCACTTGTTTAACGCTCTATTTTACTCTATCTTTTTGGTTATCCAGGGAGCACTGGATTCAATTTCCCTACCTATGGCTCTATGTTTCCCTATGTATAGCTGTAACAGTTCCATCCTGAAGGCACCCCATGGTTCAATTACAGTTTTCCTTGCCAAGCTTTGATACTAGTGTAATAACACGGAATTGCAGATGCTTGTTTCTACTAAAGATAGACTCTACACAATGCTGGAATTTGATCCCAGTCAACCTGGGCCAGATCAATTGTCAACGTATTGAATCTGGCTCTTGCCCAATTTCCTATTTTTGTCTTCAAATGATCTATATCATTTTCCATTTTTGTAAACCTTTATGTTGATTCTTGGGTATTCTCCCAATGCTTGTTCCACTTGGCCTGGCTCATTTCCCAGAACCAAGTCCAATGTGCTTGCTGCCTTTTTCTTTACGGCCAGAAACATAGATCAAGAAGGTTCTCCTGAGCACACCTTAAACTCCTCCCCTTCTTTGCCTCTTGCATTGTTGCTGTAACAATTTGTATCTGGACAGTAATATCACTCAGTATGTTATTCTCCCTCAAATTTGCTTTGAATATCCTTCCCGTTATTTAGCATGCTGCGCAATGGACCCTCTGTAATTGCTCCTATGTTTCATCACTTAACCATGTTTATTCTACGTTTTATTTTCGAGGACATCCTTTCTCCAAATGTTCAACATTCTTCTTAATTTGGACGGTTACTCTACCTCCTTTCTTCCCTATTTTTCTGAACACCTGGTATCCAGGAACATTTATAACCTGTTCTTTAACCTTTTACATTAGGTCTTAGCTGAAAATTGTCATAATATTGTAATCTCGCTTGATCAATTGAGTTCAGGCTTCTGTTTAGACCTATCATACTCTCTCGGTTGGGTTTTAAAAAATCTGCTTTTTCTTTACTTTGGTGCTATTTATCTTTTGCAATGCTCCCTACATTGGGTCTTCTTTTCAATGCCACTTTCCTGTGCAGTCTTCCTATCAAACAAGTTTAAACCCTTACTATTATATATTAGCAAAGAAACATAGAAAATAGGTGCAGGAGTAGACCATTCGGCCTTTCGAGCCTGCACCGCCATTCAATATGATCATGGCTGATCATCCATATTAACAAACCTTCCTGCAAGGCTGTTGGTCGCAGGTCCTGAAGTGCAATATGTGCAGCCTCTTTTGGACCCACTTCTCCAGAATTGTTTGGAATTCCCCAGTCATTTATCTGTGCCTTCTCCTATTTCTGCTCTCACAAGTATGAGCCACAGGATTAATCTAGAGATAACCAAATCTTTTCCATGCACTTTCCCAAGTCCCTAAAATCTTCTTGCAGTCCTTCATCCCTTTTTCTTCCTGCTTCATTGTTACCAGTATGTACCATGATTTATGGATCTGCAGTAGTTCAATGCAGAACATTTTAAGTGGGATGGTACACCACCAGGCATTCTTCATATTCTTCATATGTCTCGTCTTTCCCTGCAAAGTAGTTCAATTTTGCAGATGGATGCCATGAGACCAAGGTCCAGAGGTTTAGGAATGAGCTTATTTTGTATTATGGTGTCAAAGGCTGAGCTGTAGTCAACAAATAGCATCCTGACATAGGGGTTCTTATTTTCAGAATGACATTGGGCTAAATGTAGTGCAAGATAAATGGCATCCATCATAATCCCATTTATTCAGTATGTAAATTGCAAGCAATTCAGATTGTCCAGGAGGCTGGCACAGAAGTGAGCCACTTTCAAAGCACTTCATAGTGGTTGATGTTAAAGCTACTGGCCAGTAGTCATTGAGACCGGGCACTTACTTTTTCTTCGGGACCAGAATAATGGAGGTTACCTTGACGCAAATGGGAACAGTAGGCTGCTGAAGTGAGAGGTTGAAGATGTCAGAGAAGATTGTGGCCCAATCCAGGGACTCATTCAGTGACAGCTGTTTTACAAGAGTTATCCTCATGAAGAAGATCCATATTCAGCCACCATAATGTATGATACAGAGCCAGCGCTGGATGTAGGGACAATCTAGGTGGAACTTGTCGAGTAGCATTGTTGCTGAGGATTACACAAAAAGCTGGAGAAACTCAGCGGGTGCAGCAGCATCTAAGGAGCGAAGGAGATAGGCGACGTTTCGGGTCGAGACCCTTCTTCAGACTGGAGTTGTTGCTGAGGATTGTCCCTGATTTCAGATTGTAGCCCGTGATGGTATTTAAGCCCTAACACTGTCATCTGGTATCTGCTTGATTGAATTGAGCCTTTAGGTTGTTTTGCAATCCACTCGAGGCATCTCTGATAGTCTTATGGAGATCGTACTTGCCGTTCTTATACATTACAGGATATATCCTTCTTAAAAGTCTTGGATTTGGACTTCAGTGGAGAGTGAATCAGCTTATTTGTGCCCAGTGAAGTTCAACAATTCCTACTCATTGATTTTGTGTTACCGGCATCTTGTTTTACGAATCTTCTGTAACCATTGACTATGTTTCCATTATCCAGATTGATATTCCAGTGTGGTTCTGAGAAAATGCTGTGTTATTAGAGGGGCTTTATTTTGGTTGAAATGTCTGCTTGCTTGAATGAGCACTATTCTGAAGAAAACCAGTTGATTTTTCTCGATGTTTATCTCTTCACCAAGAATTCTAAAATAATGATCTTCTTACTGCTTCTTCTTGTGGAAACTTGCTCTATGGCATGTTCCTTGCTTTGCAACCGTAACAGTGCTCCTGAAAGTACTTGATTAGTTTGAGACTACTTTGGGACATTGAAGATTGGGAAAGGCACGAGGTAATTTCAAATTATATTTCCTTTTACACAGCCATAATGACTGCCCTTTCAAAATATTCTATTCATTACAAAGTACTGCAGCGATGCCAAAGGTATGAATGGAATTTCTGTCTTCTATGTTCATCTCTCTAGCTGGAAAATGCTTGGAGACCCTTTTATGTCAGGTGCACTGTATAAATAATGGTCACTATTGTTGGAAATAGATGGAAATCAGCATGGTAGTGAAGTATTCTTTCGTCTCCCATATCTACATTTGAATCTACCTGAAGATGATGAAATTTGTCTCTCTTCTCCCATCAGTCATTAGTTTCTTACATGAAACGAGTTCATCCAATCTCAGCTTTCTTTACGGACAAAATTGAAAATTTTGCTTTAAAATGTTCTTCCGTGTGTAAAAATAGCTTGCACTGGAAATGCTAAGAGTTCTCACTGATGGGACACAAATGGGAAGCAAATGCGATGGCCTTGGACTTCTTGACACCAGCTGGACGAAAGTTTCTTGTTCATATGTTGATACGTTATTTGACTACTTGAGAACAAGGCAATTGTCATGGAGGAGGAAGTGCTGAGTATTGTCAACCTACAGTTGGAAACTAATGCTCGGTTTCTTTGAGGATGATGTTTAGTTGGAAAAGGCAAGAGTTGGGCATGTGTGTGGATGCTCCGGAAGTGCTAATGTTTGGACATGGAAAGAAGAACCTTAGCTGGTGATCACTGCCAGTGACTAAACGGATGAGCAGAATGTGGTGAGGGTGGCAGTAACTGGATGGTGAGTAAGATCGAGTGATGGTGTGCAGTGACTGGATGGGAAGTAGTATTGGGTGAGGGTGAGCAGTGACTCGATGGTGAGTTTGTTTGCTTTTTATATGTATGCATGCGTGTGTGTTATGTGTATATAACATATAACAACCATATAACAATTACAGCACGGAAACAGGCCATCTCGGCCCTTCAAGTCCGTGCCAAGTCCTTCAAGTATGTATACACACTGAACTTTTTTTCTCATTAATTATATTGTTTACAGTGTACTATGTTCACATGTTCTGTTGTGCTGTTACAAGTAAGAATTTCATTGTTCTATCTGGGGGACATATGGCAATAAAACACTCTTGACTTGACTCTTGAGAGAGTGGGCAGTGACTGGATGGTGAGCAAGATCAGGCGAGAGTGGGAAGTAGAAGTGGGTGAGGGTGGGCAGTGACGTGATGGGTGCGTGGCGTCGGTTGCGGGTGGATAATGGTAGCGGGGTGCTGAAGAAAGATAGTATGATAAACTGTCAATTAGTATGCGATAAGGGAGGGGATATTACCATTAACACAATCTTGTGGAATATCATTGATTTTGATCAGCATTAGTTTAGTAAGGTGCCAAGCAAAAACTTGATTACAGTAATTCAAACATGAGGTTCTGTGTAAAATTATCCATGGGTTTCAGAAGCAACCATATGGCATGGGTCATTGAAGCTTTAATAGTTTTTGTTTCAGAAGAAGATGTAAATACTTACCATTAATGAATGTTATCTAGATGTATTGCTTTGATTCAGTTCATATATTTACTTGGTTTAATATACTAGACCAAAGGTCAAATTAATCAACCAAGGTGAAGATTGAGCAGTACAGAATAATTACTTCTAGTAATCATATAATATTTCAGATTGCAGCGTTGTAAAGCAGAGTAGTTGGCCTGCCTCGCAGCTTTTATTACCTTGCCTTGCAATTATTTTTTCATTTCAAGTATATTCCAAATTCCCTCTTGAAACCTGTTATGGAATCTTTACACCATTCTCCTGTCAGGCTGAGCATTCCAGATGATAACTTGTTCCTCTTGACTCCTGGCCAAATATCTTAAATCTAGCTCCACTGCTGGTCCCCTGGCAGCAGAAATAACCCATCGTAATTTTGAACACCTCTCATTTAAAAAAAAAACACGCTTTAACCTTCACAGCTCAAACAGATGAATCCCAGCTTCTCTAACCTAACATTATATAGGTGATATAAATTTGATCATTTGTCTTCAAAATTCGAAAGCTGTGTATTGATTGCATTGATGTACATTCTATATAGATGGATGGCCTTTATGCAATTTATATTTAATCGGCCAAGATGATGACCTTCATTTTGGATAAAATAGTTTTTCACTTCAGAGTTTTAGTTTCTAAGAGTGGTAACTTTTCATGCTGTCAAATGTTGTCATTCTTCCAAGCCCCCTTCAGGAATTAAATGCTTTATGTAAAATGTTCCTTGAATGCAATATTTTGAGTGTGTCCTATGCAATTGAAGTTACACTCATCTTTAGGCATATGTTTAAAATTCCATGACAGATTTTGGAAAAACAAACATCAAGAGAGTTTCCCTGTGCTCTAGCCAATATTTATTTTTGTCCGTCCACACCATAGCAGATAAAATTAGCATAATATGTCAATTACTAGTTGTGAAACCTCCTTCCGCATCAATTAACTGTCATATTTGATCACATTGTAACAGTGACTAAATCATTTTTTCCCCAAAACAGAATCGGACTGCCTGAAACTGCAAAAGGTTCTATATAAATGTATTTTCTTTGCCCATGATATTTCAGAGGCTTCAACCTGATAAATGTGTTGATTGCGCCAACGACTATTTGCACAAATTCTTGAATCTTTGTGCTTTGCAGGCTCAGTTTACACTGAAGAACAGATGTGCTTAGTACTGTATTGGGACGGATTTAGATTTAGAATTATCAAAATTGAAAAGCTCATGTAAATTTGGATGATACCATTCTCATAATTACTGCACTTTATTATATAAATGGAGCTTTCATAATTACTGAACTAAGTACGTTGTCGCGCAAATTCCCATGGCTTTCTGAATTGTGGTTAACTGTTAAATCTTTACTATTGACAGAAGTATTAAAACGTACCATTAGTGAGAGATAATTTGACATTGTTTACTTCCGAATCCTTATTATGTTCAGTTACTTTTCTGTTACTTACTTCTTGTACCATTTATTCTTTCTTTTCCCTATTTACAGCCTCTCACTTCAATCTAATATGCATATTTAATGGAGAAGAAAATATTTTTTCATTATTTTATTTACATTTTTATGCTGCATGTTTCATTGTATCTGTATCTCACTGTATTTATGTACATTACCATCAACTTGACTTGACTTACAATTATTTAGAACATGTGTCGCAACAACAGACGTGTGAGCCAGTGAAGAAGGGGCTGGCTGGTGAATACCAGCGGCATCGGCGCCTAGTTTTAAAGTTAAACGACACAAAGTGCTGGAGAAACTCAGCTGACTGAATCAGTCTGAGGAAGCATCCTGATGTCACCCCAGAGATCCTGAGCTGCTGAACTACTCCAGCACAATGTGTGTCCTTTCGGAGTGTGAAGAAGGGCTCGGTGGTACACCTAGCGAGTCGGGAGTGGTGTCGGAAGCCACGACTCCGAACAGCCGGGGAGACGGTGGGATCTGGGGATGGGTCGGCAGGTCCGACATCTGTTATACGGGGTTGTTAAAACGAGGGTTTACTGTATTGTCATTGCAAAACAGTTTGGAGAGAAGATTGACAGTATAGTTGATTTTTGCATGACGAAGGGACACGACCGGAAAGAGCACTCGCCACTCGCAATGCTATCTGTAGCCACTCAGGGAATTTCAAGTGAGCTCTTGTAATTTTGTCTAGATTATAGGGTTGGGCAGACAATCAGTTGCCAGAAAATCAGTGTTCAACCTGTAACATTCATGCCGCAAGTGTCAGGCAATGGCCATGTGCAGTGGAGCCTAATGGGCTGTCCCACTCAGGCGACTTTTTAGGCGAGCACAGGAGACTCTGCGCTCGCCACATGTTCGCTGGTGGTCTTAGGTGAGTCTCCTTCATGGTCGCGAGGGGTTCCCGCATTCTGGGAACTAGTCGCGGCCTCAGTATGGTCGCCGCAAATGTTTCAATTTTGTCGCCATGGAGATAATCGATAATCTTGTAGTCGCAGGTGCAGTTGTAGTGGGGTTGCCATGTAGTTATAGGTAGTCGAGGCAGTCGTACGTAGTTTTAGTTAATTGCCTTTGCTGACCGGTCATTTTCATTGGGTCATTGGGGAAAAAAAACAGAAGCACGAGTTTTCAGAACTAAGGATAACCGACCGGTAATGCTAAATGTCCGCCGAACTTCACAGCTGTGTACCTCTGGCTTATTAAAAGTTGTCTGGCCTCTTAAAAGTGTCTCCCCCCTTCCCCCCCCCCCTTCTCTACCCTCCCTTCTCCCCCCCCCTTTAAAGGACTTACCGTACACTGTGCTAGCCGTCTTAATTACAGTGCCAACCTTCCTGTTCATCGCAGTGTGTGTCTGTATCACCATGGCTTTGCACTGTGTGAATTTCAGACAGCGCTTTTCCCGCTTGTCCGGGCCCCCGCCTTTGACAGTCGCCGGCAGTCCGCTGAAAACTCGCCTAAGTGATCGCCATAACTTGCCACACTTGTTGTTCAATGGCACAATCATCGCCAAATCCCCAATGTCAATGAAGTGTATCATCCACAAATGGTACTTCATTTTCTCACCTAGGATACTTCGACAACTCCTCCCAAACTTGTGACCTCTAACACTGAGAAGGAAAAGAGCTTCGGGCACATGGAAACACTGCGACCTGCATGTTTCTCTCCACATAGCATGGCAGAAATTTTTGAATTATCTCACTGGTTATCCTTCAATGAGTCAAGATCTTGGAACTCCAGGCAGCTCTAGGCAGTGGCTCGCCAACAGATCTCAAGGGCAATAGTGATGGTTCACAAATGTAATAGTTGTTAACTGACAAACAATAAGGGAGCACTTTATGATGGGTAACATAAAATAGTAAGGTTAAATGAGAACTTACCAGTTTGAAGTTTGATCCTTATTTTATGAGGAGTTACGATGAGGGATTTCGTGAAGACCCCGCCAGCACGCAGGCGCGACATTCTTCAAAGCAGCGGTGTGAAAATCACAGATAGCAAAACTGACTGGAGATAGTAAGATTAAGAGAAACCATATACCAGTTGACCTTATGATAGGGTGTTGGGAGTGGAGGGCACGAAATCCCTCATTGTAACTCCTCATAAAATAAGGATCAAACTTCAAACTGGTAAGTTCTCGTTTAATCTTACTATTTTACTTCGGAGTCGCGTGAGTGACTTTGTGAAGATTTCAAAACTCTGTGATTTCATGCCCTGGACCACGTCCATGCTCACACACTGCTGTAATAACTGATGGAGGAAGTGTGTTAACGTATTTCAGACTTGTAACAGAGCTGAAAAACACTAATGTATTCATTAATACAAACAAAAAAATCCCTGAGTTCGGGTACCATTCAGGGAACAGAACTTAAACAGTATCTGCAAACGTTGCAGGAGTGGCCACAGGTTTGTTATAAAACCGTTGAGACGTGTCTCCATTGGCCAAGCCCGCTGTTGCGAGGACATGGTCCATGGGTACCTCCATTTTCCTCGCCGCTGATGTGGACGCAGCCCTGGTAGAATGAGATTTGAATATCAGTGTCTACCCCTGCAGCATCCAACACGACCCTGAGCCACCTGGAATTGTCTGCACAGTTACCCTGTGATGTGGGCTTTAAAAACTGATGAATAGACCTGTATCCATTCTCCTTATATTTTGTGTGACATTAATATAATGTCGGAGATAAGTGGCTACACAGAGGCGTACATCAATGGGATATGCATGGAATTCCAATTTAAGACCGGATGTACCAGGTCTATGGTGTTTAAGTAATTCATCAATGAAAAAGGTTACCTTGGTGGGGGTCAAGACCTTCTTGTCCAGTTTAGTTTGTGGAGGGTCTGGACCCGCTGAGCTGTATAAGTGCCATTAGCATCACCACTTTGTAGGTGAGTTTGGCCAGTGGGAGTTCCGAAACTGGTGACCAACTCCTGAGTAGGGACAACACTACCCCACTATCACAGGTCATATTGTATCGTGGTCTACGAGGTTTAGAATTGAAATACCCCTCATGAGTTTTGACACCAACTGATGGGATCCTACTCCAATAGTGAGGTAGGATGACAATGCGCTTCTGGCATTATTGATGGCACTATAGCTGTGGCCCTCATCATAGTGAAGGCCCGCGAGGAATTCCAGCACATCTGTGATGGTGGCAGAGTCGTAGGTGATATTAGTCCTGGAACAGAAGGCCTCCCATTTCCTTACATGGGTAAGGTACTGCTCCCTCGTGGATTCTCTGCACGACGCCATGCCGATATCCATGGTCCTGTTCGACAGCCCGAATTCCAGCAAAGGTCTCTTCAGAACCTGCAAGCCAACAGGTTCAGATGACCACGGCACGGATGATTCTCCCCTGATATGGAATGTATCAGTAGGTTCGGGCATTTAGGACCCTGCACCCATGGTTTCTTCACCATGTCGAGGACAACCCGGGAACCATGGCTGTGTGGGGCAGACGGGTATTATCAGAATCCCTGATGCAGAATCTAGCTGGATTTACCGCAATACCTGATTTAGCTCCCACGAGACATATGTTGGTATCTGATGGTTCAACCTGGACGCAGTGAGGTCGATATCTGGTGTTCCATACTTAGCTATAATATTAGCAAATATTTGGGGGTTCAACATCCACTTGGTGTTGTCATTGAATACTCGTGACCTGGTGTCCGCCACTGTATTAAGCTTACCTGGAAGGTATGTAGCAGGTATCCAAATATTTCAATGCACCAGTGACAAATTATTTTTGCCAATTCATCACAATATATCGACTTGATACCACCCATATGGTTTAATATGCCAACATTGTGGTATTGTCTATCTGTAGACGGACATGTTTCTGTCCTTTCTTGGGTTGTTGTGGTGCTGGGATGTGGGGTTGACGCATTTTTCAGGCTGGTCGCTGTGGGCCTTGGCTTAAACAGGCCTCTGATGATAAAGCTCGACCTTTGGGTTTGCTCCCGTCACTCTATCGGGTTGCCCGGGCCTGTGAGATGTTGCATATGGATGCTGCCGATGATACGCTGGAGGTCTGCCAGAGGAAGGCGGTTTTATCAAACCTACCGCTTTAACTTCCTCGTCTAGGTCTTTCACCTGTTTGGGCAGGTCATCACCAAACAATTGTCTTGGTGGTGGCGTAGCGGTGGCCTTACACAAACCCGCAATTTTTGGGGTTGAGTGTAGGACTGATAGAGCTTTCCCGAAGCAATTGAACTCATATTGCGTATTGCAGAGCATACGCTTCATGGATGTACCCTGCTGCTCCTCCGTCATGTCCATACCGTCGACTGACTTGGCAAACGCAGTGATGTCCGAGGGCAGTAGTTTCGGAATTTTTTGAATTTTCCCTTGTGCCCTTATCCCAGGGCTGATGTTTCCCCTATATGGGTGTGTTCATGGTATGGACCTTCAGCGACACGCAATTTTCCGGGCCATGTATTTGCTAATGGTCTCCGAACTTACCTGTTCCTGTAATTGGTGTGTTGTCAGGTAGTTTATGCTTGCCGCTAGCCTCGGCTGAAGAGGTTGCCCTTTCTGGGATGGTTGAGCGAACTTAGACACCATTCCCAGAAGTTACCATTCCCAGAAGTTCCTCTTCTTGCATCCCTTGCAACTGTAGGTCTTCAGCCAACCCCTCTTCAAAGTCAGCTGGTGCCTGACTTCTGGCATTCCCTACTGAGGAGGGAGAGATGTTGGACAGCCCTGTCATGGGCCCTGCTGTGGATCTTCAGGATCCTAGGGACGCACGCTCCTGATGGAGTAGGTCCCTTTCGCGCAGCTCCTCAACCATGTGCTCCATTCGAGCTATGCGACCGCCGCCGCTATTTGCGGACAGCAAGTCGTCTTCCCCAAGTTCTGATGAACAAATGGGGCCTCTACCGACAGTCCACACCTTGTCGAGGTGATGTCTATGGGACTGAGGTAGGTAGTCGGTGCCAGCCGCTCTTATGGGGCTACACTACTCCTACACGGATTTCCCGCTTGTCCGCGGCCTTCTGGACTGAAGCGGTGGAGAGCCGGTGCCAGCCGCTCCAGCGGGGCTACACGACATCCGCGCGGGCTTGCCGCCAGTCCCGTGTCTACTCGAATTGTGTTTAGTTTTGCCACCGGTCCGCAATCTAGCAGACTGAAGCGGTGGTGAGTCGGTGCCAGCCGCTCCAACGGGGCTACACAACTTTTGTGCGGTTTTGCCACTGGTCCGCCCTCTTGCGAACTGATGTGGTGGTGAGTCGGGGTGTCCCTTAACCTGGCCCCGTCCTCCGCACTTTTTTGCCGCTGGTCTGTTTTCGTACAGACTGAAGCGGAGGGGAGTCGGGGTCTTAGTTACCCTGATACCGCGCAGTCCTACCGGCAGTATGCAGCTCCCTGGACTGCTGCGGTGGAGAGTCGGGTCCCGATAGTGCGGGGCTCCCCGACTTCTGCGCTGTCTTCCCGGCCTGAGGTATGGCTGCTGCCGGAAGTCAACGGTCAGCTCCGGGAATGTTGGCCGCCGACCTCGCTCCGAAGTCCCGCGGTCTTCAATGGCGTGCTTGAAGCTGCCTTCTTACTGCTTGTTTTCTGCATTACGAAGTTTCTGTAAGGGATTTAAACAATACAGAAACCCAACCAACTCAAGGTTAGTACAACTTACCTGTTGGTCATATTTCCGTCAGGTTTGGCCCCTGGTGGAGCAGCGTAATGCGATTCCCTCCCCCCCCCCCAGCCAGACGTTGCGTAATGCGATTCCCTCCTTCAGAGTTAGCCTAGGCCTGACTACTTATGCTCCCCTGCAAAGAGGGTGAGCATTTGGCAGCCCTGTAAAGGGTACTGCCATGGATCTGCGCAGAGACCCATGGTGACCACAAGTCTGTGAGGCCGAACCCCGCCGGGTCCACTTCCAGGCATTGTGCCGTCTGCGTTTGAGTCGGGGCCCCGACTCTTGTCTCGGAGGTCACGACTTCCGGGCAGCGTAGCCGTCAGTCCGCGGTGTTCCTGCGGGCTGCGGTGTTTAAGTTGGGCTGCCGCTCTGCCGTCGCACCCGCGAACGGCGAGTCTGTGAGCCTGGACCCTGCCGGGTCAACAGGCTGCCCAACTTCCCGGTGTATTGAAGCCGTCAGTCCGCGGTGTTCCAGCGGGCTGCGGTGTTTAAGTCGGGCTGCCGCTCTGCCGTCGCTACCTGCGAACGGCGAGTCTGTGAGCCCGGACCCTGCTGGGTCAACGGGCTGTCCGACTTCTGAGGTGAGTTCTGCCGCCGTTGACTGCCCGCGGTCCGCAGTCAGTCTCTTGAGGTGGCCCGTTGGTGGGGTACTATGTCCCACAGAGTCCCTGAAAGAAAGACTTTACCTGCAGGTCCGTTCCGGTGGAGGAGTGACCCTCCTCCCTGCCTGTCGCATTGAATTTCATTGTTCCAATGTTGGCACATGACAATTCAACACTCTTGATCTTGATAATACAAATTGTGAAATGGGGTCTATTTTGTGAAAAAAATACATCTTCTAGATGCGCTGGGACGCATCCTCAGTCATGTGATCTGGGGTCATCGGGTGTTTTAAGGCTTGGTATGGCAAAATAAATATGTACCAAGAGGCTTTTAGGGAACATTTTATTGTGCGACAGAAAACACTTTGAACGTATATTCATTTCCCCAAATATTTTGCGAGAGGTCCTGTTGGCTAGATGGAGTATTAAAACGAAGGCATGTCTAATTCCAATTTAATACCAAATATTTAGATAGCAAGTTAAGTAATGCTGACATGTTCTAGGCCTCGGTTTTATGACCAAATGTTTGAACAACTGGGTAAATTTGCTGTTGACAGCTGTAGAAAATAATTTCATGACACCATGCAAAAGGCCCAAAACAATTCTGCTGTTAGAAGCCTGGTCTGCTGGTAATAGAATTAACTGTTAAATGGAATAGTAGATTAGTTTAATTTCCATTTGCTCCTCATGCACCCTCCCCCCCCATTCTCGATTGACCTGTTCACCCCCCATTCACCCTTCCACCATTCCTCTTTAGCCCCTTCTCCCCCCCCCCCCCCACCCCTCCATTTCCCTCTGGCTCCTTTGCCACCATCACCCCCTGCCACTTTTCCATCCCCCTATTCCAACTATGGCCCCATCACCTCTCCCATTCCTGTCTACCCCTCCCCCCTCTACTGCTCCACCCCCACCCGCTCTACCCTGCCTCCCCCCTAACTATCCTGCCCCCCCTTTATCTCTCCTCCCCCCTATACATCTCCTGCTCCCACTACACTTCCTCACCTACCCTTCCTCCCCCTCCCCCTCTATCCCACCTTCTACACCCTCCACCTCTACCCCCACCTCACTGTCCCCATTCCCCCCCTCTGTGCCTCCCCATCCCTGCCCCATGCCTTCACGCTTCCTAATAATTCTTCATGCAGGCATTGAGGCATGCATATCATTCAGTTCATTTCCACTTGATCATGTCAGGAAGGTGTGCCGAGGTACAAGCTACAATCTTGCTTTTCTCTCTCCACGGAAAATTGTCATCTAAATGCAAATGAGATGTCCTGTGTTCCTCTGGAATGACTGGTCTCTGGTGCATTATTGCTGCTACTTAAGAGGGGAAAGGTTGCATTTGGCTATACAATTTTTTAAATACAAGGTTGAAAATTTGGTTTATTTATAAATCAGCGTGATTCAAAGTGTATGAAATACAGAATTGACACATGAGATGATTTAAGCTTTTCCACATTTTGTCTGTAATTTTGGATGTTGAAGAATTGATAAAATTGTTCGGGACATTGATCAAATTATCTGGATACACAGTTTGATCTCTCCAGCATCTCTCCAATTTTAAATTCTGATTTCCAGCATTTCTTATTGTTTACTTTTTAATTTATTTCTTGGCAACCTTTCCTCTTGCCTATTTTAACTCCCAGTTTTTTTTTAATGCTTTTCGCTGTACCTCAGTAAACTAAACTAAACTTGTATTTAAAAAAAAAATCATTTTAGTTGGGAGGGAGTTTAGTCAAAAAAACGTTGCCTTATTCTGATCTACCATACTCCGGTTCCCTCAGTTCGATGCAGCCTGATTGCTCACCTCATGAGTGAGCACATGCTCATCCCCTTCAATAGTATCAATGTGTGAGGTGGTGCTGTTAAGGACAATGACCTCTCACCATCACCTTTTTTTAAATACAAAAGCATACTCATTACATTGTTCTTCAGACAAAAGTTTTAGTTTGGGCTGGAGAGACAATGCGGAAACATGCCCTTCAGCCCACCGAGTTTGTGCCTACCAGCGATCACCCCATACACCAGCACTATCCTACACATGAGGGACAATTTACTGAAGCCAATTAACCTACACACCTGTACGTCTGTGGAAGGAAACCAGAGCACCCGGAGAAAACCCATGTTGTCACAGGGAGAACGTACAGACTCCGTACAAACAGCACCCGGAGTCAGGATCGAACCCGGGAGTCTAGCGCTATAAAGGGCCTGTCCCACCAGCATGCAACTCGATGCGATTAGCGCGACCTAACGTGGTCGCTTGAGCCGTCCGGCGTCGCGGGGCCGGTCCCACTTCGATCGCCGGAGCCGTGCGGAATTGTGCGGAGTTCGTCCCGACGCCGCGCGGGGCTCCGAAAAACTGACAATGTCCAAAAATCCTGCGCGGCAACGGTTTGTCGGCTCGCAGTCGCCGCGACATTTACACAACGCCCGGACATCGTGCCTCCGTGAAACTATTTGTAAGTGCCTCCATGACCCTCTATGTGTGTGGCTTCGTGGCCCTGTATGTGTGTGTGTCTCAGTGCCCCTCTCTGTGTGCCCCTCTAAGTTCTGGCGAACTTACCTTGGACTTGCTTCAAGTTCGCCTCGCTTTGCGCCGCGTTGCGCCACTCACCCAACCTCCGCGCGGCCCCTACTGCCGGTTTAGTTGCGCTTGCCGCATGCAGGCGCATGCTGGTGGGACCGGCCCTGTACAGGGGATCACCCGACCTCCGCGCGGCCCCCGCTGCCGGTTTGATCGCGTTCATCGCATATAGTTGTGTGCTGGTGGGACAGGCCCTTAAGGCAGCAACACCACCATTGCACCACTGTGCTGCCCATTCGCTGCTGCGGAATTCGGGGGAGGGGGAAGGATGGGCCTGCAAGAGGAAGATTGGAATCGGTGCCTGAGGCAGCGGGTCTGCAGGGATGTGGAACAGCTGATCATGGCCCACACATTCTCCGTGCTCACAGTCATAAACCCTCCTAGTGCCCCCACCACAATAAAAGTAAGTAGATTTAGTGTGAAACTTATTGAGTCTTAATAGGACTACTTTCTTGAAGCTGAGGATACCTTAGACAAAAGGTGCAGGAATAGACCATTCGGCCCTTCGAGCCAGCACTGCCATTCACTGTGTTCATGGCTGATCATCCACACTCAGTACCCCATTCCTGCCTTCTCCCCATATCCCCTGACTCCGCTATCTTTAAGAGCTCTATGCAACTCTCCCTTGAAAGCATATAGAGAATTGGCCTCCACTGCCTTCTGTGGCAGAGGATTCCACAGATTCACAACCCTCTGTGTGAAAAAGTTTTTCCTCATCTCCATTCTAAATAGGCTTACCCCTTATTCGTAAACTGTGGCCCCCTGGTTCTGGACTCCCCCAACATCAGGAACATGTTTCCTGCCTCTAGCGTGTCCAAACCCTTAATAATCTTATATGTTTCAATAAGATTCCCTCTCGTCCTTCTAAATTCCAGAGTATACAAGCCCAAGCCCAGTGATTCTATCAGCATACGACAGTCCCGCCATCCCGCGAATTAACCTTGTAAAACTACGCTGCACTCCCTCAATAGCAAGAATGTCCTTCCTCAAATTTGGAGACAAAAACTGCACACATTACTCCAGGTGTGGTCTCACTAGGGCCCTGTTCAACTGCAGAAGGACCTCTTTGTTCCTATACTCAACTCCTCTTGTTATGAAGGCCAACATGCCATTCGCTTTCTTCATTGCCTGCTGTACCTGCATGCTTACTTTCAATTACTGATGAAAAAGGACCCCAAGATCTCGCTGTACTTCCCTTTTTCCCAACTTGACACCATTCAGATAATAATCTGCCTTCGTTTTTTCCATGAAAGTGGATAACCTCACATTTATCCACTTTGGTAAACCATGTTACATTCAAACTATAAATATGTGGTAGAAAAAAAATTATTTTGATTCACAACTATATTTTCCAGCTGATTTAACTGGGAAAGTAGACTATAGCAGACAACCTGATATACAATTTTACCTCATGCAATGTCATGTTGAAGGTGTAGAGTATTGTTTACAAAGGGCAGCCCTTCAAATGCTGTAATCTGCAACGGGTTAGTGAACTGATTGAATAAGAGTGACACAAGCAAATAGATGCTGGAATGTGGACCAAAAAGCACACTTCTGAAGGAACATAATGGGCCAGAGATCATCTGTGGAGGACCCTTCACCTGGATAATCAATAGCTCCTCACCTGGATCCACTTGTCATTTGCCAGCTGTTGCCCCACCCCTCCCTGTTACCGCATTCAACTAGCTATCTCCCTTTCCCTCTTTCAGCTTAGATGAAGGTTTTGACCTGCAACATCAATTGTCCAATCCCCTCTGCAGCCTGACTCGCTGAGTTCTTCCAGCAGATTGGAACGGTTAAGGAAAGGTCACATATCCATGTTCTCCAGAGATGCTGCCTGTCCTGCTGAGTTACTCCAACATTTTGTGAAGAAGAGATGTGTACTTATACAAACTTGTGAACGAAATGAACATTTGATCTAAAGAGATGCATTGCATTTCTAGTAAATTTCTAATGTGGATTTATTAATTTTTAGCCTTCTGTTTGAGCTTTCATTGGAAAATTGCCTTTTTTTTGCAGTTGACATCAAGATCGCTGCCTGTTATACAGTCAGATGAGCGACTGCAGCCACTGCTGAGCAACCTCAGGTAATAGCTCCTTTTACAACAATTTAAATGCAGGAAACTACATTTAAGCCTGCACTGATGAGAATCTCATGACTGCTTTGCTGCCTACAAGATCTGAGCTATAATGTCAAAACGAATGCTTTCACCAGAAGATTGCTATATTTTTCTTCTATATTTTTAAATTGCTTTCATAAGCTTAAACTTAAATATTTATCAGATATTTCAGCAATAATGGGCATGTAAAAGTGCATGCTGTTTGGTTCATTGATCAAATGTAACCTTTTTAAAAATTACTGAAGTTTGGGTTGCACAAAGTTTATTATTGTAATTTGATTGTGGCATGCATTCTGTTAGAAAGATCACTGGTGCTGATTACCATGTTGTAAATTAGGTTTGTAGTTGGTGATTTGAGCAGACAGGGAAGAATGCTTGCACTTTTCCACACTGAAATGTACCATTTTACACTGCAACTGCATGGACAGCTAGGTGCTGCAAAGTTCCATAGATATTGGCATGTCCTCGTTCATTGTTAGTAGCTTATGTTGGAACTTTATTTCAGTTGAGGATCTTGTTTGAGGATAGATTGCAAAGATGGCCCTTTTCTCCCTTACAGACATCTGTTTAGACCCATTTTCCTTAGCTTTGAGGAGTACTAGGAGCTCATGAACTTGGTCACATAAGATTCAGGCTCTACTGTTTCATTACAATAAGTGCAGGAGTAGGCCATTCAGCCCTTCGAGCCAGCACCGCCATTCAATGTGATCATGGCTGATCATCCCCAATCAGTACCCCGTTCCTGCTTTCTCGCTATATCCCCTGACTCCGCTATTTTTAAGAGCCTTATCTAGCTCTCTCTTGAGAGCATCCAGAGAACCTGCCTCCACCGACCAATGACCAATGAATTTCCTCATCAATGCCATGATAACATGCCCTACTTTCTAATTTCCCCATGTCCTCTCTATACTTATCTCAGGAGATCAAAATCTCCTGGTTCTATTCCCTGTTGATTTACTCCCCGTCAGATCCACTGGTATCACTCCGTCTTCTTCACGTCTCACCCTTACAAAACCAACTGTTCCATCTTTTTCCTTTAAAGACCTGGAACATTATATTTGTTTTTGAATCTGAAAGATTTTCCCAGAACTTCACATATGGATAGCTCTGATCAGGCTTCCCTTCGCACCTCATGCTATGATTACCTCAATCAAACTCACAAATGACGTGTAGCCCCTGCTTGATCTAAATAACCAGAAGCACGCATCGCTAATTATTTACCCATGTGCCGGAGGAGATGGAAAAACTACAAATGTACTAAGGCAAATAGGCGAATCTTATGTCAATGCTCAGAGCAGGCTCAAAGTAGCTTTTCCATGTGTGCTGACAAATGTAGTTTAGATAGCCAGTCATAAACTGCAAAGTATATGCATTCAAGGCAGAAAAGTGTGCTGTTGGTCATTTAAGGTCTTATTTTATCAGGGGTCGTGAAACAGTGAGACTGGGCAGCAGGAGAGCATTGTCTATTTGCTTGTGCTTTCACTTTTTAGTACTGTGCAAGCAATCTTTTATTAAGTAGCAACATTTCCTGTCTTTGATGTACGCTGCTCCATTGGAGTAATTCAGCAAGTCAGCCAGCACCTGACCCGCTGAGTGACTGCAGCATTTTGTGTCTATCTTCGGTGTAAACCAGCATCTGCAGTTCCTTCCTACATACATTATTGATAACACTTGGACAATTTGACAGATTATGCACGCCATGTTTTGCTCAGTTTTAAAACTTAAAAACACACCCACATTTGTCCAATTTCTAGGAAGAATCAGCAATTCCTTTGACTCATTTTAATTTGGCTCCTCATATGATAGGAGATTTGATATTTATTATTCTGATGGTTGAGCTGGTACCAATTTAAAAGTTAATCCAATGTTTGCATGAGAGGTAATATTGATGTGCACTGGCATCGAGAAGTAAGGTGGTATTTGTGAGAGTGTACTTGTACGCATTACCTGTCTGTATAGGTATTAAAGAAATAATAATCTACAGTATCAAAACTTGAGAGAGTAGGTTTGGGTCGGGAACGAAGAGGAAGCATCTACCTCTTTTGTTTACTAATATCGAAATGTTAAACTGAGTTCTTTTGTCAGTCCAATTCAAGAAAACTTGATTCAAACTCTTGCTGTTGAAATTGATTCTTTATTCTGACAGCGCTGGATAATTCTTTAAACCTCCAACACAGAGCTAGAAACTCTTGGGCAGGTCAAAAGAACTACTGATTTTGGTACAAATGTAACACATTATATAGGTATTAGATAATTATGGTACAGAAGGAGTGGCAACTACCATACATTTAGCTTATTTGCATTAACCAATCAACTAAATCCTTCCCAGTGATTGACGACACGTATAGTCACATGATTTTCCCTTTTCTGGCCTCTTTACAACCCTTTTTCCCTCTGTGGTTTTCTTTAACCTCTTTGCTCAAAATCATTTTATTTCAATGAAGTAAAACCACAGAAATATAAAACTATTTCTCAGAGACCACCTCACAGAATATAAAATACACATCATACAGCAATCACACAATACATACACACAAAACATATATTTTCACTTTTGGAAAAGAAAGTTATTTCTAAAACTTCAGATTTAAATAAAGTCTAATACTTACAATCCTAATTAAAACACAATATACATCACAAATAATTTCCCTACTTCATAATTAAAATACAGTTAGTTATGGATTAAATACGAGTTTTGCCCCATTCTTACAAAGTGGTAAGGACTTAAGTTATTTCTACAATCCCCGACCACACAAAGGCCACTAATTGTCACACTTGATAAATTATAATTGCTTCTTCCCAAGCTCGGGTCTAGTTTCATTCTGAATTACAACCTCCCTCTCCTCTCTCTGGAAGAAAGGAATGTAAAGCCTCCTCACTAATAGCGTTCCACACAGCAAATGGAAGATGATCAAAACAGAGTTACTTTCTCAGTTTTCTATAAACATAAGAAACCACCCTTATACAAAGGTCACACAACCATCACCTATGCCTTATCTCTTATCCCAACATAAATACATTTAAACAGCACAAACCAGATCACAGACTATTATCTAGCCTTGGTGCCCAAGACCCAATATAGACAACCATAAATCCCCTTTATGGCACACCCTAGCTCAAAGATGTGTCACAAAGAAAGGACACATGATGCTCATGTCCTGAGAAGAAACCCATCAATAACCTATACTCTAAACACCAAACTAAACCAAACATCTGACAGCGTTATAGCTGCTTCAAAGCAAACAAAACTATGCCTATCCAGATCAACATCTCCATGTTATGATAATCCATGTGTCTCGTATGTGTGTCTTCATTGCACTTTATTTCTTTGTGGGGCTATGTATTTCTGAAAACCTCAGCTCAAAGTCCTTCTCTTGCAACTTAACATAAGTTCTTCACACAAAAGTTATCATCTGAGCAATTCTATTGTATAATATTTCTTCAGAAACATGCAGAGACTAGAAAGATTGTCTCTCCAATCAGCTTCCCTAATTTGTTTAGGGAATAGAAAAGCAAATAATTCTGCACTCCTCACAGCCTATTGCATCAATCTTTAGACTTTAGAGATACAGCATAGAAACAGGACCTTCAGCCCACTGAGTCCATCCTAGCACTATCTTACACACTTACACTTGGGACAATTTACAATTTTACCGCTATAAGACAGCAACTGTGCCGCTGTGCCACTGTGCTGCCCCGAGGCAATCCTTGCAGCTGAAGAAATGGTTTTAAATTCTCATCACTTTACATTCAGCAAGGACCCACTAACAAGAGTGTGATAATTATGGATTATCCATTTCTAGTTATGTTAGTGCGGAATATCAATATTAACAATCACAATGGGAGTAATTGTCCAGTCCATTTCAGTTGAGGCATAGGATATCTGATATGCACCTCAGAACTCTGACAAAGTCATAGTTTAACACCTTGTTGCAAAAGATGGTGTTGCTGACAGAGTACATTCCCATAACTGGACTGGAGTTGGAAAGTCCTTTGACATTATTACAGAGGGTGAATTAAGTACATTACGATATTCACTGCAAATACTAGCTAAATTCATCTTTGTTTTTAGCACAGGTCCGCACCTCCTGCACATAGCAATTTATTGGTCAACAATAGTTGAAAAAAATAGTTATGATAAAGTTAGGTCAGATCACATATGGAGTAACTACTCAATGTTACTGAAGTGAAAGCGCTGCAGGGATAAGGTACAATAAAAATTCACTCTGTTTTTTTCATCAGGCTGGGATCTTTTATCTGAATGAGAGGAGGCTCAAGGGAGATGCGAGTTCGGGCTTTAATACTTAATTAGACAATTATTTGAACACTTTCCCTTGTGTAGTCTTCATAGCTGTGGGCCGTAAATCTCTGTAAAATAATCTTGGGGAAACCTTGTCCAGATAATGACCATAAAATAGACGGAAGGTAGACAGAAATGCTGGATAAACTCAGCAGGTGAGGCAGCATCTATGGAGCGAAGGAATAGGTGACGTTTTTAGCTTTTTAGCACGTGTCCTGCACATGGCATCGAGGCCCTTCATCAGACTGATGTGTGTGGGGGGGGGGGAAAGAAGAAAGGAAGAGGCTCCAACACCTCCGCTCAGTTCGCATTACCAACCTGATCTCCCGATGGCTCAACACTTCAACTACTCCCCCTCCCATTCTGAATCCAACCTTTCTATCCTGGGCCTCCTCCATGGCCATAGTGAGTCCCACTGCAAATTGGAGGAGCAGCACCTCATATTTTGCTTGGGTAGTTTACACCCCAGCGGTATGAACATTGACTTCTCCTATTTCAGCATCCTTGCTTTCTCCCTCCTTCCCCTCCCCTTCCCAGCTCTCCCACAGCCTATTGTCTCCGCCTCTTCCTTTCTTCCTCTCCTCCCCCCCCACCCCCACATCAGTCTGAGGAAGGGTCTCGACCCGAAACGTCACCTGTTCCTTCGCTCGATAGATGCTGCCTCACCCGCTGAGTTTCTACAGCATTTTTGTCTACCTTAGAATTTTCCAGTATTTGCAATTCTTTCTTAAACATAGACAGAGTTCACTGATGAAAGAAGTAGACAGGCAAACAAGCCATGTGCATTGAAAAGGAAGCTGGATAAATACATTAAGGGGGAAAAAAATGTTGCGAAGGTTCAAGGAAGAGGAATGGAAAACCAATGACACGAAACACATACTAACGTGGAGCCATTGAATTGAATGGGCTGTTAGATGTTCTGTTTGTGTTGGCAGTGTATATATAATAGGTTGAAAAATATCTCAGTTAGGCCAGTAGAGGGAACTCTTTCTACAGCTCCTTCAAATTGCTGTGTGCCGAGACTTCATGATCCAAGTAGATATAGGTTTTGGTCCCCTAAGTTGAGGAAGGACATTCTTGCTATTGAGGGAGTGCAGCGTAGGTTTACAAGGTTAATTCCCCGGGATGGTGGGACTGTCATATGCTGAGAGAATGGAGCGGCTGGGCTTGTACACTCTGGAGTTTAGAAGGATGAGAGGGGATCTCATTGAAACATATAAGTTTGTTAACGGTTTGCACAAGCCAGAGGCAGGAAACGCGTTCCCGATATTGGGTGAGTCCAGAACCAGGGGCCACAGTTTAAGAATAAGGAGTGAGCCATTTAGAACTGAGACGAGGAATCATTTTTTCTCAGAGAGTGGTGAGTCTGTGGAATTCTCTGCTTCAGAGGGCGATAGAGGCAAGATCGCTGGACGCTTTCAAGGGAGAGCTAGATAGGGAACTTAAAAATAGTGGACTCGGGGGAGAAGATAGGAACGGGGTACTGATTGGGGATGATCAGCCATTATCATATTGAATGGCAGTACTGGCTCGAAGGGCTGAATGGCCTACTCCTGCACCTATTGTCTATTGTCTAATGTCTATATGGAAAATCCTTGAATAATTCTGTTATTTGTAAAGCACAACTATGAATATGAATATCCATCAAAATGTCTCTTGAAAGATTCTAATCTGAGTAGGATACATGAGTTCAGTTGAATCAGTTTGATCAACATATTGATTACTGTATGTGATAATCATTCTCATTGTTCATGACTAAAACTGACTTCAGTGGTGTGACTATGATTCCACTCCAAATTATTTAGGGACCAGGCAATGGTTAAGTTAACTAGTTAAATTAACTTCAAAAATACCTGAATTAATATCACGAGTCTCTGGATTTAGTCAGTCTGTCAGCATCTGTTGCTTGACAAGTTAATCATACATTCCTTGTGTAGCCTTCATGGAAGAAATTTGCATTTCTTTCTCCTTTAAAAATAACTTAATAATGGTGTTTTGCTAATAAGATCTACAGTTGTTCTAATAAATAAGTAGCTGGTAATAGTCTAAAGAGAGGAGTGAGGATATTTTGAAAGTTTTCAGGAAAGTATTTTTTCCAGAATGATTCCGATGAGATTTAAAAAAGGGGGGGGGGGATTAATTGATACGATTTAAGTGAATAAGATGTGTCAGGTGAGTGTTTTAGTAAGGGAAACATTTAAGGAAGAGTGACCCTGTATCATCATTTTAACAATGCAAAAAAAAAAAGAACATTCCAGAATAAAGTATTTGGAAGTCACACTTGAAACTGAGTCCAAATAACATATAACCAGATCAGCATTGTAGACAGAGCACAGGTGATCTGCAAAATGGTCACCTAGTCTACACTTGGTCCCAGTCATGTAGAGTCATGTGGAGGAGGTCAAATCATGAGTGACCCAATGCAATAAACCAGGTTGAAGGGGGTGAGCATGAATCTTTGCCTCGCCCTGATGGGCTATTTAGGTCCATGGACGGTGTGAAAGAGGAGGTGTATAGACATGTGTTACTCTTCCTACAGTTGCTGAGGAAAGCACCTAGAGGTGGGTAGGGATGGGATGGAAGAGATGAACAGACCTAGGAGTGGATATGAGAAAAACAGAAAGCAGGGGGAGACAATAGACAATAGGTGCAGGAGTAGGCCATTCAGTCCTTCGAGCCAGCACCGCCATTCAATGTGATCATGGCTGATGATAAGGGTAAGATGTGAGGGTAAGATGTTGGTCTCCTTTAGAAGTGGGTGGAAGTGATGAAGGTTGACGTGGAGGCAAATGGACTGAAAGGTGAAGAGCAAGGGAACTGTATCTCTGTTCTGTCTGGAGAGGTGGGGTGAGGAGAGGGAAAGAGAGAAGAGAGAGCAGACGTGCGGGAAATGGAGGAAATATGCGTCTTTGGCTGCTAGCACAGCAATAAAACCACCGCTGGTAATTAGATTTTTTTGCCCAACTCGTTCTTGTGAAGCAGCTTGAAAATATTAATCTGGAGGGATTAGTACAGGGAGATTCTATTTCAACCCACCAACAATTCCAAGTAACACTAGTGTTCAAAATATCTTAGATTTCGTAAGTAGACATAGAGCTAGCTGTTGAAGTGATTTGAAATGATGGCCAGTCTTTTCATTGTTCATATAATTGGGCCACTGTATTTAACAGGGCCTGGGTTTGCAGCTTAACATAAGAATCATAAGGGAGAAAGAAGGAAGGAAAGGCCATAGAACAAATTCTTAGCCTCAATTCCATTTTTCTGTCCAGTTTCCCCATGATCCTCTTCTCTTCCACAGATGCCCTTTGATTTATGAACATTTGATTTATATTTACTGTAAAGCAATTGACTTTCTTGACTTTGATTTACAAAACATGTTATGAGAAATGATACTTAATATTGGGAGGCAGAGGGAGAGAGACCTATATCAGCAAAAAACAGCAAATGCAAAAAAAAAAACTCAGATGCAGCATGAGAACAAAGATCATTTTCTACTGGACAAAGGACAAAGGACATTTATTGTCACATACACCAATTGGTGTAGTGAAATTTGTCTTGCCGTGCAGCACACAGATAAAGATAAGACATAACATTAAAGAATTTAATATAAACATAAAAAAACATCCCCCCACAATGGTTCCCATTATGAGGGAAGGCACAAAGTCCAGACCCCATCCCCAGTTCTCCCTGACTGACAGTTGTGTTGAAATAGACTTTAATTCATAAGACCATTGACCTAAGTACTGATTGAAATCACACACACACACACACACACACACACACACACACACACACACACACACACACACACACACACACACACACACACACACACACACACACACACACACACACACACACACACACACACACACACACACACCCACACACCCACACACACACCCACACCCCCCCCCCCCCCCCCCCCCCAAATTAATGGCCATTGACACTATTGATGATTGGATGTAAACCTCTATTGGCTATAGAGAATCGTATCCCTGGAAGTGCATCATGCATGTGAAGGGTAGAGATATTATAATGGAGAGAAAAGCTCAGCAGTGTAATGTGCTACCGAGTTTGATGATCCAGGAAAATGCAAGACTTGCATGACTTGAAAGAAAGTAAGAGGGGTAATGGATCTTCTGAAGGTCTTGAAACATTTAAGATCAGTCATGGCCGCTTTGAACGTTTCAAGAAGTGCGCAAGGCTGTATAATATTCATCTTCCTGGGGAGGTAGCAAGTTACTGTGATGACCGAAACTTTCCAAAGGAGCTAAAATGAATTATCAAAATAATTATCCTTTTCTGAGCAGTGTTTTAATGTGGACGAGTTGGGACAATTGTGAAGAGAATGTCCCCACACATTCATCTCTATCGCTTCAGTGTAGCAGAGATTGCATTCCTTTTCACCTTGGAGGTTAAAACCATTCAGAGATCATGAGGGCTTTAAGAGTATATTAAAACACCAAGCGCCCCCCCCCCCCCCCAATGGTGTGGCGAACTAACGGAAAAGTGGTACTATTCCATTATTATAATACATAATTTTTCCCTCCCTTTCTTGAATGATACTGTGAAAGTATTAACCTGTTGTTTATACCTTGTTAAATTGACAATGATCTGTTTATCCCTACTCTGTTTTCCGTCAGTTAACCAGTCCCAGATCAATTTTAATATATTTCTCTCAACCTGCGAGCTTTTATTTTATAGAGCAGTTTTTTTTTATGAGACGCTTTATTGGATGTGATTTGGAACTCTGCTACATCCACTGCTGGTTATTTCCTCAAAGATCTTTAATTTGTTGAACATGATTTTCCTTTCATAAAGTCATGTTCACTCTAGTTAATCATGTTATGCTTCCTTATTAAGAGCTCTATTATCATCTTCTGAATGAATTCCAGCACTTTCTTAACATTAGACTAACTGCTTACAGCTCCTTTTTTAACCTCAACCTCCTTTCTCATTTTACTCCCTGTCACAGAGATGGTTCAAAAATCTGGAATTTTGCAAAATGACAGCCATTACGATCCCCTTCCTCATCTCATTTCAGAGCCAAAGATGGAACAATTATCCTTGCTGAGGTGATGGGGAGAAGAGGAGGGAGTTTGTTGTTCAACTTCTTGTTTTCACTTGTTACCTAATAGTTTTTTTCCTTAGTTGCATCTTTTTTTTATTGTTCTTTTTTTTGGGGGATCAAGCCCAGGATTTGTTGCCCATCTGTGGTTGCCCTTGAGAAGGTGGTGGTGACCCAACGTTTGGCGAAGGTGCTTCCATGTATATTTGTCCAAGGTATAACTCCGACCAGTGAAGTGCTTTCCTCCTTGATGCCCATCGACAACAGTTTTACCGTGGCATCTTGATGCCCCACAGTCGGCCAAATATATTGATGTAAAGGACCGCCATTCTCACCTCTGAAATTCGGTTCTTTCGACCATGCTTGTACCAAAGCTGTGATAAAACCTAAACTGGACATCAGTGAGCAAGTTATTGGTGAATACCACCTGATAGCATTGTTGACAGCATCTTTCATTACTTTGCTGATGATTGAGCATATACTGACTGCATGGTAATTAGCTAGAATTGAATTTGTCCTGCTCTTTTGTGAAGAGGATATAGTTGGGCAGTTTGAGTTTAATTTAGTTTATGTCGAGTTTAGTTTATTTTACAGTTAAAAACTTTTGTTGCACGCTAACCAGTCAGCGCAAAGTCCAGTAATGTCCGATCAAATATAGTCCAATGAGGCAGATAGTAGATCAGGACTGCTCTTTTGTTGTTGGTAGGATGGTTCAGTTGCCTGATAACAGCTGGGAGGAAACTGTCCCTAAATCTGGACGTGTGTGTTTTCACACTTCTGTACCCCTTGCCTGATGGGAGAGAGAAGAAGAGGGAGTGGCCGGGTGCAACTCGTCCTTTTCCACATTGTCAGAGAGATGTTGCTTTAGTCACTGGACTGGACAACTTAGACAATAGCTGCAGGAGTAGGCCATTCGGCCCTTCGTGCCAGCACCGCCATTCAATGTGATCATGAATGATCATCCCCAATCAGTACCCTGTTCCTGCCTTCGCCCCATATCCCCTGACTCCACTATTTTTAAGAGTCCTATCTAGCTCTCTCTTGAAAGCATCCACTGCCCTCTGAGGCAGAGAATTCCACAGGCTCACCACTCTCTGTGAGAAAAAGTGTATCCTCGTCTCCGTTCTAAATGGCTTACTCATTCTTAAACTGTGGCCCCTGGTTCTGGACTCCCCCAACTTAGGTGAGCAGCCCAGCTTATTCTAGTCTCCCACAACAAATCAATGTAGACCCAGTCTGTCCTACTGTTACACAGAGCACACTGACTCCTCCCATCGTTGTTTACTGTCATTGGTATTTTTAAAATCTCCACAAAGACTGATTAAAGTTCCTAAATGTTTTTTGAACCAACATCTTTTCTCATTGCCATCCTTTTACATCTCAGCTTATCCTTACAAAATACCAAGAACCGTGCAATGTTCAGTACCCAACCTTGGTCATTTTGAAATTGTGCCTCTAATGGCTATTAAATCATACTCACTTATATCTATTTGTGCCACTAATTCATTTATCTTATGACAAATGCATTGTATATTCAGAATGAAAGGCCTTTAATTTTGCTTTTTTTTTCCCATTTGCCTAAATGCTACAGGACTATTATCTTTATAATTCTCTTTACCTTCTCAAAATGTGCTCATCTTTCTGTAATATATTGGTACCTTTAAATTTCTAAATTTCCTATTGCCTGCGTGTTTCTGCAACCACCATACCAGTTCTGCATGAACCAACAACTCATTCTCCCATGCCACTCTTCAATTCCTGCATTGGATTGGTCTAACCAGAAGCCAGTTTGTACTGGGCTCAGATTGTGATCTGCCTTTTCAGAGATTAATACCTTGATATTTTACTTGTTTATTTAGAATCTAATGCCTCAAACCCCTGTCCCAGGGTACGAGTTCATTCCAAGAGTTCTCCCCAGTTTGCCCTGATTCGAACTCGGAGCTTTATGATAATGGCCACTCGTCGGATCTCGGGGCTCCCATGAACATTTTTCATCATGTTGAAAAATCTTCACGAGTCTTCCCGTGCTTACCTGCCGTTAGCGAGTCTTCCCGAGTACCTGCCATTAGCGCTAAGAGACGTCCCCGAGCTCCGACGTACCCGCTACGTTCAATCTCCTTGCTTACCACGAGTTTGATTTTTTTTAACTCGGGAGAGCTCTTGGAATGAACTCGTACCGTGGGACAGGGCTATTAAGCTCTCTTGGTATGACCTCTTTCTTGACTCTACCTATGTTGTTGCTTTCTGCACAATACAATAATTTGAAAATATACCCGTTATAGTTTCTTATATAACTGAATCTCACCACTGGGTTCAGGATCAGCTGCTTTGATGCAACTATCAGATTCATTCAGCGCACTGCTACTTTGACAACATAACACTATGGACCATTTCTTGCGCTACCTTTGATTTGGTTTTTTTCTAATTATGTTTTTGCACCAATATCTTTTTTTTTGCCAAGTGTTTCTTTCAGAAATGTTAGGTGTAGTTTATGTGCAATTTATGTGTAGTTTTTTTTCTGTGTTTGGCTGCTCCTGTGCGCCTGTCATGCTGCTGAAAACACGAATGGTGATTGTACCCTGCACTGTACTTGTGCATCTGCAGTGAACTCGACTTGACTGTTGAAACTCCATTAATTGAATAAAATGATGAGATCACATTCCTCTCTCAATGAATAACACTTGGAGGTTTACCCTGACTGTTGAATCACTACTGACCCCCTTCCCTGGTCAAATAGGTTTGAATTTGTGTCACAGTCACACAAAACCAGGCAGACAATTGCAGTGCATTCTTGAGGGAAGGTTACGGTGTCATGTACATGATTTTTGGCTGAGGCATTAAGCTGAATGGCTGCTGATCTCCTCTCCCAGTCAGATTGCCTTGGGTCCACATCACAGTCATGCAAAGTTTGGGCTGACAATTGCAAGGTAGTCTTGAGACAAGGGCGTGGTGTTAGAGGTGCTGGCTTTTGGCTGAGACATTAAGCTGATGCCCCATATGATTCTCCATCTACTACGCATCTGCACCCAGGATGAGGTGTTCGAAACAAGGGCATTGGAGATGTCCTCATTCTTTAAGGAACGGGGGTACCCCTCTTCCACTATAGATGAGGCTCTCACCAGCGTCTCCTCTATATCCCATAGCTCTGCTCTCACTCCCCATGCCCCCACTCGTAACAAGGGCAGAGTCCCCCCCCTGTCCTCACCTTCCACCCCATCAGCCGCCACATACAGCATATAATCCTCCGACATTTTCGCCACCTCCGATGGGATCCCACCACTGGCCACATCTTCCCATCTCCTCCCCTTTCGGCTTTCCGCACAGTCCGCTCCCTCCGTAACTCCCTGGTCAAATCGACCCTTCCCACCCAAACCACCCCCTCCCTTGGTAATTTCCCTTCCAACCGCAGGAAATGCTTGTCTCGCCTTACCTCCTCCCTTGATTCCATCCAAGGACCTAAGCAGTCTTTCCAGGTGAGGCAGAGGTTCACATGCACCTCCTCCAACCTCATCTATTGCATCTGCTGCTCTAGGTGTCAACTACTCTACATCGGTCAGACCAAGCGCAGGCTTGGCGATCGCTTCGCCCAGCACCTCCGCACAGTCCGCATTAACCAACCTGATCTCCCGGTGGCTCAGCACTTCAACTCCCCCTCCCATTCTGAATCCGACCTTTCTATCCTGGGCCTCCTCCATGGCCAGAGTGAGTCTCACCACAAATTGGAGGAGCAGCACCTCATATTTTGCTTGGGTAGTTTACACCCAGCGGTATGAACATTGACCTCTCGAATTTTAGGTAGTCCTTGCTTTCTCCCTTGTTCCCCTCCCCTTCCTAGCTCTCCCACAGCCTACACTCTCCGCCTCTTCCATTCTTCTTCCCATGTGCCCCCACCCCAACATCAGACTGAAGAAGTGTCTCGACCCGAAACATCACCTATTCCTTCGCTCTATAGATGCTGCCTCCCCCCCTGAGTTTCTCCAGCATTTTTGTTTACCCCATATGATTGCTCAGTTGGGTGCAAAGGACGCAATAGCACAATTTTCAACAGCAGGACATTTTTTGCGGAGCAATGCTGCATTTCTACCCCTCAACCAACGCTGCTTGAAACGGAAGATATACAGAAAATACTGGGAGTAAATCAGCGGGACAGGCAGCATCTCTGAATAGAAGGAATGGGAGAAGTTTCAGGTCGAAGTCTGAAGAAGGGTCTTGACCCTAAGCGTCACCATTCCTTCTATCCAGAGATGATGCCTGTCCCACTAAGACTCCAGGATTTTCTGTGTATTATCAGTGTAAACCAGCATCTGCAGTTCCTTCCTACAGTGCTTTAAACGGATTATCTGGTCAATATCTGGTGACTCATTCTGGGATCTTGCACCGTGCAAATTGACAGTCATGATTCTGACATTGCAGCGTTCTTGGCACTTCAAAAAATGCACTTGATTGGCTGATATTGCTTGAGGGTGTCTTGAGGTCTTTAAAGCTGCCATATAAATGCAAGTCTTTTCTTTTATTCTGATAAGTATCTGGTTGATTTCTTGCCACATTCTGCATTGTAATTGTATTCAATTCCATGAAATGAATGTTATTACTCATTACCATACAAATCTACAATTGTTGCAGACCAATAGTTAAAAGAAAAACTCAGCAAACTAGAAACTTGCCATTTGGTCGTTAGATCCGATTTATAATTGCTGTGTTCCCAGAAACACATCTGTCAGAGTTGGCCTGGTTTTTGTTGTATTATTCCGGTTTGATTAGACTCTGAAAGTGATGAGGGTTTTCTTGTAAATTGTCTTTCGGTGCATGTAGATTGTTCTTCACATTGCAATACGTGTCATTTAAAGAGCTAGTACACTAATTGAACATACTGTGCTGGTGTCATCAGTGTTCTGTAGCCACTTACATGTAAGTCGTTTTGAAAGGCATGCAGAGAATTGTCCAAATTATTCAAGTGCCATTCTTGGAATAATAGGGACTGCTTAAGTCTCTGCTTCATTTAGTATACCGTTTTAAATTTGAAGCAATTATTTTTAAAAAGTTCAAATGGAATACATTTATCAGTGCATCCAAGGGATGGGAATATATTCTGTGCCACTGGAGAATCAGCCTTTTTGAAACCCTTGAAAATATTGCTGATTACACTGTTACTGTATTTTACAAAGTTGGAATAAAAGCCACAGGGCCTTACAAGACAACTGTGCAGAAACCTGACACCCCAGGTAGGGCAGTGGTGTAATCTGCCTCAAAGTAAAAATGAATATAATGTCGAACAAAGCGTTACATTAGAGGAACGTGCCATTACTGTATGAGGACTAACTTGAACCAACAATAGCAGCCTAGACAGTGGTTTGCCTTGTGATCATCTTTATCATTGTGACATTAGTTGCCTTTGAGGCTATCCCTGGGCCAGACCTGGCACTGGTAAATATTTACTTCATAGATTGAAGTCAGCAAAGAATTACAAAAAAAGTTTCAATGGTGAAAAGCTTTATTTCTCAGGAGAAATAATGATGATCAGCAATCCATATGTTAGTACACCCTGTTAACTACTTCCTACATCTTGGATCACAATTAATTTTTCCCTTAGAAGTCTTTAATTTACATCCTGTTTCACAGAAAACAGTCTAACTATTTCTAGCTTTCTGTTCATTCATTCCACCGAATTCTGTACTCTTTATATTAGTGTTAGCTGTAGGTCATCAGTACTAAGGTTGGAAGTTCAAATCTCATTCCAGGCCCTGAATACAAAATATAAACGGACAAGATATACCATTTCTTTGAATAAGAGATTAAATCAAAGTCCTGTTTAAAATTTCCAATGGGTCAGGTTGATTCTAAATGTCCCATAGCACTATTTATGCATTAAATTGTCATGTGCATGTGGAGAGAATAGAATAGTAGCCGTTTAATCTGGCGGTCTAGGATACAAGCTGAAGGTCATGTAACAACTATGCAAAGTCAGACCACACTTGGTAAACTGAGAGCAGTTGTTGGTGACCTTGGAGCACTTGCAGCAAAGAGATGTTATAATAATACCTAAATTCCCACGGGTTAAATCTACAAGAGGGATTGCTCATACCAGGGTTCTGATGAATAAGATGAAATTTTCAGAATAATATTAGGAACTGATGAGTGGATAGAAAAAAGCTGGTTGGAGACTCCAGCAAGTGGGGACCGCTTTGTGAGCACAGTCTTTTGGGAGGAAATTTAAGAAACATTTTATAACATATAACCATGTAACAATTACAGCACGGAAACAGGCCCTTCCAGTCCGTGCCAACCATTTATTTTCCCCTAGTCCCATCTACCTGCACTCAGACTATACCCCTCCATTCCCTTCCCGTCCATATACCTATCCACTTTACTTTTAAATGTTAAAATCGATCCTGCCTCCACCACTTCGGCTGGAAGATCATTCCACACAGCCACCACTCTCTGAGAAGTTCCCCCTCATGTTACCCCTAAACATCTGTCCCTTAATTCTCATGTCATGCCCTCTTGTTTGAATCTTCCCTACCCTCAATGGGAAAAGCTTATCCACGTCAACTCTGTCTATCCCTTTCATCATTTTAAAGACCTCAATCAAGTCCCCCCCTTAACCTTCTGCGCTCCAAAGAATAAAGACCTAACTTGTTCAACCTTTCTCTGTAACTTAGTTGCTGGAATCCAGGCAACATTCTAGTAAATCTCCTCTGTACTCTCTCTATTTTGTTGACATTCTTCCGATAATTAGGCGACCAAAATTGTACACCATACTCCAGAATTGGTCTTACAAATGCTTTGTACAATTTTAACATTACTTCCCTACTCCTATATTCAATGCTCTGATTTATAAAGGCCAGCACACCAAAAACTTTCTTTACCACCCTATCTACATGCGATTCCACCTTCAAGGAACTATGCACAGTTATTCCTAGATCCCTCTGTTCCACAGCATTCCTCAATTCCATACCATTTACCATGTACGTCCTATTTTGATTTGTCCTGCCAAGATGTAGCACCTCACACATATCAGCATTAAACTCCATCTGCCATCTTTCAGCCCACACTTCCAAATGGCCCAAATCTCTGTAGACTTTGAAAATCTACTTCATTATCCACAGCACCACCTATCTTAGTATCATCTGCATACTTACTTATCCAATTTTCCACCCCGTCATCTAGAACATTGATGTACATGACAAACAACAGTGGACCCAACACAGATCCCTCAGGCACCCCACTGGTCACCGGCTTCCAACCTGACAAACAGCCATCCACCATTGCTCTCTGGCATCTCCCATTCAGCCACTGTTGAATCCATCTTGCTACTCCGCCATTAACACCCAAAGATTGAACCTTCTTAACCAACCTTCCATGGGGAACCTTGTCAAAGGCCTTACTGATATCCATATAGACAACATCCACTGCTTTACCCTCATCAATTTCCCTAGTAACCTCTTCAAAAAATTCAAGGAGGTTTGTCAAACATGACCTTCCAGGTACAAATCCACGTTGACTGTTCTTGATCAGACCCTGTTTATCCAGATGCTTATATATATTATTTCTAAGTATCCTTTCCATTAATTTGCCCACCACTGACATCAAACTAACAGGTCTATAATTGCTAGGTTTATTCTTTGAACCCTTTTTAAACAATGGAACAACATGCGCAGTACGCCAATCCTCGGGGACTATTCCCGTTTCTAATGACATCTGAAATATTTCTGTCATAGCCCCTGCTATTTCTATACTAACTTCCCTCAATGTCTTAGGGAATATCCTGTCAGGACCTGGAGATTTATCCACTTTTATATTTTTCAAAAGTGTCAGTACTTCCTCCTCTTTGAATCTCATAGTTACCATAGCTACTCTACTTTTTTCCCTTACCTCACAGAGTTCAATATTCTTCTCCTTGGTGAATACCGAAAAAAAGAAATTGTTTAGTATCTCCCCCATCTCTTTTGGCTCTGCAGATAGCTGTCGATTATGGCTCTCTAATGGTCCAATTTTATCCCTTGTTATCCTTTTGCTATTAATATAGCTGTAGAAACCCTTTGGATTTACTTTCACCTTTCTTGCCAAAGCAACCTCATCTTCTTTTAGCCTTTCTAATTTCTTTCTTAAGATTCTTTTTACATTCTTTATACTCCTCTAGCACCTCATTTACTCCATGCCTCCTATAATTATTGTAGATATCTCTCTTTTTTCGAACCAAGTGTCCAATTTCCCTTGAAAACCATGGCTCTTTCCAATTTTTACTATTTCCTTTTAACCGAACAGGGACATAAAGATTCTGTACTCTTACAATTTCCCCTTTAAATGTCCTCCATTTCTCTTCTACATCCTTCCCATAAAACAAAATGTCCCAATTCACTCCTTTTAAATCCTTACACATTCCCTCAAAGTTAGCCTTTCTCCAATCAAAAATCTCAACCTTAGGTCCAGTTCTGACTCTCTCCATAATTATATTGAAACTAATGGTATTGTGATCACTGGTCCCGAAGTGCTCACCAACGCATACCTCCGTCACCTGACCTGCCTCATTTCCTAACAGGAGGTCGAGCACTGCCCCTTCTCTGGTCGATACCTCTATGTATTGCTGCATAAAACTATCCTGCACACATTTTACAAACTCCAAACCATCCAGCCCATTTGCAGAATGTGTTTCCCATTCTACTTTTGGAAAATTGAAATCTCCCACAATCACTACCTGTGCGACAGGCTGGTAGATTTTATCCATGTTGTGCTGGTCGTCACTGTTCCCTTAACAATAACACAAATAGATATCTCATGATAAATCACTGGTACATTCTGCCACATAGTATTAATGAGAGTATTTTAAGACATTTGTAAGAATGCTGGATAAATGTAAGGCACCTTTTGCCTCAAAATCCATGTTTCTAGTTAAATAACTAAATACATCTATTATTATATATTAAGGTGATTCACAATGATGTAGATTTTAAAAGTATAGCTACTTATTATATTTGCCAAGTGTTGAATAAAATTACGTGCTATAATTTTAACATTACACTTTCGCAATGCTATTTTCCACATGAGATATTTCACACCTGTTGCACCAGAAATGATAAAAATACTCCATTGTTGGTGCAATATAGCTAAATCCAAAATACCCTCAGAAAGATTACATGGAAATTTGCATAGAAATTAAATCATGCAACTAATATTTGGACAGGCACAGAAATAAAGCCAAAATGCAAGCGGTTAAATTTCTGGTCAAACGTTTTTTCCACATAGTCTTATCAGTGGCAAGAATCACGTGGCGGTTAATTGATGCCAGTATTTGAGCGAGGAATGTGCTTGCCATAGCTGCAGAGAGATTCAGTATGTCAATCTCAAATATCACCCGGTGATGTACCACCGGGTGGCGCCGCACATGGCAGCCTCGCCAACAGCCTGTCGCGTCCCTTTCTTCTTTTATTGTTTTGAGTCTATTTTTGTATGTTTTAGTATATCTTTAGTTTTTCTATTATGTGGTGTTGGGGTTTGGAGGAAACTTATTTATCGCTTCCCTCGACGGAGATGCGACTTTTTCCATATCGTATCTCTGTCTGCACTGCGGTCTTAACATTGTGGAGCTGGCGGTCCCTTTGTTAGGGATCGACTTCGGGAGCTCCAACCGCAGGAGCTTCGACAGCCCCTGCGGATGTTTCAATTGACCCGACCGCAGGAGAAAACGAAGAAGATGGTACAAGTTATTTGCCTTCCATCACAATTGGGAATGTGAGGTCACCGAAAAAACAAGATGGAAGTGCTGCCAGCACTGGTGAAGACTCGGAGGGATTGCTGTGAATGCAAAGATCTCTGTGTTTTTACCGGAGACATCGCTCCATGAGGACATCCCGGAGTCTGGTGCGAGTGTGGACAGCTTTCTGACTGTTCGGGCGGACAGGGACTGCAGAGAAAATGGCAGCGGTCGGTATAACTCTGGTCACATCATTGTGAAGGAGCGTGTGTGTGGCCCAGACATTGAACTGATGGCTGTGGGTCTCCGCTTATGCTGTGTGCCCTAGGGATTCTCACACACCGCTGTGGTGGCTGTTTATGCTTAATCTTTTTGTAGTTGTGTACCTTGTTGCTTTTTTTTTGTATGACTGGCAATCAAATTTCACTGTACCCTGGTACACGTGACAATAAAGAACTATTGAACCATATTTGAGACGAACAAAATGGAAAACCTCTGCCGAAAATCAGTAGATTCAAGGGATAAAAAATGCCATCAGATCAAGGTGTTCTTGCCATACATTTTGCTGATTGCTAACGTTTTTAGTTTGTTGGGAAGTGCATTTGCCTTTGAACTGGGAGGTGAATTTAACTTCCCCTGTAGGAATTGGGCAGAAAAATCTCAGCTGACACTTTACTGCAGTGCATCAAAAAATGGAAGCAGACAAGCCATTGTCATATGGACACTGCTTTGTCCATCAGATGGGAGGTGCAGCTCAGCAGCACTCCCTAGGTACTGCACTTAAATGTCGAGATAAATCTTCGTGCTTCATCCTGTGATGTGAAATTTCAACTTCCCTGACTCAGAGGCAAGATTAGTACCAACAAAGAACCAGATTAAATACATTTGCACTTTAATTGTAAAGCTAATTTTGTTCATTATTATTTCTCAGTAACTTGAAATAAGTACAATTTTCCACCTTTTCTATCTTTTATTATGTGGCTAGTTTCAAATACTTGTATATTATAACACCGTGGAATTTAAAAAAATTAAATATTAAGTTTTAATTATAGCAATCATCTTGGTCTAATTTGTTCAGTGTGTGTTCAGTGTTTTCAGTTAACCTGTATGTCTAAGTTTACTGAATCAAGTCATGAAAAAATATTTGTCTATACTGTACACCACTGGTTAATCTTTGCAAATCCTTGCTGTCAGCAAGATCTGCAGGCATGTCGTATCTGTTGCATCGGTTTTGAATAATAAGATCTGATTATGAAGACACAGTTACTAACATTCTGAGCATCTCATAGAATATCCCTTTCATGACGAGCGCAATATGCAATGGAGAGCGAAAAGCTCAGCATGAGGCCAAGTTTTCTCACTTCAAAGGGTAGTCTTGCTGTCCATGTGGAAAATGTCAAAGAATCTGTGAAGCTGTAAAATCTTGAGTAAATTTACTTCACTGTATTCACAGAGAGAAAAAAACAACCAGCGTTTTCATTATTTCCAGTGACACCTCGAAGGTTCATGAATTTCTTGCCTTCTGTTGATTCGCATCAATTCGGAAGTAAAATTGTTAGTTAATCCACGTAGATCTTAGTAATGTTGATGGGATTTGAAACGCAGTAGTCCAAATGTTTGAAGAAATGTTTCAAGTCAATGCTCTTATAAGGGAATATCAGAGGATCATCTGGGATAGCAATGGACCGACCATGCAGTGTGGCAGGAAAACCACCCCAGCACAGTTCACCTTCACCATCTGATCACCAGATCACTGGATATAAAGTGAGCAGGGTTGATAGTAATCATGCTAAATCAGAATATAAAAACTGGTGTGCTTGTCATATAGAACAATATGTAGCCAAAAGGGACTGCAGATACTAGTTTACAAAAAAAGACAAAAGTGCTGGAGTAATTCAAGCACCATCTCTGGAGAACATGAAGGTGATGATTCGGGTCAGGGCCCTTCAGACGGATTGTAATAGGGGAGAAAAAGCTAGGAGAGAGGTGGAGCAGGACAAAGCCAGGCAAAAGATAGCGGTGACACAGCGGTAGAGTTACTACGTTACAGCGCAATCGACCCTGGTTCAATCCTGACTATGGGTGCTGTCTGTATGGAGTTTGTACGTTCTCCTTGTGATCTGCATGGATTTTCTCCGGGTGCTCCGGTTTTTTCCCCATACTACAAAGACGTACAGATTTGTAGGTTAATTGTCTCTGGTAAAATTGTAAATTGTCCCCAGTGTGTATAGCATAGTGTTGGTGTTAAAGGATCGCTGGTCAGCACAAACTTGGTGGGGTGAAGGGCCTGTTTCCGCTCTGTATCTCTAAACTAAAGAGATTCCGGTGGCGCTGCGAGTCGGACGCCTCACCTGCAGCGGGTTTGTTGTTTTGACTAGTATGTCGAAAAGTATGTTTTAGAGTTTCTCTGTATGTCTTGTGTTGGGGGTGGGGGGGGGGGGGAATAATAGGGGGGAAAACATTTTTCAGGCACCTACCTCGACAGATGCGACTTTCTTCCTTGTCACTTCTTCGCCCCCCCCCCTCCTCGCAGCCTTACAGCTGGTTTGGTGAGGCCTTGCCTGGAGCCTGGCCCACAGCTTCAGCGGCGGCACAGCGGGGACTTTAACATCGCGGAGCCTTGCTGGGGGCCAAACGCTGGCCTGTGGCCTACATCATCTTGGATTCTCAGTCTGTGGAGCTTCTGCCGGCAGGCGTGGAGCGGACCTTCCATCGTGGGGCGGGCGATCCCTCGACGGAGAAAAGCTCGGACCGCCGGCCTGCGGCCGACAGCATCTTGAAGCGGTGGCTGATTTGCGAGCTCCGGGCGTCCTCGACCTGTCCCGACGTCGGCGTTCCAACCATCCCGACCAGAGGGCTTGAACATTGGGCCGTCTGTAGCTGTGACATTGGAGGGTCAGGGCCCCGACCACGGATGAACATGGGAGGAGGAGGAGGAGGACTGTGTGAACTGTATTGCCTTCCACAGTGAAGACTGGTGTGGTGGATGTCTGTGTTGAATTATGTTGTGTATTGTGTCCTTTTTTAATTGTAACGCTGCATGGTAAATTACATTTCATTGCACCTTATGGTGCACGTGACAAATAAATTTGAATCTTAATGGTGGATAGCGGTGTGCGAGGTTTGATGAACAGATAGTTGGACAAAGGACAGAGTTGAAAGGCTGTGAGATAAACATGAGAGAAGAGGCATGGAATGTGAAGCCAGAGGAAGGTGCATAGGGGAAAGGGGGGACGGGAGTGTGTTGGAGAAATAGACACGGATATAGAGTGAGGCCACAGGCAAACTGAAGGAACAGCACAATTATGACTGGTAGCTTCCAATCAATGGTATAAACGTGGAATTCTCCAACTTTACATATCTGACTAACAAATACCTCACTCTCTCCCCCCCACCCCCCATCCTCCTATTCCTCGTAACCCCAATGTTCTCAGTTCATACAAACGTATGAAATAAGAGCAAGATTAGGTGATACAGTGCCAGAGCATGCCTTGCCATTTATAAATACCGTGACCACTTCCCTGGCCACCCATCATAATCCTTGATATTTTAATGTATGGAGATCTTTACTCTGCCTTAAATATACTTGGTTTATTATTGTCATGTGTACCAAGATGCAGTGAAAAACCTTACATACAGTCCAGAAAAATCATACCACGCATGCGTACATCGAGGTAATGCAAGAGAGATAGAAACAGAATGTAGAATATACAGTGCATTCAGAAAGTATTCTGACCCCTTCATTTTTTCTACATTTTGTTACGTTACAGCCTTATTCTAAAATGGATTAAATTATTATTTTTTTAAATCATCGATCTACATACAATACCCCATAATAAAAATGACAAGTCTGTGATTGTCCTTGATTGGCCCAGCCAGAGCCCAGACTTGAACCCAATCGAACATCCCTGGAGGGACCTGAAATAGCTGTACATCAACGCTCCCCATCAAACCTGACAGAGCTTGAGAGGATCTGCAAAGAAGAATGGGAGAAATTACCCAAATACAGGTGTGCCAAGCTTGTAGCCAAGAGGCTGTAATCGCTGCCAAAGGTGCCTCAACGAAGTACTGAGTAAATGGTCTGAATACTTATGTAAATGTGACATTTCAGTTATTTATTTCTAATTACTTTGCAAAAATTTCTAAACACCTGTTTTTGCTTCTTCATTTTAGGGTATTGTGTGTAGATTGATGATACAAAAAAATGAATTTAATCCATTTTAAAACAAGGCTGTAACGTAACAAAATGTGGAAAAAGTGAAGGGGTCCGAATACTTTCTGAATGCACTGTAATGTTACAGAGATTTAATGCAGAGTGCATTTAAAAAAGTGCAAAGCCCTTGGGGCTAACTCATCTATGCCGTTTGTTCATGTAAGGAAGCAGAGTTAAGTTGCAACGATTGGGAAGGTTAATGAAATGTCCATGTCTTATTTTTGAGCGGCATCCACATTAACTCCATCCACACTTCACGTGATCTTGGGAAGGCAACCAACAAAAATCGGGGACTATTTGCACCCTGGTCATTTCTTCCTCTTCTATCAGATGAACAATACAAAAGCTTGAGCAAATACTATGAGATTCACAAACAGCTTTGTCGCTGCCATTTATTATCAGATTACAGAACGTCATAGAAACATAGAACATAGAAAAATAGGCGCAGGAGTAGGCCATTTGGCCCTTCGAGCCAGCACTGTCATTCAATATGATCATGGCTGATCACCTAAAATCAGTAGCCCGTTCCTGCTTTTTCCCCATATCCCTTGATTCCCTTAGCCCTAAATCTAACTGTCTCTTGAAAACATCCAGTGAATTGGCCTCCACTGCCTTCTGTGGCAGAGAATTCCAGATTCACAACCCTCTGGGCGATATGATTTTTCCTCATCTCAGTCCCAAATGGCCTACCCCTTATTCTTAAACTGTGACCCCTGGTTCTGGACTCCCCCAACATCGGGAACATTTTTCCTTCATCTAGCCTGTCCAATCCTTTAAAAATGTTATATGTTTCTTTAAGATCCCCTCTCATTCTTCTAAATTCCAGTGAATACAAGCCCAGTCGACCAATTTTTTTCATCATTCGTCAGTCCTGCCATCCCGGGAATGAACGTGGTGAACCTACGCTGCACTCCCTCAATAGCAATAATGTCCTACCTCAAATTAGGAGATCAAATTAGGAGACAAATCAAGGATAGTGTTAAATCCAAGGAAGAGGCATATAAATTGGCCAGAGGTAGCAGCAAACCGGAGGACTGGGAGAAATTTAGAACGGAGGAGGACAAAAGGGTTGATTAAGAGGGGGAAAAAAGAGCATGAAAGAAAGTGCAAGCACCTCCCCTTTTCCCAATCTGACACAATTCAGAGATCTGCGTTCCTGTTCGTGCCACCAAAGTGGATAACTTCACATTTATCCACATTATACTGCATCGGCCATGCATCTGCCCACTCACCAAACCTGTCCAAGTCGCCCTGCAGCCTCAAAACATCCTCCTCTCAGCTCACACTGCCACCCAGATTTGTGTTATCCATAAACTTGGATATGTTACATTTAATTCCCTTGTCTAAATCATTAATATATTGTAAATAACTGGTGTCCCAGCATCGAGACTTGCGGCACCCCACTAGTCACTGCCTGCCATTCTGAAAAGGACCTGTTAATTCCTACTCTTTGCTTCCAGTCTGCCAAGTAGTTCTCTATCCATGTCAATACCCTAACCCCAATACCATGTGCTCTAATTTTGCACATTAATCTGTGTGGGACCTCGTCAAAGACTTTTTTAAAGTCCAGATACACCACATCCATTGGCTCTCCCTTATCCATTCTACTTGTTACATGCACAAAAAATTCCAGAAGAGTCGCATCTTCTAGTTTAAGGCTAACTGGTCTATAATTCCCCATTTTCTCTCTCCCTCCTTTCTTAAAAAGTGGAGTTACAATGGAGTTGCAGTACACAGGAACAGATCCAGAGTCGAGAGAACATTGGAAAATGATCACCAATGCATCCACGATTTCTAGGGCCACCTCCTTGAGTACTCTGGGATGCACACCATCAGGCCCTGTGGATTTGTCTGCCTTCAGTCCCAAATATTTACCTAACACCATTTCGTGACTAATACGGAATCCCTTCAGTTCCTCCCTGCCACTACATCCTTGGTCCCCTAATATTTCTGGGAGATTGTTTGTGTCTTCCTTAGTGAGGACAGAACCAGAGTACTTGTTTAACTGTTCTGCCATTTCCTTGTTTCCCATTATAAATTCACCTGTCTCTGATTGTAAGTTGACCTACGTTTGTCTTCAATAATCTTTTCCTTTTTACATATCTAAAGAAGCTTTTACAGTCAGTTTTTATATTCCCTGCAAGCTTTCTTTAATGCTCTTTTTTCCCCCCTCTTAATTAACCCTTTTGTCCTCCTCTGTAGTTCTAAATTTTCACCCAGACCTCCGGTTTGCTGCTACCTCTGGCCAATTTATGTGCCTCTTCCTTGGATTTAACACTATCCTTGATTTCTCTCATTAGCCACAGTTGAGCCGCCTTCCCTGCTTTATTTTTCCGGCAGACAGGGATGAACAATTTTAGGAGTTCATCCGTGCAGTCTTTAAATCATTGCCATTGCATCTCCACCGTCAACCCTTTAAGTATAATTTGCCCGTCTATCCTAGCCAATTCCTGTCTTATACCGTCAAAGTCTCCTTTTTTTTAAAGTTCAGGACCCTAGTCTCTGAATTAACCGTGTCACTCTGTTAAACTGAGTTCTTTTGTCAGTCCAATTCAAGAAAACGTGATTCAAACCATTGCCGCTTAAACCAATTCTTTATTCTGACAGTGCTGGATAATTGTTTAAACCTTCCACCACAGAGCTAGAAACTCTGGGGCATGTCGAAAGAACTACTACTTTGATATAAAACGTAACACATTATATAGGTATTTGATAATTATGATACAAAAGGGGTGGCAAACTATTAACCAATCATGGGTACACAAAAGGCTGGAGAAACTCAGCGGGTGCAGCAGCATCTAAGGAGCGAAGGAGATAGGCGACGTTTCAGGCCAAAACCCTTCTTCAATCATTATGGTTTACCATACATTTAGCTTATTTGCATTAACCAATCAACTAAATCCTTTCCAGTGATTGACAACACGATAATCACATGATTTTCCATTTTTTGGCCCCTTTACAACCTTTTTCCCTCTGTGGTTTTCTTCAACCTCTTTGCTCAAAATCATTTTATTTTTCAATGACGTAAAACTACAGAAATATAAAACTAATTCTCAGAGACTACCTCTCAGAATATAAAATACACATCATACAGCAATCACACAATACATACACACAAAACATATATTTTCACTTTTGGAAAAGAAAGTTATTTCTAAAACTTCAGATTTAAACAAAGTCTAATACTTACAATCCTAATTAAAACACAATACATGTCACAAATAATTTCCCTACTTCATAGTTAAAATACAGCTACTTATGGATTAAATATGAGTTTTGCTCCATTCTTACAAAGTGGTAGGGACTTAAGTTATTTCTACAATCCCCGACCACACAAAGGCCACTAATTGTCACACTTGGTTGCTTCTTCCCAAGCTCGGGTCTAGTTTAATTACAACCTCCCCCTTCTATCTCTGGACGAAAGGAATGTAAGGCCTCATCACTAATAGCGTTCCACACAGCCAATGGAAGATTATCAAAACAGAGTTACTTTCTCCGTTTTCTATAAACATAAGAAACCACCCTTATACAAAGGTCACACAACCATCACCTATGCCTTATCTCAACGCAAATGCATTTAAACAGCACAAACCAGATCACAGACTATTATCTAGCTTTGGTGCCCACGACCCAATGTAGACAACCATGAATCCCCTTTATTGCACACCCGAGCTCAAAGATGTGTCATAAAGAAAGGACACATGATGCTCATGTCCTGAGAAGAACCCCATCAATAACCAATGCTCTAAACACCAAACTAAACCAAATACAACTTCTGACAGAGTTATAGCCGTTTCAAAGCAAACAAAGCTATGCCTATTTACATCAACATCATCATGTAGCCATCTGTTCTCCTATGTGTGTGTGTGTGTTCTTTATTTCTTTGTGGAAAAACCTCAGCTCCAAGTCCTTCTCTTGCAACTTAACATAAGTTCCTCACACAGAAGTTATCATTTAAGCAATTCTATTGTATAATATTTCCTCAACTCTCCATCCCAATGCCAAATTCCACCATATTATGGTCACTGTTGCCCAAGGGGCTTTGCACAACAAGATCGCTAAGTAATCCTTCCTCATTACACAATACTCAGTCTAGGATGGCCTTCCCTCTAGTCGGTTTCTACATATTGGTTTAAAAAAACCATCCTGTATACATTCCAGGAAATCCTCCTCCTCAGTGTTGTTACCAATTTGGTTGGCACAATCTAGATGATACCAAAAATACAAAAGCTTGAGCACATACTCTGAGATTCACAAACAGTTTTGTCCCTGCTATTATCATATTACAGAATGTCTGCCCGTAAACCAGGATGTACTCTTGATCTCCCAACGTACATCATTGGGAATCTTGCACTTTTTCTGTTCCCCTAATGCTGTACCACCACTGTATATTCTGCACTCTGATATTTTTCTCTATGCCCTACCTCTTGAACTTGTGTATCTTCTTCTTCTGTCGTGTGACATGCACAGCCTAAAGTTGTTGGACAACTTGTTCTATTTGATCTTCTGTTTGTGCACGTCGAGTTGATTGCATTAGTCGAAACAGGGCGGACCATGTGAAGGTTGCAATCTTCCACCCCAACTTGTGTATGGTTTGATGGTACTTGTGCATGGTATGATTTGCAATATAGCATGCAAATAAAGTACTTCCCTGTATCTTGGTATACGTAGCAATAAAATAATTCCTAATAAGCGAGTTTGGTATTACAACTGCGCATGCCCAGCTCGTGGGTCACTCAGGATAAACATTCTCGCCAGCTGTGTACACGGACCTGCGTTTTCATACGTATTTTCCAGTTTTGCTTCTTCGAGGTAAGAAAATACTGCTTTCAAAACTATTAACTAGATGTATTTACGGTTCATTTGTACCGATCTACGATGATTTTGGTAGTTTTATTGTTTTATGCTTCGGTGAGTGAGCGAGATCGTGACGATGAATAACAACCATTTTTTATTGTTTTTGTTTTGGAGGTGGGGTGGAGAATGAAATGAAATGTATGATTTCTAAAACTACCATTGATAACATGAAAAGTATTTGTGGAATTTTCACCGCTTACTATACTAGTCCGCGGCCACGGGCTGTATCACGTTTGTTGACTTCTGAATGAGTTCTGCATGTACATGTGTAGTACATCAGATATGGGATGAAAGAAGACTTCTTTCAGCCATCTAGCATACAAATAGCTATAAGCCTTGCCTTGTTTGTAGTCGCTAAGCAGGCGAGACTTCAGTGAAGTAGCTGGCTGGTTAGCCTCATCATAACTGGCAAGATGATTTGACAGCTCGACGATGGATGTGGGAGGCTGGCAGTTTAGTTCTTTCGATTCTCCAAGCCACCCATCTTTCAGTTTGCTCATGGGATTGGGAAGAATTTTTTCTCCACATTTCAAGAGTTCCTTGTATTGATCAGCATGACGATGTTTTTCTTCACTGGCAGTCAGTAGCACGGGCTTCCTCATGTACGATGCAGCCTAAGCAAGAGTAGTGAGTTCGTCTTTTCGTCCCGTCTTTTTCAACACCCTGTCTGCTAAAGAAAGGCTTCAAAACTTTGAGGAAAAACATCCAGTGTCATATCGTCGTAATTTGGATCATCCATAACCAATATAAGATTCAAAGAAGACGAAAACGCAGACCGAAAATGTACTCACAGTTTATACAGCGCTGCGTTAGCTTATTAAAAAAATCCCGAATGACCATTGACAAATCCCATCATTCCTTGCGTTTATCGAGATACAGAACTCGCTTATTCCAAAGGGCGGTACTGGTGGAAGGTTGCTTTTTGGACTGGAGGCCTGTGAACAGTGATGTGCCTCAGGGATCAGTGTTGGGTCCACTGCTATTTGTAGTTTATCGTAGATAATGAAGATAGTTTTCAAAAATTACATTAAGATCTTAATAAGACAGTCAAGTGGGTTGTGGAATGGCATATGCGGTTGAATGCAGGGAAGTGTGAGGTGAGGCATTTTGGAAAGTCAAAAAAGGGAAGGATCTTCACTATGATAGGGGCCTGGGGAGTATTGTGGAGCAGAGGGATCTTGGTGTACGTAGTTCTTTGAAAGTGGCATCATAGGTAGATAGAGCAGTAAAGAAGGCTTTTGGCATGTTGGCCTTCAATATTGAGTATAGGAGTTGGGACGTTATGTTACAGTTGTACAAGACGTTAATGAAGCCGCATTTGGTGTATTGTTTTCAGTTTTGTCCACCATACTATAGGAAGGATGCCATTAAGCTGGAAAGAGTGCAGGGCATAGTTACAGACCACAATCAGTGAGAATAGGTGACAAATGATCCTCCATGATAATTCTCAACACTGGCGCCCAGCAAGGATGCGTTCGCAGCCTAATCTTAACCCTACTATACTCCTTATATATTCATGTCTGTGCAGTCAAATATAAATCCAACTCAATTTACACTTTCACAGACGACACCACCAGAATGGGCCGGCTATCAAATATTGATGAGAAGCAGTACAGAAAGGAGATTGAGAACCTTGTAACCTGGTGCCAAGACAACAACCACTCTCTCAATTTCAGCAAGACATATAAGATTGTGATTAACATCACAAAGCGGAACAGTACACGCACCCATTCATCTATACATTTATGGCACCAAAGTAGAGATGGTCTGAAATGTGTGCACTGTGGACAGCTTGATCATGTAATCATGTGTAGTCGTTTCTTTGACTGCATCGCACGCAGACAAAAAAGCTTTTCATCGTGCCTTGGTACACGAGACAATGGAGTGAATCAGTGCTGTGATAGAGAACAGTCAAGTGCATGATCATTTCAATTTACAGCAAGATGCTTTTGTAAAAGCCCTATCATTCTAATGTTGTTTTTAAGAAGGAAACTAGACTAAGTGGGACCCGTTGGGTCCCAGCTGCACACGAGAGGGCTGGTCCCCCAATGCAATATTCCACCTTTCCACTGATTCCAATATTGCTGGCCAGTGGGGGGGGGGGGGGGGGGGGGGGGGGTGGGGGGGCTTTCTGGAGCGCTAGTATGTGTGTTGTGGGTCAAAGGGACTGGTTTCCAGAGGGCTAGTATGGACATTGTGGGACGAATGGATTCTTGGGATGGCAGCTCAGTCACTCTGGTCAGGCAGCATTTTAGAACCAATAGAGACAATTTTTGCAAGCATTTTAGAACCACTAGAGATACTTTTTGCAAGCATTTTAGAACCAATAGAGCCACTTTTTGCAAGCATTTTAGAACCAATGGAGACACTTTATGCAAGCATTTATAGAACCACATTAAGGGCACTCACAGTTGAGTAGACATGTGTTCAGTGCTATTCAGAGCTCAGGTTTCCTCCATCTTGCAGAGACTGAGTGAGGCACACCACTTCCTGGTTTTATAGTCCCTCCCCCTCCTTCCAACAGGGGCAGCAGAGAGAATGGCAAATTAAAAAAAAAACATTAATATCTCTCTGATTTTTCATCGATGGGAAAAATCGTCTGGTCCAGGAAGGCGGAGTGGGGCTCTGAGCGAGCTGGCCAAAAACGACGGCCCGTAGGTGGCGGCGTTCTCTCTGAAATCACACCACAGTGAGCCAAAAGTGGCCAAGATCAGACATTTAGTAATATAGATGATATTTGAATTATTTGAATTTTCCTCAGTTTCAAGTACATGTGAACTTGAGCAGCAGGAGCAGAAGAAGGCTCGGGTAGCCTTCTTGCTTGTTCCATCTATCTATATACTTATAAAATTCTCATCTTGTCCTCTTCCAGTTTGCGTTGTTTTAAAATTTGCGTAAAATCTGTACCCTGTAGCGCTACGGTTTTTAACCACCTTACTCGCCATTCTCATGTGTTGCAAGTGCATCAAGTTTTATTCCGATCGGTGAAATATTACAAACGTTATTCGTCCGTTATTTGCCGGGTCGGCGACGCCCCTTCCGGCACCCGCTGCCAATCACTGGTGGCGAGGATAAAGCTGAAGGAGTGGAATGAGCTGAGTGTGGGCGGGGGCGGCGACCACCATGACGAGCCGGGAGCTGTTGAGTGCAGCCGGGCCACTGAGTGCGACAGGCGCCGGGGCCGGGAGCCGGTGAATGAGTCCAGAGCCAGGTCCTGGAGCATTTGAGTGCGGTTGGAACCAGGGTAGGGAGCCGCTGAGCCCACACCCTCCCTTCCCCCCACCCTCCCTCGCATCCCCTTCCCCCCCCACACTACCCCCTCCCCCCCACACCTCCCTCCCCCTCATCCCCCCCCCTCCCACACCTGCTTCCCCCCACACTCCCCTCCCCCCCACACACACCCACACCCCCCTCCCCATCCTATCACACACACCCCACCACACACATCCTTCCCTCCTCACACATACCCCCTCTTACCGACACACACCCCTCCTCCACACACCACCCCCGCACCCACCCTCCCCTACAACCCCCCCTCAACCAAACACCCCCCCACAAACCCCCTCCACCACACCCCCGGTGCACCACACCACCCCCCCCCCCCCCCACATACACACACCCCCCTCCCCTACACCCCCCCCCTCCCCAACTCCCCCACCCCCCACTCCCACACACCCCCTCCTCCACACGGGTTCCCACTTAGTCTAGTTATTCAATAAGGTCGTGGCTGATTGGTCTTTGTTTTAATTATGTTTTTGCTTAATTATGTTGTAACTGAGATTTTGCTCTATATTTTTTGTGATAATGATGACTTTCCCTACCAGTTTTCTCCATGCAGAGAAAGTTACCCATTATGTCCTCTGATTTCCCCCCAGATTGTTGTTCTTTCATATTCAATAACGAGAGGAAATAGATTATTTAACAGCAAGGAACAGCATTAGGAATGGGAGAGGTGGAATATCGCTCCATCCAGTTCTGTTTGGTTGTTGAGCAGTTCTATTCCTGCTAAGACTGCATGGTAACCAGTTAAACCAGGGAAAACAGGACATCAAACTTGATCTTCATGATTTTGATGTTTTGGCCCTTGTGGAAACTGAACTGTAGCGAGATATGACCAATTTTACCTCTGCAAAGAATGCGCAAGCAGTTTCTAATATGCTTCCTTTCCTTTGCAGCTGTGCGTATGTTGGACAGGACTACAGTGTTCAAAGAAATGTTGGAAAGATCTCCTTGGATCAACTTGACAGTGTAAGTTTCTTGTTTCTATTTTATAAATTCCTCCTATGTGTGATGGTGTTTTAAAATTTCACAATACGTTGCGATTTATAGATGTACATCGAAAATGTGAGGTTATCCACTTTGGCGGAAAAAAACAAGGGGGCAGATTATTATCTCAGTGGGGTTAGGTTAGGTAAGGGGGCGGTACAGCGATATCTGATGTCCTTGTACACCAGTCACTGAAAGTTGGCGTGCAGGTACAGCAGGCAGTGAAGAAAGCTAATGGAATGTTGCCTTCATAACAAGAGGATTTCAGTATAGGAGTAAAGAGGTTCTTCTGCAATTGTATAGAGCTCTGGTAAGACCACACCTGGAGTATTGTGTACAGGTTTGGTCTCTAGTTTGAGGAAGGACATCCTTGTGATTGAGGCAGTGCAGCGTAGGTTCACGAGATTGATCACTGGGATGGCGGGACTGTCATATAAGAAAAGATTGAAAAGACTAGGCTTGTATTCACTGGAGTTTAGAAGGATGAGGGGGAATCTTATAGAAACATATATAATTATAAAAGGACTAGACAAGCTAGATGCAGGAAAAATGTTCCCAATGTTTGGTGAGTCTAGAACCAGGGGCCACAGTCTTAGAATAAAGGGGAACCCATTTAAGACTGAGGTGAGAAAAAACATTTTCACCCAGACTTGTGAATTTGTGGAATTCCCTGCCACAGAGGGCAGTGGAGGCCAAATCACTGGATGGATTTAAGAGAGAGTTAGATAGAGCTCTAGGGGCTAGTGGAATCAAGGGATATGGGGCGAAGGCAGGCACGGGGTATTGATTGGGGACGATCAGCCATGATCACAATGAATGGCGGTTCTGGCCCAAAGGGCCGAATGGCCTCCTCCTGCACTTATTTTCTATGTTTCTATGAAACCATTTAAAATTAAAGATTGAGTCATAAAATAGACTGTTGTTCCATTGTTTAAAAAGGGTTCAAAGAATAAACCTAGCAATTGTAGACCTGTTAGTTTGACGTCAGTGGTGGGCAAATTAATGGAAAGGATACTTAGAGATAATATATATAAGCATCTGGATAAACAGGGTCTGATCAGGAACAGTCAACAAGGATTTGTGCCTGGAAGGTCATGTTTGACAAACCTTCTTGAATTTTTTGAAGAGGTTACTAGGGAAATTGATGAGGGTAAAGCAGTGGATGTTGTCTATATGGATATCAGTAAGGCCTTTGACAAGGTTCCCCATGGAAGGTTGGTTAAGAAGATTCAATCTTTGGGTGTTAATGGCGGAGTAGCAAGATGGATTCAACAGTGGCTGAATGGTAGATGTCAGAGAGTAATGGTGGATGGCTGTTTGTCAGGTTGGAAGCCGGTGACCAGTGGGGTGCCTCGGGGATCTGTGTTGGGTCCACTGTTGTTTGTCATGTACATCAATGATCTGGATGATGGGGTGGAAAATTGGATAAGTAAGTATGCAGATGATACTAAGATAGGTGGTGTTCTGGATAATGAAGTAGGTTTTCAAAGTCTACAGAGAGATGTGGGCCATTTGGAAAAGTGGGCTGAAAGATGGCAGATGGAGTTTAATGCTGATAAGTGTGAAGTGCTACATCTTGGCAGGACAAATCAAAATAGGACGTACATGGTAAATGGTAGGGAATTGAGGAATGCTGTGGAACAGAGGGATCTAGGAATAACTGTGCATAGTTCCCTGAAGGTGGAATCACATGGAGGGTGGTAAAGAAAGCTTTTAGTGTGCTGGCCTTTATAAATCAGAGCATTGAATATAGGAGTAGGGAAATAATGTTAAAATTGTACAAGGCATTGGTAAGACCAATTCTGGAGTATGGTGTACAATTTTGGTCGCCTAATTGTAGGAAGGATGTCAACAAAATAGAGAGAGTACATAGGAGATTTACTAGAATGTTGCCTGGGTTCCAGCAATTAAGTTACAGAGAACGGTTGAACAAGTTATGTCTTTATTCTTTGGAGCGCAGAAGGTTAAGGGGGGACTTGATTGAGGTCTTTAAAATGATGAAAGGGATAGACAGAGCTGATGTGGATAAGCTTTTCCCATCGAGGGTAGGGTAGATTCAAACAAGAGGGCATGACATGAGAATTAAGGGACAGAAGTTTAGGGGTAACATGAGGGGGAACTTCTTTACTCAGAGAGTGGTGGCTGTGTGGAATGAGCTTCCAGCAGAAGAGGTGGAGGCAGGATCGATTTTAACATTTAAAAGTAAAGTGGATAGGTATATGGACGGGAAGGGAATGGAGGGGTATGGTCTGAGTGCAGGTAGATGGGACTAGGGGAAAATAAATGGTCGGCATGGACTGGAAGGGCCGAGAGGGCCTGTTTCCGTGCTGTAATTGTTATATGGTGATATGGTTACAGACGTGTGTTGTTTACACAGAAATAAGCCCCAATAGGTTCAATTGAAATTCAAATAGTAAGCATAAATGAATTGTTCTTTGTTTCAGCTGGCTACAAAATCGTATCCTCCCTGCATGCGGCAGTTGCACAATGCCTTACGCGACAACCATCACCTCCGACATGGTGGGCGCATGCAATATGGACTCTATCTCAAGGGACTAGGCCTTACCCTAGAACAGGCCTTGCTGTTTTGGAAATCAGAATTTATAAAAGGAAAAGTGGACCCAGATAAGGTAATTCATCAACAAATCCACTTTGCTGGATTGAATTATCATCAGAAGAACACATAATCCCAATATTGATAATTGTACAAAAATTGTTACTTATTTCAGTAATCAAGTCTTTACAACTGCAATCTGATATGTCTGTTTCAATGCAAAAAGTTAGATCTTGACAGGAAAAAAAAATTGAATTTGTATGATTGGCCTGTGTATCAAGGGCAAGTGTCTGAAATTGGAGTGGATGCGGTCTTCCTGTTCAATTTAATCGTTCTAAGAACAGATAATATTTCTGTGCCCTGTTCGCAATAGTTGCAGAAGTCAGCTGTACATACTAAGTAATTGCCACAGAAGAAAATAAAAGTATAAGAAAATATAAAGAAGATATCAAGTTTTAAAAATTCATGCTGGTTTGATGACAGATTCATGCGTTATCTGGTTCGGATATCATTATACTCCAACCAATTGCTGTGGCCCTTTGAGTGAACTGGTAATCATACCACTTTGCTTATGACCGTGCCACCAGTGATCTGATCAATAACCCGTGCCTGCCTATCCCCATATCCCTTGACTCCACTAGCCCCTAGGGCTCTATCTAACTCTCTCTTAAATCCATCCAGTGATTTGGCCTCCACTGTCCTCTGTGGCAGCGAATTCCATAAATTCACAACTCTCTGGGTGAAAAAGTTTTTTTCTCACCTCAGTCTTAAATGACCTCCCCTTTATTCTAAGACTGTGGCCCCTGGTTCTGGACTTGTCCAACATTGGGAACATTTTTCCTGCATCTAGCTTGTCCAGCCCTTATTATAATTTTATATGTTTCTGTAAGATCCCCCTCATCCTTCTAAACTCCAGTGAATACAAGCCTAGATTGTAGAATTGGAAAGTGGGATAACAGAACTAGTGATCGGGTGATCGATGGCCGGCGTGGACTCGTTGGACCTAAGGGCCTGTTTCCACATTGTATCTCCAAACTAAATCTAAACTAAAAAATGAGGCAATAAATTTAACTGGAGAAAGGGGTAAGTTTCATGAAAAATCGTATCTGTAGCGCGGGAGTATTAATGAAAGGGTAGAAATCTTCAATCATTTAATTCATAGATTGCAATGCATGGATACAATATGCTTCGAACATTATGTAGATGCAAGTGAGTAAAGGTCTTGGAACCTCTAATCCTGATAAATATAGAGAGCTATGTAGACAGTTCATTTGTTACTCTGGTCAGAAAAATGCTGATGCAAGAACACAAGATAATCGGAACGTGAGTAGGTCACCCGGCCCCTGAAGCCCATTCTGCCTTTCTGTATGACCATGGGTGATCTATTCCAGGTCTCAACGCCTTCTCTCTCTCAAATCCCCTCAATTTACTGATCTTCCAAAAAATTGATCTACTTCCACATAAATATTTCAAATACTCCCCAAATCGTATGATTCAAAAAATGAATTAGGGAATATTATTATTCTTTGTAAGTGTATTCTGTGTAAGTGTATCCCGCTTTTATGCAAGGTTGATATTTGTGGCGCTTATGACTGTTTAATGGTGGGTTAGGATAAATGGAAGACAGAATGCGAGTTTGAGTGAATTAATTGTCTGTAGTTTTATTTATTTAGCAGATACTGGTAGCATATATGATGAGAGCAGGCATTGAGAGCGGTGGTTCTGGGACGCCTGGAACTGCTGAGCCTTCCCGAGGTGTCGTGGGCCTAACTCAATGAAACACCTGTGAAGAGAGGTGCCCACTTGATAACCCCAATGATATACGTGCATACATGATCAGTTTAGATGTGCTTGTTAATATGTGGGTAGCTTATTATTCCCTATGGAGTTAGTTATTGTCCTTAGGAAATTCCATAAATTCACAACTCTCTGGGTGAAAAAGTTTTTTCTCACCTCAGTCTTAAATGACCTCCTCTTTATTCTAAGACTGTGGCCCCTGGTTCTGGACTTGCCCAACATTGGGAACATTGTAATCACTTTAGATAGCACTTTGACTTTGTGCTTGCTTTTCTTGGTTGAGCACTTATCCTGGTGTTATCGCACAAGTACTTTGTGTTTTAATTGCAATTGTATCAAGTTAGCCAAATTTCAAATTTATGCCAGTTAACAGCTCTTAACCAGCCTGGAAGTCATTCAGTTGATGGGCCAATTTAGAATGAGATAGAAGTGTTGGTATTCCGATGCATCTTTCCTGGTGGAACTGTACTTGACATCAAAGCTTACCTTGTAAGGCTGTGGGGACACCAATTAGCTAGCATGCTATACTTATGACAGTACAGACGAGGAGAATCAGTCATAAACTGGAACCTAAATACACAACACTTACATCTATCAACTTTTCAGAATTTACTTGATATATAAAAAAACGGGTACTGAGCACATTAATTAAAGTTAAAACCAGTGTGGTCCCAACATAATAACAGCACTGCACAAATGGGCAGTGTGTGGCTTGTTAAGGAGAATCGAGTGCTATGTGGCAGCTGATCAATGCTTCCTGACTTTGACCAGCAAATGGGGCTGCAGAATTGGACATGTGGCCGATTATTAGCTTTGAAACAGTCTGGCAAGGCACTCAATTGATGGACCAATTTAGAATCTGGTACAAAAGGCTGGCCTTGCCAGTTCCGTCCACATAAACAAGGAAAATAAAGGATACTAAAGGAGTTGCCCTGATCTGAGCACAAATAAATAAAGAGCTCACACCTGCATTTGTCCAGGCCTTGTTACATGCAGCTATGGACTGCTTCATTTTCTGAGATGCGAATGAAACCAAACACTGCGTAGTCATCAAGCATTCCCATTTATGACTCTATGATGGGTGGAAAATCATCAACATGGCACAGTGAGGCTGAGGACAACATCCCAAAGAACACTGCAGTAATGTCCTGGAGGTGCCAAGATTATCTTCTGTGCCTTTTGGCCAATGTATAATCAAGCACACCCACAGACCTCGGATAGAGTTTACCTGGCCCTCACCTTTCATCCCATCAGCTTCAACATCCAATGCATCATTCTCAGAAATGTCTGTCATCTTCAACGTTACCCCACCACCAGTCACATCCTCCCTTTTCACACTCCATTGTGACCACTCTCTCCGCATCTCCTTGGTTCACTCATTCCTTCTCACCCAACCTGCCCTCTCCCCAGGCACTTACTCCTGCAACCACAGGAGATGTAACACCTGTCCTTACACTTCTTCCGTCATCTCCATCCAGGGAGTCCAGCAGCCCTTCCAGGTGAGAAAGAGGTTCATATGCACCTCCCTGACTTTGTCGGTTACATTTGGTGCTCCCAATGTGGCTTCCTTTATATCAGCGAGACCAAGCGTAGACTAGGTGACCATTTTGGCAAACACTTGTGCTCTGTCCACCAAGGGCAGCTGAAACTGCCATTCCCATAACAACCTTTCTGTCTTTGGCCGCCTCCATTGCCCGAGTGAGGCCACACACAAACTGGAGCATCTCCTATTCCGCTTGGGTAGCCTACAGCCTATTGGTATGAACATTGAATTATCCAATTTTAGGTAACTAACCTGCAAACACCCCCACCCCCTCCACAGCTTCCCTGTGCCCCACCTAGACTCACATCCATTTCTCCCCTTACCCCTCTCCTTCCACCTATATACTTTCCTCTGGTATCATAATTTGTAACTCTCCTATCCTTATTTCACACCTTTTGTCTTTTAATCTCTGGCCATTGTCCAACTATTTGCAAAACACCCCCCCCCCCATCAGTATCTACACTATAATTCCCCAGGTTTTGTCCTGACCCTACCAGCTTTCTCCTCCATCCCCCCCACTACAATTGGTCTGAAGAAGGCACCCGACACAAAATGTCATCCATCCATGTTCTCCAGCGATGCTGCCTGGCCTACTGAGTTACTCCAGCAATTTTTGTCTATTTTTTTAATGTCAGCGACTGGTGTTCCTTGTTTGTACATCGTTGGAAATTTTTAAGAAGGAAATGAATCCGTCTTTGAAAGTTTGGGGAACTTAGGACAATGTGGAAGTGGGACAGAAGAAGAATTGAGGTCTGGGGTAGAGCAGTCGTGATTTTGCCTACAATTTACATTATGCAATTCCCCTCTGCTTATGTAATTTATTCAATAACTCTGACTGCTTGTATGAAGAGGAAATTGCTACCTTTTCTAAAAATAGATTCTTCCTTTCCTTTGCAGAAGGTTTTATTTGTAATATACTATTGAAGTGTGTCATTTCTGATTAAGCAGTCTGTTTGCACTGCTATTTGCGGCACAGAGCTTTGCCATAAATCCCATCTTACTTTAAACTCACTGGCTGGCACAGTGGTGCGAATGGGTACTCTTAAGGGCTCTGGCGCCCTGTACTGCTTTAGCTTCTGGACAGAATAGGAACATTGAATAACTCGGGTACGGAAGTTGATTACTTAGGCTATTCTGAACATTTAATCCACGCTGGCCACTTGTAGGGTAATCCATCAGTAGCTGGAACAGCATGTTAGGAGCTCAACATTTGCACTAATTAATAGTAGTAGAAAGTGTTGCTATGGTTCTTGCAAGGAGCAATAGTTTTTAGAAAATAAGATAAAACATAATTTGGTGTTATACACGTTTTAACCCGCTATTGTGCAGGAATATATCTCTGATTCAAATTTAGCTTTATTAAAAAATGTTCTCTCAACAATAAAGCAACGCTGTCTGCATTAAAAAACAGAAATTGCTGCAACAATTCATGTTAACCTTTTGTATTTCAGATTACTCTTTTTACACGTAAAATGGAATTTGTCCATGTGATTGAGTCAGCTGATAGCAATCTTCCTCCAAACACAAAGTGCTGGAGTAACTCAGTTTATCAGACAGCATCTCTGGGGGAAGATGATATGCGGTGCTTCGGGTGGAGACCCTTTTTCAGACTAATTGTAGTAGGGGAGAGAAAGCTGGGAGAGACGCGAGGGAAGAACAAATCTTAGGAAGTGATAGGTGGATACAGGTGGGGGTGATTGGCAGGTGGGTGGTTAAACACTATGAATAGGATACAGAAGGGGACAAAAAGAGACTAAAGGATACAAAAGTGTATCAGTTAATTGATAATTGTTGCAATAATGCTTGTGCATCGTTATGGACATATTAAAAGCAGTGATTCAGCATCAGAAGTCTGTTATTTGTTGCAAAGTGCATACAATTATTATGTGGCAATGAAAGGTGCTGCAAACATGAAGTCTTTCTTTTCTTTCCGCATTAACCTTTTGGACCATAATTTAATTCAACAATGGAAATTTAGAATAGAAGCGAAGGAAAGAACATCTGATTTTAAGATAAATGTCTTCTTTTTAAAATTCAGCAATTACTCACTCAACATTTATCTCGGTTAAATGAAAATCAAAAGTCTGCAGATGGTGGAAATATGAAAAAAAAATTTAAAATGCGGGAAACAGTCAGGCAGCATCAGTGGAAAGTGAAAACTTCATGTTGAGACCCTCAGCCAGCCTATGACCTCCACTGTTAGGTCTGTTTTGTTTTCTACAAATACTGCCTGATCTGTGTGTTTCCAGCATTTCCTGTTTATGGCAAAAAAAACAAAGTGCTGGAGGAAGTCAGCTGGTTAGGCAACATCGGTAGATGAACCGACCCAAAATATTGTTAGTTCACTCCCTCCACACAGACTAGCTGTGTTCTTCAAGCACTTTCTTTTCTACTGCCAGCATCTGCAGTCTTTTGTCTCCATTTTCTCTTTTCCATTTAATTTATTCCTGCTCTCTGTTTTCAGTTGGTTAGCCGATCCTCTCTCCATAGTAATATATTACTCCACAACTTTCTGAGCTATTAAATGCCTTTGGGAAGTCTAAATATTCTCCACCTACTGGTTCTCCATTATCCTCCCTGCTCATTACTATTTCACAAAGAACTCATAAATTTGCCGGCATGATTTCCCTTTTGGAAAACCATGATGCTTGGCATGATTATATTAAGATTTCCTAAATATCCTTCTCCTACTTCCATAATGATGGATGACAGCATCCCCCCCCCCCCCAAAATTTCAGGTGTCAAGGTAACTATCCTATAATCTACTGCTGTTTTGTCACCTTGAGAAGGGATGTTACATTTGTAGTTTTCCATAATCTAGGAATTTTTGTAAGATAAGAGTCAAGATCTACAGCCACTTCTTTTAAGTTTATTTCCAGGGTATGTCAGCCTTTCATAAGATTTCGGAGCAGAATTAGGCCATTCGGCCCATCACGTCTACTCCACCATGGCTGATCGATCTTTCCCTCTCAACCCCAATCCCCATAACCCCTGACACCCCTACTAATCAAGAATCTGTCAATCTCCGCCTTAAAAATATCCATTGACCTGGCCTCCACAGCAGACTGTGGCAATGAATTCCACCGATTCACAACCGTCTGACTAAAGAGTGATCAGTTTTCTGATTATTTTTTACCTTGTGATGGCGATTTAAGTTTTTCCCACCCTTTTGCCTCTGGATTTTATTCAATCATTGAGATGCTTTTGGTGTCTTCCGCTGTGAAGAATGTTACAAAGTATTTGTTCAGTCTTTTCCATTTTCTTATTTCCCATTATTAATTCCCCAGTCTCGTCCTCTGAGGGACCTTAGTTACTTTCCTCTTGTAGAAGCTCTTAATGTTTTAAAAAAAAATATTTCTTGGAATTTAAGGACCAAAATAGGTAGCTGAAAGCATTGGTGAACAAAAGTCGATATAAATGTGCCAGAAACATGGGTGAAAAATGAATCGTGGGGAATTGACCTTCACTACTTCATGTATATTTTAAATGGGCACAAAAAGCAAGGCAAGCAGAGGTATAATAACTTACCATTAATGAGAGTAAGAGTAAAAAACTATGAGGAATTAATCATTTCATATAAAGTAAATGAGTTATCAATAAGAAAAATGACTGCACAGTAAACCCTCGTTATAACGGACCATGGTGGTGAGGAATGGTGCCGTTATTGGTGATTTGTACACTATAACCGAGTAAGGGATTACCGAGTAATAGAGTATCATTGTACAAGTAGTAGAAACAAAGAGCTGCAGATGTAGTTAATACACAAAAGAACACAAAGTCCTGGAGTAACTCAGCAGGTCAAGCAGCATTTCTAAAGAACATGGATAGGTGACGTTTGGGGTTGAGACCCTTCTTCAGACTCTCAGTCTGGAACTGGACCTGGAATCCCGATGAGTTGAGGCGAGAATCGGCAGAATCATTGGTCGCGGCCTGCGGGCAATCTGAGTACAGTTAACGGTCGGTGGCAGGTGAAGCAGCCGAGGATGCTGCGTGGGTAATGGTTGGCAGCATAGCCTGGAGGTGATGCAGGCTGGGGATGGCGTTATCCACTCAGCCTGGCGGTGAAGGTCAATAGATCCGTCCACTATAATCAAAATCCATTATAAAGAGGTATAAACGGGTTCGGGCAATAACGATACCCAGTTTTAAGGAAGCAGCCAAGTGTTAGATCTTGAGGATCTTTTCATATTAATTGTGCAATTGCCCTGTTTGTTTTGTACATTTGCTTTAAACTATATCTGCTCATTCGTTTAAAAAAAATCCTGAATTTCCTCTGCAGTTTCTTCTGCAGATTTCTCCCCATATTTCACCCTCTATATCATTTCAATGTTGTTTGCTTGCCCTATTTCTTACCATCTAGTCAAACACATTGTACAAAAGCAAATCTCTATATGTGAGGGAATTTAAAATAAGAACAGAAAATGCAGAAAGTGTCGAGCAGATCCAGAAGGCTCTACAAAGAGAAAAACAACAGAAACGCAGTAAGTCAACGACATTTCAACAGGGCTGACTTTAGGTAAGTAGAGAGCGAGGTTTAAAATGGCATAAAGCGAGGATGAAGGACAAAACAAAAGATGAGATCTGCAGTATAACAGAGTGGAAGACAGGAGTGATTAAATGACAAAATAGACGATGGGGTTTCAAGTAAGTTGAACAGTTGCTTGAGGGGCAGCATCTCATCTTCCAACTAAACACATTGCAGCTTTCCAGAGAAAATTGAGTTAAAAAATGTCAGATAATCTACATTACTGACATATTTAATCTTACATTTACAACATTCACTTCCGCTCTTCGTGGTAATTTCAGTTGCAGTTGCATTCTTGTAACTCTGTTGAAAAAAAAAAGCCCTCTACAATTGATATGATGTGACTTCTTTTGGGACTTTGCTATCCTTTAAACTTAATTGACTGTAAATCACTGTTGCTCAGAGCCATGAAAGATACAATACAAAAGCAAGCTCATTCTCTTATAAATCGCTTCAGACTTTTACCATATAGTTTATATCTCTCATACTCTTCCACCAACGTTTCTTCTGTCATGCTAGGGTATGCATTTAATTCATGCATGGTTACACTATTCTTTCCAATGTTTTTTCATAAAATAAGCACAGTGCCTTTAGACTATCTACTAGGGAAACACAGTGACAAAGCTTATAGAGCTGCTATCTTGGCTCCACTTCCCTCTTTGTAATCCTGACCTCTGGTCTGCACATCCTCCTGATGACCATATGTCATCTCTGGGTGTTATGGTTTCCTCCCATACCTCAAAGATGTGTGGATTAGTATGTTAAATAGCGAGAGCTGTAAGGTGCTGCAGTGTTCCGAGTAGATGGGTGAGTCTGGAAAGACTTGATCAGTATAATGAGGAGAATAGGGTACAGGGGAAGTTAATGGGGAATGGGGGTGCCGTCGAGTATGGCTGCCCTGCCAGCAGCTGTTAGTCTTTACACCCTTTAAAAAAAAATTTAGTTAGTAAAAAATGTTTGTGTTGGAGGTCTTTTATGTGGGGGGTGGGGGGGGGGAAAGGGGGAAACTATTTTTCTCAGTCCCTACCTGGTCGGAGATGTGGCTTTTCTCCGAGCCGTGTTTTTGCCCCTTCCTCACGGCCTACCGGCAGTCTGGAGCGGCGTTTTCCTGCCGGGACCAGCCAGGACTTCAGCTTCAGCGGCGGCTCAGCACCAAGGCGCCATCCTGGAGCGGGCGATGCATTACCCAGCTCTGGAGTGCTGTGACCGCCGACTCCAACATCGCGGAGCTGCGGTCTGTGGAGCTTCCAGCTGCGGGCATGCGGCGCTGAACTTTAAACACTGCGGAGCCTGGGATCTCACACCGAGATCGCCAGTGTCAGAGCTCGGACCGGCGCGGCCCGTGGACTTCGGGACCCGCGGTCTCCGGGGAGGAAGCGGCCATTCCAGACACTCCGAGCCGCTGAGAGTGTTCACCCGACGCCAGAACTCCATCATCCGGCGAGAGGGCCTGAAGCATCGGGTTGCCGTATCGGCAACTGCAGACAGGCCACAATAGGCCCGACTAAGGGTGGACAGGGGATGGGACTGGACTTTTGCTGCCTTCTCCCACAGTGGGAACCATTATCTTTATCTTTATTTGTGTGCTGCAATGGCAAGTCAAATTTCACTACACCAATTGGTGTATTTGATAATAAATGTCCTTTGTATCCTTGGATTACTCTGCGAGCAAGCATAGACTGGATGGGCTAATTAGCCTCCTTTATCATAAGGAATGACAAAATATGAAGATGGACTCTCCGACATCTAAAATCTTTAAATATTCCTTCCAATGAGTGTGCTAAGACATGCCTGCCAAGTTCTTTATTTATTCAAATCTAATTAGCACTTCCAGTCATCGACTCACAGATAATGCTACAATGGAACCCGATCATCTTCCGAAGTAAATACCAAACACGGGAACTCTATACTGCATTTTCTATGCTGTGTCCACACTTACAGTAATAGTCTCACTTTTCTTCCTTTTCCTCTGATGTACATGACGCATTTCATTTGTTTTAATTTACAGACTAATTTTAACGTACCATATCTGTTCAGCTTCCTCGACGGTCACTTTGCGTTCCCAGGTAGCTTATTCATTAATTGTTACTTACCATGCTTAAATTAAATTGGAAGATGTTGGGGATTTTGAGCAATCCGACATTACCTGTGGAGAAAGAAAATCGGTTAATGTGTTTGCTCATTGACTGTTTATCAGAATTGGGAAAAGCCAGACCAATAGCAAGTTTTAGAATAAGTTTGGGATGAACTGAGGAATGCAAAGATAGCAAAAGGAAGACTGTAAAGGTGGAGGGCAGGAGAGAGTGAAAGATACAAGTGGCAATGGAGATGCCTGAACGAGAGTGGAAAAGGCTGGTGCGTTAAACGTGATACAAGAAATGTAAATAAAAGGCAATGAACAAAATCTGAAGTTACTTGAAGGGAGATAAATAAATATTGCTCATGTGAAATAAAAGGCTGGGGGGGGGGATATTTAATCATGTTGAGTCCGGAAGGCCGTAACAAATCTAGTATGAAGAAAAGGTGCTATAGCTCCTGCTTGCGCTGAGCTTCATTTGAACAGTGCAGGAGGCTGAAAGCAGAGATCAGAATGGAAAAGGCAAAGAGAATTGGAGCAACAGGCAGCTGGGATCATTCTGCTGGATTGAACAGGTGTTTTATAAAGCACTCTCCCAGTCTGGATTTGGTTCCCCCAATATAGAGGGGACAACATCATGAGCACTGAACACAACTTATCAAGCTAGAAGAAGTACAAGTACATTTACTGCTCTATTGCAAAGTAGTCTTTGGAACCTGAATACCATGACAGGACCAGCTTTTAATTTCCTCTGGTAGACAAAAATGCTGGAAAAACTCAGCGGGTGAGGCAGCATCTATGGAGCGAAGGAATTTCGCTCCGTAGATGCTTTTTAATTTCCTCTCATCTCAAGAAGATTGGTGCTAACGTTAGCCAGGTGATGTTGATGAAAATTGGGTGGAATTCATAAAAGGTTCTGAGGCCACCAGAGAATGCAGGAAGACAAGTCATTGAAGGTGATCATTGGGCTATGATTGTTTGGTTAAGAGGAGAATCAGCAAGACTCTAAGCAAAGAACCAGAGGCAACATAAAAATATTTTAAGGCAAGAGCTTTTTTTAGAATTAGGATTTCAGTGCGAGATCTGGTTGTGGACATAGATTTAATAATAACCTTCCAAGGGGAATTGGATAAGAACTAGACAATGAAAGTAATGTAGGACCATGGAAAAACGGTTAATTGGAAAGTCAGCTGAATGTATTGTTTTCAAAAGAGCTGGGGCTCTTTGTAGTCCTAAGGCATTGAATAACTGCCCCAGGTCTACGATATTACGATTCCATTCTACCTAATCCATTTAAATAAAAATGACTTTGAGCAGAACTCTTGGCTGAAACTACTGCTATGAAGCAATAAATCCAGTAAAATTGACTTGGTGGAAAGTAGTTGCATAATATAATATTTTATACAAATTCCTGTCATTTAAGAAGTGTCAGATAATTGTTTCCGTTCTCGTTAAATGGAACATATTCATTGATCTGAGTTATTCGTTTTCAGTGAAAAACCGCTGGATATTTCAATTTTCCTTGGGAGGGCTAAACTGAACGTGGGGTAAAATATGAGCATAATTGGCAACTAAAGTTATGTCACGACAGAGAATTTGCATCTGTACAAAATGAAGTCTTTGTAGACTGCTAACCCCCTTCACTATTTATGAATGGAAGAGAAGATGCCTTCGGTCAGTCTTTGGTTCAAATTTTACTCCAAGGACAGCAGCATAGAAACAGCCCTCTATTTCAGCAAATATTAACTGAATAATTCTAATGAGCTAATTCTCATGAGGCATGTATTGGTCCTCTTGGCAATGCTCACGGTTTCACTAGATATATATATATGATCAGTCTGAAGAAGGGTCTTGACCCGAAATGTCACGCATTCCTTCTCTCCAGAGATGCTGCCTGTCTGCTGAGTTACTCCAGCTTTTTGTGTCTATCTTCAGTTTAAATCAGCATCTGCAGTTCCTTCCTACACATATATGCCATTGGCAGTTGCTGGGTCAGTACAGGGGATTGAGGTACTTAATGCGAAGGTTTTGAAAACAGATTGGCAGTGACAAGCTGTGATGTTAGGCAGCATCTTGGAGAACATGGATAGGTGACAATTTGGGTCTGGACCCTTCAGACTGATTGTGAGAGGGGCAGGGGGTGGGGAGGGAGCTGGGAGAGAGGAGAGGCAGGACCAAACATGGCAAGTGATGGGTGCCTTTTATCCACAGATGCTGCCTGTCCCGCTGAGTTACTCCAGCATTTTGTGTCTGTCTTTCGTTTAAACCATTGTCTGCAATTCCTCCCTACCCACTTAAATAATACTGTGCCTTTTTGTTTTTTACTGCCAAAGTGGATGACTTCACATTTATCAGCATTATACTGCATCTGTCAGGTGTTTGCCAATTCGTTCAACTTATCAAAAATTGTCTTGCAACCTCTTGGCATCTTCCCCACAACTTGCAACTGAAATGTAACCGAGAGATATGAAATAATGAGAAGCCTAGATGGTAGGACCTATTTTTCACGTAACCAAGGGACACAAGGAACTACAGATGCAGAAATCTTGAGCTAGTTCTGTATGGTCAGCAAACTTCAAAATGATATGCTTGGTTCCCTCATTGATATAGTTTACAAATAATTGATTGTCTGTCGGATATGTCCTTCTCCAAGAATTAGATATGAAAATTGAACATGCTCTTATCCAATAATATATTTTAAATGGGCAAACTTCAGTGGCGTTTCCTGGCAGCTGTTTGCACATTCACACACAAATTACAGCACAGCATTGCTTATTTTAGCAGCAAATAATTTAGTTTTTTATTCATTGTGTTCGTAGTGCATTATCTACAATTGTCAAGCTACCCGTCAATCTTCCATTAAACTAGTGGCTTCTAAACAGTGCAGGGTACTGTTCTATAAAAAGAGAGAAGGAAATAAAGAAACAATTAAAGATCAGTCATTCAGAAAGTAGTGCTACTGTCTGGGTGGTGGCATACATCTGTTTTTAGAGAGGGTTAAGTTGATTGAGGCCAGGAAGAATGCGTTTGTTAGCGGGTAAGTTGTGTATGACTAATAATTGAATAATTGAGGAGAAAAAAAGTATATTGATGAGAATGGAGCATTTGATGTAGATCATATGAATTTTAGCAAAATGAGAGATCCTACTTCGGAAGTTACAATAAAACAGGATATTTGGTACAGTGACGTTGGATTGGGCTAAAAATGGGCTCAGTGGGGAAAGGGAAAGGCATTGGCCAACATTAATTTTAGTAAATGGTGTTGATATCAGGCCCTTTTGTCATACATAAAAATGATTAGGATTTAAACGCAGCAATTGCACTTAAAAAGTTTGATAATTACACCAAAATTGACAAAATTCATCGTGTGGATTGAATTTCCTAGGCCACTGGTTTTCAAAGTGGGCTGTGGACCCCATGAGGGGCTGTGGATTTACGTGGGAGGGCACTAAGGGGCAGCAGAGGAGGGCGGGCCATTGGACAGGAGAGGTGTCAGTACGCACTTGACATGCCTTTAGGCCGGTAATTCTGCCCTGCGCTCAACTGACCCCTCTAAAAGCGCACACTCTTTTGCTAAATAATATTTCTTGGAATATTTCAAAGTTATTACTTGCATATTATACAATGATTCACGCATAATTATTGAGGTAATAATCTAAATGCTGCTGTTAGCACCCTCGCACTTGTAATTATCACTAAACCGATGTTTTATTTCATTAGAAATGTTAGTAAATGGTGCTGTACACGAGTCACAACCGTGATCATAGTGGGTCGTGCAAGCCGCTATTCTGAACAATGCTTTTTACAGGGTGGGGTAGGGGTGTACTGGGGATGCGTTTATGGGGCTAAGGGGACAGTGGCCCGAAAAGGTTTGGGAACCTTCTGTTCTGTTCTGTGCATTGGTAAATTGGACACATAGCTGATTTTAATGTGAAGAAGTGCATTTGGGGAGGTTAACAAGTGACTACATGGTAAATGCCGGGGTACTGAAAAACATGCAGGAGCAAAGGAACCTTGGGGGCGAAGGTACCGACATTGCCAAAGATAGTAGGATAGTGGTTAATGTGGTTGTGATACTTGCCTTTGTTGGCTGGCGCATTGAATAGAAGATTTGGGAAGTTATGCTACAACCGTACAATATATCAGTTAGGCCACGATTGCAACACTGTGACAAAATACAACGAGACGGTTATAGCACTGGAGATGGTACCCAGGAGATATAAGGGGACGTTTCTACGGCTGGGGACTTCCGATTACAAGGAGCGCGTGCCAAGGACAAGTTGATTTTCTTTGGAATTAAGACGACTGGGGAGATGCAACTGAAGTATATGAAATTTAGTATATCATTTAGTTTATTGTCACGTGCACCGAGGTACAGTGAAAAGCTTTTGTTGCGTGCTATCTAGTCAGCAGAAAGACAACACATGATTCCAATTGAGCCATTCACAGTGTATAGATACATGATAAGGGAATAACGTTTAGTGCAAGGTAAACCCAGCAAAATCCGATCAAGAATAGTCCCAGGGTCACCAAAGAGGTGGATAGTAGTTCAGCACTGCTCTCTGGTTGTGGTAGGTTGATTCATTTGCATGGTAACAGTTGGATAAGAAGCTTTGATAAACAGGATGGTCCTATTTCTCATGTAGTTAAGGGACATAAATGTGTTTTAATTGGTTGAAGAATTGGAGGGGAATTAACAAGAGAGGAGTTCTGGAACTCATGCCTAAAAGGGTGGTGGAGACTGAAGTCCTCAGCATGTTTTAAATGATCTTGGAGAGGCAATAGCTGTATGGCAGTGGGCCCAGGATTGGGAAGTTAGTTTCACCTGAAATAGTTTTTTGGCTATCATGGACTGGATGGGCCGAAAGACCTCCATTTTGTACCACAGATCTTTCTGATTGTAATACAGCAATCTGATATTTCACTGATCAAGTTTTGTAACAGTGCGAGTTCAGCCCAGAATTATGCTCTGCTGTTTTTGGGTAGCTGGTAAATTGAATAGATTATAGGAACAAAATCGATCATTTATATTCTGTTTGGAAGATCGGCAGAATGGATTTACAAGCTGCAGCAAAACTGCAGACATGTTATGCCATGTGAGAACTCGGTTTGCAGTAATATTTGCAGGGAGAAGTTGAGCAGGCTGGGACTCTATTCCTTGCAGCGCAGGAGGATGAGGGGTGATCTTGTGGAGGTGTGCGGAATCATGAGGGGAATGAATCGGGTGGACGCACGGAGTCTCTTGCCCAGAGTGGTGGAGTCGAGGACCAGGGGACATGGGTTTGGGATGAGGTGAGAGAGATTTAGTGGGAGCTTGAGGAGCAGCTTTTTCACAAAGCTGGGTGGTGGGTGTATGGAGCGAGCTGCCGGAGGAGATGGTTGAAGCTGGGAATGTTTAAAGGACATTTGGATACGTACATGGATGGGAGGGGTTTGGAGGGATAGGGACCAGGCGTGGGAGGGTGGGACTAGTGTGGATGGGGCATGTTGGTTGGTGTGGGCAAGTTGGGTTGAAGGGCCTTTTTCCATGCTGTATCAGCTTTAGGGCGGGTGGGGAAATCTTTGAAGGTTATTAGAGGGCGGCACAGTGACGTAGCGATGGAGTTTCTGCCTCACGGCGCCAGAGACCCGGGTTCCATCCTGACTACGGGTGCTGTCTGTGTGGAGTTTGCACGTTCTCCCCGTGACCTGGTGGGTTTTCTCCGGGTGCTCCGGTTTCCTACCACACTCCAGGGACGTGCAGGTTTGTAGGTTAATTGGCTTCGGTGAAATTGTAAATTGTCCCTAGTGTTTAGGGTAGTGCTAGTTTATGGGGATCGCTGGTCGGCGTGGACTCTTTGGGCTAAAGGGCCTGTTTCCGTGCTGAATCTCTTAAACTAAACTGGTGAAAACTGGTGCGAACTGGTTTAGAGATACAGAGCGGAAACAGGCCCTTTGATCACGCTGTACACTTGTTTAGTTTAGAGATATAGTGTGGAAACGGGCCGTTCGACCAATCAAGTCCACGCCGACCAGCGATCACACCGTACACTAATTTATTTTAGAGATACGGCGCAGAAACAGGCACTTCAGCCCACCGAATCCGCGCCGAGCAGCGATCACCCGTTCATACGCTAGTTTAGTTTAGCGATACAGCGCGGAAACAGGCCCTTTGGCCCGCCGAGTCCACGCCGACCAGCGATCACCCCGTAAACTAATTTATTTTAGAGATACGGCGCAGAAACAGGCCCTTCGGCCCACCGAATCCGCGCCGAGCAGCGATCACCCGTTCATACGCTAGTTTAGTTTAGAGATACAGAGCGGAAAAAGCCCCATCGGCACACCTAGTCCGCGCTGACCGGCGATGGCCAGTTCACACAGTAGTTTAGTTTAGAGATACAGCGCGGTAACATCCCTTCGTCCCATCAAGTCCACGCCAACCATCTATCGCCCATACACTAGTTTGGTTTAGAGATGCAGCGTGGAGGCAGGCCCTTCGGTCTGCCGAGCCTGCGCCGATCAGCATCACCCGGTACACTACCACCTACAAATACTAGGGACAATTTACAATCTTTGCCGGCGCCAATTAACCTACGAGCCCGCACGTCCTTGAAGTGTGGGAGGAGGCTGGAGCACCCGGAGAGGGCCTACGCGAGTCGCGAGGAGCACATGCGAGCTCCGCACGGACAGCACCCATGGTCAGGACCGAACCCGGGCCTCTGGTGCCTCGAGGCAGCAGCCATGCCAGTTCGTAGCTGTGTTTGTTTTTTGGCTTTGTGTTCCATGCCGTCCTACCTCCCCCACCTCCATCTACCCTCTGTCAACCTCTTGCTCCTAAACTCAAATCCTCAGAGTTTAGGAGCAAGGAGGCCCTACTGCAGTTGTACAGGGTCCTGCTGAGACCACACCTGGAGTATCATGTGCAGTTTTGGTCTCCTAATTTCAGTAAGGACATCTGTGCTATTGAGGGAGTGCAGCATAGGTTCACCAGGTTAATTCCCTCCTACTTAAACCCTCATTCGCCTACCCAAATTCTATATAATTTCAAGTGCTTGGTTCCCATGGACATTTGCAGGTGTGCATGAAAGATTCATACTTCATTCTAGGAGCATCCAGGCCCATTGAGGAGTGTTGCCAACCAGTATTTCCTGAAACTCTAATCTGAGGACCTTCATTTTTCCTGATTACCCACATACATGCAGGACATCCCTCATTTAATGGTTGCCCTCTGTTCGATGTAAAGAGATTGAGAGTTATAAATAGTGTATCGATTTACCTCTTTAAATATTTATCATTGTTACTTTTAGAAAATAATAATTTTTCAAATTTTGTCCTAAAGAATTATTTTACAAGAATTGAATGGAGTAGGGCATATATCAGCGCCTCCATGCATGAGTGAAAATTCTATTAGTACAGAAACAGATGTCGAGGATATCTTTGAATATAAAACTACTCAGTCACATGGTGTGGTTGTCTCGGTCATCATCAGTGAAGTATGAATGAGCCTCTGAGTAAAACATCCCCTGATAAAGTGATGGTTCTGTCATTGTTGTGCAGAGCAAGTAGTTCTTTATTGAAAGAGACATGAAGATATGCTGAAAATGGAAGGAAGATAGTCCTTGTTCGATTTTGAAATTGCCTGCACGAGATATCTATTATGTTGTCTGGACATTTAAAAAGCATTTATTTGAAAATCGTATGGTTGGAATATGGAACTTGCTGCCACTGGATGCTGGTGAGATGGGTGTCAAAGTTGGACTCGGAAGTTGAGTAAATTGGGCTCCCATGTTAAAAGGGCTGTAATACAAGCTCATGCTGCTAGTGAACTGGAAAAGTATAGTGTAGTTTAGCTTGGAGATAAAATGTGGACACAGGCCCCTTGGACAAACCAGTCCACACTGACCATCGATCACCCATATGCTAGTTCTATGCTGTCCTTTTGACATTTTACACGCTAAGGGCAATTTACTGAAGCCAACTAATGCCCCTGTCCCACTTAGGAAACCTGAATGGAAACCTGTGGAGACTTTGTGCCCCACCCAAGGTTTCCGTGCGGTTCCCCGTGGTTCCCAGAGGTTTTTGTCAGTCTCCCTAATGGTCGAAAGTGGTTTCCGCTTCACTATGTTCTGGCGATTATTTCAAAAAATTCAAAAGGTAGTGGAAGGTAAGACCTTTTTTTCACCCAGTTTTATTCCACCGGGGAGGTCTTACCTTCCACTACCTGCAACCTCCGGCAACCACCTTCAACTAGCATTGCAACTGTGTTTGACAAAAAAATGACCGATTTTTAAAACAGCAACCTATTTTTAGTCGTGGCCGGTTTTGAACTTTTTGAAATAATTGCCGGAACATAGAAGAAGCGGAAACCACTTTCGACCAATAGGGAGACTGACAAAAACCTCTGGGAGCTGCACGGAAACCCTGGGTGGGGCGCAAAGTCTGCAGAGGTTTCTGTTCAGGTTTCATAGTCGGGATTGAACCCAGGTCTCTGTCGCTCTAAGATCACAGAGACTGGGTCAAATTGTCTGCATCTGTTCTGTAAGTTTTAAATAAAGGGACAACAATTTTCCTTTATACAGCACTGTTTGTTATAGTGAATCATGCTGAGATGCTTCTGAGGAACAGCTGCAAGTAACATTTTACATTGAGTCAGAGAACAGCACAGCACAAAGTGCTGAACTCAGCGAGTCAGCAGCATCTATGGGGAATATGAATAGGTGACATTTTGGGTCGACCTGAAACGTCACCTATCCATGTTCGCCAGAGATGCTGCTTGACCTGGTGAGATGCTCCAGTACTTTGTGTCCTTCTCTGTAAACAGCTGTTCTTTGTTTCTACAGCAAGCAGCAATGCTGCCTCACAGCTCCAACAACCCAGGTTCCATCCTGATCTGTGGTGTTTCCTGTACTGAGTTAGCACATTCTTCCTCTCGACGCATAGTTTTCCCCACACGCCCCTACGATCAGGATAGGTTAACTGGTTACTGAAAATTACCCCTGGAGCAGGTGGATGGATGGGAGAATCGGGTGAAGTTGATGGGCCATGTGAGAAAGACAAAGTTGCAGGGAAATAATTAAGACGAATGGGGTTGATAGGATTTCCCTGAGAGCCAGTATAGACCTGATGGGTTGAATGGTTTCCCATGTCAAAAGGAAATTACGAGGTATTAGAACCGATTGTCCAAAAACATTGTTGAAAATTATCTTGTAAGTGAGGCACAAGAAGGGAGCAACAAACGATATTGAGAACACAATGAACTGCAGGGTTGGAATCTTGTGAAGAACATTAAGTGCTGGAGTAACTTCATGGATAAGGCATGGATAGGCAATGTTTTGGATCGGGACCCATTCTTAATTTTTTTGCTTACTTCGAAGATGGTCTCTTCCTCTCTCTGCCTACTTTGAAGAGGTTTTTCTCCCCTCTGAAGAAGCAACCTGACCTGAAACGTCGCCTATCCATGTCTTCCAAAAACACTTCCTCACCCGCTGAGTTACTTCAGCACTTCGTGTTCTAAGTTACACTGAGGATGATGACATTGGCTACATAAAGTTTTATATTCAAAGGCATCTTCGTCAATTGTTCCTATAGTAATAGAATTTTCACTCAAGCATGGAGCTTCAGGGATATTTGCTTGTCCATTTTATCTTTGGTGTAATATAATAAGTAGCTAAATGTTGTGGAACTGATTTATGCTGGGAGCCAAAGTAAGAACGTTTCTTTGGGAAAATTCATTACTCGCAATTGTTTTCAGTTTTAACATAGTGAATTGATACCATTATTCACAGTCCAAAGATGCTCGGTATAAGTTCAAATACTCTTCCAAGTACACAAAATTGAAACTTACACATGAAATTTCCCTTAAGTAGATTTACCCAAACATGTTGTTAATACTCATAATGCATGGATTGAAATCATTTCATGTTTTAATCCATTATCTTGGGCATTGGTACTTTAATTCCTCGTATATTGCAAAACACACTTGGCTAATAAAATATTATGGTGATTGTGATTGTGATTAATAAGGATTAAGATGAAGACGATGCAAGTATTTGAATGCACATATTAAAGTATTAGCAGAATGTTTGAGTAAAGGTACTTAAGGGAAATTTCATGTGCAAGTTTCAATTTTGTGTACTTGGAAAAGTATTTCATTTCTAGCTATTACTAGTAAGATTAAACGAGAACTTACCAGTTCGAAGGTTGATCTTTATTTTATGAGGAGTTGCGATGAGGGATTTCGTGAAGACCCCGCCAACACGCATGCGCGGCATCCTTCAAAGCAGCGGTGTGGAATCACAGACTCGACGAAAAGTAAGGATATTAAGATTAAACTGCGAACTAACCAGCTGAACATAATGATCGAGGGTTGGGAGCGGAGGGCACGAAATCCCTCATCGCAACTCCTCATAAAATAAAGATCAACCTTCGAACTGGTAAGTTCTCGTTTAATCTTACTATTTTACTTCGGAGTCACGTGAGTGACTTCGTGAAGACTTCAAAGCTCTGTGATTACACGCCCTGGACAACGTCCATGCTACCACACTGCCGCAATCCTGATGGAGGAAGTTTGTTAAAGCAATCCAGACTGGACAATCTGAAAATAATGAACATTTATTAAACACAAATCATAAACAAACCCCCTGACTGGGGACAAATGATATTAGGGAGCAGCCCTGAGTACTGCATCCGCATATGTTGCAGGTCCGGCCAATGGCTTATGGTAGAACCGTTGAAAGGTTGACTCACTGGCCCATCCTGCCGTAGCGAGGACGTGATCCATGGGCACCTCCATGGCCCTCGCTGTTGATGTGGATGCAGCCCTGGTGGAATGAGATTTAAACAAGTTAGTGTCAATACCCGCTGCATCCAACACTTCCCTGAGCCACCTGGAGATCGTCTGCACTGTCACCCGGCGATGTGGTTTTTTGTGGCTTATAAGCAGTCCTTGTTCCGAATTCCTGATCGACCGGGTCAACTCAATGTAGCAACGGAGATGGGTGACTGTGCAGAGTGTGGCATCAGAGGGGTACGCCTGGAATTCCAACTGCAGCCCCAAAGATCCGGGTCGATGCTGCTTCAGCAGGTCTGCAACGTAAAACGTTATTTTCCCAGGGGTAGAGAGCATATTGTCAATGCGCAACTTTTGAAGCGCCTGTACCCGCTGAGCAGACGTGAGCGCCATCAACATGACCACCTTCAGGGTGAGCTGGTGAAGAGGTAACCCCGCCATGGGGGACCATGATCTTAACAGGGACAGGACCACTCCTGCATCCCAGACAACGTTATATCTGGGCCGTGGAGGGTTTGTGTTAAATACACCCCTCATAAACTTCGACACCAGATTGTTGGTCCCCACTCCTACCGGAAGGTACGAGGACAGCGCACTCCTGGCGCTATTGATGGTACTATAGCTGAGCCCTTCATCATAGTGGAGGCCCGCCAGGAATTCCAGGACGTCAGGTATTGTGGCAGAATCATAGGTAACACTCTTCCTTAAACAGAATAGTTCCCATTTCCTGATCTGGGTCAGGTACTGCCGCCTTGTAGATGCTCTGCATGATGCAGCGATTAAATCCATGGCCCTCGGTGAGATCCCCGTGTTCAGCAAAGGCCTTTTCAGAACCTGCAGACCAACAGGTTTAAATAGGCGTGGCACGGATGCGGCTCGCCAGTGACGGGATTAGTAACCAATTGTGGGTTGTTTCCTATTCGCACCCACGGGCGCTTCAGCATCTGAGAGACCACCGGGTACCACGGTTGTGTCGGCCAGTCGGGTATTACCAGAATGCCTGATGCAGAGTCTAATTTAATCTTCTGTAATACCCGACTGATGAGGCAGAATGGGGGAAAAGCGTAGCAACACCATTTCCCCCAGTGGAGCGAAAAAGCATCCAAAGCCACTGCCCCAGGATCTGGTTCCCACGATACATATGTTGGTATCTGATGGTTCAGTCTAGACGCAAATAGGTCAATATCTGGCATACCAAATTTTGTCACAATTTCAGCAAACACAAGGGGATTCAGCATCCACTCAATGTTATCATTAAAAACTCGTGACCTGGTGTCCGCCACCGTATTGAGTATCCCCGGAAGGTACGTTGCTGATATCCAAATACCCCTTTTGATGCACCAGAGCCAAATTGTATTTGCCAAATCATTACAAGATACTGACCTGATACCACCCATATGATTTATATAGGCTACCACCGTGGTGTTATCGATTTGAAGGCGGACATGTGCATGACGCAAATTACTGCAATATGCCCGCAGTCCATGAAAGACCCCCAGCATTTCCAAATAATTAATGCCTTGCACTTGGAGAAGCGTGAACTCATGAGCGTCCCATCTGCCACCACAGCTGGTTACAGTGTCAGTTGCCCCCCAGCCTTGTGCACTCGCATCAGTTTGCAACAGAACCGTGGGATTCGGGAGAATGATGGGTTTGGAACTTACTCCAATATTATGAACCCACCATTCCAGCTCAGTTTGCTCCCCTATGCCTAAGCGCATAGGTCTGTCAAAATGTCCGGTATTCAATTTTAACGCCAGAATTTTACTTTTTTGTAAGTTTTGGTAATGCAACGGACCATAGTTTACGGCCGGGAATGTGGCAACCAGCTTGCCAACTACCTTAGCAACCTGCCGAATGGTTGGCCTGTTGTTGTCAAGTAAACTGATGCATGCTTGTTGAACGTCCACCACTTTGTCAACTGGGACCGTGATTTCCATCTGGTTAGTGTCTATAGTGAACCCCAAATAGTCCATGACCTGCGAAGGGTTGAGCTTGGATTTGTCTGGATGGATTACAAACCCCATTCTTTGAAACAAAGATATAGCGGCCGAGACTGCCAACTGGGCGTGCTCTAGGGTTTTCCCTGCTATGAAAATGTCATCTAAATATGCCATTATAATATGGTTTTGTTTCCTGAGATGTGCCAATAAAGGTTTGACAATTTTAGTAAATAGTCTCGGCGCTGTTGTAATCCCATTAGGCAAAGCCATATATTGCCATAATTGACCTTCCCAGACAAATTTCAAGAACCTTCGATGTTGTTTAGCAATAGGGACTGTATAGTATGCATCCTTCAGGTCAATGCAAGCCATAAAGTACCCATGACTAACCAACTGCTTGGCCGTCTCAAATGTCTCCATCTTAAAATGGGTATATTGTACGAAAGCATTCAACTGGGTTAAGTCGATGATAATCCGACAGCCTCCATCCTTCTTAACCCTAGTAAAGATGTTGGAAACAAACTCCAATGGCTCGTGCATCGTTTTTTGTATCACCCCTTTCTTTTCTAATCGTAGTATTTCAACATGAGCCCGCTCCTTCTCTGACTGAGAGAGTGCAAATCTGCGACTAGGCTCATGTTGCGAAGGGGGATCTCTGCCATTAATAAACTCTATCTCATAACCCTGAATGCTTTGTAAAATAAAAGGATCCGTAGTTAGGGTATCCCAAGCAGACCGGAAACCCCGAAGCCGTCCCCCCACCGGTGAGGTTACTAAAGCTACGTTGTGGACGGACCCAAGCCCCCTTACCTCCAAGGTTAGCGCCGGGGTCTGGACTGTGGTGTCTTCGCTCCTCGTGTGGCGCGGCCCTGTTGCCGCATCTTCCAAGCTGGCTTGGGCTGGCCTTGGAATAAAAAAGGCCTCTGCTGTTGGGCCCCCGCCGAGGAATATGTTTGGGAATATGTTCTGGGGCCTTGGTCCACCGATGTGTGGGGCCTGAACGAGGAACGTGGCTGCTGCCTGGTGTAACCGGGAGTTTTGGATGAATAAGACTGTCTCATCATCCCCACAGTCTTGGCTTCCTCGTCCAGTTCCTTTACGCGTTTAGGCAGGTCTTCCCCAAACAACTGCCTTGGTGGTGGTGGTGCGGTGGAGGTGCTGCATAATCCCGCAAATTTGGGATTCAAATTTGGCCGGATGGAGCTCTTCCTGAAACAGTTTATCTCAAACTGTGTGGTGCACAGAAGTGCTAGCGCATCCTGCTGCTCCTCGGACACATTCGTGGCATCCAGCGACCGAGCAAAAGCCGTGATACCTGCTGTCAGCAGCTTTAAGATTTTCTGGAGCTTGCCCTCCTTGACCCTTGTGTTCGCCGACATATTCCCCCATATTGCTGCATTCACTTTCGGTACGTTGAGGGAGTTACAGTTTGCTGGTGCCTTATACTTCCCCACTGTTTCCGAGAGCACGGTATCCTGGAGCTGGTGCGTAGTCAGGAAATCGATTGACGCCGCTATTTTGGGATGTAGTGGTCCTCCTGCCGCCGCAGGTGACCCAAATTTCGATACCGCCTCCAACATTTCCTGTGGGTTCTGGACCTCTTCTCCCTCCTCAGGCTCACCCATACTTCCTTGCTGGCTCTCAAGCGACGGGGAGATAGAAGGCGGCGGCTGCATGTAGCTCCCAGACCTCTGGGATTCCCGTTCCTGACGCTCCAGGTCCCGCTGATATAGCACCTCCACCATATGCTCCAACCGGCCGATACGACCGTCACCGCTGTACGCGGGCCACTGGTCGCCTTCCCCAGCCTCTCCAGAGGAACCGGGGCTTCCAGCAGTTGTCAACACCCCCACGGAATGTACTGCCGGGAAGTCGCCAGCTCCCACTCCAGCGGGGCTGTGCGACTCCCACACGGACACACCGCTGGTCCGCCGTCGTTTGGACAGCAGCGGCCCCTCTGTCTGATGGGAGGGAAGAGGGCTAGAGTCAGTACTTGCACCAGAAACTGGACTCTCTGATGTCCGTGCGGGCTTACCACCACAGCGTTCCACATATAAACGGGACTGTGGCGGCGCATGGTCTGCTTTACCCGCCTCAGCAGGGGCGCTGGACCGTACTTTGCTGCCACCGGCCCGCACTACGGCAGCCTGTTCCGGTGGTGTGCCGGTACATCCTGCCCCCACAGGGATCCTCGGCACGCCAGCATTGCCACTGGTCTGCTTCCTTGCAGGTTTCCCCAGTGGCTTGTCCCTGCCTGCCGCACCGACAAGGCTGGACTTTAGCGAGGCTTCCCCCCTGTTCTGCCCGCGAGGGACCTTTAAAGGGGGGGATGCACTCGCGGACACGCTTGCTCCAAGAGCCCCACGTGCCTTACCTCCAGCCCTGGTCTTGGGCACTGGAGTTCTAGAGTCAGGGTCTCCCAGCCCCTGCTCCTGCGCGGACACCCTCTTCTTTGCCAGAGGGGCTGTGTCGGGTCTGGTAAGCTGCTCAGAGCTCCCCGACTGCCGCGACTTCTTCCTCGGTGGTGTCTCAGCTGCTCCCGATGTAGCGGGCAGCTCCGAGGACTTCACTCGCTGAACGCGACTCCCACTCCTTCCTCCTTCCATGGCTCTGTAAACACAACACAGACCACACAAAAACGACAAACCAGCTTAAGGTAACTTACCTGCAGCTGCTTACCTTTTTGAAGGAGCCGGTTGAGGGAGCGCACTCCCCCCCCCAGCTGCCGTGAGCAAATGCGCGCGACGATATGCCGCGCATGCGTGTTGGCGGGGTCTTCACGAAGTCACTCACGTGACTCCGAAGTAAAATAATAAATTCCAGGTAGAAAACCAGGGAGAATGGATTCATTAATCAAGTAGCCAGCTACCTTCAGCACACCTTGAGTTATGAACTGAGTTTAAAGTATACATAAAGCAATTTTTGCTTCTGACATGTGTTGTGCTTATTTTTCCGACAAGCTACAATTGAAGGATTTCAAATCACTTGCCAAGGATGCATTTTGAATTTTTTTTTCTTCCCAAAATCCTTGGAAGACTATTTGAGAGAACATGTTTGACCCCGGTTTCTGTTATCAACATTCTTTGCACGTGTACAGTAAGAAAATCCAAGACGATAATTTGATGTGCGAGGTGCAGCCAGGCCAAGAAGCCAGGCGTCATGACTCATGAGCAGCAAAGACAGCTTTCTGTGGTCCGTTCCATCAGCATACGAATAAGACATTTCCCATTCATTTTATGGAAAGACTGCAAAGCAATAAACTGAAGATGATGGAAATCTGAATTAAAAACAGAAAACTTTGGAAACACACAAAGACAGTCATTGGAGGGAGAACAAAGTGAGCAATTTTGGCCGACAGCCCATCATCAGATGAACAGCTGTCGTCTGTGGTAGTGGTTCCACTTCTTTCTCCGCAGATGCTGCCAGCCTTTTGGATGTCGTCAGCATTTTCTGTTTCTATTATGGAAAGATGATAATTGTGTTCCCCATAAACAAAGGAGATTTTCCACAGGGTACCTTAACCCGTGGCTCTCCCACCACATTAGCCTCTGCTCATCAGTGTGGAAACAGACCCATCGGCCCATCTTTTTCTGTAAGTGGCAACTGCTTTTGCGCACAGGCAGAGATGGTGTACTGATAGCTTAACTAAATAGGTCACACTCTGTTTGAGGGTGAGGTCAGTGCAAGATGTTGAGGTGATGAAAGTGGGATTTTGGTCTAACTGTTTTGAGGTAATTGGAGTGGGATCTGATACCAAGCACGCATTATTCTGTCATCTGTATGTTCAGCCATATTTCTGACATGGGTTAGAAACATAGAAACATAGAAAATAGGTGCAGGAGTAGGCCATTCGGCCCTTCGAGCCTGCACCGCCATTCAATGTGATCATGGCTGATCATCCAACTCAGTATCCCGTACCTGCCTTCTCTCCATACCCCCTGATCCCTTTAGCCACAAGTGCCACATCTAACGCCCTCTTAAATATAGCCAATGAACTGGCCTCAACTACCTTCTGTGGCAGAGAATTCCAGAGACTCACCACTCTCTGTGTAAAGAATGTTTTCCTCATTTCGGTCCTAAAGGAATCCCCCCTTATCCTTAGACTGTGACCCCTTGTTCTGGACTCCCCCAACATCGGGAACAATCTTCCAGCATCTAGCTTGTCCAACCCCTTAAGAATTTTGTAGGTTTCTATAAGATCCCCCCTCAATCTTCTAAATTCCATCGAGTACAAACCGAGTCTATCCAATCTTTCCTCATATGAAAGTCCTGACATCCCAGGAATCAGTCTGGTGAATCTTCTCTGTACCCCCTCTATGGCAAGGATGTCTTTCCTCAGATTTGGAGGAATCTCTGTTCTGTTATAAAACAGAAAATGCTGAAACTCTCAGGTCAGGCAGCAATGTATCCGGTCGATGGTCATCCTTCAGATCTCTAGACATGGGAACTTCACGAATTATTGTGCACAATACCACATGATGAATAATGCATGCATTTCTATTCTGCTTTGTTGTCTAGTTTGATAAATCCTATGCATACAATATACGCCACAATTTTGGAAAGGAAGGCAAGAGAACGGACTATACCCCATTTAGCTGCATGAAGATTATTCTGTCAAACCCGCCAGGACAAGGCGACTATCATGGTAAGTCAACAGTCTCTCTTTTGCATTGAAAGGGCCTGGAAAGAACATGGCAATATTTGTTTGACTGCATTTTCCAACAATCTAGAGGGTACAGTTTGTGTCGATCACTGTTCTGCTCTGTTACAGTCCTGACTGTCTCCTGAATGAATGAGATGAGCCATGAACCATTCATTCAGGCTATACTTTGCATTCCACCTTGCTGAGCACTGTTTGCCGTTTTTCCATATTTATTTGCAATGGAAATCATATATCTGTCCTCCAGCACATGCAACTGGATAAATAAAAAAATCTGAAAGACATGAGGTGTATGTTAAACTTTAAGGTGTAGAATAATTTTGGGGGGATTGGCCAGTTATTGCCTTGTCATTGCATAGCAAACCTCAGCAAGTGCTCTGATAAATGTTCAAAATGCATACGTCTCTTTGCCATAATCCTTTGACTGAGAGCAAGCTTTGTCCCCAGTCACCTGCACCATTTCTTTTCGCGGGTGTTGAAGGATTTGAGTATTTAGAACCTGTGCACAATACACAAGATTCAAAAGGAAAGTATACGTGCTGTCCTGATAAGTCTAGACGCGGAAAAGGCTTTTGATAGGGTTAATTGGGAATTCTTATATCAAACACTAGAAAGATTTGGCTTTACCGAAGGTTTGGCTTTACTTCAATTCAAGTTATTAAAGCAATTTACCAGCAACCTACTGCAAGAGTAAAGGTGAATGGGTCCTTAACTGAGAGATTTGTGTTAGGAAGAGGAACGAGACAGGGATGTTGTCTTAGCCCTACCCTGTTTGCTATATATATTGAACCATTGGCTCAAGCGATTCGTCAAGATAGGGAACTGAGGGGAGTAACTATAAGAGACAGAGAACATAAAATTGGCCTTTTCGCAGATGATATAATGATGTATCTCACGGAAGTAAACACGTCATTTCCAAGGATGATGGGGATCATAGAAGAATTTAATTTTTATGCAGGATATAAAGTGAATATTTCAAAAACTCAAATCCTCCTATTTAATTGTCCTCCTCCAGAAGAAATCAAACAAAATTATAATATTAAATGGGATTCAAAATCAATCAAATACCTATGGATACATATAACAAAAAATATATCAATGTTGTATGGGGCCAATTATAATCACATCAACCAAAACATAAGAAAGGATATAGAAAGATGATCCACCTACCCAATGGATTTTAGTAGTAAGATAAATGTGGTGAAAATTAATATTTTGTCAAGGCTATTGTACTTGTTTCAATCTCTGCCAATTGAGGTACCATTAAAACAATTCACAGAATGGGATAAATTAATATCTAGATTTATTTGGGGAGGAAAGAAGGCCAGAATTCGATACACTACACTACAGTTGCCAAAGGACAAAGGTGGAATGGCACTTCCAAATGTTAGGATATATTTCTATGCAGCCCAACTTCGACCACTAATTAATTGGTGTGAGGACAGCTATATAGCTAGGTGGAAAGAGATTGAGACATATATCCCTGACTACCACATCCAAACACTTTTGGGAGAAAAAGCGCTTCCTGGACATATCAGGAGTATAATTGATCCAATAACGACATTTACTTTAGAAACCCGGCTCACTCTTACCCGACAACTTAAACTGAATAAACGACAAAAAGTTTTAAGATGGATAGCTTTGGATAATGAATTTAAACCAGGGATGTATGACTCAACATTTAAAGAGTGGATGAAGAAAGGAATGACTGCATTTTGTACTGTTATTGAAAATGGAGACCTAAGAAGTTTTCAAGATTTGAAGGATAGATTTGCACTTCGGAACCAAGACTTGTTTAGATACCTCCAACTGAGAGATTATTACAATAAAAAGGTAAAAAGGGAGGCACTAGAAGAAAAGAATCCAGTGATAGAAGTGATAGTGCATATCATCAAAAAACATTAAGGATTATTTCTAAACTTTATCATAATTTAATGGAATGTCAAGCTAAAGCTACATTTTATGTAAAATTTAAGTGGGAAAAGGAATTGAACATCACAATCTCAGAAGAAGAATGACATAATATGTGTGTAACACTACAGACATCCACTAATTCACAAAATTGGAGAGAATTTAATTGGAAAATTTTGATTTGTTTCTTTATTACGCCTAACATAAAAAGCAAGCAAATTCTAATGCAGCAAACCTGCTGGAGGCAATGTGGTCAAACAGATGCAAATCATGCACATATCTTCTGGCGTTGCCCAAAAATAGAACCATTTTGGGACAGTGTGAATTCAGAATTAACAGAGGTATTAGGATATACAGTCTGCAAGAAGTGTTCCATTTTATACCTAGGTAATATAACTACAGTGGTGCTGAAGGAAGACCATTACTTGGTTAAAATACTACTCACAGCTGGCAGAAAGGCCATTACAAGAAACTGGCTTGGAGCGGACACACCCAGACTTAGACAATGGTTAGACATAGTACAGGAAATATTTGTCATGGAGAAAATGATATATTCTCTAAGAGTGAAAGAAGACGAGTTTAAGAAAAAAATGGGGAAAATGGATTAGGTATAGAAATAAAGGCATCAACACTATAATTTTATAGACAATAATGTAAGTTATTGGAAATTTTTTGAATATGAAAATAGTTCTGTATACTGCATCATTAATTGTAAACTAAACCCCCCGCTGCACTTTTCACGTTTCACTGTAATGTTGTATGTTTTGTTGTTATATTTGTGTTTTATTTGTGTATACATAAAAGCAATAAAAACTAAAGTGTAAAACAAAAAGAACCTATGCACTAGGAACTAGATTGAAACCAATTATTCCAGCAATTTAAATGCCGTGGCTATTCTCTGCTAAATTCAGCAAACTAAGAACACTATACTCCTGCATCTACTTGCATTTAGTCAGCACCATTAGTGTTGTATGACAGTCCGATGTACTTCAGAGTGTTTTCAAAGGAGAACATGAAAACTATGCTCCAAAGTGTGGCGAAAGGAAGTTCAGTGCTGGAGGCTTATGGAGGGAATTACAGAGATTAATTTAATAAATAGAAAGAGTAGGGATAAAGGGTGGGGGAGCTATTTGTAGAACTTACCTACAGTTAGAGAATTTAACATTCATACCGTTGGGTTGCAAGCTACTCAAGCGAATTATGAGGTGAAAATGGGACTAGCATGGACGAGTTGGGCTGAGGAGGCTGTATTGGTGAACTATGACTCGATATCTTTGTATAGATGTATTTTGTAGACCATCTCCATTTAACAACATTCTGCTTTTGAATTGATAGGGGAATCCAGAACCAGGTGTCACAGCTTAAGAATAAGGGGTAGGCCATTTAGGACTGAGATGAGGAAAAACTTCTTCACCCAGAGAGTTGTGAATCTGTGGAATTCTCTGCCACAGAAGGCAGTGGAGGCCAATTCACTGGATGTTTTCAAGAGAGAGTTAGATTTAGCTCTTAGGGCTAAAGGAATTAAGGGATATGGGGAAAAAGCAGGAATGGGGTAATGATTTTAGATGATCAGCCATGATCGTATTGAATGGCGGTGCTGGCTCGAAGAGCCAAATGGCCTGCTCCTGCACCTATTTTTCTATGCTTCTATGAATTCTTCCTACCAAAGTGGACCCACTTGCATTATCTATCACAATGCTTCCTCTGCCATATTTTTGTGTGATCACTTTGCCTATTTATATCACTGTGCAAACTTTTTTTGGGGGGTCCACACAATTTACTTTTCCAGTTGTCTTTGCATCATCAGCAAATATGGCAATAGGTCAATCAGTTTATTCATCCAGATCATTAATAATGATAGTAAATAGTTTATGCGTCAGCTCTAACCTCCTGTATTTGCCTCCAACTGCACTGTGGCAAACTGAATATCATGACTGCTCCTGCTAGTTAGCTAAACTGTATTCTGTTGCATAATCAACAAGCATGGCATCTTATCAGTGAAAGCACAGTTCTTGCTGCTGGAGCAATTACACTTGGTGATGTGCAAAAAGCCAGACTCTGAATAGGTCTTGGATTATGTATCTTCTTGTAAATCTAACAACAATAATTAAGAAAAGTTATATCCAAGCATTGTATTTGCCTTTTTTTAAAGATGTATGCAGCAGTTTTATATAAATGTTGGGAATTATTTGCTGCTTCAGTTTTTTTGTTGGGATTGGTGCTCAGATTAAAAGTGAAAAATACCCTAGCTAAACCGAGCTAGCCCTTGCAGTAATAGTCACAATTTCCCATAACAGGTCCCTGCCAACAAGATGCCCCATCTACGCTAATCCCACCTACCCGGGTTTGGCCCATATCCCTCTAAACCTTTCCCATCATGTAGCCGTCCAAATGTATTTTAAATGTTGTTACAGTACATGTCTCAACTACCTCCTCTGGCAGCTCATTCTAAATACCCACCACTCTGTGTGTGAAAAAGTTGCTCCTCAGGTCCCTCTTAAATGTATCCCCATTCACCTTAAAATTAGGACCTCTGGTTCTTGCTTCCCCTACTCTGGATAAAAAATCTGTGTGTGTGTAGTGGTCATTATTTGAAAAATCTCACCTGTGACACATTGACAGCATCCAGTCACCAGCCAAAGTCTTGGTGTCTAGAACGTTTGTTTAGTTTAGGTTAGAGATACAACATCACCGAGTCTGCACTGACCAGCAATCACCCGTACACTAGTTCTACCCTACATACAATTTACAGCAGCCAATTAACCTACAAACCTGCACTATTTTGGAAGGTAGAAGACAAGTTATCAGAATGCCTTTTGGCCCTGTCCAACTTAGGCGATATTTTTGGGCGACTACATGCGACTGCCGCTAAAGTTTCAACATGTTGAACAAATTTTGGCGACCGTGGCGACAGTTTTTGCTGTCGTAGGTTGACGTAGGTGTTGTCGTAGGTGCTGTCGTAGGTTGTCGCCAGGTGTCGTAGGTGAATGCCATTAAAACTAGTCCCTAGCAATCCCTAAAGAAAGTGGGACAGGCCCTTTAGCAAACAAACTTGTCAATGGTGGAGAATCATTCATGACCCCAAATATCCCATACCACTTAATAATCTCGTCGGTACTAATAATATATTCCCCTTTGTGAAAATGGAAATACAGTAATCAATTTGCCATCACAGAGTGTACAATATTATAATGACTGAACAATCACTTAAAGCAATGTGGTTTTGGGAGAAATTTTAGCTGAGACATTTGAGGCGAACATTTTTGCTGCTCTTTATAGTTGTGCACTGGGATTTCTTCCATCCAGAGTCTGATGCATTAATAAATATTCCTTCTGCATTGCTTTACTTCTTAGGCTGTCCATTTCGCCACAGTGATCTTGACCTACTAAAGCCAAAGCTGCAGTCCTATAAGATTTCACCTGCAGAAATAAACCAGGTAAGTGATCGGACGGACTTCATGGCCAATAGCCTGTAAATGTTGTATACGCCATTGTCTTTTGACATATTTGTTGAATGTAGCGCGGCTTTTGAGATTTTGTAGCCAAATCTTGCAGCTAGGCTGAAGCCCTCAATGATTTTTAGGTCATTTTGAAAATATCAAACATAATATGATTTTGCTGAACAAGGATATTAAAGATTATGGAACCAAGGCAACAGTTGGAAATAGGGCTCAATCAAGTATGATCAAAATGAGTTGTGAAAATTACTGAAGGGTCTGAATAGCCTTTTATTGTTCAGGGGCTGGGCATCCTTCAGTGAGTAACTCGCCTCCAAACTCCCCAAAGCCTCTCTGCCTTCTAATTAGGAGAGGCTTAAATTAGGAGCTCAAATTAGGAGTGTGATGGAATAATCCCCAGCTGCCTGGATAAGGGCAGCTGCAACGCCACCCAAGAAACTCAGCACCATCTGGGACATAGCAACCATTTGATGGGATCCCCTTCCACAGCCATGCACCTGTGAGAGCAGCAGCAGTTTGTACCATCTTCAATATGTACTGCAGCAACTCACCAATGCTCCTTCAAAAGTAAATTCCAAACCCACAACTTCGACCAGTTAGAAGGATAAGGGCAGCAAAAACAAAGGAACACGACTTGGAAGTTGCCCTCCAAGCTACACCCCTTCTTAACTTGGAAAAATTTTGCTCTCCTTCACCGTCGCTGGGTCAAAATGCTGGAATTTCCACCCTAACTATAGATATATCCATACCTCAATAGACAATAGGTGCAGGGGTAGGCCATTCAGCCCTTCGAGCCAGCACCGCCATTCAATGTGATCATGGCTGATCATCGTCAGTCAGTACCCCGTTCCTGCCTTCTCCCTATATCCCCTGACTCTACTATTTTTAAGAGCCCTATCTAGCTCTCTCTTGAAAGCATCCAGAGAACCTGCCTCCACCACCCTCTGAGGCAGAGAATTCCACAGACTCGCCACTCTCTGTGAGAAAAAGTGTTTCCTCATCTCCATTCTAAATGGCTACTCCTTATTCTTAAACTGTGGCCCCTGGTTCTGCACTCCCCCAACATCGGGAACATGTTTCCTGCCTCTAACGTGTCCAAGCCCTAAACAATCTTATATGTTGTCAAGGACTGGGGCATTCCAAGGTGGATCACCACAATCGTCTCTCAGTTAGGGATGGACAATTAAATGTTGGCTCAGCCTGCAAAGCCCACATCCCTTGAATGAATAATAATTTTTAAAAATCCTGTTCCTGAGTATTGGAAAAAATTCAATTAAAACAATAAATTCAATCATGTAGTGCAAGGGGTTGATGTGATTCTGACGTGACTGTCCTAATGCAGCAAATTCTGCCATTAATTATCTCAAGAGTGCTTTATTGTCATATATATGTCCCGAAATGAACAACTGAACAATTAAATTCTTACTTCAGCAGCACAACAGATGTTTAAACATAGTATTCTGTAAAACCCATAACAACGAAATGTGTGGGTATACAAATAAATGAACAATCATAGTCGTGCTGTCAAAAATAATGCCCCCTAGTCTATATAGTTTGTAGCCTTAAGAGGCAGAGCTGATCATTTTTAACACAGATACTGCGAATGTTGTAAGAAGAAACTTAAAACTATGGTGACTGGACAGATGTTTCTTACACTTCCTGCTGCTTGGTGACCCTGAAAGGCAATACCTGGCTCAATCCTTCAAAAATAATTAGCCGCAAACCAACAAATCCCCAGGTGTGTATGGAGGAATAAATGCATTTTATCATAAATTCCTCTGGGATTTTCTTCCTCAGGAAACAAAAAATGAGTTGTGGTAGCCTTATCTTAGATGAAAAGGCAAGGGGTTTTTAATCAGCATAATTTTATTACAACTGCCTCCACAGTTGGACTGCATGCTCATTGCTGATTATCATCTGTGCCATTTATCAAAGTATTCCTTCTTTGGTCAAATCATCAAGCAATGCCAATTACAATTGATCGCCTTGTAATACAAGCCTGCATATTCCAAGTGGCAGCATGTTGTTTTAGTTTTTTTATAATTAGACTTTATTTTTAAATCACAAACTGTATGTAGAAAAGGTATGTAGGGTAATTGGCTTGGTGTATGTGTAAATTGCCCAAAGTGTGTGTTGGATAGTGTTAATGTGCGGGGATCGCTGATCGGCGCTGACTCGGTGGGCCGAAGGGTCTGTTTCCACTCTGTATCGCTAAACTAAACTAAACTGCTTGCGCTCATGTAGGGCATGAACACTAGCATGGATCTGTTGAACAAATGGCCTGTTTTTGTAAACGAGAACACTCGCAAATAGAAGCAGGAATTGACCATACCTCCCCATAAACTTGCTCCACCATTGAATAGGATGGTCCAATGGCATAACCGTGGAGTTGCTGCTTTACAGCGGCAGAGTCCCTGGTTCGATCTTGACTACAGGTGCTGTCTGTACGGAGTTTGTACATTCTCCCTGTGACCGTGTGGTTTTTTCCAGGTGCTCTGGTTTCCTTCCACATTCCAAAGATGTGCAGGTTTGTAGAAAGCAAATGGCATGTTGGCCTTTGTAACCAGAGGAATCGAATATAGGAGCAAAGAGGTCCTTCTGCAGTTGTACAGAGCCCTAGTGAGACCACACCTGGAGTATTGTGTGCAGTTATGTTCCTCTGTAAGTTGTCCCTAGTGTGTAGGATAGAACAAGTGTACGAGGTGATCGCTGGTCGGCACTGACTCAGCGGGCCGAAAGGCCTTTTCCATTTTGTATCTCTAAACAAAACTAATCTAGTCTATCCCAGGCCTTAACTCCCCCTCTGTCACATTTCCCCCATTTACCTGGTATTTCAGAAATGTATTTACCTCCACTTAAAACACTTCTGATGATCTATCCTTCACAATCATTTGCAAAAAGTAATTTCTATATTTTACATGACTGCCCCCTTATCTTGAAACTACCTCCCTTTGTTTGAGACTCTCAGTGGTGAAAACATGTTGACATCTACCTTATTAGGCCCCCTTAGGATCTTGTATGGACCGGTAAGGTCAACCCACATTCTCCTAAATGCCAAAGAAGACGGATCTCTGTTTAGCTCTTTTGTTAAAGAGCCCTCACATCCCAGATGTTAACTTGTTGAAATCTCCTTTGGACACCCTCCTTTGCTTTGGTAAGAGGACCAAACCTGTGGACAATAGACACTAGGTGCAGGAGTAGGCCATTCGGCCCTTCGAGCCAGCACCGCCATTCAATGTGATCATGGCTGATCATCCCCAATCAGTACCCAGTTCCTGCCTCTCCCCATATCCCCTGACTCCACTATCTTTAAGAGCCCTATCTAGCTCTCTCTTGAAAGCATCCAGAGAAGCTGCATCCACTGTCCTCCGTGAGAAAAAGTGTTTCTTCGTCTCCGTTCTAAATGGCAGTTTATTCTTAAACTGTGGCCGCTGGTTCTGCACTCCCCAACATCGGGAACCTGTTTCCTGCCTCTAGCGTGTCCAAACCGTTAACAATCTTATATGTTTCAATGAGATATCCTCTCATTCTTCTTAACTCCAGAGTGTACAAGCCCAGCTGCTCCATTCTCTCAGCATATGACAGTCCCGCCATCCCGGGAATTAACCTTGTAAATCTACGCTGCACTCCCAAAATAGTAAGAATGTCCTTCCTCAAATTATGGGACCAAAACTCCACACATTATTCCCGGCGTGGTCTCACTAGGGCTCTGTACAACTGCTGAAGGACCTCTTTGCTCCTATATTCGATTCCTCTTGTTATAAAGGCCAACATGCCATTTGCTTTCTTCACTGCCTGCTGTACCTGTATGCTTACTTTCATAGACTGATGTACCAAGACCCCCAGATCCCGTTGTACTTCCCCTTTTCCCAACTTGACGCCATTTAGATAGTAATCTGCGTTCCTGTTTTTGCTACCAAAGTGGATAACCTCACATTTATCCGCATTGAACTTCATCTGCCATGCATCTGCCCACTCCCCCAACCTGTCCAAGTCACCCAGCATTCTCATATCATCCTCCTCACAGTTCACACTACCACCCAGCTTTGTTTCATCTGCAAATTTGCTAATGTTACTTTGAATCCCTTAATGTTACTTTGAATCCCTTGTTCCAGGTGTAGCTTCACAACACCCTGTATAATTCTAACCATACATTCCTATTTCTAAAACTTCACGTTCCTGTAATCCATGCTTCCTCTGCACTTCACCCATTTGTAATCACTTTCCATTTTGATATTTTGCCCTTTAATTCCTTTCACTGAAGAACATGACTTTTCCCACATTAAACTCCATTCATCAAGTTTATGTCCATACTCTCATTCTACCTATGTCACTTTGCATAGTCACAACATCAAAGCAAAGAGGTTCCATCTATTTTTGTGTATTCTTGGATATATTACACTCTACTCCCCCTTCGGGTAGTTCACGTAAATCATAAATAATTGAGGGCCAAGAACATTTCCCTATGCTTTAAATTCCTCTTTTATTCTTCTTGTGTTAATAATGTTGAATGGTTATACTCCATCTTCCTCCGATCACTTCATCCTGTCAGGATGCCACCTATCCCAATGATTATCCCTCAGCTCGGGACAGAGAGAACTCATCTTATCCGCAAGGTCTTTCAGCTATTGCTCTTACCCTGGAGACCAGGGTCCTTGAATTCAACAAAAGAAATCCGCTTTTTATTCCTCTCAATTTCTCCTTCATATGAATGGAGTGACGAACGATTAGGCTTTCTACTTCGCCATCCAGCTGAGCAACTTTAAGAAGCAGGAAACTCAGCTTTCTGGCTCAGAGTCAATGTTTTGATTGTTAAGCTGCTTTGCCATCATCACAAGTTTTACTTCAACCTGCTACCAATTATTGCCGTTAATTTGACTCAGTTGAAGTGAGCATATAAGTCTGAAACTTCTAGGTTTAATCCCCATTTCAGGCCTTCATTGCATTTATAGTGTGTGTGTGTATATACAGATTTGTAATTACTAAATTAACTAGAACATTGTCTCAGATCTCACTGGAGAGGATTATCTCACTCTGTGCCCCATTAGTTAGACCCTTTCTCAAGCCTTCAACCTGAATGTTTTGTGCAGGGAGGAATATAAGAATGTGTCCTTGATCCTGCTCTGCGATATGATGAGATCCAGCTGATCTTGCGTATCTTTATAAAGCCAGCGTTGTCTTATAGCATTAGTTCACAAAAAAATCTATCAGTTGCATATTTTAAATGGTTTGCTGTTTGAAGAAGAAATCAGCCCCCAACTCTCACCAGCTACATCTCTTTGTTTTAAAATCGATTTATTTGTATTATGTCAATTACTTGGTGGTTTCCATATTGAATCTTATCCTTTTGGAGATGTGTAATAGCCTTAACTTTCTGCTTTGAAAGTAGATGAAAGTGAAGATACAGCTGCAGCAGCATCATGAAGCACCAGGGGGTGATTGAGGCTGAACTGTTGTTTCATGAGGTCAACTGCAACGTGCTGAATGACATTTACATTAAAGCAGCAATCGTTAAATTTGGCCGTAAAATCTAGGCCAATACTTACGATGCATAAATGCCTAGGAATGGGTGACATTTTGGGTCAGACCCTTCTTCAGACTGAAAATCACGGGAAAAGGAAGCGAGAGATATAGACGAGGAGGCCTAGGACAGAAAGGTCAGTGAGAGAATGGGAATGGGAATTAAAGTGTTTTGCAACCAGAAAGTCGGGTAGGTCAAGGCGGACTGAGCGAAGGTGTTCAGTGAAACGATCGTTCAGTCTATGTTAATTTTTTCAGTGAAACGATCGCCCAGTCTACATTTGGTCTGTCCTAGGCCTCCTCCATTGTCAGAGTGAGGCTAAATGCAGATTGGGGGAACAGCATCTCATATTTCGTTTGGGCAGCTGACAACCCAGGGGTATGACTATTGATTTATCTAACTTCAAGTAACCCCTGCATTCCCTCTCTCTCTATCCCTCCCCCATACAAGTTACACCAGCTTTTTGTTCTCACCTAGCAAATGGTTAACAATGCCCTGTTTCTTTTATCATTGTTACTTTTTGGCATAACTTTAATTTATTTGTTCTACTTCTATCTACATCATCATCTATATTTCTTGTGTCCCCGTCCCGTGACTTTCAGTCTGAAGAAGGGTCTCAACCCTAAAAACGTCACCCATTCCATCTCTCCAAAGATGCTACCTGTCCCGCTGAGTTACTCCAACATTTTATGTCCATCGTCGGTTTAAACCAGCATCTGCAGTTCGTTCCTACACATGTATAAATGTCTGATAACTTCCCAGATTCAAGAAAATAAGTTTATTTTGATGCTTTAAATTGATCGTCTCAACCTGACCAGACAAGAAGACCCCCACCCCCGCCCACCACCCCCCTGATTTGCATAACAAGCAAGCCCCTTATTTCAGTTTTTATTAAATTCTTGAAGATTAAAACAAAAAAGTATTAGGCTTTGTTGTTACTCATTGTAGTTGTCTTTGTGTATTAAATTGTCATGTGTGCTACAGATTATGAAATACTCTGTATGTACTGCGTGAAGTAAGATCAGAAAGTTTATCTGAGACTTGTAAATACAAGTTGGAAGTGCTGGTGGCTCCTTCCCTGGCAATTCACATCGAAGGTGGCAGTTATTATTGGGTTACACTTTTGACAGAATAATTATCATTTAAGTCAGGTGTACTCTGCCAGCAGTATCAAATTAGATTCCCAGTGGTTGCGCTTCTGACAATGTTACAGAATAAATGGAGCTGTTCACACAGTTCCCAACTAATGGAGAGATGGCTAATCTCTCAAAAGTCCAGTGGGGTTTTGTATCATAACAGCATCCCATCCAAATTTCTAATTGTCAAAGTCATTTTACTTCGAACCAATTTAATTTGCTCAACCAAATTTTTTTCTCTACACCATTGAAATTGCAGAGGCTCATTCCTACAGTTAATGTTGTTGGCGACTTTTAAATATTCCAATTTTAAGTTCTGACATTGCCGCATAAGCTGCCGACTTGTGATACAAGTAAATGGCCAGCACTTGGGTCCCTCAGTGTTACTCAGAAAAGGAGCAATGAGTTGAACAAATGTAAACATTTGTATATATACAGCACCTTTCATTCTATCAGAAAGTGTATTCATTGTAAGATAACAAACTGACAACTAATTTATGAAGGTTACACAAAAAGCTGGAGAAAGTCAGCGGGTGCAGCAGCATCTAAGGAGCGAAGGAGATAGGCGATGTTTCGGGTCGAGACCCTTCTTCAGACTGAAGAAGGGTCTCGACCTGAAACGTCACCTATCTCCTTCGCTCCTTAGATGCTGCTGCACCCGCTGACTTTCTCCAGCTTTTTGTGTAACCCTCGATTCTCCAGCATCTGCAGTTCCTTCTTTAAAACTAATTTGTGAACGTCAGTATCTATTGGAGGAACAGGACCTCGTATTTTGCTTGGGCAGCTTACAGTCCTGCGGTATGACTATTGATTTCTCTAACTTCAATCAACTCTTGCATCCTCTGTCTCTCCATCCCTCCCCCACCCTAGTCATCGTACTAGTTTCACTGCCATACATCTAAGTTTCACTGTTTGTATCACTCGTTATCACCTTCTCCACAGCTAGCAATGGACTATTGTGGGCTCCATCGTTGCTGGCTTTGATTCGCCCTTTTGCACACCTTTCATTCATTTCCCTCTCCCCTGACTCTCAATCTGAAGAACATTTCCTCATTTCCCTCTCCCCTGACTCTCAATCTGAAGAAGGGTCTCGACCCAAAAATTCACATATACCTTTTCTCCAGAGATGCCGCCTGACCCGCTGAGTTACTCCATCCTTTTTGTGTCTATCTTTGGTGTAAACCGCCATCTACAGTTATTTCTCACAAACACAACACGATAGTGACTGTATAATCTGCTTTAGTAATATTTCTTATAACCATATAACCATATAACAATTACAGCACGGAAACAGGCCATCTCGGCCCTTCAAGTCCGTGCTGAACAACTTTTTTCCCTTAGTCCCACCTGCCTGCACTCATACCATAACCCTCCATACCCTTCTCATCCATATGCCTATCCAATTTATTTTTAAATGATACCAACGAACCTGCCGCCACCACTTTCACTGGAAGCTCATTCCACACCGCTACCACTCTGAGTAAAGAAGTTCCCCCTCATGTTACCCCTAAACTTCTGTCCCTTAATTCTAAAGTCATGTCCTCTTGTTTGAATCTTCCCTATTCTCAAAGGGAAAAGCTTGTCCACATCAACTCTGTCTATCCCTCTCATCATTTTAAAGACCTCTATCAAGTCCCCCCTTAACCTTCTGCGCTCCAGAGAATAAAGACCTAACTTATTCAACCTATCTCTGTAACTTAGTTGCTGAAACCCAGGCAACATTCTAGTAAATCTCCTCTGTACCCTCTCTATTTTGTTGACATCCTTCCTATAATTGGGCGACCAAAATTGTACACCATACTGCAGATTTGGTCTCACCAACGCCTTGTACAATTTTAACATTACATCCCAGCTTCTATACTCAATGCTCTGATTTATAAAGGCTAGCTTACCAAAAGCTTTCTTTACCACCCTATCTATATGAGATTCCACCTTCAAGGAACTATGCACGGTTATTCCCAGATCCCTCTGTTCAACTGTATTCTTCAATTCCCTACCATTTACCATGTACGTCCTATTTTGATTTGTCCTGCCAAGGTGTAGCACCTCACATTTATCAGCATTAAACTCCATCTGCCATCTTTCAGCCCATTTTTCCAACTGGCCTAAATCACTCTGTAGACTTTGGAAATCCTCTTCATTATCCACAACACCCCCTATCTTGGTATCATCTGCATACTTACTAATCCAATTTACCACCCCTTCATCCAGATCATTGATGTACATGACAAACAACAAAGGACCCAACACAGATCCCTGAGGCACCCCACTAGTCACCTGCCTCCAACCCGACAAACAGCCATCCACCATTACCCTCTGGCTTCTCCCATTCAGCCACAGTTGAATCCATCTTGCTATTCCTGCATTTATACCCAACAGTTGAACCTTCTTAACCAACCTTCCATGAGGAACCTTGTCAAAGGCCTTACTGAAGTTCATATAGACACCTTTACCCTCGTCAGTTTGCCTAGTAACCGCTTCAAAAAATTCAAGAAGATTAGTCAAACATGACCTTCCAGGCATAAATCCATGTTGACTGTTCCTAATTAGACCCTGTTTATCCAGATGCTTATATATATTATCTCTAAGTATCTTTTCCATTAATTTGCCCACCACTGAAGTCAAACTAACCGGTCTATAATTGCTAGGTTTATTCTTAGAACCCTTTTTAAACAATGGAACAACATGCGCAGTACGCCAATCCTCGGGGACTATTCCTGTTTCTAATGACATTTGACATATTTCGGTCATAGCCCCGGCTATTTCTACACTAACTTCCCTCAATGTCCTAGGGAATATCCTGTCAGGACCTGGAGACTTATCCACTTTTATATTTTTCAAAAGTGTCAGTACTTCTTTTACTTTGAAACTCATAGTATCCATAGCTACTCTACTAGTTTCCTTACCTCACATAATTCAATATCCTTCTCCTTGGTGAATACCGAAGAAAAGAAATTGTTCAATATCTCCCCCATCTCTTTTGGCTCTGCAGATAGCTGTCCACTCGGTGTCTCCAATGGACCAATTTTATCCCTTGTTATCCTTTTGCTATTAATATAGCTGTACAAACCCTTTGGATTTACTTTCACCTTACTTGCCAAAGCAACCTCATATCTTCTTTTAGCTTTTCTAATTTCTTTCTTAAGATTCTTTTTACATTCCTTATACTCCTCAAGCACCTCATTTACTTCATGCTGCCTATAATTATTGTAGATCTCCCTCTTTTTCCGAACAAGATGTCCAATTTCCCTTGAAAACCAGGGCTCTTTCCAATTTTTACTGGTTCCTTTCAACCGAACAGGAACATAAAGATTCTGTACTCTTAAAATTTCTCCTTTAAATGTCCTCCATTTCTCTTCTACATCTTTCCCATAAAACAAAATGTCCCAGTTCACTCCTTTTAAATCATCTCGCATCTCGTTAAAGTTAGCCTTTCTCCAATCAAAAATCTCAACCCTAGGCCCAGTTCTTAGCAAAGATTTTAATATATATCTACATTGAGGTTAGACTCTGCAGAAATTATTTGCTGTGCCTCCTTATAGTGGCTATCTGATCTGTAATATTTATCTACCATGGTTGTTATGGGCCTGGTTTAATGTTTCATCCACAATGTAACACTCCCAGTCATGTTCTAGGATCATCAGCCCAAACTGCACCGACGACTCTTCGATGAGCCCTGACTCCATGACATAGATGAGAATTGATGGTCCACTATTTCCCTGTTCCTTCGCATGGATGTACATAATTTCAGCACTGTGGAGACAATTAGGAATCTTGTAAGACATTTCAGATTTGTTGAATTGATTGAAAGAGACAGCATAGAAATAGGCCTTTTGACCCACCGAGTCCATGCTGACTATCGATCACCTGTTCACACAAGGTTTTGTTATCTTACTTTAGCATTCACTCCCTATACAAGATTCAGATTCAAACTTTATTGTCATTGTGCAGTGTACAAGTACAGAGACAACAAAATGCAGTTAGCATCAGAAGTGCAAACACAGAATAATGGAACAGTAAAATATGTATATATATGTATATACAGTAGCAGTAGTGCAATTTTCGGGGGGTGAGATCAGTCACTGTGGGAAGGAGGTTCTGGGGGAGGGGGGTGAGGGGGATGACTGGCAATCACCAAGTTGCAGAGTTAAGTAGGGTAACAGCCGCAGGGAAGAAGCTGTTCCTGAACCTGCTAGTCTGGCAACGGAGAGACCTGTAGCGCCTCCCGGATGGGAGATGGGTAAACACTCTGTGGTTGTGGTGAGAGCAGTCCTTGACGATGCTGCGCACCCTTTGCAGACATCGCTTGCTCTGGACAGACTCAATGGAGGGGAGTGAGGAACCGGTGATGCGTTGGGCAGTTTTCACCCCCCTCTGCAGTGCTTTCCGGTCGGAGACAGAGCAGTTGCCATACCATACTGTGATACAGTTAGTAAGGATGCTCTCGATGGTGCAGTGGTAGAAGTTCACCAGAATCTGAGGAGACAGATGGACCTTCTTTAGTCTCCTCAGGAAGAAGAGACGCTGGTGAGCCTTCTTGATCAGTGTTGAGGTATTGTGGGTCCAAGAGAGTTCATCAGAGATGTTGACCTCCAGAAACCTGAAGCTGGAAACACGTTCCACCTCCATCCCGTTAATATGGATGGGTGTGTGCGTGCTACCCCTAGACCTTCTGCAGTCCACAATGAGCTCCTTGGTCTTCTTGGTGTTAAGGGCCAGGTTGTTGTAAGCACACCATGCTGCTATGAGCTGGACTTCCTCCCTAAAGGCCGACTCATTGTAGTCGCTGATGAAGCAATTTACAAAGGCTAATTCATCTCCAAACCCTCACGTCTTTGTGGTGGGGGAGGAAATGGGAGCACCCGGTGGAAACCCACGAGGTCAGAGGGAGAACTTGACACAACACTCAGGGTCAGGATCGAACCTGAGTTTTGGGCGCAGTGAGGCAGCAGCTCTACCAGCAGCGCCACGGTGCTACCAACATGTTCTACCTTCCATGAACTGGTACTTTATTGGGCATTTCTCGATACACCTTTGACAGTACTAGCTTTACAGTAGCCAAAAGCATTCACTCAAAACAAATCGCACATCTATGTGAGAGTCAGACAGAAGTGGGACTGAGTAGAGACTACAGATGCTGGAATCTTGAGAAAATAGAAGTGGCGGAGGAACTCAGCGGGTCAGGCAGCGTCCGTGGAGGGAATGAACAGATGACATTTCAGGTCAGGACCCATCTTCAGCCTGATGGAGTACAGGGGAGAAAGTTGGAAGAGAGTTCTATGGGTGGAGCAGTTCCTGGCAAGTGATAGGTGGATATAGGTGAGAGGGTGTGGGGTGGAGTTGGCAGATGTGTGGAGATTGTAACAAAGGCTAGAGGTGAAATGGAGACAAATATTCGCGGCGACTATAATGAGTCCGCGACTAGTTCCCAGAATGTGGGAACTCCACACGACCATGAAGGCGACTACCCGGCAACCACCCGCGAACATGTGCCAACTGCATAGTCTCCTGCAGTCGCCTAAGTGGGAGAGGCCCATTATACTCTTGAATGTTCTCTATTTGCTTTTTGTTTGCTGTGACCTATTGTGTCGGCTTAGCATGTTAGATGAACAGAAACTCCCTTGTTTCTCCACCTGTAAGAATGTCTTCATTTTCCTTGCCCTTACAACACAGCCCTGCAGCATATAATGAATGGTGTTTGAAATGACTGTTGACATTTATGCCTCCCTGCGTTTGTAGTTCACGGGCCCTGACAGCAATGCAATGCTCATGTCTTAATTTAGTGGCACGACTGCAGACCAAAGAGTCCTCAGGGCATTAGCATTACACACAACAAGGGAGAGGTGTGAAATTTGTTTTATTTTATCTTCACTTTATTAAACATAAAACAATATCTGTTTTTATTCCCCTCATGGGCGCATGACATTTGGTCCTATGATGGGTTCTATTTGATTCCTCTGTAGCCAATGAAGGAAACAGACAGTTCAAATTCTTAAATAATTTCACAGGTTCAAGCATCTTTATTGGCTCATACACACATTAAAATGTTTTCAGTTAATTTATGGCAATCTCAATAACAATTATGTCAGAGGATGACGTTTGAATTAACTGAGCTTTTTCACAGCTGCGGTTTAGTCCATTTTTAACATTGCAATTTGCTTTGATCTGCTAAGTGACTGACAGAGATACTTGTCAATACCTATACATTGATATTCAGCTACCAGGTGTTATAAATCCCAACAGGCCTTGTATTGGATATTGCAAACATTGCCAACAAGCAACATCAACACGTCTTCAAACTTTTCCAGGAGTATAATTATATTCTAATTTCGCCCATTTGGAATGCATTTCATTGGTGAAAAGTAAATGAACATTCTGTTAAGCTTTAACAATGAAGGCACAACTTGTCAGCTCTCAGCAGTTGTTGCAGCAAACTGATAAAGGATATCACTTTACATCAAGCAAGTAGAATAGGTTTATCTAGAATTAGGAGAGAGTGAATAACACAAAATGTGGTGATGTTGGCAATAATTGGGATTGGGACCATTCATTCCTTGTTCTGTTCAGCTTCTGACAGTGAATTTATTAGAATCCTAGGAATAGTGGTAATCCCACACTGTTCTACTCTATTTATCTGCCATCTCCATTAGATTAAATCTGTTGGGTTCAGCTAAAAGGTAGAATGTGTCAGAAAGATCTTGTTGCAAGTTTAAAAAAAAATCCTACTCGTTATGATCGCTATATTTGCAAAGACATTATGCAGTTTTTAAATGCTTATTATTGCAATGCATTACTCCAGAAATGGAATGACTCAAGGTTTGTCAATGTGTCTCTTTTTTTTCTCTCTGCAGATTCTGGATTTAGTCAAGGGGATGCATTACCAGCTGGCCTGTCAGAAATACTTTGAGCTAACCCACAATGTAAGGACGTGTTTAATTTCCATTGCTGAGTAATGAGAGTGTCTTTGTCAGTCTTGAGAAGTGACGGTGACTGGTGCATAAAAACTACTGTCCCAGAAGACTACTCGCATCTATCATTAGCTGCCATCATTTGTTAATTTTTAATGGTTCTATTACTGGGCACAATACCTTGCATTTATATTTCACATCAACATTTTACAGTTTGTAATTGCTTACATTTCTTAAGGATTGGGGGGAGTGGGGGGGGGGGAGAATGATATGTAAAATCTGATTCATTAACTAAGCCAATGTTTCCTTTCAAGGTGTTAAAACCAGTTATCTGCACTGTATATTGTCAGCTGAGATCACATTCTAACTTAATAGATAATTAAATCACACAAGCCTTTTTGCTGGGCCATTTATCAAAATGACAAATGTTTCTTAAAAGCATTTTATGGAGTATTATCTCCTATTTCATCTTGATCAGGATGTTAAAAACACCAATGTAACTATCCAAAATATTGTTAGGGGAAAAGTTACGACAAAGAATTGTACATGAATCAAAACATGTGGACAGTCAAGATGCTCATTTTGTATTTGAAATGATGCTTTGCCACGGAAGGATTCCTAGAATCATTCACGACTGGGCCATTTGTCAAATTTATTATTGTATTTTTTCTTCTTCAGTCGTGCATAAAAGCACTTTACTGCAAGGCAAAGCAGAGTATTAAGATGTATCCAAATAAATAAAACCACAATATGCGTTCAAATTGCAGCACCATTGGAAGAAAACTTCATAAGGCAATTTGAGTGGATTCAAACAAAATTTGACCACAAGCCATGTAACTGACTGAGAACAGGGGATCAACCCAGAGGTTAGCAGGAGGTTATGGGATATGCTGCAAAGAATAAGTAACATACCTCAAACGATCAGATTATTTTCTTTTCCAAACCTGTTGCATGCAAGTACCAAATACAATTTGGTTTGGGGTATTTGACCAATGCTGTTTATAAGGTGAATTTATGGGTGAAACAAATCACATTTGTATAAGAATGTCAGAAAAAAGTGAGTGGGGGAGCTTACAGTGTTAGTTGAGAGGAAGACACTAAGAGTGCTGAAGTAGCCCAGCGGGTCAGGTAGCATCTAAGGTGGTGGGCGTATGGAACAAGCTTCCAGAGGAGGTATTTGAGGCAGGGACTATCCCAACATTTAAGAAACAGTTAGACAGGTACATGGATAGGACAGGTTTGGGGGGATATGAACCAAACGTGGGCAGGTGGGACTAGTGCAGCTGCGACTTGTTGCCCGGTGTGGGCAAGTGGGCGGAAGGGTAATAGTAGAGTAATATTATAGTAATAGTAATAGTTTCTTTATTGTCATTGTAACTTGAACCATGTACAACAAAATTAAAAAAGGGCCGGTTTCCACACTGTATTACTATCTCAGGAGAACATGGATAGGTGCCGCTTTGGGTCGGGACCCTTCTTCAGGCTGGTAGAATTTCTTCACTTTGCTTATGTAAAACAAAATCAATGGAAATATCATAAAACAAGTTCACTACTGTTGAAGATTCCATCAAGCTTTTTCTACATCGATTCCCTTGTGTCAGAATGGGACATTGGGCAAACTTTCCCCTGGGGTTGAGGCCTAACATTTTTCAGCTCCTCTGGAGAAATGTTTGGTGCAGGAAAGATGAGAAGGACTTTTTTCACACAGAGAGTGGTGGGTCTCTGGAACTCTCTGCCACAGAGGGTAGTTAAGGCCAGTTCATTGGCTATATTTAAGAGGGAGTTAGATGTGGCCCTTGTGGCAAAGGGGATCAAGAGGGTATGGAGAGAAGGCAGATACGGGATACTGAGTTGGATGATCAGCCATGATCACATTGAATGGCGGTGCAGGCTCGAAGGGCCGAATGGCCTACTCCTGCACCTAATTTCTATATTCCAATGTATCATGGGGGTTGTATTTTAAGAACATTAAGAAAATATTGCCCTCGCAAGCCTGCTCCCCATAGGTCTCGATTCCGAGCTCTTTCAAAAGTGTATCTTCCCTTTTCAGTACCCATAATGATCTAGCTTCTGCAGTTACATTTAGTTCATTATTGTGTCGTGTGCCGAGGCACAGTTGTTTGTGTGCCATCCAGTCAAAGAAAATACTATACTTGATTACAATCAAGCCGTCCACAGTGCACAGATAAAGGGTACAACATTTAGAGCAAGTCCGATTAAAGAAAGTTCACAGGCCTCCATTGAGGTAGATGGGAGATCAGGATTGCACTCTAGCTGATGAGAGGGTTGTTCAGTTGCCCGATAACAGCTGGGATAGTGAATCCCGGAGATACACCAGCGTCTGGGAGAAGAAGTTAACATTTAAATGGCCACTGCCTAATCTTGTAATGATGTCCCCTCACATTGTGATTCTCTCACTTGTGGAAACAATGCAACATGTTCTCTGTTGTGCCCCCCAGGAACATATATGCTTCAGTGAGATCGCCCCTCATTTATCTCGCCACCAAAGAATGTAGGTCTAATGTCTTTAACCATTCATCATAGGATAACCCCCTTATGTCAGAAATTAGCCTAACAAATCTCTTGAACTGTCTGCTATGTCAGCAAAGAAAACAAAATGCAGGAGGAACGTAGCTGTCAGGCAACTTCTGTGGAGGGAATAGACAGACAACGTTTTTCTGACGAAGAATTCCAACCAAAAACGTTGTCTGTCTATTCCCTCCACAGAAGTTGCCTGACAGCTACGTAGGGAAGAAAAGAGAGGTGGGGGTGTGGCATAGTCAGGCAAGTGATGATGGATATACTTAACGCCCCAGTCACCCAGCTCCTTTCCCCTCCTCTGCACGGCAATCTCCGATCCTCGGGTTCTTTGTTTCCATTTTATCTCCTATCATTTTAATCCCCTCACATTTCCTCCCCCCTCTCACCTCCCCAGTCCCCTTTGAACCATATTCCCACTCCACGTTTACATTTCACTTTTCTTCTTACCTGACACCGTTATGTCTCCTTTTCAACTCTGGCCTTCATCACTAACTCCACCCTTCTCACCTGTATCGACCTATAACTTGCTTGGCTTTTCCCCAACTCACTATTCTAGCTTTCTCTCCTCTACATCAGTCTGAAGGGTCTTGACCTGAAACAACGTCTGACAATTCCCTCCACAGATGCTACCCAGTCCACTGGTTTCTCCAGCACTTGTGTGTTTGTTTTGCTGAAGATTCCAGCATCTGTAGTTTCTTGTGTCTCCTATTTCGCTTACTGCACAGTATTCCAGGGGTGACTCGCCTGTAGGGTTTACACAAAATGCTGGAGAAACTCAGCGGGTGCAGCAGCATCCATGGAGCGAAGGAGATAGGCAACATTTCGGGCCGAAACCCTTCTTCAGACTGACTCGCCTGTATAATTGTTACAACATTTCCTTATTTTTCAACTCAGACTTTCTTGTGACAAAGGCCAATATACCATTCATCTTCCTATCCACTCGTTGCACCTGCCTGATAATATTTTTGATTTCTGAATAAGAATAATTAAGTCCATCTCCGCTCTGCTCATCTGCAATCTTTCTCCTTTTAAATTGCAGTCTACCTTTCGATTTCCCTTATTGAAGTGCGTGACCTTGCACTCTCCCACGTTAAACTCCATGCGACTAGTTTTGCGCTTATTCACTCAACCTATCTCTCTCCTGTTACAGAGTCCAGATTTACCCATTGTATCAAGTGTTCCAGCTGTATTCATGCCAATGGCAAACTTGGATTCCTGCCATTCAGCCCTATCCTCAAAGCCATTACTATAAATCATAACCAATTGAGGTGCAAGAACCAATCTCAGGAGAACTTGGCGAGTTCCAGCTTGAGATAGAACAGTATATTTCAACATGTAGGGAAGAACTGCAGATGCTGATTTAAACTGAAGCCAGAATCAAAGAGCTGGAGTAACTCAGCGGGTCAGGCAGCATCTCTAGAGAAAAGGAATAGGTGATGTGTCGGGTCGAGACCCTTCTTCAGAATCATCGCTCTGGTTATCAAATCAAAATCAATCTTAACCATATAACCATATAACAATTACAGCACGGAAACAGGCCATCTCGGCCCTTCAAGTCCGTGCCGAACAACTTTTTTCCCTTAGTCCCACCTGCCTGCACTCATACCAATATAACCATATAACAATTACAGCACGGAAACAGGCCAATTACAGCACGGAAACAGGCCAATCTTCAAGGCAAGATTACTTTGTTCCCCATATTTTACCTTGTGAACAAGCCTTTTATGTGGAACCTTGTCAAATGCCATCTGAAAATGCCTTTTGACCCATTTATTCAAGAATAATACCCAGTTAACAGTGAGAGGCAGAAATTTGGCAACGCTTTTGAGAAATGTGTATTGGAAAAGGAAGCAGTAGAAATGAAAACGTCATTCTTTTGAACGTTAAATACAGGTCAGGACATGAAATGAAAAATTCTGAAGACGCTTTTGGAATTTTATTATTCTACTGAAAACCAAGTGACGGTTGTTAATGATCAGCTTTGATGGTGCAAACTGAATCAGTTAGATTTAAGGCACAGACATATCTTCTGATGTGGAGAACTGATAGTGGGGAACATTCCTCCAGGCAGTAATATTGCCAAGATGGTCCTGAGTGAGCTATGGTTTCATGTCGGGAAAGGATGAGAAATCGATGCTTATAATCATAAAAATAATTTGTAAAATAGAGAGGCTTTGGAAAAACAAACAAATTAAGTTTTGAAAGAAGTACTGCAGTCACATGGTAGCCAACAAGATTAAAATCGATGCCATACGAAAGCAAATTGCAGAGAAGGAAAAACAAAATTGCTTTTATAGTTTCATGTTAGTTTTATATAATGGGGGAAAAAAATAAAATGTCCACTTATGATGAAAGGCTATCAACCTGTAACACTGTGGTATTGTTTTTTGTTTCTCTCCGCAAATGCTGACTGATCTGCTGAGTGTTTCCAGCATTCTCTTTTATTTCATATTTTTACAAACTCTAGAGTATCCCACAGTTCCAAGTCTTTTTTCTCTATCTCTCCTCAATATTGCTTTTCTCTGTCAGTGATATCATTCTCTTCTGAAGTTAGACACAAAAAGCTGGAGTAACTCAGCCGGTTAGACAGCGTCTCTGGAGAAAAGGAACAGGTGACGTTTCGGTTCGAGACCCTTCTTCAGTCTGAGAGTCAGGGGAAAGGGAAGTTAGAAATTTAGACCGTGATGGAGCGAGATATAGAACGAATGAATGAAAGATATCACAGAGGGGGAGTAGCGAGAGAGGATATCGCAGAGCTCTCATCGGAGTGGAGGAGAACTTCTTCAAAGTAGATATACCTTGAGGAGATTTTGCAGTGGAGCAGACAAAACATGTAGGATCTCTATCCCAACATCTACTTTGAAGAAATTCTCCTCCACTCTCTGATGGGAGCTCTGCGATATCCTCTCTCGCTAATCCCACTCTGTGATATCTTTCATTCATTTGTTCTATATCTCGCTACATCACTGTCTAAATTTCTAACTTCCTTTTCCCCTGACTCTCAGACTGAAGAAGGGTCTCGAACTGAAACGTAATTTCCTTTTCTCCAGAATGCTGTCTGACCCTTTGTTCCTAAAGCCCCTTCCTCTTCCCTGCATCTGGAAACAAGTTCAGCTTCTTGCTTTTCATGTTCCTATTGAAAGGCCATTGACATGAAATGTTAACTCAGTTCCTTCCTTCATGGGTGCTGAATTGCTGAGTATTTCTAGCATTTTAACAATGGCACAGTTTATTTTGTAGTTACTGTTTGAATTTTTCTTTGACATCTGGGTGGCACAGTGGCATGGTAGAGTGCTGCCTTCCAGCACCAGGGACCTGATCCTGACTATGGGTGCTGTCTGTACGGAGTTTGTGTGTTCTCGCTGTGACCTGAGTGGGTTTTCTTTGGGAGCTTCGGTTTCCTGCCACACTTCAAAGACATATAGGTTTGTAGGCTAAATGGCTTGGTAAATTTGAAAACTGTCCTTAGTCTGTGTAGGGTAGTGGTAGTACGCAGGGATTGCTGGTCGGCTGAACTCGGTGGGTCGAAGGGCCTGTTTCTGCGCTGTATCTCTAAAACTAAAACCTTGAGATTAAGTTTTCCAATTCTTTTTAAACATTAATTGACAGGAATTCTTTGTTAAGATCACAGTCTTTTTCTCTCACATCACAAAAAAATTGATGATGGCCGATCGGTAGCTGTGATTTACATGGTTCTTCGCAAGGCATTTAGCAAGGTCGGGCATAATAGGCTGGCCCAGAAGGTTAAAGACATAAAAGGTCCATGTTTTGTGGGCCGTCTTGTTCTAAAATTGGCTGGGTGCATGAGGCAGAGGGTAGTAGTGCTTTTCTGACTGGAGATAGACACAAAAAACTGGAATAACTCAGCGGGACAGGCACCACTGGAGCGAAGGAATGGGTGATGTTTCAGGTCAAGTCCCATTAAGTTACTCCAGCTTTTTGTGTTTTTCTTCGGTTTAAACCAGCATCTGGGTACGGTAGGTAAGGGTACGGTAGGTAAGTTTACAGACAACATAAAACATTTGTAGAGTCATTAATAGCTAAGCAGGATATCTAAGGAGACAGCAGGACATAGAGTTGGTGGAAAATTGGACAGATCAGTGACAAGTGGAATTTAATCTAGACAAGTGTGCTATAATGCATTTTGCTTAGTGACATTGTGGTAGGACGTATAAACTAAATGTCAGAGACCTTAACGTAATGTATGGAAAGACTTTGGGGTGTAAGTCCAAGCTCCATGAAAGTGGCGACACAGGTGGGTATAGAGTAGTGAAGTAGACATTTTGTGTTTGTTTTCATAGGCTGAACAGTGAGTATAAAAGTTGGAACATCACATTGCAGTTGTGCAAAAACAATGGTTAGCCTACACTTTGAGTACTGCATACATTTCTGGTTGCTACACTACAGGCAGGGTTGGGTAGCAGTAGATCGAATGCAGAAGACTCACCAGGATACTGCCTGGAATGGAGGGCTATAGTTATAAGAGTAGGATAGTTGGGCTTATTCTCATTGGTACGTAGGAGGCTGATGGGTGACCTTATGAAGGTTTACCAAAATTGTGACAGGCATAGGTAGGATAAATATGTTTCTATGAATAGAATCTTATTTTACTGAGAAGGGGAGTGTGGAATGATATAGCATAGATTTAATATGAGACGGGAGACATTTGAAGGAGATGAGGGGTAAGTTTTTTATGCAGAGGGTGGTGAGTCACTTAGCATAACTGGGTTTAAAAACATACAGATATTATGGTCTGATCAACTGCTGTCACAGGTAATTGATTGTTGTGTATTTATTCGCAGTGTTGCTGCAGCTTTGCAAGCACATTAATTCAACAAGTAAGAATTTAATTATTCTGTTCCCGGTGCATATGACAATTAAACACTCTTGTATCTTGAATATCTGGAACGAGTTGCTAGAGCAGGTGATGGAGGCAGGTACAATATCAATGTTTAAAGACATTTGAACAGGTAGTTAAAAACGTTGATATTATGACTTTTTTTCTCAGGGTGAGAATATCAAAGATTATAGCTAATAGACAATAGGTGCAGGAGTAGGCCATTTGGCCCTTCGAGCCAGCACCACCATTCAATGTGATCATGGCTGATCATCCCCTATCAGTACCTCATTCCTGCCTTCTCCCCATATCCCCTGACTCCGCTATTTTTAAGAGCCCTATCTAGCACTCTCTTGAAAGCATCCAGAGAACCTGCCTCCACCGCCCTCTGAGAATTCCACAGACTCACAACTCTCTGTGAGAAGAAGTGTTTCCTCGTCTCCGTTCTAAATGGCTTACTCCTTATTCTTAAACTGTGGTCCCTGGTTCTGGACTCCCCCAACATCGGGAACATGTTTCCTGCCACTAGTGTGTCCAAGCCTTTAACAATCTTATATGTTTCAATGAGATCCCCTCTCATCCTTCTAAACTCCAGAGTGTACAAGCCCAGCTGCTCCATTCTCTCAGCATATGACAGTCCCGCCATCCCGGGAATTAACCTTGTAAACCTACACTGCACTCCCTCAATAGCAAGAATGTCCTTCTTCAAATTAGGGGACCAAAACTGCACACAATACTCCAGGTGTGGTATCACTAGGGCTCTGTACAACTGCAGAAGGACCTCTTTGCTCCTATATTTGATTCTTCTTGTTATAAAGGCCAACATGCCATTCGCTTTCTTCACTGCCTGTTGTACCTGCATGTTTACTTTCATAGACTGATGTACAAGGACCCCCAGATCCCGTTGTACTTCCCCTTTTCCCAACGACGCCATTTTAATAGTAATCTGCCTTCCTGTTTTTGCTACCAAAGTGGATAACCTCACATTTATCCGCATTAAACTTAATCTGCCATGCATCTGCCCACTCCCCTAGCCTGTCCAAGTTACCCTGTCACACTGCCACCCAGCTTTGTGTCATCTGCAAATTTGCTAATGTTACTTTGAATCCCTTGATCCAAATCATTGATGTATATTGTAAATAGCTGCCGTCCATGCACCGAGCCTTGCGGTACCCTACTAGTCACTGTCTGCCATTCTGAAAGGGACCCGTTAATCCTTACTCTTCGTTTCCTGACTGCCAACCACTTCTCTATCCATGTCAGCACTCTACCCCCAATACCATGTGCCCTAATTTTGCCCACTAATCTCCTATGTGGGATTAGAGGGTATAGTTTTAAGATGAGAGGAAGAAAGTGTAAAGGAGATATGCGTGGCAAGTTATTTTTACACAGAGGGTGGTGAGTGTCTGGAACGTATTTCTGGGAGTGGTGGTGGAGGCAGATACAATTATGGTATTTAAGAGGTTTTTAGATTAGCACACAAATATGCAGGGAATGGAGGGATATGGATCATGTGCATGCAGAGGGGGATTAGAGTATATCTAAAATAGAATGCTGGACTAACTCAACATCTCTGGAGAGAAGGAATAAGTGACGTTTCGGGGCGAGACCCTTCTGCCGACTGACATCATGTTCGGCACAGACATTGTGGGCCGGTGGGCGTATTCCTGTGCTGTACTGTTCTATAGACACAAAATTCTCGAGTGACTCAGCGGGTCTGGCAGCATCTCTGGAGAAAAAGGTTGGGTGATGTTTGGGGTCGGAAACCGGAAGAAAGGAATAAACCAACATCTATCTGCAGTTGCTTTCTACAGTGTACTCTTCTATGTTCTGTGTAGGGCTAATGTGGGAAAATGTAGTTAGCATGTCTACGCAACAGTCAGCATGGACAAGTGGGCTATAAAGGTCTGTGCTGTAGGATTCTGTGATTGACAGTAGGATTGTTTTTGTATCACCATAATTGATAAAAAATTCTACGGCATTACTGTAGAGGACAAAATGAGGAGAGTATGTTTTAAATGATGTTTTGAAGCGCTTTGCATCTTGGAGGCATTTGAGAAAGATCCTCACTAGGGACAAGCTTGAATTTGAAGCTGTTGGAAATAAGGACGTATGAGTGACCTAGTTTGGAAATTGCCTGAGTGGCAGAAGATGTGGACTAGGGATAATGATTAAGTATTCAGGGCTGTGAGTTGTGCCCAGAAGTATCTGCACAGGAACGGCAACTGTTCACTCTATTTATAAACTTAGATGGTGCAAAGGATGTCACTCTACTGATTTGGTGATAATACAAAGATTGACAGGATTGGAGATGGGAGAATGAAACTATTTATGTATGTTGAAGAAAGTGTGACAAGTTAGTTCCATTGTAGATGTGAGAATATCTGCTTAGAATTCAATAGACTTGAATAGGGTAAAGGGGAAAACCTTACATAATATTGCATTGATATGAAAATGTTGAAGATATGTGTAGGATATAATCGAAAGACTAAAGGAATATGGGTTTTTCTGTCAAGATAAATTGATTAGAAGCTATATTAGAGCTTTACAAATCCTGGTTCTAACCCACTTGGTTTATCGTCAGCAGTTCTGCACACTGCATCTTAGGAATGCTAGTTTGGCCTTTAAGGGAATGCACTGTCGATTTACCAGTGTGATCGACCACAAGAATTAAATAATCAGGTCCAGTTACACAGGTTAGGTTAGTATAGCCTGGAACATAAAAAGATTAATCGGGCAATTTAAATGAAATGTTCAAGTAGTAAAAGGGGAATTGGTAGGTTAGATCATTTCTCACTCCTGTTTTTGAAGTCAAGCCTGAGGAGGCAATGTCCAAATTTTAACCCCAAGCCTTTTAGAATTGATATTGAAACACTTTTGCATGCAAAGGTTAGTAGAATTTCTGCAGTCATCCTTTGCGGCATCTTTATGTTTCTGACCATGGCATTTTGCTTACCCCTACATTTCATCACTCCATCACTGGAAACATTATCTACTGCTACTAATCCTCCTGAATTTTGAAATTCTTACCTTAAATCGCACAATCTCTTGCTGCTCCTTTGATATGCTGCTTAAAACCTATTGATTAAGCTTTGGTCAATGCTTTAAAATTAAGTCTTTGACCTGGCTTTTATTTGTTTCTTGCAATTCTCCTGTAGAGTTGGTTCAGTGACCAAGTGTGATCTAATTGCATGGTGTAACAGGCTTGAGGATCCTGTGTGGTGACTTGATGTCAGTCTCCCTCCCCGGCTTGTGCAGTGCCAACAATACGAACAGTGGAAATGTTGAAGTGCGTAAAAGTAATTTAATTAGCCAAGTTCACTTCTATCCAGAAATTTTAGGTGGAAGCACAATATAAATGGTAAGAGTAAGGATGGGATATTTTTATTGTTGCTTGCAAACAAATGAAGCTCGGGCAAAGAAATTACTGAACTTTTCTTTGGCATCTGGTCTATTCCGCCATTCAATCATGGCTGATCTATCTCTCCCTACTAACCCCATTCTTCTGCCTTCTTCCCATAACCCCCGACACATTTACTAATCAAGAATCTATTTATCTCTGCCTTAAAAAGATCCATTGACTTGAATTCCAGATTCACCACCATGTGACTAAATTCATTCCTCCCCATCTCCTTCCTAAAGGAATGTCCTTTAATTCTGAGGCTATGCTCTCTAGTCCTAGACTCTCCCACCAGTGGAAACATCTTCACCACACCCACTCTATCCAAGCCTTTCACTATTCTGTATGTTTCAATGAGGTTCCCCCTAATTCATATGTTAGCCCACTTATTCCTGGGATCATTCTTGTAAACATCATCTGGACCCTCTCCAGAGCCAGCACATCCTTCCTCAGATATGGTGCCCAAAATTGTTCACAATACCCTCAAATGTGGTCTGACCAGCACCCTATGGAGCCTCAGCATTACATCCCTGTTTTTGTTTTCCAGCCCTCTTGAAATAAATGCTAGCATTGTGTTTGCTTTCTTTACTACCGATTCGACTTGGATTATGACTGGTTGAAGTTCTTTCCAGAGTGCTCTACATGCTCAGTTGTTTAGTACATCCCAGGTCGAGATTGATAGGTTCTTGAACTCTTAAAGAATCGGGACGGGGGTTAGGAAGGTGGTGATGAAGACGGTCTTCATATTAAATGACTGAGAAACCTTGAGAAACAGTATGGTCTCCTCCCACTGGTAGACAAAAATGCAGGAGAAACTCAGCGGATGTGGCAGCATCTATGGAGCGAAGGAAATAGGCAACATTTCGGGCCAAAACCCTTCTTCAGTGATGTAAGGGTGGGGAAGAAGAAAGGAAGAGGTGGAGCCAGTGGGCTGAGGGAGAGCTGAGAAATAAGGACTATCTGAAATTAGAGAGGTCAATGTTCATACCGCTGGGGTGCAAACTACCCAAGCGAAATACGAGGTGCTGCTCCTCCAATTTACGGTGGTCCTCACTCTGGCCATGGAGGATGCCGAGGACAGAAAGGTCGGATTCGGAATGGGAGGTGGAGTTGAAGTGCTGAGCCCCCGGGAGATGAGGTTGGTTATTGCGAACTGAGCGGAGGTGTTCGGTGAAGTGATTTCCAAGCCTACGCTTAGTCTCACCAATGTAGAGCAGCTGACATCTAGAACAGCGGATGCAATAGATGAGGTTGGAGGAGGTGCAGGTCGACCTCTGCCATACCTGGAAAAACCTCTTGGGTCCTTGAATGGAGTCAAGGGGGGGAGCTAAAGCGACAAATATAACATTTCTTGTGGTTGCAAGGGAAAGTACCCGGAGAGGGGTTGGTACGGGTGGGAAGGGACAAATTGACCAAGGAGTTACGGAGGGAATGATCTCTGCGGACAGCAGACAGGAGGAGATGGGAAGATGTGGCAAGTGGTGGGGTCACGTTGGAGATGGCAAAAATGACGGAGGATTATTTGTTGTATGTGGCGGCTGGTAGGGTGGAAGTTGAGGACAAGGGGGACTGCCCTTGTTACAAGTGGGGGGATGGGGAGTGAGAGTAGAGTGACGGGGTTTAGAAGAGACCCTGGTGAGAGCCTCATCTATGGTGGAAGAGGGGAACCCATGTTCCCTGAAGAATGAAGACATCTCCGATGCCCTGGTGTGGAGCACCTCATCCTGGGAGCAGATGCGGCGTAGACGGAGGAATTGGGAGTAGGGGATGGAGTCGTTACAGGAAGCAGGGTGGGTTGAAGTGTAATCCAGATAGCCATGGGAGTCAGTGGGTTTATAGTGGATGTCGGTCAGGAGTCTATCACCTGCGATGGAGATAGTGAGGTCAAGAAACGGTAGGGAAATGTCGGAAATGGTCCAGGTGTATTTGAGTGCCGGATGGAAGTTGGTGGTAAAATGGATGAAGTCAGTGAGTTGTGTGTGGGTGCAGGAGGTAGCACCAATGCAGTCGTCGATGTGGCAGAGGTAGAGTTCGGGGATGGGGCCACGATACGTCTTGAACAAGGATTGTTCAACATACCCTACAAAGAGGCAGGCATAGCTGGGGCCCATGCGTGCGCCCATAGCTACGCCTTGTATTTGGAAATGGGAGGAGTCAAACAAAAAGTTATTATGGGTAAGGACCAGCGGAGGTGAGTATCAGTAGATGGGGATTGGTTGATTCTCCGGTCGAGGAAAAAACGGAGGACTTTGAAACCCTCCTGGTGGGGGATGGAGGTGTAGTGTGATTGGACATGGTGAAGATGAGGGAATGGGGGGCCTAGAAAATGGAAGTCCTGGAGTCGACAAAGAGCGCGTGAGGTGTCTTGAACATAGGTAGGGGGGGATAGGATGGAGTCGAGGTATGTGGAAATAAGTCGAGGTATGTGGTCTCCTCCCTCTTCTTATTTTCTAAATGATCATAACCCATAATCAGAACTATGGAATAATTACAACTTGTATGTAAGAACAGGAATATCCATGTTCAACCTGAGATGTTTGAAAAATATAAAGATAGAGCTCTCCTCCTTTGAAATTAGATTTCTCAGGATGGTCAGAAGTCCACCACTAAGGGGGTATTCTAGACAGCTGAGCCTGACAATTCTGGACCCTGGAATAACTCACTTATTACATCAGAAACAGCTCGGGTTAATCTAATGTACTTTGTGTTTTATAAATCGACACTGAGGTTCCATATATTCTGAGCATTTAACTCTGCAATCCCAGATTAGGCACAAAAATGTTACACTACTGGGCATTCCTAACTAAATTATGTCATTTGGGAAACAAAATGTGCTTTTCAACCATGTTTCGTTCAAGCCAGGATACTTTCAGTGCACTTGGCTTAGTTTCATAATGGATATTCCCATGCGGCTATTTGAATCTGTGTTCCTTGTTAGTAGACCCTTTCAACGTATGTCTTTACTGGAAAATGAGTTGCTTGCATCTGGGCTCACTGTGCTCACCTAAAGGAGTGATCAGGGGCTGGAAAGGCTTATCTATACTTGACTGTCTCCTACCTATCATTTGCATTTTACTTTATCTTTTGAGCTTGATATTATTTGAATTTCAAAAATTAAAAAGCAAAGGCATATTGAGATGAGTTTTTTTTGTTTGCACTCCTATGGTTATTTAACACAGAAAAACATTGCTACAAAATGGCCAAACTGTGCTATTAGACTTTGAATGTTCAGTATCATCTTGCATGGAAATAAAGCTTATGGTCTTTTGTGTTTCTGTAAAGACATTCTAATTAGTACTCACAATATCCTATGTCCAAAAACAAAATCTTTCCTTATCAAGTATATACGCAATATTTGTTTATAACAAATACATCTGCTTCAAACACCTTTACAGATCATATTTGCTGTGTAAATCAAGAGTGTGTACTTGTTAGATGCACTGGATATGAGCCAGCACAATAAAAGTCTTGCATGCTGCAGCCTTACAGGCGTATTAGACGCAACAACATCAACAAATATGCCATAAATTATCAGTTATTCTAAGTAAACAAAATCATACAAATGCAAAACAATGAAGGAGAGGAGGGGGCGTCTGCAATAAGTGACTTCAATAAGGCAAACCTAAAGAAATCACTCCCCAATTTCCACCAACATGTCTCCTGCTGCACCAGAGGACCAAACACCCTCGACCACTGCTACACCACCATCAAGAATGCCTACCGCTCTATCCCTCGCCCTCACGTTGGTAAATCCAACCATACCGCGGTGGTGCTTCTTCCTGCCCACAGGCAGCAATTAAGGAGCGCACCCCCAGAGATGAGGACAGTACAGAGCTGGTGGGGGGGACAGAGGAACAACTACAGGACTGTTTGGAGTCTGTAGACTGGGCAATGTTCAAGGACTCGGCAACGGACTTGAATGAATACGCCACAGTCGTTACAGACTTCATTAAGAAATGTGTGGAGGACTGCATCCCTACAAAAACCTTCCGAGTGTTTCCCAATCAGAAATCTTGGATGAACTGTGAGATCCACACTCTTCTGAAGACCAGACACCGGGCATTCATGTCTGATGATACAGTGGTCTACAAGAAGTCCAGATATGACTTTGGTAAGGCCATCAAAAAGGCCAAAAGGGAGTTCTGCTCCAAGCTGGAGGATGAGACAGATGTTCGGCAGCTGTGGCGGGGCCTGAATGCAATCACCTCTTACAAGGCAAAACCAGGAGGCAGCTCGGATGTCGTCGATACATAACTCCCTGATGAGCTCAATGCATTTTACGCACGCTTTGATAGGGAGAACACCGATGTGCCTTCCCGAGCCCCCATTCGCTGTGTTGGTATTTCAGTCTCAGTCACAGAGGCCGACGTCAGGAAATCCTTCAGGGGGGTGAACCCTCGAAAAGCGTCTGGACCTGATGTCATACCTGGTCGTGTTCTAAAAACCTGTGCGGACCAACTGGCTGGAGTTTTTACGGACATTTTCAACCTGTCACGTCTGAGGACCCCACCTGCTTCAAAAGGGCATCAATAATACCGGTGCCCAAGAAAAGCAAGGCGACGTGCCTCAATGACTATCGACCTGTGGCACTAACGCCTGTGGTGATGAAGTGCTTCGAGAGGTTGATCATGGCGCAAATCAACTCCTACCTCGACAAAAACCTGGACCCACTGCAGTTCGCTTACTGCCACAACAGATCAACGGTGGACGCGATCTCGCTGGCCCTCCACTCCGCTCTGGACCACTTGGACAACAAAAACTCATATGTCAGGCTGCTATTCATTGACTACAGCTCGGCATTTAACACAATCATCCCCTCCAAGCTGGTTACCTAACTCGCAGAACTGGGTCTCTGCGCATCCCTCTGCAATTGGATCCTCGACTTCCTCATTCACAGACCACAGTCTGTTCGTATGGTGGAAATGTGTCAGACTCGATAACAATCAGCTCGGGAGCACCTCAAGGCTGCGTGCTCAGCCCCCTGCTGTACTCACTCTATACTCATGACTACGTAGCCGGTCATAGTGCGAACTCCATCATCAAGTTCGCTGATGACACCATTGTTGTAGGATGTATCACTGATGGGGATGAGTCAGAGTATAGAAGAGAGATCGAGCAACTGTCCATGTGGTGCCAGGACAACGACCTGGCCCTCAACACCAGCAAAACCAAGGAACTGATTGTAGACTTTGGAAGGAGTAGGATGGGGACCCACAGTCCTGTTTATATAACGGGTCGATGGTTGAAAGGGTCAAGAGCTTCAAATTCCTGGGCGTGCACATCTCTGAAGATCTTTCCTGGTCCGAGAACACAGATGTAATTATTAAGAAAGCTCATTAGCGCCTCTACTTCCTGAGAAGATTACGGAGAGTTGGTCTGTCAAGGAAGACTCTCTCTAACTTCTACAGGTGCACAGTAGAGAGCTTGCTGACCGGTTGCATCGTGGCTTGGTTCAGCAACTTGAGTGCCCTGGAGAAGAAAAGACTACAAAAAGTAGTAAACACTGCCCAGTCCATCATCGGCTCTGACCTTCCTTCCATCGAGGGGATCTACCACAGTCGCTGCCTCAAAAAGGCTAGCAGCATCATCAAGGACCCACACCACCCTGGCCACACACTGATCTCCTTGCTACCTTCAGGTTAAACTTGGCTCGGACAAAACTCTGAACATTAATATCCCTCCATCTGTTGTTTGCACTTTATTAATTTATTAATTCATGTGTGTATTTACGTATATAATTGTTGTCAATGCCTACTATGCTCTGTTGTGCTATGCAAAGAAAGAATTTCATTGTCCTGTCAGGGACACATGACAATAAACTCTTTTGACCGGGAGATCGGTAGCCCGGGCAACTTCCACCACTTTCTGCAGCCTCCCTTATTCTTATTCTGTCTGTGCCTGTTTGTGACTGCTTGGTAGCTTTCCTCTGCTGGAGTGCTCTTGTTTTCCTCTCACGCTCTGAAAACATGTTAGTTGTTTGGCCACCGTGGCTTGCTCCTGCTGTGTAGGTGAGTGGTAGAATGAAGAAGAGAGCTGATGAAAATGTGGGGAAATCAGAATGCGTGGGTGTGTGCTTGAGGGTCAGGGAATTCTTGGGAGCCAAAAGGTCGGTTATCTTTCTCTGACTCTCTGACTCTATTCAAAGAGGAGTTTTGTTTTGCCAATCGAGGCAAGATTCTTTCACAGGCGAACACAACCAAAAATAGACTGTGATCTTTCATTTCATTTATTCCTTGATTTGCTGCCTGTGGGAACTTGAACACAAATCATTAACCTCTCAACGGTGTCTCCACTTCAAACGTAAACTGTTAGTAATGCAATTCAAAATTCCCTGCGTGTTTATATAAATGCAACTACCCATGCTTTATTGGAAATCAGTGGTTTGGTTTTTGATATTTTAAAGTGCAAGTTTACCCCCATTTAAGTTGAGAAAAAGTGGTTGGAATATCTAGGTCATGAATTGCTTGTTTTTTAAGTCCACTATTTCAGATGGAACATGGATAACTATCCTGTAACTATTTGATGTTAGTTGACCTTTAAATAAAAATAAATATGTTTGAACTGCTCACAGTCTAATACTAAAATTTTGGCTTGTAGAATGATAGTAAACATAAAAATTCAGAATTTATGCTGAGTGGAAGATTTTAGTTTGTTAAAGCCATTTTTCATAATTTCAGAAATTGCATTACAAGTATTACATATATATTGCATTTAGTATAATTGGAATCAGCATATCATGTTATGTAATATTTTATAGTAATTTGATCTAAAAGGTTTGCTTTCATTGCTATTTAAAACAACATTTTGAAATTGAATTGTTCATATTGTTTTACAAGAAATATAAAACTCTGTTGCTTATGATCTATTTTCAGCCATTTTTCCTTTTGAAGTTTATACTTTCATTTGTTTAGCATATCAATGTTTTACTTCTATCTACCTTTTAGATTGACGAAATTGGGTTTTCCCTGAATCATCCGAATCAGTATTTCATTGAGAGTCAGAAGATTCTGAACAGCAGCCGAGATACAAAGAAAGAGTCAAACCAACCAGAGAGCTCCCAGCGCAGCCAGCCCAGCCAGCCCAGCCAGCCCCCCAAAGGGGAGAGTGCCTCTGTCTCCACAGCCACGAGCCAGGCAGAGTCGACTGATGTGGAGGGTATAAATATCGAAGAGCTTCTCAGTGAAGGGTATCCTGAATGATTCGCTATGCGACTGATATCCACTGAAATGTATTTTGTGTTAGAATGTTTTCTGAAGTGAATTTGTTCCATGTTTTCCCCAATCTAGTTTTTTTTTCTCTTTAAATGAGTAAATAAGCTTATGGTAAAATTAATTCTCTCCATAATGGTTAAAGCGCGATAACTCGTATTTCTTGAAATACTGCCAGAAATAATGCACACAAGGGACTTTCATTGGTGCTTGGATATTTCCTTGAAATAAATGGCACATTTAATGTAAATTATGCCAATGGATCATTATGGAACTCAGCCGAGAAAATGTTGATTTTACTTTATTCCACATCTTTTAAAAATGTTAAATTACTTTGGTAACATCTCATCAACGTCAACACTTTTAGAAGTTAATGTCTTCTCAGAATTCATTATAAGGCATCAATTATATTCAGGTTAATTCTTCAGAGGTTTGTGAACGCTTTGCTGTAGCACACTTGCTAACAAAGCGACTTCCATTTCCAATAATCTGCATTATTGCATTCGTAATTGTACAAGAGGACTTGAGGATTCACCATCATTTTCATGCACTTCGTTGCACTGTAATGTGAAATGTACTTTCTCGTTGTCCATCAAATGCCTAATAAGCACTTTATAAGAAAGCTTATATCATACTATCAGATTTCTGGAAGAGAGACGCATCTCAATCTATTTTTTTTCCTGTTCAAGATTTTATAATGTGGACTGTGCGATGCAAATTATGTTATTGCAATGCTGGAATTTCCATAAACCTCCACTGATATTTTTCATCGTTTTTTAATCTCCATCACAAGTATTGCCTTAAAGCTAATTACTTTGAACTTTGGCACAGCTTTATACACCTTTGTGAAGCCTGTGTGCAATTACTACCACATGAGCTTGCAGTTTTGTTCTGCCCTGGTATGACAAAGAATAAGTAAACGCTCTGTTCTTTTTTGATTTATTAGGAAAATATGGAAACAAATACTAGAATCATCATTATTACAAACATTTATGCAGCTACGAGTCTTACTGTGCAGGTGTGGTGAATATGCAGTCATTTCTAGTTAATCCGACACTCCAGAATATTTACTATCCAACACAAATTTTAATACAATAAAAACATACTCGTTTATCGAACAATTCACATTCTGAGATCAACACTTTTTTCTAAAACCAATTATTCATTCAGCATTACATTCAATTGTTTAACTGGCAGTCAGTTTATAAACAAACATTTCAGGGTACATGCCTCCAACTCTTCATTCAACTCACCATGGGCGGAAATCCCAGGGGGGGGGGGGGACACACGTCCCCTCCATGTTTTGAGAGGTGGGGGACAATCCCCCCACCCCCCCATGTTTTGTAATCCGGATTTTGAAATTAGGTGAAAAAAATCAATTACAAATCCCCGCTTTCCACGAGACAGTGGGGGTGCGACTGATGATCGATGGCGCTGATTGGACAAGCGAGACGTCGGTCAGCAGGCAATGGAGGGGCAGGAGGGACATGATGATTCCGCGCGATGATTGGAGGAGGGGGGGTGTGGGTCAGAGGCGGAAGTAGGGGGGTGGGACTGAGGATAGCGGATGGTAGTTGGAGAAGGGAGACGTCCTGGTGGAGCAAAGATCATAGAGCAGAGCTTGAATCGGCCCGTTCCCGGGGCCTTTCATCGCCCGGCGCAGCTTAAAATCGAACTGCTGCATCGAGGCGATTGAGGCTCCCGATGCTGAAGCCCCTGCTGGCAGATTTTAAGCCGTGCCGGGCGATGAAAGGCCCTGCGAACGGGCTGATTCAAGCCCCACACTTCGGGGTGGACGACGTTCGGAGTCGTTCACCAACCAGGTCAGCTCCCGATGTTACTGTCCACAGGGCCCACGGCTGAAGGCTTGGGTGCGCGTCTGCCAATAAATTGTGTCTCCCCCCCCCCCCCCCCAATGTTTTGATAGCGATTTCTGCCGCTGCAGCTCACAGCCAATCACATAACATCAGTGATTGTACTGCCCTTTCTCGATTATAAAAACACAGTTTACTGACCTTTTCACAACCAAGCAGAAAATGTGAAGTGATAACTTTAATAAATAAACTGTTTTTGCCATGACCATATGTATGTTTTTGTCATTATATATGTTAGAATGAAATTGTATTTGTTATAGAAACCTTTTTTTTTAATCAGAAAGATACATATAAATATATGCCGTGCAGACAATCTCAGCTACCCATCATTCACAGACAATCGGAGTTAAATTGGTTTCTTCCAAGGTCATAAATATCGATAATCTGACATATTTAAGATGTAACAGATTGTGTTGGATTAACGAGAATTGACTGTGTATAGGACGATCTTGTGATTGTGTAAATTGAGTGCAGAATTTTTATTGAGGACTACCACTCGTGGTATGACCTCTGCAGTTTATTTTGTTATCAAGGTTTTCCAGTGAAGAGTGTGTAATGATTATCTGAAAAGTGCACTCTATGGAATAACTCAACGTACAATCTCCATTGTGTGAAGAGCAGCGATGGGCTTTTGACTTCAGTATGAAGTTAAAAGCCCATGCCGTACTTAACCAGTTGACAAGACCTCTTATTTTCTGAGCCTATTTCAAGATAATTTTGAGGAAGATATGACAACTTGGTGCCCATCTCTATTAGGCCTTCAATCTCCTGGGGTCTGTTCTTAATGGCTACAAATGAATAGCATGTAGTTACAGATAACTTTTTAAACTGGTGGCAGCTTAGTCAAAACATTGCACTGTACCCATGGGTATGATCCCATCTCATTGAAGTGTTTTTTGCTGCCCTTTTTAGTTGATAGAAGGGAAGCATCAATGAATACATGGATTACCATTCAAAACAAATTGTGTTCAACGCTGCATAACAGCTTCAAGAGTCTAATAGCATGAATATCTATGTGGCTAATATAGTTTTGTTTAGGTTGATTTGCTATGATCAAAATTGAGCTTTCTCCAGACCTGAGAATTGCCATTAGACGTGCCACCGCAGACAGATTAGGAAGCAAAGAACATGAATTATCACTGAAGTGTGACTTAAATTATGGAGAACAACTCTGGTGAGACTATGATTGTTTCTGCTTGGATTGCATTAGTTTCTGGTCTTATGGAACTCAATTATCCTTTTAGAAAATGGTCATTATTAGTTTGAGTTCCCCAATCACTGTATATGCCATGTACTGTAGAATGTTTCCTGTACTATGCAATGGTGTTGATGTATCTTACCTGATTTTTCTCAGGCTTTTGTACCTTACCATGTTCTCCCATAAATGTACGATACAGCAGTACAGATATGCAAAACATTTTGTTCCGCAAACGTTCATAGGTCAAGAGGAGTGGGTGAAATGCATTATAGCCGCTTTGGTGCAGTGTATTCCTGGTGTACTATTTAAAAATCCAAGTATGCAGGAACACGGGAGCAGGAACTGACCACCTTAAATCTTGACGAGATTATGGCTGATCTCCCCGAGGCATCAACTCTTCTGTGCCAGTTCCACATTGCCCTCAATTGCCTAGTCTATCAAGATATATCTACCCCCTCTATAAACACCTCCAGCACCCTGGAGATTTAATGACCACTGTGTGAATAAATTCCTATGCCCCTTCATTTTAATTGACTGCCCCCCTTGTAATGTGTCACTTATTGGAGACTCCCATTAGCTTCCCATCCTTTTCACTTAGGATGGCGTATGTTTCAATAAGATCACTCTTCATTCCTTCATCTCTTCAAAGAAAACAAGTCCAACTCGTTTAAGAGACAAGACAGTTTAAGAGTTTAGTTGGTGTATATATACCAGCAAAGGAACAGTAATATTCTTGCTTACAGCAGCTTAAGCCATTTAGCCTGCAGATTCATATAGAAACTTAGAAAATACGTGCAGGAGGAGGCCCTTCGAGCCAGCACACCATTCATTGTGATCATGGCTGATCGTCCGCTGTCAATAACCCGTGCCTGCCATCTCCCCATATCCCTTGATTCCACTAGCCCCTAGAGCTCTATCCAACTCTTTCTTAAATATAGTAATCTATAATATGATAAATTAATGTCAGCTATATTAGCTAACTATAATAATGCAAATTCAAAGTCCATTGAAGATCCTAGTTTGTGAGGTAGTGGTGAGTATTGTGCAGTGTTCAGTTGCTAAGAAGCTGTTCCTGTTTTTTAAGATTTTCATGAACCTGTACCATTTTCTCATTTGTATCAGCAAAATTAAAGCGTGGCCAGGGTGGTGTGCGTCTTTGGTATTGGCTGCATTCTTGATGTGGCACCTCCTATAGATCCCTTTGGTGGTGGAGAGGTCGGTACCTGTGATGGACTGTGCAACTCTCTGTAGTCTCATTTGTTCCTGGGTGTTAGAGTTGTTGAACCATGATGTGATGATGGGTTAGCCTATCGTTGGCGATATTAATGCACAGTTTGAAGGGTTTATCAAAGGTTGACTAATGACTAAAGTGTTTACTGTACAATTATGATTCCTGTGCCTGAGAATGACTGTGCTTCCTTTCTCCCATTTCTTGAAGAAACGTCACCAATTCCTTCTCTCCAGAGATGCTGCCTGTCCCGCTTAATTACTCCAGCATTTTGTGTCTACTTTTATAAATAGCTGCATAAACCAAAGCCTGTTTACCCCATGACCTCATAACCCCATGAAGCCTGTGACAATAAGCGAGTTCAGTATTTCGATAAACGCACGGAATCATAGCATTTGTCAAAGGTCATTCGAGATTAATAGCTTTCTTTCTTCTTCTGCTGTTCACACACTACTTACACAGTCCCAGTTCTAGTTCAGTTAATTATTCTGCAATAATGATATTTTCAAAAAGTTAATGAATTTATTATTTTCATTTAATCCTTAATGTGTTTGCTACTGAAATAAGAAAATATTACTTGTGTTTGAAACATTTTCGTACCTTTATTCATAATTTATGTGTAAAAATATATTTAATCTGAGGCAGGCAGCGACTGTATCAGTGTGATGTGGGCTGATGCTTTACCTACAGGTGGTGTGAATGAAAAGGCAAAGATTCATCTCCGAGGAAAACTGAATACAGGGTTGGACCTGTGAAGGAGCCGCCAACCGATACAGTGGCTTGCAAAAGTTTTCATACCCCTTGAACTTTTCCACATTTTGTCACGTTACAACCACAAACGTAAGTGTATGGCACAACTGCAAACCTACCACGATATGGCCGTCCATCTAAACTGACAGGCTGGGCAAGGAGAGCATTGATCAGAGAAGCAGCCAAGAGGCCCATGGTAACTCTGGAGGAGCTGCAGAGATCCACAGCTCAGGTGGGAGAATCTGTCCACAGGACAACTATTAGTCGTGCACTCCACAAATTGGGTCTTTATAGAAGAGTGGCAAGAAGAAAGCCATTGTTGAAACAAAGCCATAAGAAGTCCCGTTTGCAGTTTGCCACAAGCCATGTGGGGGATAGAGCAAACATGTGGAGGAAGGTGCTCTGGTCTGATGAGACCAAATGTGATGTTTTTGACCTGAAAGCAAAACGCTATGTGTGGCGGAAAACTAACACTGCACATCACCCTGAACACACCATCCCCACTGTGAAACATGGTGGTGGCAGCATCATGCTGTGGGGATGCTTTTCTTCAGCAGGGACAGGGAAGCTGGTCAGAGTTGATGGGAAGATGGATGGAGCCAAGTACAGGGCAATCTTGGTAGAAAACCTGTTAGAGTCTGCAAAAGACTTGAGACTGGGGCGGAGGTTCACATTCCAGCAGGACAACAACCCTAAACATACAACCAGAGCTACAATGGAATGGTTTAGATCAAAGCATATTCATGTGTTAGAATCGCCCAGTCAAAGTCCAGGCCTAAATCCAATTGAGAATCTCCAGCAAGACTTGAAAATTGCTGTTCGCAGACGCTCTCCATCCAATCTGACTGAGCTTGAGTTATTTTGCAAAGAATGGGCAAAAATTTCAGTCTCTAGATGTGTAAACCTGGTAGAGACATACCCCAAAAGATTTGCAGCTGTAATTGCAGCGAAAGGTGGTTCTACATAGTATTGACTCAGGGGGACTGAATACTTTTGCACACCACACTTTTCAGTTTTTTATTTGTAATAAAATTTGGAAACCATGTATCATTTTCCTTCCACTTCACAATTATGCACCACTTTGTGTTGGTCTATCACATAAAATCCCAATAAAATACATTTACGTTTGTGGTTGTAATGTGACAAAATGTGGAAATGTTCAAGGGGTATGAAAACTTTTGCAAACCACTGTATAAGACATTTAACTGTGAAACGCCTGTCCCTTAGTATTGGATAGATTGAGTGAAGGGTCTACGCTGTTCCAAGTTTGCGGTGGTTGTGGTGCGTTTCCCCCAGCCATCTCCCCAGTGCATGTTGACTAGCACAGTTCGTCAGCCCTTGTGCAGGTGTTACCCGAAGCCCAAAGGTTTTGTGGAGGTTCTGCGTTAGGATCGGGTACGCAGTGAGCTAGCGAGAGGGTTGTCAGATCAGATCAGCCCAGGTTGCCGAGTGGCCGAAGGGCTGAATATAATGGGTTCTTAATAAACTGTTTATGCGGCACCGCCAGCTCTCTCCCAGATCCCCCATCCCAACTGTCGACAAAGGCTGACTGAGAAAATGCTCCCACTCATATTACTAAAATTATTCTGTGCAATTCTGGTCACCCTACAACAGGAAGCTGGTGGCGAGGGTGCAGAAGAAGGAGGGTCTCAACCCGAAACATCACTCCCTCCTTCTATCCAGAGATGCAGCCTGTCCTGCTGAGTTACCCCAGCATTTTCTGCCGACCAGAATGCTATCTGGATTGGAGGGTGTTAAAGAGATTGAACAAACTTGGGAGAGATTGAGAGAGATTGAACAAACTTGGATTGTTTTTGCTGGAGCATCAAAGGCTGATGGGAGACTTGATAGAAGTTTATACAACTATGAGAGACACAGAGAGGGTAGACGGAACCTTTCTTGGTTCTACTGGCACTGCGAATCGGCTCCCGACGTTGGCGTTCCGACCATCCCAACCAGAGGGCTTGAACATCGGAAGCGGCAACTACGGAGGGTCAGGGCCCCGACCTCGGGTGAATAAGGGAGGAGGAGGACTGTGTGAACTGTATTGCCTTCCACAGTGAAGAATGCTGTGGTGGATGTCTGTGTTAAATTATGTTGTGTATTGTGTCCTTTTTTAATTGTAACGCTGCATGGTAAATTACATTTCACTGCACCTTATGGTGCACGTGACAAATAAATTTCAACCTTTGAACCTGTCCCAGCGTGGAAAGGCCAAAGCATAGAGGGCACTGCATTAAAGGCAGAGGCGGAAAGTTTAAATGAAATGTGTGGGGTAAATTTTTTTGTGGTCAGGTCAGGGGTAGTTCCCCCGCCATGGGTACCATGTAATCCCGTGCTACCTTCTCCACGGTCGGATAGTCGGCGACTAAACTGTCTCCCCCGCCTGGTTTGCCAGGTGAGGAGGGGGCTGTGGACCCCCAGCAGTACCAAAAACAAGATCTGTCAAAGGGCGGATGAGCTAGCGAGCCAACGGCCATCCACACTTCAGCAGAAGTTGCGATCACTGTCGTACATAACATTGTCCCCGTTGATGTTTTCAATGATGATGATGATGACTTTTCTTTACACAGAGAGTGTAAAGAGGATGGGAGAACCAGAGACAATAGTCATATTCAAGAGGTTTTAAATAGGTGCATAGATGTGGAAGGATGTGAATCGCATGCAGGCAAAAATAAATTGGTTTCATTTAGCATCATATTCAGCACATATTTCGTGGGCTGAACGGCCTGTTCCAGTGTTGTACTGTTCCATGTTATATGGAGGAAAATATGGGAACTTGTGAGGTTAGCTTCATTAAAAAACAGATGCTGATTGTTTTTTAAACATTTACCAATTGCTCACCCTTTATGAACGTGGGTGTCAGGCCTTTGACTACAACATCTGCAGTTTTGGTCTTACCTTTTAAAAAATATATATATATTATTGCCCTGGAGGGAGTGCAGCGTAGATTCATCTGATTAGTTCTGTCACAAGAGGGCACAGGTGAGGCCTCATTTCTCTCTAGATGAATAAGGGGATCTTGTTGAAAAGTAGAAATCGCCACAGGTTAGACACGGAAAATCTATTTCCGATGGCTGCGTCTAGGAGCAGAGATCACAGAATCAACGTAGGGGGAAGGCCAGTTAGGACTGAACCAAAGATAAATTTGTTCACTAAAAGGTGGCAAGTCTCGTTCTCTACCTCAGAGTGTTGTGGATTATCTGTCATTAATTGCATTCAAAACTGAGAACAGTAGATGGCTTGAAGTTAGGGAAAGAAAAGATATGGGGAAAGGGCAGGTGTTCAAAGCAAAAGATTAGCCATGATTTTGTTGAATGATAAGAGCATGGCCGGGAAGCTGAATGGTCTATTTTAGCTTCTGATTTTTACACAAAGATGCTTTATAAAGAATTCTTCAATTAAGCTTGACTCTGATTTTCTTGCAGTGAATCTCAAACAACTTTGATATGACTTATATCCTTGTAATGTTCATGAGTCTGGTTCCTACACAAATATTGGAAAAGCAGTGTGTGTTTTAATTCCCTGTTTGGATTGCATGTCCCCAAGCTCTTCCAACAGTAGCTTACTAAATTCCAGATATCTCCTCCATTATTCAATAATGTGATGCCTGTTTTGTATCTGAACACCAGATACTTGGCCTCATAATTGTCGTGCTTGATAAAGCTTATCACATTCCATTGATCCAAGGTTAAATCAAATACTTTTTATAACTGGGAAAGAATAAAAAGACCATTAAACTGGGACTGTTTTATATTCCCTTGTTCTTGAACCATTTATTTGGAGTAATCAGCAGCTAGGCAATTCATTTATTCCTGTCAACATTTTAACAAATTGAAAACAAAAATTGGTATTGCATTATTTGGGAAAGGACAAATAAATGAAGCAATAAATTTCCTTTGCTTTTATCTTGTATCTTAAATTCTTCATTTTGTGAAGTGTATGTTTGCTCTTCAAGTTGATTTACAGATTACGATCACACTTCCTCATTGAATCAGATCCCATTTTATCCCATGGCTCTTCAGAGGACAAGCTGGGCAGTCCCATTCCTTTGGGTTACACAAAAAGCTGGAGAAACTCAGCGGGTGCAGCAGCATCTAAGGAGCGAAGGAGATAGGCGACGTTTCGGGTCGAGACCCTTCTTCGTCCCATTCCTTTGCTGTTTTTCTCATGGACTTGAACTCCTATCCAGTTCCCTTTCTAAAGCTCTAGTTTGCACCAGCCCTGGAGGCAATTAGCTCCATATCTTAAATATTCTTCTGCATAGTTATTTCAATAGATGTTGATATATTTCTGAATGTTAAAGAAAAAGAGATATGTGGACAGTTCAGCAAAATGGTGCACTGGTAAGAGATTCACCATGATCTTAAATGGTGAGCAAGGCTCTTTAGACTTTAGGGAAACAGCGAGGAAACAGGACCTTCAGTGCACTAAGTCCGTTACGACCAGCGATCACCCCGTACAGTAGCACTATCCTACATAGCATGGTTCTTGATTCTCCTACTCTGGGTAAAAGACTGCATTTATCCAATCTATTCCGTTCATTATCTTCTTACACGCCTCTATAAGATCTCTCTCTCCCTTCCTCCTGCGCTCGAAGGAATAAAGTCCTGGCCTGCCCAACCTCTTCCTATAGCCAGCCTTCGAGTCCTGGCAACATTTTCGTAAATCTTCTCTGCATCCTTTCCAGCTTAATAACATCCTCCCTATAGCAGGGTGATGAAAACTGAGCACAATACTCCAAATGGGGCCTCACCAAGGTCTTGCACAACTGAACATAACATCCCAACTATATTCCAATACCCAGGCTGATGAAGGCCAATGTACCAAAAGCCTTCTTGACCACCCTATCCACCTGTGATGCCAATTTCTATGTAACTGCACTTCCAGACCCCTCTGCCCTACAGCACTGCCCAGATTCCTACCATTCACTGATGCATGAGACCGGAACCTAGAGCCCAGAGAGAACATACAAACTCTGTACAGACTGCACCCGTAACAGGATCAAACCCGTGTCTCTGGCACTGTAGGGCAGTAACTCTACCACTGTACCTTTGAGATGCCCGTAGGCTGTAATTCAGCAACTTTACCCAGCTCCATCTGAAAGTCCAATATCAACCAAAGTCACCTATGCTCCATTAAACCTCTGTACATCTTCACAGTCTGACCAAACATCAGATAGGTGCACTGTATTCTCCATCAAGTCTGACCAACACATCACAGTGGATGTACATTCTTGTCTTTCACCAGCTGTGCAAACAAGTTGATGCAAGTGGTACCTTTGATTCCGCCACTTGCAATACACTCATTGTTGTGAGTTTGTCTACATCAACACTTCGAATCTTTCTGTTTATTGCAAAGTTCAACCTATTTATCTCCCCTCGTGTGTCTATAGAAGATTTTGTGGTGTTATTTACTTGAATGACAGGAATATTCTATTTGCTGTGCTGGCCAATATTTGTCCCTCTGTGATTACCCGGGATTACGTTGTTTGTGGAAGTTTGCCGAGTGCAATTGACTGTCATGTGTCAGTGCAGGTGAGTACATGTAAAGCAATTCAAAGAACCTTGAGATCTGTATTTTTCTCAGGTAATTGTACGAAGCAAACATGGTAAGATATTGTCAGACATCTGTTAGTTTCTACTTTCCATCTCTCAGTTCTACTTATCGACCTGAACTAACAACTCTTCTTCTGGCTATACAGGTGCAGTCGGAGCTCAGAACATTCTTCTCTGCACATTTTAGATTTGATGATGACGCAAGGAACTACAGATGCTGGAATCTTGAGCATATCACAAAGTGCTGGAATAACTCAGCAGGTCCGGCAGCATCAATGCATGGAATGGATCGGAAGCATTTCGGGTCGGAATTCTTCAGCCTCAGATTTAATATTGTGTGAAATTAGATAAACCACTGAAAGGTTTATTATTGCAATGCAGTAATATCTTGGAAGATTTTTTTCATTGCTTTTGTTTCTGCTTCTGCAGATCTTTGGATTTTTATGTTGTGTTTAGTTTAGATATACAGCATGGAAACAGACCCTTCAGCCAAGCGAATCTGCGTCAACCAGTGATCACCCACACACTAGTTCTATCGTACACGCTAGGGACACTTTTACCAAACCAGTTGACCTACAAACCTGTGTGTCTTTGGAGCACCCGGAAAAACCCATGCGGGAGAACGTACAAACTCCGTTCCTACATCACCTGTAGTCAGGAACGAACCCGGGCCTCTGGTGTTGTAAGGAGCAACTCTACTGCTGCGCCACTGAAATGCCCTTTTAAAACCCCTCCTTTAAGGGGCTGTCCTACCAGCATCTGACTCCATGCGATGAGCGCAATCAAACTAGAAACGGGGGCCGAGCGGAGGTCGGGTGATCCCTGTACAGGGCTGTTCCCACCAGCATGTGCTTGCATGCGGCAAGCGCGACCAAACCGGCAGCGAGGGCCGCGCGGAGGTCGGGTGAGTGGCGCAACGCGGCGCAAAGTGAGGCGAACTTGGAGCGAAGTCTTAAAGGTAAGTTTGCCAGGACAGAGAGGGGCACACACAGAGGGGCAGAGAGGCACACACACAGAGGGCCACGGAGCCACACACATAGAGGGTTACGGAGGCACCTACAGAGAGGGTCACGGAGGCACGACGTCGGGATGGTGTGTAATGCGTCGAGGCGACTGCGAGCCGACAAGCCGTTGCCGCACGGAATTTTTGAACATAGTCAGTTTTTCGGAGCCCCGCGCGATGTCGGGACGAATTCCGCACGGCTCCGGCGATCGAAGTGGGACCGGCCCCGCGACGCCGGACGGCTCAAGCGACCACGTTAGGTCGCGGTCATCGCATAGAGTTGCATGCTGGTGGGACAGGCCCTTTAAACGTTTCCCTTCTCCACTAAACTTTGACCATATTTTGTTTAGTTGAGATATACAGCATGGAAACATACCCTCCAGCTTTGGTGTGTTTGCATTGGTTGTTGGGGGACGAGTGTTGCTAATAGGTTGATGCATGAGACCCACCTGTGCAACTCAATGTATTGTGTGCATGTTACGATAACATCTCTAGCCAGTTCGTACAGAGTGTTTTAATATTTCAATGTGTTTCATCACATAGTTGTGTTAACATTGGTCTGGCAAAGTACAGTATGATTGTCTCTGTGGTGCTTAGTTGCACCAAGCTTACTGTCTGTCTTCATCCACTGTCCATTTCAACCCAATGTTTAGCTGTTCACAGTGTTATTGCTGGTTAATCCCTTCCATCAGGAATGACTGAGGGCACTTGAGTCTAATTGAGATAATTCTCATTACTTCACCTGCAGCAGAGTGCCAACCAATCATCCATGTTGGTACCAGTGGCAAGGAGACCTTTGCTGCTGTTCATCCCCACGTGGGTGATGTCTGATAAGAGTGATGGATAAGAAAGAGGAGGCAACGACTTAAGCCATAGAAACAGTGAAGAATAATATTGGGTTGTGCTTTTATGGTGCTGGGGAATTTGGGATCATAGCAAGAATGAAAGACTCATTCGTCGGATTGAAATGCCAATCCTAAATCCCCAATATAATATTTGAAGATCCCTCTTGTTTATATATAGTTCATATCAATGTTACTAAATCATAAATACTGCTCTGTGACTTGTAATCTTTCAGGAGCTGAGTTCGTAAATTGCTGAAAAGTAAATATAAACTATGTGTTTCCTTTGGTAAAAATGGATAGCGGAGATATGAGTGCCTTCTGTAATTTGGAATAGGTTGCATTCATTGCTACTCAACTGGAAAAGTGTAAAATAAATGTTAATTTCTTACTCATGGCTAGTCGAGGAAGACTAACCCCTACAAGTCATGAAGGCTCTCTATCTAGCTCGGGTTAATTATGGCCTTGAGATATTCTGCTTTCGTGTTCCTACCAATGGCTTGTCCAAATGTGGAATGGTCAGTACTGAAGCAAGATGCAGCAGGCATAGTAACGTCTGGGTAAAAGGAATATTCATCTGGCTGAATCCGGGTAGAACAGCTGGTAGGGCTGCTGCCCTTCAGGGCCAAGAGACCCAAGTTCGATCCTGACTCCGGGTACTGTTTGTGTGGCGTTTGCATGTTCTCCCTGCGACTGCATGGGTTTCCTCCGGGTGCTCCAGTTTCTTCCCACAACCCAAAGAAGCGTGGGCAGTGCAGGTTAATTGGCCTCTGTAAATTGCCCCTAATGGGTCGGAGTAGATGAAAGTGGGATCACGTGGAACTGGTGAGAACGGGAGCTCGATGGTCAACGGGAATCTTGGACCACAGACTGTTTCCATGCTGTATCTTTCAGGCATTCAGTTCAATAAATAGCATTGAACTTAAGTGATAAAATATTAAGTAGCATTGGACTTCAGTGATAGAATATGTTTTAATTTCCAAAATTACGTTTTATTCAGAATAAAGAAATACAGACCAAAAAATCTCGCAAAACCCATCAGACATTCTCAGTGTCTGTCCATTCAATCGTGTCATAGTGAGTTGTGTTCCCACCCATCATTAAATAAAACACCCTTGCCTCTCATGTGGTCTGCTGGAATATTCTCCCTTCCTTTGTTTGAGAGGTGTCCCCACCAGACATTGCCCCTCATAGTGCAGCAGCAGAAGGACACTAGACAGTGGTCCTCCCCCACGGAGCCTTGGCGTTGGCTGCACCAAGCTTCTATGTGTCCCTAAGCACATACTCCTGCAGACTAGAATGGGCCAGTTGGCAACATTCCCTGAGGGACATCTCGCTCTGCTGGGAGATCAACAAGTTCTGGGCAGACCAAACAACATCCTTCACCGATTGATGACCTTCGAGCAGGACTTCATCCCCGTTTCGGACTGTGTCCCAGGGAATAGTCCATAAACCAGAGAATCCTCTGTTACGGAGCTGTTCGGGATGAACTGTAACAAAGGACCCCATGCATCATTCTCAGGCCCTCCTTGCAAATCCGCACTCAGCGAAGAGGTGGACAATCATCTACCCTCCTTAGGAGTCACCCCAAGGGCAGCATGCATTGGTAGTGAGATTCCAATGGTTCAGGAAGGATCTGACTAGAAGGGCCCCTGTCACAGACAACCAAGATTTGTGATATAATAGCACAAGGAGAGAAATAGAAAACAAATTCCAAGAAGACATATGTGTAGGAAGGAACTGCAGATGCTGGTTTAAATCGAAGATAGACACAAAATGCTGGAGTAACTCAGCGGGACAGGCAGCATCTCTGGAGTCTGAAGAAGGATCTCGACCCATTCCATCTCTCCAGAGATGATGCCTGTCCCGCTGAGTAACTCCAACACTTTGTTTCTATCCAAGAATACATATATTAGTTAGATCTTCTTCGATTAGTTAGAGCTTCGCCCAACACCTCCGCTTAGTTCAATTTTTTTTAATTTTATTTCAAAATAGACTTTATTCGGGTAATAAATATATACAATACATCAACCGTGCGAAAAATCCATCCGACATTTTCGGAGGCTATACAAATTGTTCCATACAGTCCATATACATTTCTCAGATTTCGTGAATCGATACCCCACCTGTGCCACTCATGTGGCCCCCCGGCATGGGATACCTTCCCTTATTTTGAGGGGCGTCTCCACCATACCGTGGCCCCCATGTCCAGCAGCGGAAGGACCTTAGACTGTGGCCCTCCCCCACCGAGCCTTGGCGTTGGCTGCACCGAGCTTCAGTGCGTCCCTCAGCACGTACTCCTGCAGTCTGCAGTGGGCCAGTCGGCAACATTCCCCGACGGACATCTCGCTCTCCAACCTGATCTCCCTGTGGCTCAGCATTTCAACTCCCCTTCCCATTCCGAATCCGACTTTTCTGTCCTGGACCTCCTCCATGGCCAGAATGAGGACCACCGTAAATTGGAGGAGCAGCACCTCATATTTCGCTTGGGTAGTTTGACTTCATTGACTTCTCCAATTTTAGATAGTCCCTGCTTTCTCCTTCTTTCCCCTCCGCTACCCATCTCTCCCACAGCCCACTGTCTCCGCCTCTCCCTTTCTTCTTCCCGCCCCACCACCCTCACATCAATCTGAAGAAAGGTTTTGTCCCGAAACGTTGCCTATTTCCTTCACTCCATAGATGCTGCCTCACCCGCTGCGTTTCCCCAGCATTTTTGTCTACCTTCGATTTTTCAGCATCTGCAGTTCCTTCTTAAACATATATTAATTAGATACTCAGATTCAAATGTACTTGAGATGATGATGTGTGCCTTCTGATGGAAAATACTCAGCTTTTAATTAAAACACCAACTGAGATGATGTGTGGTTCTAATTAAGATAAACCCATATCAGACTACCTTGTTCTGGAGATTTGGAGTGCTCTGATGTAAAATAACATTTAATTTATTTGCAGAGATACAAAAATAACACTTTCTTGATACATTATAGAACGAGGTGTCACGGTGCTTCTCCATGAGAATAACAATTAAAGTATTTGCACCAAATGCTTTCAAGTCTGATGTGTGCTATGGCCGACAACCAAACCCCTTTATGATACAATGATGTTTAATGTTAAGAGCCACTATATGGACATCACTCAGAATACGATCACCACAAACATCAGGCAGCAGATGTAGAAGCCTGAAGTCCCACACATCACCAACAGGTGGCGGCACCATGGCGCAGCAGTGGAGTTGCTGCCTTACAGCGCCAGACGCCTGGGTTCGATCCTGACTACGGGTACTGCCTGTATGGAGTTCGCACATTCTCCCTGTGACCGCATTGGTTTTCTCCGGGTGCTCCGGTTTCCTCCCACATTCCAAAGTCACGCAAGTTTGTGGATTAATTGGCTTCTGTAAATTCCCCCTCGTGTGTAGTTTGGAACTAGTGTACGAGTGATAGCTGGACGGTGCAGACTCAGTGGGCCAAGGAGCCGGTTTCCGTGCTGTATCTCTAAATCACCAGGTTCAGAAACAGAAGGGCCTGTCTCACTTTTCCGAGTTACTCACGAATTCTCCCGAGTTTTCCCCTTGATTCAAACTCGGAGATGCCAGCCGTAGGTGCTCGGGGCTATTTTTTCTACTCGTGGACATTTTTCAACATGCTGAAAAAATATCCCGACTTACTTGATGTCCCGAGTACCTACGGCTGGCATTACGAGCCGCGACGAAATATCTACGGACTCGCTACGGACATTCTCCGAGTTTGAAGCTTTTCTACAGGTGAAGACGCAGTTGATACAGTTGAGACTGCAGATGCTGGAAATGTGAGCATAAAAACAAAAGGCTGGATAACTCAGCGAGTCAGGCAGCATCTGTGAAGAGCATGGACAGATGATGTTTCGGGTCTTTAGTCTGAAGAAGAGTCCTGACTCGAAATGGCGTCTGTTTATTCCTGCCATCTTCCTACAAGTATCAGGTTCTTGAACCAAGCTCCATGACTAATCCCATCTCGACAGTAGAAATCTATGGTCTACTTCTTACACATGGATTTATTTCCTTTCTCTTTGTGATTTGCACTAATGTGTTTTTTTGAGTAGTCAATTAATGTTATTTTGGTGTGTTTGTCTTGAGTCCATGTGCCTGTGAAGATGCTGCAAGAAAAATGTAATTGTACCTGTACGCATCGTACCTGTGCATATGACAACATACTCAGTTTGATTTGACCATGATTTGTTCCTCCATTTCATAATCAGGATGCATCACTGCTTGGTTTGGGAAAAGCTCCATTCAAGACTGCAATAAATTGCAGAGAATTGTGGACGCAGCCCAGACCACCACACAAACCAACCTCCCTTCCATTGACTCCATTTACACCTCACGCTGCCTCTGCAAGGCCAGCAGCATAATACAATACAATACAATACCATTTATTGTCATTTGAACCTCATTGAGGTTCAAACGAAATTTCGTTTCTGCAGTCATACATACAAGAAGAAAAGAACCAAGACACAACACATTTTACACAAACATCCATCACAGTGAATATCCTCCTCACTGTGATGGAAGGCAAAGTCTTTTCTCTCCCCTGCACTCCCCATTCTTCTCCCGGTCAGAGTCAAAGCCCCCGGCGGGTGATAGTATATGTCCCGCAGCCATTCATGCCGCGCGGGGCGATGAAAGGCCCCGCTCCGGGTCTTGATGTTGGAGCCCCCGGTGGGCCCTAGCAAGTCCCGTGGCCATCAAAGCCGCGCCGGGTGATGAAAGGCCCCGCTCCAGGTCGTCTTCAACCCCGCAACTCGGGCGGGAGAGGTTGCTGCCGCGGGAGCTCCGAAAAGCGGTCTCCCACCAGAGACCCGTGAGCTCCCGGTGTTACCGTCCACCGGCCTGTAATCAAGGACGAGTCGCACCCTGGCCACTTCTTCCCTCTCCCATCGGGCAAAAGGTAGATAAGTGTGAAAACGCACACATCCAGATTCAGGGACAGTTTCTTCCCAGCTGTTATCAGGCAACTGAACCATCCTACCACAGCCACAGAGCAGTCCTGGACTACTATCTACTATCTACATCATTGGAGACCCTCGGACTATCTTTTATCGGACTTTATCTTGCACTAAACGTTATTCCCTTTATCATATATCTGTACACTGTGGACGTCTCAATTGCTATCATGTATTGTATTTCCGCTAACTGGTTAGCACGCAAACAAAAGCTTTTCACTGTACCTCGATACACATGACAATAAACTAAACTCAACACAGAAGGCTACAAATTTACAGAGACTAGAGGTCAACGTTCAAATCACGACTAGGAGATATTGCTTTCAGTTGAGAAGCTAAAATGAGTCATCCAGAAGTCAATGCAAAAGATCACACGGCACTAATAAAAAGTACAACTTGTCATTCGGATGGCATCATGAGGAAGGCAGATTATCAGTACAACATTATGATGCACAAATCTGTTACTGGACTTTGAAGATCTCGCATTCGCTACGTTTCAAAAGCACTTCACTGGTCTTCAAGCGCTTTGGATCTGAAAGATGCCATTTGAAAGAAATTCTGCTTCTCATATACTTGATACAGGAAAGATGAACTCCGAATGACTATGGTGAAATGCATTGAAAATGACCATCAAAAGGTAATGAATGTTCCTCTGATTCCAAGGAAGCATTTTGTTACGTAAATAGTTTTGTGTGAATAGCCAGTTTATTTGCTCATTTCCTTTACCGAGCAATTCCATTTCGCCAAACTCTTGCACTCGTTCCGCCAAGGCCTGCTAGATCTCCCGGTGGGCAATCCCCATTTCCCTTTTACATCCCTCCTTTCCTCCTGTCCCACCCATATTCCCCTCTCTAGTTTTACATTTCACACCTCTCTCTCGCTCTCTCTCTCTCTCTTCCTTTTGTCTCCTTTTCACTTCTATTGTTTGTCACTTGCTCACTCATCTGCCAATCACCCCCCCCCCCCCCCCACCTGTGGGCCTATCCACCTATCACTTGGGGTAGGGTCTGAAGAAGGATCTCGACCTGAAACGTCGCCTATCTCCATCGCTCCTTAGATGCTGCTGCACCCGCTGAGTTTCTCCAGCTTTTTGTGTAACCTCCACCTATCGCTTGCCAGGCATAAACCTTCCACACCTCTCTTTTCCAGCTCTTCCCCCCCCCCCCCCCCCCTTACACCAATCAGACAGAAGAAGGGTTCCGATCCAAAATGTCACCTATCCATTTTCTCCAGAGGTGCTGCCTGACTTGCTAAGTCACTACCCTCTAGTCTTTAACATTTCCACCCTGGGAAAAAGGTTTGTGATCGCACACCCTATCTATGCTCAGAGCAGCAAAGATGCTGCTGCCCACTAGCGCCAGTCTGCGGACCAGACATCGCGAAACATCGCTTTGGTCTACATTGCAGGTGTCGTCTGCAAAGATGTCCTTTGGATGCGCCCATACAGACACCATAACATTCACGTACTTCTAATGTATCTCTCGGAAATTAAAAGATGAATAATTTGTTGAGTGGCTGCAAGCCAAAGTAATACATTTTAGGTGAGGGTACATTTCATTTATGTTGCACAGTATGTTGTCCTGTATTTACTAACTGTTGCACCAAAAGCAAGTTTACAAAATGCTGGAGTAATTCAGCGGGTCAGGCAGCATCTCTGTAGAAAAGGAATAGGTGCCGTTTCAGGTCGTGACCCTTCTTCAGACTTTAGATGAGCCTTCATCAGATGTTCAATAACAATAAGAATACATACACAAATGAAAATTAAGGGAGTAACATTTTGAACATTAAAACTGGACAGTAGGCAAGTTTTGCATAATGACTTACTTCTCAGCAGAGTAATTATAGCACAAGACTAATTGCTGTTTGCTATATGTAATCAACTGCAATTAGTCTACTTAACAATTCAATCATTAGCATTTGACCCTGATTCGTACAAAGTTTCACCCACCACAAAGGAAAATATTTAAATATTTTGCAGATGTATATTTGCCATCTTGATTCCCAATTCGTTTCAGTTGTGGAAAGGAACACAGTTTGTACGTTTTCAACTCTCTACTTTATCAATGAGTATCGGGAACATTTTAATATTCCAATGAAGGTCATCTTTAACCTAATGCATAAATCATCATTACTAAATATATCCAGGGGAATTGTGGGAGGTTTATTCAAGTAAGCAATTATACTCAAAATCATTGTGCGTGCAGGACCTTTAGTTTAGCTTTCTATTAACGTAACAATCCATGACTAAATAGTCCAATTAATTCTAATGAAGATAATACCATGTGCCGCTCTATTCATAAATGTCAAGCAATTTTGATTCTCCAGTATCTGAGTTTCCTGTGTAATCTTTAGGCCCGGTCAGTTAACTCTTGTGCATTGGCTCAGCTGATGGCATCTTTGCCTCCAGTTAGAACTTATCAAGTCCCTCTCTTCCAGATATTATCGAGGCTCTAATCTTACAGGAAGCTCACCTTGTGCCCTGACCAATAGTTAGACACCCACCAGCATCACAGACGCAAACAGATCGCAAGAAAAGATTTGGAAAGAGAAAGGGTAATGATGGTAAGTTATGACAAACGTGAGTTTTAAAGAGTGCTAGAAAGAATGCATTTGTGTGGCAAATTATTCCCACCTTTTTGTTCCACAAGAGGCAAGTTAAGGCAAGATCCTCTACTGGGTCCAGCATACAAAGAGTCACCTAGCTCCTTGCCATCTTGTTGCTTTTAAAAAAATATTGAAATCTGTCAAAATGTGGATGGCTGTTTGTCAGGGTGGAAGCCGGTGACCAGTGGGGTGCCTCAGGGACCTGTGTTGGGTCCACTGTTGTTTGTCATGTACATCAATGATCTAGATGATGGGGTGGAAAATTGGATAAGTAAGTATGCAGATGACACTAAGATAGGTGGTGCTGTGGATAATGAAGTAGATTTACAAAGTCTACAGAGAGATTTGGGACATTTGGAAGAGTGGGCTGAAAGATGGCAGATGGAGTTTAATGCTGATAAGTGTGAGGTGCTACATCTTGGCAGGACAAATCAAAATAGGACGTACATGGTAAATGGTAGGGAATTGAGGAATGCTGTGGAACAGAAGGATCTAGTAATAACTGTGCATAGTTCCCTGAAGGTGAATCGCATGTAGATAGGGTGGTAAAGAAAGCTTTTGGTGTGCTGGCCTTTATAAATCAGAGCATTGAATATAGGAGTAGGGAAGTAATGTTAAAATTGTACAAGGCATTGGTGAGACCAATTCTGGAGTATGGTGTTCAATTTTGGTCGCCTAATTATAGGAAGGATGTCAACAAAATAGAGAGAATACAGAGGCGATTTACTAGAATGTTGCCTGAGTTCCAGCAACTAAGTTACAGAGAAAGGTTGAACAAGTTAGGTCTTTATTCTTTGGAGCGCAGAAGGTTAAGGGGGGACTTGATTGGGTTCTTTAAAATGATGAAAGGTATAGACAGAGTTGAGGTGGATAAGCTTTTCCCATTGAGGGTAGGGAGGATTCAAACAAGAGGGCATGACATGAGAATTAAGGGACAGACGTTTAGGGGTAACATGAGGGGGAATTTCTTTACTCAGAGAGTGGTGGCTGTGTGGAATGATCTTCCAGCAGAAGTGGTGGAGGCAGTATCGATTTTAACATTTAAAAGTAAAGTGAATAGGTATATGGACGGAAAGGGAATGGAGGGGTATGGTCTGAGTGCAGATGGATGGGACTAGGGGAAAATAAATGTTCGGCACGGACTGGAAGGGCTGAGAAGGCCGGTTTCCGTGCTGTAATTGTTATATGGGTATATAGTTATAATACAGGACAAAATAACTTCCAAATTGGATATCAACTTCCCGAAGCACCTGCATTTCTCTGGTGATTTTGACCCCCCATATGTTGAGTGCATTCTGTCCCTGGCCTCATTTTTGGTCAGTTCCCTTTTTTTTTCCCTTCTCTCAACACTTCCCTCGCTCTGTCCCTTGGAAGCCATTTTGTCTCTCCAGCGAGTGTGAAAGATACTCTGGCATGGTTCCAGGAAGTAGCAGTTGTGATGTCCTCCAAGACTTTCCCTCAACCAACAACACCAAAGCCAAGAGTAGACACATCATGCTGGAGTCCCATCGGGCCTGTTTCCATGCTGCAACTCTAAACTAAACTAAACTAACTCAGCAGCATCTGTGGAGGGAATAGATATGTGCCTTTCAGGCTGGCATCCTTCTAATACGTTCTAACTTTACTGGTTATTTAGGGATGGATGGCACATAGGGAATATCTTTGATGGGCTGAGGACAGGGTTGCCAATGTGAATGCAATGATCCAGTTAACAAATTAATTGGGGCAATTGAAAGGAGGAAAACACACGAAAGAAGGCGTGTTAAAGTTGTGAAAATCTATTGTTTGCCTATTGGACAGACAAGTACTAACCAAACATCACGTGAACAGCATGAAGATCAGCTTTTGCTGAGGGCAAACTCATTGCAAGACAAGTGCATTAAGTGCTATGCCTACTCATTTGATCAGCAGTTTTAAAGCAATCACGAGACTCCGAATGTGCTTACACAATGACTATTAGCATCATAACCCTTTCAGCTTCCGGAGATAGAGAGCCCAGGTTCTGGTTAAATCATAATGTGTGGTTAAAAGTGCAAGCAGGCTGAGTTTGCTCCCAGGCAGCTGGACTGCGCAGCAGAAGGCTCTCATCTCCTTCAGTGTCAGCTCTGCCTGCAGATGTTGTCTTCCTCCCCATGGTAAACGGCAGTGCAGGAACTGTCGCAGGGTGCATTGAGGTGTAAAAGTTAAAGCTTATCATCGCTGATCCAAATCGGCGGGGAAAATCACAGAAAACCAATGCTGGAAATGCAGTACATGGCACCCTGCAACTAAGAGGCCAAGTTATCCAAGACTCTGCTGCCCAGGTGCTGGTCTGCACACCTAATCATTGTCTCGTGCTGACTAAATCACAGAGGTTTACAATTATCTGATGCCATTGCCTTGAAACTCCCATCCAAATCCCTTCACATCCTCAAGGCCCCTGTCTCTGTATCAGTCTCCTGACCTATAATCAAAATATCTCTAGCCCTTCTTCCGACCTCTAGATCTTTCCTGAATGTAATCCCCTCACCCATTACTGCCTGTGTTTTTAGCTGCTGACTTCTCTTCTAAAGCTCTCTCTCTCTCTCTCTCTCTCTCCCCCCCCCCCCCTCCCCTCTAAATACTGAACACCCATCATTTCCACCAGGCCTGTGCACCTGTCCTAACAAAACTTTTTAGATGGTTTAGTGTTAAGTTTTATGAAGTTGCGTTGGAACAGTTCACTACATTGCAGGTGCGTTGTAAATGTAAATCATTGTTAAATTCAATGATACAGGTCAAATCTGCATTCTGGTGGACTGCTTTGTTTTCTTTTACTCACATTCCACACAAATGTTTCAAGGTTGGCTTGAACGAGGGAAGCAATCCAAGAGAATTGCCCGAGTGTGTTTTGGAGATATCACAAACTAGGGTGGATAATAAACACAGGGTGATTGATGGCAGAGTTTTTAAAAAAGCGTATAGGATCCTTGACCTCATCAAGAGACTGCAAAAGAAGGGAGTTATAGACCTGTCCCACTTAGGCAACTGCAGGAAACTATGCAGTCGCCACATGGTCGCCATACGTTCGCGGGTGGTTGCCGGGGAGTCGCCTTCATGGTCGTGAGGAGTTCCCGCATTCTCATTATGGTCGCCGTGAATTTTTCAACATGGGGAGTAGCGAGAATTCTCGAGCCGTAGGTGGGTCGCCAGGAGGTCCGAGGTCCTCGTAGGTTGTAGCCGGTGCTGACCGGTGAATTTAATCGGCTTATTGGGAGAAAAAAAATGTAAGCAGTAGTTTTCAGAACCAAGGATAACCGACCGATAATGTTAATGTCCGCCGAGCTTCACAGCCGTGTATCTCTGGCTTCTTAAAAGTTGTCTCCACTCCTTCTCCCCCCTTCTCCTCTCCCCCCCCCCCCGTCTCCCCCCCTCTTTTAAAGGACTTACCGTACACTGTGCTTTAGCCGTGTTAATTACTGCGCCACCCTTCCTGTTCATCGCGGTGTGTGTGTGTATCACCTTGGCTTTGCACCGTGCAAATGTTTTAGATAGGGCAAACGGGGAGCGCTGTATAAACAATTCACACGGGCTGGTGAAGGGGGCGATGTGCGTGTGTGTGTGTGTGTTCCACTCTAACAGTCGCTCATCCAGTTGTCGGTTTTTCAGGCGACTGCCGGCAACTTGACAGTCGCTGAAAAATCGCCTAAGTGGGACATGGCCCATAAAGCTGAAACTGTGTAAATCTATGTGAGACCTCGGGTGGAATATTGTGATGAATGCCAGCAAGAATGTCAAGGCCTTGGAGAGAGAACAGAGGAGATTTATGAGAATGGGGCCAAGGAGGAGGTACATCTGTTCTGCAGTGAGAGAGGTTTGGATGAAACAAATCAGGAGAGAATGTTCTGTGTGGCAGAAAGGTCAGTAACCGGGCTTTGGGTAATTGGCACAAGAACCGCAGATGACAGCTCAGAACCATTCTTAACCCAGCTGATGTTTTACGGTCTGCAAAGCAGCAACTGAAGAGAAAGCAAAAACAAGTTCTGCAATTGCTTTTGAAAGAGACTTGGATAAGCACTTGAATGGAACCACATGCTGGGCCTGCTGAAGGCAGAAAGGATGGCTACATATTATATGGCATTTCCAGAGCATGAAGGGACGAACATCTAAAGTGATGCTCCGAAACGCTGGCAGCTAGACATGACAACTATTGATGACATCTCCTCTCTGTTTCCGTAATAAGAAGATTATTCCTTAAGGATTCGCCACAGTTAACTGACCGGTGTGTCTACTCACAGAGCGACGTTTATCAGTGGTGTCAATCGGTACCACCTCAGGTTTACCAGAAAGAAACTCTTCTGTAAGGGCCTTTCAGAAGGCCAGCAAGCTGAGTCTCGACCCAAAACATCACCTATTCCTTTTTTCCAGTGATGCTGCCTGACCCGCTGAGGTACTCCAGCTTTCTGTGTCAAAGCTGTAGACACTGACAGAGACAAATCATTGTTGTGCTACCTTGGCTTCCAAGGTGGCTTCAAATTCTTTGCCCGCTTAAGAACAGCTTCTTCCCTACTGTTATCAGACTCTTGCAGGGACTGCTCAGACACCAAGCATGGATTCCTGATCTTCCAATCAACTTTGTTGTGGCCCTTGTGGTATTTTTAATCTGCACTTTCTCTGCAGCTGTGAAACTATATTCTGCACTCGATTTTCTCGTTTCCAATACCTGATGTACTCATGCATGATATGATTTGCATGGACAGCATGCAAAGCAAAGTTTTTCATTGTATCTCGATACACGTGGTCTTGATCAACCACTACCAATACCAAGTTTAGGAAACCAGGAAATCTATACAGAGTACATCTTGGTATTAAGCGACATTGATGAGAACTGACCAGCTTAGTTCTTTTGTTCTTTATCCTCCTTCAATCTGCATTGTTCTCATCGATTTGTGGGGTATGCTTCTGTGGCTTGCAGGGGCTTTGAAAGCGAGTCATGCTTGTTGTGAAGTTAATGCAATTGAGTGTAAGAAATCCTTGCAAAACCATGGATGATGCCGGATCATCTACAAATCACAGGATGTCTGTGTCAACAACCTCTAGGCCAGATTATTTTGGTATTGGTAGATCTTCCAGAGCCTTTCCGGACCAACAGAGGCCATGGTTTCCGAGAGGGCTCCAATGGCATTGGAATGCTCCAAATAGTCCGCAGAGGGGCCGAGATATGCAGCCCGCAAAGTTGGCCTGGGAAGTCAGCTATGGGGGTTACACAAAAAGCTGGAGAAACTCAGCGGGTGCAGCAGCATCTAAGGAGCGAAGGAGATAGGCGACGTTTTGGGTCGAGACCCTTCTTCAGACTCTGGGAATAGTCGGCTATGGGAATGGATATGCCGGCTTGGGATGGGCCGGAGTTCCAGACTCCTGGCTGCAGGGGACTGTTTGAGCGCGGAAGTCCCGGTGAGGTCGAGATCGGCTCGAACTTGGCCTCTGCGCCATATTTTTGCGGGGAATCCCGGGGGGGGGGGGATCGCCGGGGGGGGGGGGGGGGATATCAAGAGCGCTCTTGTGTTATTGTCCGGATTAAAGAAGAAACCGGTCCATCAGTTGCCGGAACATCAGTGATGGAGCTGGACTTGGGAATAGGTAGGAGGCCAGTTGGAGAGGAACGCAGCAATCTTGGGGGATTGTGGTGTTAGGATAGAAACGGCAAGTCAGGCTATCAAAACAAGGATAAGGATGCTAAATAAACGTTGCATGATGTCCAGCTTGTTAAATGTTATGCAGCCGACTGCGATAACTGAAATCCTAGTCAGTGTCCTAATCTTTGCATGAATGAGAGAGAAATAAACCTGATTTCTGCAGTCTACATTTTAACTTAGATGCTGCCCAAGGGCAACATTCAACAATGAAGGCAGTGGACGGCAGGAAATTGATGAGGTGGATCGTGACACTTTTGGCTGCCAGCTCATGTCCCTACATGCATTCACAAGGTTTCTATCAGTCTCCCTGACTCTAATCACAGCCCCTACCGTCTAGTGCAGCAGAATCAGCAGCAAACAGGAATAGTAAGATTGAACGAGAACTTACCAAGTTTGAAGGTTGATCTTTATTTCATGAGGAGTTGCGGTGAGGGATTTCGTGAAGAGCCCGCCGGCACGCATGCGCGACATTCTTCAAAGCAGCGGTGTGGAATCACAGAAACAACAACAGAAATGACTTGGCATAGTAAGATTTAAAGAGACTCTGATTATCAGCTGAAGATGATCGAGGGTTGGGAGCGGAGGGCACGAAATCCCTCACCGCAACTCCTCATGAAATAAAGATCAACCTTCAAACTTGGTAAGTTCTCGTTCAATCTTACTATTTCATTTCGGAGTCACGTGAGTGACTTCGTGAAGACTTCAAAGCTTCTGTGATTACACGCCCTGGACAACGTCCATGCGGACACACCACTAGCAAGGATGGATTGGAGGAAACAAGTTGACGAAACGAGGTTATACTGAAACAAAAAGAAGATTTGTTAATAACACAACAAATAACGCCCTTTTAATCAGGGACATCCCCACGTTCACACCCGGCGTTCAGCACGGCCTCTGCGAACTGAAGGGGAGCAGCAACAGGCTTATTATAGAATCGCTGGAACACAGCTTCATTCACCCATCCTGCTGTGGCGAGGATATGGTCCATGGGTACCTCCATGACTCTCGCCGCCGACGTAGATGCAGCCCTGGTGGAGTGGGATGTAAACACATTAGTGTCAATACCTGCCTTATTCAGGACGATCCGGAGCCACCTGGATATCGTCTGGACTGTCACTCGATGGTGAGATCTTTTGTGAGTGACAAGCAGGTACAACTCCATTCCTCTGATGCTCCTCGTCACCTTGATGTAGTAACGGATGTGAGTGGCTAAACATAGCCGAGCATCTGCAGGGTATGCCGGGAACTTCAGCTGCAGCCCTGTGCACCCAGGTCTATGCTGCTTAAGTAGCTCATCGACGAAAAAGACTACTTCTCCAGGGGTCGACGTCATCCTGGCAATACGTAGTTTGTGGAGCGTCTGAACCCGCTGTGCTGAAGTCAGCGCTAGTAACATCACCAATTTCATAGTGAGTTGGTCCAGCTGTAACCCTTCCATGGGTGACCACGACCTGAGCAGGGTAAGCACATCCCTGACATCCCAGGTGATGTTGTAGCGTGGTGTAGGCGGATTCAGATTGAATATTCCCCGCATAAGCCTGGACACTAGCCTGTTCGATCCAACCTCGATGTTGAGGTAGAATGATAGCGCACTCCTGGCGCTGTTGATGGCACGATAACTCAAGTGCTCATCATGGTGCAACCCCGCGAGGAATTCCAGGACGTCGGCTATGGAGACATCGTCATAGGTGATGTGAGAGCGACTGCAGTAGGCTTCCCACTTGGTGATGTGGGAGAGATATCTCCGCCTGGTTGACCCTCGACATGATGCTCCAATGGTGTTCATGGTCCGGGTGGTAAGGCCATACTGCATCCATGGCCTGGTCAGAACCTGCAAGCCAGTAATTTTAGATACGCATGGCAGGGGTGTAACTCCCCTGAGACAGGGTGAGAAACCACATGCGGGCAACCCTCTAGAGGGACCCAAGGTTGACTAATCATGTCAGAGACCACCGGATACCAAGGCTGCGTAGGCCAGTCGGGTATGACAAGAATGCCTCTGGCAGAATCCATCCTGATTTTTTGTAATACCCGACTGATGAGGCAAAACGGGGGGAATGCATAGAAAAACCACTTCCCCCAGTCTAGCGAGAATGCATCAATCGCTAATGCCCCAGGGTCTGGTTCCCATGACACATATGTCGGTACCTGATGGTTCAACCGGGACGCAAAAAGGTCGATATCCGGTTGGCCAAATTTGGCTGTAATTTGGGCAAATATTTGAGGATGCAGCATCCACTCAATACTATCATTGAATTTGCGTGACCTGGTGTCTGCCACAGTATTAAGCCTACCTGGCAAATAGGTGGCTGAAATCCAAATATCTCGATCAATACACCAGCACCAAATAGTATTAGCCAATTTGTCACAAGAGACTGACCTGGTACCGCCCATATGGTTTAAATATGCCACCGCTGTGGTGTTGTCTATTTGGAGACGGACATGAGTACCACTAAGATGAGCACAATATGCCCGCAGTCCGTGAAATGCTGCAAACCTAGAGAGCTTGCGTCAGTTTGCAAATATACCACCGGATTGGGCTCAACAATGGGTTTGAATGCCCTGCCAATATTGGACACCCACCATTGGAGCTCAACCTTAGCATCAGAAGGCAGCTCCATAGGTCTGTCAAAATGACCAGCGTTCTTTTTTAACGCAATAATTTTGGCCCTTTGCAGGTTTTGAGAATGCAAAGGCCCAAACCGGGCTGCCGGAAATAAAGCTACGATTTTCCCAATTATCTTAGCTGTATGCCGAATAGATGGTATACTGGCGGATGCGAGATCCTGACATGCAAGGGAGACATCCTCCACCTTGTGAAATGGAATGGTGGCCCTCATTTGAATAGAGTCCACCGTGAAACCCAAATAATCCATAACCTGGGGTGGGTGAAACTTCGATTTTTCTGGATGAACTATAAACCCCAGTTGCTGAAATATAGTAACAGTTGCTAAAACAGCGCTTTCAGCTGCTTCCAGAGTATTGCCAATAATCAGAATATCATCCAAATAAGCCATTACAATATGATGTTCTATGCGTAATTTGGCCATAATAGGTTTAAGTAATTTAGTAAAGAGCCTAGGGGCAGTAGTAAGCCCATTTGGTAAGGCTCGATATTGCCAGAGCTGATCCATCCAGACAAATTTCAAAAAGTTCCGGTGATGTTTCCGGATGGACACTGAATAGCATGCATCTTTTAAATCAATACATGCCATAAAGCAACCATGCGAAATCAGTGATTTGGCTGTCTCAAAGGTGTCCATTTTAAAATGTGTATATGGTACAAAGGTATTCAACTGGGTCAAATCAATAATCACCCGACAACCTCCATCCTTTTTTGGTCTAGTAAATATATTGGAGACGAATTCAATGGGCTCGTGAATAGTTTTCTCTATCACGCCTTTTTGTCCCAAACGAAAAAATTTCAGCCGTGCCTGCTGCCTGCTCAACAGCAGACAGCGTAAACTGCCGTTTAGGCATATGCTGGGATGGAGGAACGTTGCCGTGAATAAATTCAATAGAATGACCCCGAATATTTTGTAAAACAAATTTATCTGAAGTAACTGGTACCCAAGCTTTAGCAAAGAACCGGAGTCGCCCTCCCACATGTGAGATTAAAGGGGCAGGGGAAAGAAACCCAGACCGCGTTACCTCCATGGTCACCGGCGGTCCCTGACATACTTGGGTGGCCGAGGAGGTGCTGGGCTGGGCTGACGATAAGATGGCTTCATCTTCCACTGGGGTCGCTGTGTGCCTGACCCTTTAAAAGACCGCTGCTGCTGGCCCTGTTGGTAGTAGTGCTGAGTAGTAGCATATGGTCTTGATGCTGATGCGACCGGACCTCGCGGTCGAGCAGGGGGAGCTTTTGGCACCATCGGTCTGGGGGCGATCTGAGATCGCATAAGTCCCACCGTTTTGGCTACCTCGTCCAGCTCCTTGACCCTCTTCGGAAGGTCTTCCCCGAAGAGTTGTCGGGGCGGTGGGGGCGGCGGTGGCTTACACAATCCTGCAAATTGTGGGTTGATAGACGGACGGATGCTGTTCTTCCGGAAATCGTTGATTTCATGCTGGGTGGCACATAATAGTGCTAACGCATCCTCCTGATCCAATGACAGGTCCGTTCCATCGACCGACCGCGCAAAGGCGGTAATACCGGCCGTGAGGAGTTTGAGGATCCGCTGGAGTGTAACCTCCTGATGGCGGACAGCCACGCCGATGTTGCCCCATATGGGCGTATTGACCAGTGGCACGTTGAGGGCATTACAGTTGGACGGGGCCTTGTGGCGCTGAGTGGCCTGTGAGAGTACTTCCTCCTGCAACCGATGATTCGTGAGAAAGTCCACTGTTGCTGCCAGCTTTGGCTGGAGCGGAAGTCCAGTTGTAATTGGTGCAGCAAATTTGGCTGCCACGTCCAGTAACTCAGCTGTCGGTGGCTCCGACGGTGTTGGGGTGGGGTCAAACCCTTCTACCCCTTGTGGCTCGCTGATGAGGGAAACCGGCGAGGCGGCCCTGTGCCTGACGATATCCGTGGGTGCGTACTGCTGTTGATTATGGAGTACCAGCTCCAGCAGCCGCTCGATGCGGTCAATACGCCCCCCATCCTGAACACTCGGATGGTCGGAGTCCTCCGGCTCAGAAAACATGCCGGGGCTCCTATCATCGGCCCGCACCTCAGAGAAGTGATCTCGGTGCCGGAATGGATCGCTTTCGGCCGCCGCAGCGAAACCGTGCGAGTCCCGTGCGGGCAGGGTGTCCAACCGCCTCTCCTTGGCAGGAGTAGAAGCCGTTGCCACAAAGGGCCCTGACGGCTTGGGGTCAACTCCAGCAGAAGCATGGAGCGACGCCCGCACAGGCTTGCCGGCTGTCCGCATTTCGGACGGTGCCGACGCATGGTCTCGTCCTCCCATCCATGGGGGACTCGGCGACCGAGGCGGGACCGTACCCAAGCCCCCCGTCCCGGCGGCGGGGGTTGGGAGTTGGGTAGCAGACCTTAACGACCCAGGTCCCGCCGTTGCACCAGACCGCTCCATGGCGGCTGGTGGAGCCTTGGCCCGGACCGGGTTAGGCTTACGGGCGCCTCTGCTGCCTTTTAATGAAGGGCTAGCGGAGGGGGGTCGGGCCGCAGCACGACCCCTTCCCCGTTGTCGCCAAAGGCGAACTTGTGGCAGGGTCCACCCTTTCAGGAGGCACCCCGACGACCTCCTCCACGCACTCCTCCTCGGAGCTGTGGCGACTCAGCGGGTCCCGACCTGCAGCAGCAGACGGCAATGACTTCCCCGCCTTCTTCCCGGCCCCAGGTGGAAACGATGAGGGCGCCGGGCCACGACTTCTTCGTCCAGACATTCTGAACACTCCAATCCGCACCCTTGCTGAAAGACAAAACCGACAGCAAGGGCCAACCAACTTAAGGTGAGTTTAACTTACCTAAGCGGCTCCTTTGGAAGGGCTGGCGAGGATCGCGCCCCACCGCCAGCTGTCGGCAGCAATGCGTTGCGACGATATGTCGCGCATGCGTGCCGGCGGGCTCTTCACGAAGTCACTCACGTGACTCCGAAATGAAATTACACAGCCAGCACACACCATCCCGTCTACACCACCACTCACTTATTAGGTACTATTCTGCCTTAACAGCAATGTGACCCCACCTTATGTGAACAAAGTGAGGTTGAATTTACCACACAGACATTACATTCAATCTACCATGTGCGTGCTGGCTGTGTGTTCACTACAGGCATCTGGTCCTGCCCTCTACATCCAGGTGAGCTCCATACCCTTCCCTGTAGATTCACTTGACTCCCATTTACACATCTGTTCCACAAGTCACCACTCTAAATGGCGTCAAGTTGGGAAAAGGGGAAGTACAATGGGATCTGGGGGGTCCTTGTACATCAGTCTATGAAAGTAAGCATGCAGGTACAGCAGGCAGTGAAGAAAGCGAATGGCATGTTGGCCTTTATAACAAGAGGAATCAAATATAGGACAAAGAGGTCCTTCTGCAGTTGTACAAAGCCCAAGTGAGACCAAACCTGGAGTATTGTGTGCAGTTTTGGTCCCCTAATTTGAGGAAGGACATTCTTGTTATTGAGGGAGTGCAGTGTAGGTTTACAAGGTTAATTCCCGGGATGGTGGGGCTGTTATATGCTGAGAGAATGGAGCGGCTGGGCTTGTACACTCTGGAGTTTAGAAAGATGAGAGGGGATTTCATTGAAACATATAAGTTTGTTAAGGGTTTGGACACGCTAGAGGCAGGAAACATGTTCCCGATATTGGGGGAGTCCAGAACCAGGGGCCACAGTTTAAGAATAAGGAGTAAGCCATTTAGAACGGAGATGAGGAAACACTTTTTCTCACTGAGAGTGATGAGTCTGTGGAATTCTCTGCCTCAGAGGGCGGCGGAGGCAGGTTCTCTGGATGCTTTCAAGAGAGAGCTAGATAGGGCTCGTAAAAATAGCGGAGTCAGGGGATATGGGGAGAAGGCAGGAACGGGGTACTGATTGGGGATGATCAGCCATGATCACATTGAATGGCGGTGCTGGCTCGAAGGGCCGAATGGCCTACTCCTGCACCTATTGTCTATTGTCACTCAAAGGAAAAAATGGCTCGATTGTAATCATGTGTTGTCTTTCTGCTAATTGGATAGCATGCAACAAAAGCTTTTCACTATACCTCGGTACACATGACAATAAACTAACCTGAACTAGACTAAACTAAACACTTTTTCGAAGGGCTAAATGGCCTACTCCTGCACCTATTGTCTATTGTCAGGATCGAACCTGGGTCTCTGGCTCTGTGAGGCAGCAGTTCTACCAGCTGTGCCACACTCTGCCCTATCTCTTTCCTGAAGCTAAACAGGAAAGGGGTTGCCACCAGAGGCAGTCCTGGCTTACACAAAAGTGTCATAGACATACAGCAGAGACATACACTCTTGAGCCCACCATATATCATGAGCCCATCATTTACCAGCACTAGTGCAAAATGAAATGATGTACCAGTGTAACAAACAGAAGCAATCCAATTCCACGTATAAAGATGGAGCTAAATAAGACAAAGACTTTGTAGTATGGATAGCTACCTATTTTTAAGGGCTAAAGAAATGGAATGAGGGGAAGCAAACTGGAAATACTGTTCAGAGACAAAAGATAGAACCCCACAAAGAAGGTTTGGTTGAATATTCAATAATGAAACACCAAATGAGCAAAGAGTCCAACTTTTTAAGTACACGGGGATTTAAGAGAATCAACTGAAGCAGAAGATGGCTAAAGAAAGCAGAACTTTGGGGAAAAAAAACAAATAGAAAAACGAAGAGAGAATAAAAAATCAATTTGTGAGGTAATGTTATAAAGTTATGATAAAATGTTGGTAGCATAAAAAAACTCCAAAGAAGACAGAAATGGTGATAAGGTCATACGGGGATTTGTGGTGATAATCCCATTGGTAATGACAGTCAGATGGGAGAATTGTTAAATAATTACTTTATCTCAGAATTTATGGAGGAGACTGAGACAGTGGGCATGACATTTAGAGAAAATCAAAGAAATTACCTGCGCAACTCTTGGCAGTATAATCCCTATCTATTTGTTTCTAATTATTTACATCTTTGCAGACTACTTTATTGTAATTTTTTATACCTTCTCAAATAATTTTTCTTTGTTTTTTAAAATGTTTTTTTTTACTCCTTTCCTGATAAAGAAGAGACCAGGGATATAGAGGATAGAAAACAAATAGAAAAATAAGCTATCTTTGAGAGGATAAAATCTCTAGTTTGATTGAATAGCCGCTGTGCATATTAAATTAAAATAACAGAAGGACTACTCCAGCTAGAAATATAAATCAATATTCAATGTACACGAAAGTGATATTGGAGGGCTGACAGGCAATTAATATGCTTTCTATATTTAAAAGCAGATAGAAAAAGAATCAAAGACCGATTTTCTCAATATTGGTAGCACAAAAGATGATGACAATTTTACTTGGGCATCTAACCCGAAACTGAAAATATATTTGCATAGGGGTAACATGATGACTGTAATTGAAGTTGTTAGCCGGATCATGGTTGACTTGAAAGACTTTAGAGATACAGCACAGAAACAGGCATTTCGTCCCACCGAGTCAGCGCCGACCAGCGATCACCCTGTTCACTGTCCTAAATACACTAAGGATAATTTACAACTTCACCAAAGCCAAATAACCTACAAACCTGCACGTCTTGGAGTTTGGTAGGAAACCGGAGCATCCAGAGAAAACCCACGTGGTCACAGGGAGAAGGTACAATGTGCATACAGCGGAGCATCCGGAGAAAACCCACGTGGTCACAGGGAGAAGGTACAATGTGCATACAGCGGCCATAGTCTGGATCGAACCCGGGTCTCTGGCGCTGTAAGGCAGCAACTCTACCGCTGCACCACCGTGCCACCCCTGTGGTGATGAATCAGAGAGATAGGGCACCTGGTTGAGTGGTGTCGCAAGAACAATCTTTTGCTCAACATCAACTAGAGCGATGAACTAATCATTGGCTTCTGAATGTCGAAGTCCGGAAATTACGTACCAGTTGTGATTAGTAGGTCGGAAGAGGAGAGGGTTAAGGGCCTGTCCTACAAGCATGCAACTCTATGCGATGAGCGTGACCTAACGTGGTCGCTTGAACCATCCGGCGTCGCGGGGCCGGTCCCACTTCGATCGCCAGTGCCGTGCGGAATTGTGCCGAGTTCGTCCCGACATCGCGCGGGGCTCCGAAAAACTGAACATGTTCACAAATTCCGCGCAGCAACGGCTTGTCGGCTCGCAGTCGCCTCAACGCATTACACACCGCCTCGACGTCGTGCATCCGTGACCCTCTCTGTAGGTGCCTCCGTGACCCTCTATGTGTGTGGCTCCATGGCCCTCTCTGTGTGTGCCTCTGTGCCCCTCTCTGTGTGCCCCTCTCTGTCTTGGCGAACTTACCTTTAAGACTTCACTCCAGGTTCCCCTCACTTTGCGCCGCGTTGCGCCACTCACCCGACCTCCGCGCGGCCCTCGTTGCCGGTTTGGTCGCGCTTGCCGCATGCAGGCGCGTGCTGGAGGGAACGGCCCTGTACACGGATCACCCGACCTCCGCGCGGCCCCCGCTTCTAGTTTGATCGTGCTCATCGCATGAAGTTGGATGCTGGTAGGACAGGCCCTTTAGCATCTTCAACTAGCTGGCCATTAACAGGATGGCCTGTTCTGTGCCCGGCACATAGATGTGATCATTTTCTTAGAAGTTGAAAGTCATTCAGCTTGTCATCAAATATTCCAACCTAATTTTAGAGATGCATCATGGCCTGGTATGACAATTCCAAATGCTGCGGAGGGTGGTAGAACCAGCCCAGTCCATCATCCCACCATCAAAAGCATCTACACATGAAGACAGCATCTATCCTCAAGGATGCCACCATCAAATCCCGCAATGGAAATTATCTTCAAATAATAGTTTAGATTCAGAGCCACAGCTAGAAGGTTCAGTAAAACGACCACAAAAAATACAGAAAGACACAAAACACTGGAGTAACTCAGCGGGACAGGCAGCATCTCTGGAGAGAAGGAATTCACAAAAGGATCTTTGAGAAAGATCCATCTCTGGAGAGAAGGATCTCTCCAGAGAAGCTGCCTGTTCTGCTGAGCTACTTCAGCATTTTGTGTCTATCTTTGGTTTAAACCAGCACCTGCAGTTCCTTCATACACAAAAAATACAGGATTGTAAAACTCTTCAGGGGAAGCAATCTGCCCTTCTCACCGTTGCAAATGGTCTATTGTAAATCTCAGTGATACCCTCTGCTCTGTTCATCATCTCCCCAGAGGTCCCCGGCCTTGGTTTCCCAAAGGCACTGCCTCATCCATGGTGAGCGTCTCACTGCTCTACACACTGCTGTGATGTCCCTTCTCCCGTGGGCTCGGAGGTTGCGGCTGTGTTTTATTATCAGGTGCGGTGAATTAGAAAACCCCAAACCATCGGGTTCTGGCATGGCACATGATGAAATGATCAGCTTGAATGTAAATCCTCAATCTCATCCCAGTCCCACTCCCCCTCCCGACCCACCGCTCGAGAGACAGGAACCATCATGGCGAATGGAAAGCTAATATTTATTTCAGGAGGGCTAGAATACAAAAACAGGGATGTAATGTTGTAGCTCTATAAGGCACTGGTGAGGCCGCCTTTGGAATATTGTGAGCAATTGTGGGCCCCATATCTGAGGAAGGATGTGCTGGCGATGGAGAGGGTCCAGAGGAGATTGATGAGAATGATCCCAGGAATGAGTGGGTTAACATATGCTGAGCGTTTGTCCGCCCTGGGCCTATACTCGCTGGACTTTAGAAGGATGAGGGGGCACCACATTGAAACTTATGGAATAGTGAAAGGCTTGGATAGAGTGGATGTGGAGAGGATGTTTCCACTAGTTGGAGAGTCTAGGACTGGAGGTCATAGCCTCAGAATAAAAGGATGTACCTTTAGAAAAGAGATGAGGAGGAATTTCTTTAGTCAGAGGGTGGTGAATCTGTGGAATTAATTGCCACAGATGGCTGTGGAGGCCAAGTCAATGGATATTTTTAAGATGGAGATTGACAGGTTCTTGATTATAAGAGTGAGGGGATGGATACGTCAGGGTTTGAATTTATGTCTCCAGGCTCGCACTCTATGTCCATCTCTTAGTTCCCTCCAGGCCTTCAAACAAAGGTTTATCAAATTTCAAGAGCATGTGTGCAACAATGCAGTACACGTACGTACATGCATGTAAATACACAGTTCACGTACATCCAAAATTAATCCTTTGACATGTAAAATAACCATGGGATGAAGATAAATATTGAATACATGAATTGTGAAAGAGATGAGAACATTTTTAATGCTTTCTCTCTTCAGGAAATCATCTCTGCTGCCGACCTGTTAAAAACAGCTCCTGCATGCAGATCCACTTCAACCTGTTTCCCAGTGATAAATGAGTCCACTTAATGGGCAGATGGAGCAGTATTTTTCTGTCTTGAAAAATCTCCAAGAAAAAAGGTCTCTGCAAGTGACAGCAGTCATCTTAAATGTACCCAGGTCTGTACAAATGAAGCCTAGTTCTCTAAACCATTTACTGATCATATATTTTGATAATACATATTAAAAAAATACCAGATTCAACATTGACCTTCAGAAGGGAATCAGTTACATATTTCACGATGAATAATTTGCAAAGCTGCAGGGATTGAACAGGGACTGACGCTGAATGGATAACTCTTTCAGAGACTCTGGCTCAATGGACCAAACGTCTTCTCTCTATGCTGTAACCCACTGTGAAAATAAAATATGAACTTTAATTATTTGAAGAATTTATTATGAAAACCTGTTCAGTATCATGTCACGCAACGTGAGACATTAGTATTGTACGATATCAACGTTTACAAGACACCATTGTGGTATTTTATGACATTTTACATACATTATTTCCCTGCGAATTGCCATTTGTTGGGAACCAATTGAGTCCAGTTCATAATCCTTGCATTGTCATTGTTTTTTTCTCAGATCTCTGGAGCAAAATGGTGCCCGTGGAGTCCTGGCAACCATTATCTCTCAATCATCAGCATCACCTTGGACACCAACAGATTGGTATGTGCATGGGTTTCCTGCCTTGCTGCAGGAACCATAAAGTGATTTTTACCTTGTATACATACATGCAGCATTAGGCAGTGGTGACTCACAGTTCTAAGAACCTGGCTATAGATCTTAAGAAGTGACAGGAGCAGAATTAGGCCATTTGGCCCATCAAGTCCACTCTGCCATTCAGCCATGGCTCATCTATCCCTCCCTCCTAACCCCATTCTCCTATCTATCTCTGCCATAAATATATACACTGACTTTGCCTCCACAGCCTTCTGTGGCAAAGAATTCCACAGATTCACCAGCCTGTGATAGACCCAAAATGCTGGAGTAACTCAATGGGTCAGACAGCATCTCTGGAGAACAGGAATAGATGATGTTTTGGGTCAGGACCATTCTTCGGACAAGGGGGTGGCCCCAGTTGCTATTAATGTGCAGTATGCATGTTCTCCCAGTGATCACCTGGGTTTCACTGGGTGCTTCAGTTTCCTCCCATATAACAAATTGCACCGGGAGGTTAACTGGTGACTGTAAATTGCTGCAACTTGGTGTATTAAGTGGGGAGAGACACATCAAAGAAGAATTGGTGGGCAACTGTGGGATTTACACCCCTCTCTGTACCTCCACAATGATCAGTTGAAACTCAGGTTCCTTTGTTCACCAGTTTATTTGGCCAAATAAATCACCTAGATGTAACGTTTTGGGCTGACAACAAATCATACAGTGATTATCCTGTCCAAAGCACAATTATATGAGACCTGTGTCATACAATCCCATGATTAATGTCGTGGATGAGCATTTTTTTGAATGGAATTCTTTGCCACAGAAGGCTGTGGAGGCCAAGTCAGTGGATATATTTAAGGCAGAGATAGATAGATTCTTGATTAATACGGGTGTCAGAGTTAAGGGGCTGTCCCACTTGGGCGACCTAATCCGCGAGTTAAGAAGGGTGTCTTCGACCTTCAAGCTCGAGGGCACTCGCCTGGAAAGCCTCGAGCTGGATCGACCGTGCGTGTTGAAACATCGACTGGTTGCACGCACACACGCACAAACACATCGCAAAGGCGGAGGCCAGGGAAAGCGGGGGAGCGCTGTCTGCGCGATGAAGAGGAAGGTAAATGGCTGCGACAGTGTATGGTAAGTCCTTTAGAGAGCGCGAAGGGGGGGTGGGGGGAAGAAGGGGAGGGGTGGGGGGGGAGAAGGGGGGGAAGAAGGAGTGGAAACACTTTTAAGAAGTATAATAACGTTTAATGGGCATTGTACCTACCGGTAGGTTTTCCTTGGTCCTGAAAACTCCAATGAGCCAATCAAAATGCCCTGTCAGCGAAGGAGATTGTCTACAGCTGCCCTCGACTGCCTGTAACTAAACGCGACCCCACTCCACTGCACTACGAGTCAAAAAGAACCATGCCGACCAGATTTTACTTTCAGAAAGTTTTTCAATATGCTGAAAATGTTTCTGCGACCTAGCTGAGGCCACGAGTACTCTGGAACTTCCCTCGAGCATGAAGGAGAGTTCCAGCGACCTCCTAGGACCGCGTGTCGACCATGCTGCGAGTTTGAAGGTCGAAGACACTCTTCTAAACTCGCAGATTAGGTTGCCCAAGTGGGAGGCAGGAAAATGGGGTTAGGAGAGATAGATCAGCCATGATTGAATGGTGGAGTAAACTTGATGGGCCGAGTGGCCCACTTCTGCTCCTATCACTTATGATGTTATGACCTTATGGCTATGACTTGTCTGAGATGAGACCCAGGTCAGTGTCTGATCATAACACAACACCCCACTGGCAGTGGCGCAGTTGGTAGAGTTGCTGCTTCACAGTGTCAGGAGCCAGGATTCAATCCTGACTTGCAGTGCTATCTGTGTGGAGTTTGCACGTTCTCCCTATGACCGTGTGGGTTTCCTTTGGGTGATCTAGTTTACTCCCGCATCGCAAAGATATGCAGGTTGAACGATGAATGAGCCGCGCTCAGTGGCCCTTAGAGCAGCTGTGGGGTGGAATATGGTGGGAGCTGATGGGAACGTCAGGAGGATGAGACGGTTGCAGGAATTGTTGGTGGGGGAAAAGGCAATGCTTGTGAGCTTGCATGGGTTGAATGGGCTGAATGGTCACCTATTTAGCTAGTTAGTTTGGTTTATTGTAACGTGTACCGAGATACAGTGAAACATTTCAGGATAAAGGGAATAACATTTAGTGCAAAATAAAGTCCTGTAATGTCCGATTAAAGATAGCACAAGGGTCTCCAGTGAGGTAGATGGAAGGTCAGGACCACTCTCTAGTTGGTGGTAGGATGATTCCGTTGTCTGATAATAGCAGGGTAGGAACTGTTTCTGAATTTGAAGGTGTGCATTTTTTTTTCTTTTTCTTTCTTTTTCTTTTTTTTTCTTGTTTAATTTCTTTTATTAGAAGTAATCAATTTACAATAGTGTAAACATTGTACAAACATCAACTTAATTCCATATTTTTTTAAATAACCCGTTGAAAGTTATTATCTTCTATTTTTTTAGGAAATAAAGATAAGGATAGAGTAGTTTTAAATCAATAAGAGGGTGATTAAATAATAATTTGATTATATAAAAGAGAAAAAGAAAATAGAGAAAGGAAAAGAGGTTAACAAAAAATGAAAAGATATTATATATATATAAATGAAAATCAACAAAATATATTGTATCTAAAACTATTACAAATAATAATATCAATGAAGATATGCCTATTATAAGAATATATATGCCTATTGTATAAGAATATGTTATTCTCATCAAGTCCCGCAGGGTACCCGTCAAGCTGTGATGTCAAGAACAGCTACTTCTCTAGATACTGTATATATGGAGACCATATTTGTTCGAAGGTATTATATTTGTCCAAAAGGACAAATCTGATTCTTTCTAATTGTAACGTCTCCAACATCTCTGCTGCCCACATTTTAATTGTGGGGGTTAATGTTCCCTTCCAAAATTTCAATATGATTTTTTTCCCTTTTATCAAACAGTAATCAAAGAAATTTCTTTGATTTACTGTAAGTACCGAATTTGAATCCAAAATTCCAAGTATTAATAACTTTGGGTCTGGATCCAATCTAATTTTAAGAACCTCAGAAATAACCTTAAAAATTTCTGTCCAGTAGTGATTCAATTTGGGACATGTAGCAAAACTGTGTGTTAAATTTGCTTCTAAATTCTTACATTTATCACAAATTGAAGAGAGATTGGGAAAGATACTATTTAATTTAGTTTTTGAATAATGTAATCTATATAATACTTTGAATTGTATCAATGTATGTCTGGCATTTAACGAACACCGATGTATTTGCTGTAAACTTTCTTCCCAATTTTCCTTTGTTATGGATAAACCAATTTCATTCTCCCATGCTTGACGATATGTTTCAGTTGTTGGATTCTCCTTATCCAAAATTATGTTATATATATAGGCTATTAATTTTTCTGTATTTGGGTGCAAATTAAACAAATCATCTAATAATCCTGGTACTTTATTTTTATAATCTTGTGTGTTGGATTTTATATAATCTCTAATTTGTAAGTACCTAAACAAGTGTTGCGGAGACAATCCGTAGATATCTTGTAACTCTTGGAATAAAAGAAATTTTCCTTTTCTATAAAGGTGCTCTATCCTTTTAATTCCTAACTCATCCCAATGTCTAAACCCTCCATCCAATATAGAGGGTTTAAATAATGGGTTATTCGTTATTGGTAGTCTGAGTGAGAGATTATCTAGCTGTAAAGTCTTAACTATTTGTTTCCAAATACGTCTATTATTATAAATTATAGGGTTGTCCCTATAAATTTTTTTTTGTACTTCCTTTGGGGCAAAGAGAATCGAGCCTACATTATAAGGTAAACAATCTTCCTTTTCCATCTTTAACCACATTGGTTCATAATCCATATTTACCCACCAAAAATTCATATTCTTAATCTGGACTGCCCAAAAATAATATAAAAAATTTGGAAGTGCTAGTCCTCCGTTTATCTTAGATTTACATAAATGTTTTTTACTTATTCTATGATTTTTATAATCCCAAATAAAACTATAAATAATATTATCTATTTTTTTTTTTTTAAGTCTTTGGGAGAAAAAAAGGAATAGCCTGAAACAAATATAATAATTGTGGTAAAAACACCATCTTTATAGCATTTATTCTTCCAATCATGGATATAGGAAGTGTTTTCCAATGCAGAATATTTTTTTTAAGTTTATCTAATAATAGAGGGTAATTAGATTTAATTAGTGAATTATAAGATTTAGTTACATTAATTCCTAAATATTTAAATTTGTCTGTAACTATTTTTAATGGATATTGTTGTAATATATTTAAATTAATTCCTGTTATAGGCATAATATCACTTTTGTTCCAATTAATCCTAAATCCTGAAAATGTGCCAAATTTAGTTATAACATTAAACAGCTTAGGTATACTAATTTCCGGTTTTGTAATATAAATCAAAACGTCATCTGCATATAAAGATATTTTGTTAGTTGTTGTGTCAGTATTATAGCCATAGATTTCAGGTTCAGATCTGATTCTTTCCGCCAAAGGCTCTATCATCAAAGCAAATAGCAAAGGCGATAATGGACATCCCTGTCTACATCCCCTAGAGAGCTTAAATTTAGCTGATAGTATTTGATTAGTTAAGATTCTTGCCGTTGGATTCAAATATAAAATTCTTATCCATTTACAGAATCTATCCCCCAATTGAAACTTTTCCATTATATTAAATAAATATAACCATTCCACCTGATCGAATGCCTTTTCTGCATCTAGCGATACAACTGCTAATTCCCTGTCCCGTACTCTTTTTGAATATATAATATTAAACAAACGTCTGAGATTATGGGATGAATAGCGTTTTGGAATAAAACCTGTTTGACCATGATGTATTAATTTAGAAATCACTAAACTTAATCTCTGAGATAAAACTTTAGTTAATATTTTTGGTCTGTATTTAGAAGTGCGATCGCTCTATATGATCCTGGATCTTCCAAATCCTTATCTACCTTAGGAATGAGTGTAATTGGGGATTCGTTTAAAGATTCTGGTAATTTGCCTTGTTCATATGCATATCTATATACTGTATATAATCTTGGGGAAATCAGGTCTAGAAATTTTTTATAAAATTCTGCACTCAGGCCATCAGGGCCCGCTGCTTTTCCATTCTTTAACGAACTAATTGATTCTTCAATATCTTTTACTGTTATTTCAGCGTTTAACAAATGTCTACCTTCCTGATCTAGACTGTTAATTTGACACTCTTGTAGGAATATTTCCATACCAACTGTTTGTCCTGTTAATTTAGATGAATAAAGATTTTGATAATATTGTAGAAATCTATCATTAATATCTTTTGGTATCGTCAATATATTTCCATCCGCAGATCTAATTCTATGTATCAATTTTTCATCTTCTAATTTTCTAAGTTGTCGTGCTAAGTTAGTTTGGTTTATTGTAACGTGTACCGAGATACAGTGAAACATTTCAGGATAAAGGGAATAACATTTAGTGCAAAATAAAGTCCTGTAATGTCCGATTAAAGATAGCACAAGGGTCTCCAGTGAGGTAGATGGAAGGTCAGGACCACTCTCTAGTTGGTGGTAGGATGATTCCGTTGTCTGATAATAGCAGGGTAGGAACTGTTTCTGAATTTGAAGGTGTGCATTTTCACACTTCTATACCCAATGCCTGATGGGAGAGGGGAGAAGAGGGAGTGACCGGGGTGGGACTGGTCCTCGATTGTGCTGCTGGCCTTGCTGAGGCAGTGCGAAGTGCAGATGGACTAAATGGAAGGGAGGTTGGTTTCTGTGATGGTCTGGGCTGCGTCCACAATTTCTTGCTGCCTTGGATGGGGCTGTTCCCAAACCATGCTGTGAGTCATCCTGATGAATCATAACCTTCTGCGGCGCATCTGTAGAAGTTGGTGAGAGTTGTTGTAAAACTTACTCAGCCTTTCATAATCAAATACGGAACTGTGACTCCGTCAATCAATCCGTGGCACCTCTCCCCAAAGCTGAAGAGTCTGACGAAGGGTTCCGACCCAAAAAAAACACCACCCATCCATTTTCTCCAGAGACGCTGCCTGACCCGCTGAGTAACTCCAGCACTTTGTGTCCATCTCCAAAGATAATGATTGGAAGCCACATTTCCTCTGCAGGCTATTTGTCGTAATAAACTTATCACTTCACTTTGCATTTGCTGCTTCGGGAACAGGCCTGTTATCTGTCAGGGAACATTCCAGTGGGGTAATCCTTTGGGAGTCAGCAGATGAATAAATCTATCTACTGTATCTGCGTGCATCTGTGTTCACCCGCCTGCCAGCTCAATTACAGAAGCCAAGTCCAACCTGCCTGACAGCACTGGGATACTTGTATTTAAGAAGGAACTGCAGATGCTGGAAAATCGAAGGTAGGAAAAAGTGCTGGAGAAACTCACCAGGTGCAGCAGCATCTATGGAGCGAAGGAAATAGGGAACGTTTCGGGCCAAAACCCTTCTTCAGACTGGGATACATTTTCATTTGCAACGCATTTTACCAGCTCACCAATATCTCAAGGGCCGTAAAAACATCCTCATGCCAGTGTGAGAGAGCAGGGCTACAGGGAGGTCTGGAAGGGGGGGGATTGGAGATGATGGAATTGTGCAACTAGGACCTGTTGGGCTGAATGGCCTCCTGTGTTTTAAGAAGTGAGGTTATCAAAGATGCAGATGAAACACAAATTCATTCGGTGCCTAAAATCGAGTTCAGAATGGGAGCATTGATGAGTGTCCTTTAACAATATCTGCCATTGGCTTATGCCTGGTGACTGCCTCTCCTCATGCTCTTGGGAACATCATACAGTTGTCCAGTTGAAGGGTCATCTCTGACATTATTGCCTGGCAGTACAGTGGTGCAGCTGGTAGTGTTGCTGCCTTACAGTGCCGGAGACCACGGGTTTGATCCTGACCTCAGGCGCTGTCTGTTTGTTCTCCCTGTGACCGCGTGGTTTTCCTCCGGGTGTCCTGGTTCCCGTATCCCAAAGACGTGCGGGTTTGTAGGTTACTTGACCTCTGTAAATGTGTCAGTGAGTGGATGAGAAAGTGGGATAACATAGAACTAGTGTGAATGGGTGATCAATGGCCAGCATGGACTCGTTTTCTCCGAAGGCCCGTATCCTTGCTGTATCTCTCAACCAATCACAGAAGGACAATACTCCGCCGATTTTTTAAAAATCCTCAGAGGGTTTTACATTTTCACAGTGATTCCCCTTGATTTTTATTTTCTGTTAGCCATGTTGCTTGACAGAAAATGAATGCCTTCACTTTGTTGAGAATTAGAGGCCAAATGCCAGCCTCTTCAAATGATTTATTCGCTGGCAGTTGGCTGCTGGTTCATTAATGATTTTATTTTACGAGGATTCGCTGTTCGTCTTTCCTGATTCATCAGGTCAACTGCAGGAATTATGATCTTCATTTGTACATTACTGCCATGTCACTGCCCATAAAACCTGGAGTATTATAATTGCACTCTGTGCTGATGCACGTCTTTGGTAGTCTGGCATCTACACCAGTGAGCAATAAGCAGTGTTTGGGTGAAAGCTAATTATTACCAGCTCTCACTCAGGCGATCGTCCACATGAAAGGCGTGAATGAAAGGCATAAATAGAGTAGATGTGGAGAGGATGTTTCCACTGGTGGGGGAGTCTAGGGGCAGAGGTCATAGCCTCAGAATTAAAGGGCGCTCTTTTAGAAAGGAGGTGAGGAGGAATTTCTTCAGTCAGAGGGTAATCTGTGGAACTCATTGCCACAGAGGGCTGTGGTGGCAAAGTCAGTGGAGATTTTTAAGGCAGTGATAGACAAATTCTTGATTAGAACAGGTGTCAAGGGTTATGGGGAGAAGGCAGGTAAATGGGATTAGGAAGCAGAGATCAGCCTTGATTGAGTGGCAGAGTTGACTCAATGAGCCGAATGGTCTAATTCTACTCCTATAACTTGTGAACGTGTGAACACCAAGTTCACCAATGCCCTGGGCTAGTTCTACATGGGACTGATTCCTAGGATGTCAGGACTTTCATATGAGGAAAGACTGGACAGACTCGGCTTGTACTCGCTGGAATTTAGAAGATTGAGGGGGGATCTTATAGAAACTTACAAAATTCTTAAGGGGTTGGACAAGCTAGATGCTGGAAGATTGTTCCCGATGTTGGGGGAGTCCAGAACAAGGGGTCACAGTCTAAGGATTAGGGGGAATTCCTTTAGGACCGAGATGAGGAAAACATTTTTTACACAGAGAGTGGTGAGTCTCTGGAATTCTCTGCCACAGAAGGTAGTTGAGGCCAGTTCATTGGCTATATTTAAGAGGGCGTTAGATGTGGCACTTGTGGCTAAAGGGATCAGGGGGTATGGAGAGAAGGCAGGTACAGGATACTGAGTTGGATGATCAGCCATGATCACATTGAATGGCGGTGCAGGCTCGAAGGGCCGAATGGCTTACTCCTGCACCTATTTTTCCATGTTTCTACATGCGGAAGCTCACACCAACAGTGTTGTGACAGGGTCGCCTATTTTCAGCTCTGCAATGTTGCCTGGGTATCTGCCCTGCCCCAGCAGAAGCTACCTCCAGAATCAGCTCCTTCATTCCATTGCCAGCAAACATGAGGTCCCAAGTCATACCAACTTCACTTCGTAGCTTGGCTTAGCTTAGTTTCGGTTATCATAGTTTATCATACCATATCTTATCATAGCTTAGTTTAGTTGATCACATTATAGTTTATCTTATCATATCTTAACATAGCATATCATGGATAATTGTAGCATTGCAGAGCATAGCATAGTTTAGCAAAGTTTATCTTATCAAAGCTCAGCTTATTTTACCTTAGCATATCATATTATATTATATCTTATAGCTCAGCATATCACAGCACATCTTAGCATTTCCCCATTGTATTTCCGTCTACACTGGGGCCTAACATCGTGGAGCTGGTGGTCCCTTTGTTAGGGATCGACTTTGGGAGCTCCAACCGCGGAAGCCTGCGGACTTAACATCGTGGAGTTTGCGGTCCCTTGGTTTGGAATCAACTTCGGGAGCTCCAACTGCAGGAACTTCAACCATCCCGATTGCGGGAACGTTGATCGCCCCTACGCGGGAACTTCGATCGTCGGCTGCGGGAGCTTCGATCACTCTGACTGTGGATGGTTCGACTGCCCCGACCACGGGAGAAAAGGAGGGAAGAAGATAATACGGTATTGCCTTCCATCACAGTGCGCGGTGGTGAATGTTTATGTTCATTTTTATGTAGTTGAGTGTCTTGTTGCTTTTTTGGTATGACTGTATGGCAAATCAAATTATTTTATGTTTTTACATACTTGGCTAATAAATAATTTACAATTTCAATTAAAATTAGCATATCATATATTTTAGCATATCATATCATATCTTAACATATATCATATCAGCGTATCACATCACATCTTAACATATCACAGCACAGCTCAGCAAAGCTCACAGAAGCTCAGCAAAGCAAAGCTTAGTGAACCCAGATGTCTGGCACTGAAAGGCAGCAACTCTTCCGTTGTGCCATTGTGTGCGAGTGGGGGAGGTGTTGGGGAGGGGGGAATATGAGACGGAGGGATTGGTAATATTCAACATTGCTATGTATGGTTAGAGTTGAGATTAAAACAAATACATTGTGATAAAGAGGGTTCCGAACTGCCTGCAGAAACAGCGTCTCGCAGCATCACATATGTCAGCTTTGCTCCTGGCCTTTTGATGTGTGAAAGCCTCAGCGGGCCTGACTTTAATCCCTACATGTGTAACTTAGCTGCATCACAAAATGGGACATGAGAAAAGAGAATGGCACAAACGGAGTGCTTGGATCATTAAGTCCTGTGGGACACGACGGCAGTGATAGAGAACAAGAGTGAGCAGCCTCCTCCACCGTAACCACGAGCCACGAGTCAAAAACCAAGTGTTTTATTATCGTATGTCCCAGTTAGAACAATGAAATTCTTACTTGCAGCACCACAACAGAATATGTAAACATAATACGTTGTAAACAATATAATAAACGAGAAAAAAAGGCCTGTGTGTGTGTGTATATATATAATATATATATATATGTGTATACACACACACACACACATACATATACTGTATATGTATGCATATATGGTGCAATATAGGACTAGTGCAACATGTGGCACAACAAAGCTAATCCCATGCTCATATTGTGTTGCTCCCTCACTTTGGATATGGGTCCATGGCGGGAGGCGAGAGAATTTGCCTGAAACAGCTTTAGGGGCATTGCCTGTGCTGACAGTGGCCATTCTGATGCTTCGTTAAGCTTTTAGTGAGACAGGCAGGTTGAGTTAAATCATTTTTATTGGCAAACAAAAACGATGATTAAACTCAGTACACGCGTGCCTGGTCAGCTAACACTAGAATAGCCCCTGCTGCTGGGAGGAGCACTGATGACTGAATAGATAGCCCGCGATCGAACCCCCGCGGTCACGTGCTCGAGCCAACCAATGGCGAGGGTTCGAACTTCCCCAAACCACCACTAGGTGCCGCTACAAGCTAATAATTTCATGAGTTCCACGAGAAGAATCAGGCCATTCGGCCCATCTGCTCCGCCATTCAATCATGGCTGATCTACCTTTCCCCTTCAACCCCATTCTCCGGCCTTCTCCACACAACTCCTCTGCGCACCTGTCTGAGGGGATCGCTGCAGATTCCAATTCCGATTACTATACTACTTCTTCTTCTTGCGTGTGGCGTGCAGCCTAAAGTTGTAGGACAACTTGTTCTATTTGATCTTATTTGATTGGGCACGCCAGGTCGATTGCATTCTTCGAAACAGGGCGGACCACGTGAAGGTTGCAATCTCCCGCCTCTCTACTATAGTGAGCAGTGGCCGGTTCAGAGATTCTTCAGATTCTAAAGATATGCAGAACATTGAACATGAAAATGGAACATAGCACAGCACAGGAACAGGCTCTGAAAATGATGACAAATTGAACTAATTGCCCTCGCCTGCATGTGATCCATATCCCTCCATCTCTTTCTTACCCGTTTGCCTATGCCTATGTGTGCCTATCTAAAGGCCTCTTAAATAACATAACTGTTTCACCATCACCCCTGGTAGCATATTCCAAATGCCTACCACCCTGTGCTATCTCCTTTAAACCTACCCGCTCTGGCCTTAAAGCCAAGCTCTGTGGTCAATTACATTTCTGCCCTGGAATAAAGGTTCTATCTGCTCTATCCAGGCCGATCATAATTGTATATACTTTTATCAGGCCTCCCCTCAACCTCCGAACAAGGTTAATTCCCGGGATGACGGGACTGTCACATGCTGAGCGAATGGAGCAGCTGGGCTTGTACACACTGGAATTTAGAAGAATGAGAGGGGATCTTATTGAAACATATAAGATTATTAAGGGTTTGGACATGCTGGAGGCAGGAAACATGTTTCCGATGTTGGGGGAGTCCAGAACCAGGTGCCACAGTTTAAGAATATGGGGTAAGCCATTTAGAACGGAGATGAGGAAACACTTTTTCACCCAGCGAGTTGTGAGTCTGTGGAATTCTCTGCCTCAGAGGGCGGTGGAGGCAGGTTCTCTGGATGCTTTCAAGAGAGAGCTAGATAGGGCTCTTGAAGATAGAGGAGTCAAGGGATATGGGGACAAGGCAGGAACGGGGTACTGAGTGGGGATGATCAGCCATGATCACATTGAATGGCGGTGCTGGCTCGAGGGGCCAAATGGCCTACTCCTGCACCTATTGTCTATTGTCTACTGTCTATTCAAGAAAAAAACCCAATCCAATTCGCTCCAACCTCTCCTTGTACTAGCCTCTCATCCAGGCAGTATAGTGGTGAACCTCTTCTGCAACTTCCCCAAAGCCTCCACATCCTTCCTATCATGGGAGTGACCTGCAGGCACCTGTTGATGTCAGGCTATTCGGAGGTTGGCTTACTGGAGGAAGAATCTCACGTCCAGGAATTGCAGGTCAGAGGTGGATGGAAAGAAAAATAAGAACATATCTTCAAAGTTCATTCCGTCGCCCTTTAGGAAACGAACAATAACACTGACATTTAGAACAAACCTGCAGACTTGCCTGAATGGAAGAAGGAAGGTTGGAAATATCTGTGGGTCAGATCTCTCCGTGGTCTTTCCATGGAGACGATGCTGCAGTATTGTCCCGGCACTCTTTCCTGGGAATGTGCTATGTACCAAAAATAGCACTCACTGTGGTTGGTGACATTCTGAGAGGCTCTCTGAGCCTTGTAGAGTCAAGACATTAGTTTAGGAAGGAGATGAGGAGATATTTGTTTAGTCAGAGGGTGGTGAATCTGTGGAATTCTTTGCCACAGAAGGCGGTGGAGGTCAAGTCAGCGGATATTTTTAAGGCAGAGATAGACTCTTGATTAGTACAGGTGTCAGAGGTTTTAGGGAGAAGGCAGGAGAATGGGGTTGGGAGGGAGAGATAGATCAGCCATGATTGAATGATGGGGTAGACTTGATGGGCCGAATGGCCTAATTATACTATTTCTTATGATCTTATGACTTCTCAGGGCAAATGAACATTGTTTCTGAACTGCACCTGGGGTGTATGGAGGCAGGCAAGCTCTTTGTGGATGATGGTCACTAAATGGGGTTGGGTATTGTTCAGACCGAAAGGTCTGAATGACAAATAAAGAATCTAATCTAATCTAATCTATTGGGTTTTATTTTGCCTTGGGTAAAAATAATCTGTGATGGCTCCATCCCTTTGACATTGTTTCTCAATGGAACCATGCTGATCTGTATTCTAGCTGTATTCAGCCACTTTAGTTGTTCAAAATCTTCTGTTAGCAAAACCCCATTGTTTTCAGTTCTGTATTAACCTAGCTCATTGCTCTCCACTTTAGCCAATAGACAATAGACAAAAGACAATAGGTGCAGGAGTAGGCCATTCGACCCTTCGAGCCAGCACTGCCATTCAATGTGATCATGGCTGATCATCCCCAATCAGTACCCCGTTCCTGCCTTCTCCCCATATCCCCTAACCCCGCTATCTTTAAGAACCCTATCTAGCTCTCTCTTGAAAGTGTCCAGAGAACTGGCCTCCATCACCCTCTGAGGCAGAGAATTCCACAGACTCACAACTCCCTGTGTGAAAAAGTGTTTCCTCATCTCCGTTCTAAATGGCTTGCTCCTTATTCTTAAACTGTGGCCCCTGGTTCTGGGCTCCCCCAACACCGGGAACATGTTTCCTGCCTCTAGCGTATGCAAACCCTTAATTATCTTAAATTTTTCAATAAGATCCCCTCTCATCCTTCTAAATTCCAGAGTATACAAGCCCAGCCGCTCCATTCTCTCAGCATATGACAGTCCCACCATCTCAGGAATTAACCTTGTAAACCTACGCTGCACTCCCTCAATAGCAAGAATTCGTACGCTTCACTCCCTCAATAGCAAGAATTTGTGGGCGGGTTGTTTGCATGGAAGATTGCTTAGAATTAGATTATGTTGAATTCTAAGGCTGCGTGTCCTTGTTCCTAACTCTCCAACGTACCAATCCTTTTCAAAAATCCCCAAATCATCCATCGAGCCATCCCTTAACTTCCTACATTCCAAGCAACAAGAGCCTGCTTTGTGTAATCTCTCTTCATAATCTATTCCTTGGAGCAAAGTAATAGTCTGGCGAATGCAGGTTGCTCTGCTGTCAAAGTGAACATAGGTGAGTGATGATTGTTCAAAGTTCAGCAGATTGTGTTAACCGGACCTTTGTATAGTGTAGCAACTTATCCCCTCTCAGTATAACTGCTGGTTGCCCATCAACATTATACCTATTCGCAGCAATTCAGTGATCCGTGTACATAAGCCCTAAACTTCACTGGATCACTGCTGCTACAAGCTTGTTGACACTAAAATAACATTTGGATCTTTTTATTTTTGGTCCAGAAGGGATGGCTCTGTGCTCAACGAACCAAATCCATGTAACTCACTCACTCAGTGTTTATCATTGTCTCATTGTCACTTTGTGCTCCTGTCTGCACAGTTTACCATCACCGATCCTCGGGCTGTGTTTTACAATAGTGTTTCTGCGAGCCATAATAACAGGAGCGGCTCGGTGGCGCTGCTGCCTTACAGCGCCAGAGACCCAGGTTCGTTCCTGACTATGGGTGCTGTTTGTACGGAGTTTGTACGCTCTCCTCGTGACCTGCGTGGATTTTCTCCGGGATCTCTGGTTTCCAGCCACACTCTAAAGACGTACAGGTTTGTAGGTTAATCGGCTTGGCATAATTGTAAATTGTCCCTAGTGTGTGTCGGATAATGCATTAGGGCTGTCCCACTGTACGAGCTAATTCAAGAGTTCTCCCGAGTTTCCCTTGATTCGAACTCGGAGAATTACGGTAATAGCCGCTCATAGGTACTCGGGGCTCTCGTGGACATTTTTCAACATGTTGAAAAATCTTCACGAGTCTTCCCGAGATTACCGCGATTCCCAAGTATCTGCTGTTAGCGTTACGAGCCGCTAAGAGACGCTCCAAGCTCTGACGTAACCGCAACATACGTTCAACGTGTGTACCAAGAGTTTGATTTTTTTTAAAACTCGGGGGAGCTCTTGAATTAGCTCGTACAGTGGGACAGCCCCTTAAGTGTAAAGGGATCGCTTGTCAGCGTGGACCCGTGAGCGGAAAGGCTTGTTTCCGCGCTGTGTTTCTAAACTAAACTAAAACTAATGGAGCTCAGTGTCACAGCCCCATCCCACCGCCTCCCCACCCCACTGTCTTCCCAACAGTTTTTTAATGCGGGGAGGGCGAGAGTTGAAGATTTCCCTCTACCATTCCTGTGACAAAGGGCATCCTGACCAAACACAAGATGAGCCTAGGTAGACACAAACTGCTGGAGTAACTCAACGGGACAGACGGCATCTCTGGAGAGAAGGAATGGGTGACGTTTCGGGTCGAGGCCCTTCTTGAAGATGAGTCTAGCTCTAATTATATGGCAGACACACTTTAAAATCAAAGAGACGAGGGACATGTGAGGTATATTGGACATAAGTCGGGAGAGATTGGACCAGGGTGGAAAAGGGCCTCGACCCAAAACCTCACCCATTCCTACACTCCAAAGATGCTGCCTGTTCCGCTGAGTTACTCCAGCTTTTTATGTCTATCTTCTGATTATTTGGTCATGTCTCCTGGCTTTGTCTCCCTCTAAATCCCAGTCTTCCCTGCACATTCTCCAAAGCTTGACCCCGCCATCTGTTCAATGGTCAAGGAAATACTAACCAGGCTTATACAACAACCTCTCAAATCTATCCCTCGTCACTCTCACATTGGGGTTGTGACTTGGGTTGCACCAATTTGGGAGGGTTTACAAAATGGGCACTCATAGGTTTCTTGAGAAATAACATTAGGAAGGCAAATGACACATGTCTTAAGGGCCTGTCGCACTTGACGATTTTTTCGGCAACTGCCGGCATCATTGACTGACGTATCAGGTCACCGAAAAAGTCGCGGCGCGACGTGGTGTGATGCGGCGACACGCGGCGGTGACGTGGCGTGAAGACGTATTGACGCATGGTGTTTCTTCAAGTGTCGCAACATTTTTTTGTCGCCGCTGGATTTTGAAATGTTCAAAATCTTTTGGAGACCCTGATATGGAGCCGGCAGTCGCCGAAAAAAATCGACATGTGGGACAGGCCCTTTGCGGTGTCAGGGACCTGGGTTCGATCCTGACCATGGGTGCCGTCTGTAGGGAGTTTGCACGTTCTCCCTGTGACCACAAGGGTTTTCTCCCACCTTCCAAAGTCATACAAGTTTGTAGGTTAATTGGCTTCTTTCTGTAAGTTGTCCCGTGTGTGTGGGATAGAACCAGTGTCGGGTGATCATTGTTTGGCATGGACTCGGTGGGCCGAAGGACCTGTATCTTTATTGCATCTCTAAACTAAATACCATATTGAATGGGAGGCTGCTGGAATGTGTGGGACCTCATCAGTTGCACGTGCAGTGGGTGAGTCCTTCCACAAGTACCTCTCAACTTGACTCCGTGCTTCCCAGCGGAGCCAGTCTTAAATCCTCCCATAGGCTGGTATACAGGCACAATATAAGATCTGTAAGGGTACACAAAAGGCTGGAGAAACTCAGCGGGTGCAGCAGCATCTAGGGAGCGAAGGAGATAAGCAACATTTCGAGCCGAAACCCATCTGTAAGATTGGCTCTGGAGCAGATGACAGAAGGTGACAGAGGATAATGGACTTCTGAGATCTGCTGTCAGATTATCTCGATATAAGGAACTGCAGATGCTGGTTTATTAAACAAAAAGACACAAAAGATGTTTCAGGTCAGGACCCTTCTTCAGGTCTGATTGGGGGGAGAGAAAGGTGGAAGATGAAGGGGCAGAACAAAGTCTAACAGGTAATAGACTTGGATACAGGTGAGGGGCGGGTGTTGATGGGCAGTTGGTTGGGTAAAGGCCAGAGATGAAATGAAAGGTGTAAACAGTTGCTGTGTCTACGCATAGTCTTGCCGATGTACAGGAGGCCACATCGGGAACACTGGAAGCAGTAGATGAAGTTGGAGGAGGTGCATGCGAACCTCTGTCTCACATGGAAAGACTGCTGCCGTGTCTGGATTGAGGTGAGGTACAGGGACAGAGGCCTTCATTTGATGAAGAGAAAGAGTTTGTCTTTAGTTGCTATATTAAAAAAATGCTCCCGTCGTAAGACTTTAACAGGCTAGAAGATTCAATCCTGATTTGGATTTAATACTTCTTATGGCATATTATGCCATCTCTGACAAAGTTGTCATTAGTAAAGTTTGCATAAATTATTAATTCAGATGAAACGATGTAAATTCCTAAAACATTCTAAGTTGTGTACGCACTTCTGGGCAAATCTGTTCAATTGTGGCTGTTGCCTTTCCGTCATTTAAATTCATAATGTAATCCAGTTTCTTGATAAACATACTTAGCTTCGATAGCCAGAAGGTTTATCGTTTGTTCGCGAAGAGACGCCAGCCAATGTAAACTTACATTTTGTGTTCATCAGGATCACATCACTGCCTCAGTGCTGAACAGATTGCTTTGATGTTTATGATGACAGTCAGTCTGGGCGCAGAAATGGGGACGTGCCTGAGCAAGCCCATGCAAGTCGCACAAGTTCATTTGCATTTGATACTTTGCAAGCTCAGAACGATGAATCTGCCATTTGAATAGAATAGAATAGAATACTTTATTGTCACATGTGACAAGTCACAGTGAAACTCTCTGCTTGTATACCTTGCCAAGGTATGCTAATAGTCACCCATAAAGGGCGAATACAAAGTTGCAAATCCCCCCCCCCCCCCCCCCCCCCGTGCCAGTTCCCCTTTGACCAAATGCTCTGGTGACATGTTTTCTGGGATTGTTCATTCACGTGTTTAACTTCTACTGGCTGTGTGGGGGGTCTTTGAGGAATGAGCTCTGATTCCGGTTACACCATTCGGGAAAAGCTGGAGAGATCCATGTCCTTGCTAAGAGAACAGAAGTCTCTGGTTGACTGACTGAGGCCCTTAATATTCCAAATAGAAGCATTTGAGGAGATGGAGATATAGGAGACCAACGTTACGTGCTTTAATAAGGAACAGTACCTCATATTCCTTGGTTCTCTCTCTCTCTCTCTCTCTCTCTCTCTCTCTCTCTCTCTCTCTCTCTCTCTCTCTCTCTCTCTCTCTCTCTCTCTCTCGTGCCAGCCACCCACTCCAGTGCACACCCATTACTCCCACTATCCCTCCCCAGTCATCCTGCTCCTTTCCCCTCCTTCACCTCCCTCATTTCCCTTTTTCCACCCATCTTTCCCTTCCCTGCTCTCCTCTTCCACTTATATCCCACTCCTCCCTCCGGTTTTACATTTCACTCTTCTCTCCTTTCCTGACATCCTTTGATTCCTTATCACCTCTAACATTTGTCACTTAGTCCACCCAGAAGCCAATCAAACCCCCTCAGTGTGCTGCCCCCAGGTGTGGCACAGTTGCACAGCTAGTATAGCCAGCCGCTGCCTCACAGTGTCAGAGGCCCGGGATTGATCCTGATCTTGCGTGCTGTCTGTGTGGAGTTTGCACGTTCTTCCTGTGATCGCTTGTGTTTCCACAGGGGCCTTCCGTTTCCTCCCATATCCTAAAGCCTGCGGGTCTAGAGTTTAATTGCCCTCAGCAAAATTGTCCCTAATGTTTAGTGAGTAGATGAGAAAGTGGGTTAGCATAGAACTAGTGTGAACAGGTATTCAATGGTCAGCGTGGACTCGATGGGCATAAGGGTCTGTTTCCGTGCTGTATTTGTAAACCAAATTAAACTTGTAACTAGCTGTCACTTGCAATGGATTTGTCTGCCCCTACCTCACCTCCAGCGTCCTGCCCCCTACTATAATCAGCCTGAAACGTTGCCTGTCCATTCCCTCCATCCATGTTGCCGGACCCATTAAGTTCCTCAAGCACTTTGTGTTTTGCTCAAGGCTCCAACATTTGCAGTTCCTTGTGTTGCTCTCTTACTTTTATATCCAGTATGTTCAGAAATCCCAACGGTCAGTTCAGGCAGTAGTCCGTAGTTTGAGCTGGGATCCCCGAGTACAGGCTGGGCATGAGACCAAGCTCGGAGAGTGAATCGTGCTTGAATAATTGGGACTATTCAACACTGGTGGGTTGGTAGCCGGAGAGCTAGAGAGCTGAAACAGGGCAGCACAGTGGTGCAACGGTAGAGTTGGTGCATCGCAGCGCCAGAGACCTGGGTTCAATCCTGACTGTACAGAGTTTGCTGTCTGTACGGAGTTTGTACGGAATAGAACAAAACAGAAATGGTACCACTAATCATCAGAGGGGACTGTGTGGAGAGGGTTGCGGATTTCCGCTTCCTGGGAATCCATATTGAGGAGGACCTGACGTGAACACCTCTGCGCTGCTGAAAAAGGTCCAGCAGAGACTGAACTTCCTGAGGGTGCTCAGGAAGAATAACATCATACAGAGACTGCTGCTGTCCTTTTATCGGTGCTCCATTGAGAGCATCCTAACATACTGTGTATGCGTGTGGTACACCAGCTGCACAGCCGCCAAGGAACGCGGGGACTAAGGGACTGTGGTTGGTACACTGTGAAATCGACAGAAGGATGGAGGGTTGGGTGTTTATGCGTGCTATTTTCATATTTCATATTTATTTTAGTTGTTTATCTTTTTAAATATTTTACCTTGTATGTATCGTTAGCTTTTATGGTTTGAATGGTGCACTGACTGGTTGACATTTTTAAATTTTGTTGTACATGGTTCATGTTACAATGACAATAAAGAAACTATTACAATTACTACGTTCTCCCTGTGACCACGTGAGTTTTTCCGGATGCTCTGGTTTCCTACCACATTCCAAAGATGTGCAGGTTTGTAGTTTAATTGGCTTCTGTAAATTGTCCCCAGTGCGTAGGATGGAACTGGTGAACGAGATCATTGGTCAGCATGAACCCGGTGGGCCATATGGGCCTATTTCTACACTGAACTAAACATACAAGATGAAACCCACTGGCTTCTGTTTACTGTTCCCTTTTGGCTCTCTGGGGCTCAGCTTTAGCTCACTGGGTTTACTGGAAAACATATTATATTTTATGTTTAAACAAAAACGTGAAATAAAAGTGTGGGAGAATAGTAGCATAACATCCAATAGTCCAGAAATTCCACAGTTCAGCTCCACCAACGTCTTGGAACATTGGAGTTTGCTGATTCTCTGGATAACGGATGATCAGTTTATTACTGTGTATCACTCTGTAAGTTCATAAGAGATCCGGGCTCGGTCCTGTCCTCAGGTGCTGCATGTGTGGAGTTTGCATGTTCTTCCTGTGACCTGGGGTTACTCTGTAATGGAACGACCTGTTTGATTATCGTGAAAAACTTGGCAAACTGTGTTCTGTGACCAGCTCTGCCTGGAATTGAAATGAATTGGAGATTATTCTGTTTCTCTGTGTTTTAAGAAAAGATGGAAAACAAAGAGACTGTATCACTCCACTGCCATCTTGCACTGTCTGTCTACAGCCAAAGACAGACCGCTAAGCATGATATATTCGTTATGACATTTGCATTGTTTTCGAGTCAGCAATGAAACACGTATATTAAATCATAAGAAGCACAGATTGAGTAAATTGTCAGTCTTTTTCTCAGAGTCAAATTGTCATATATAACAGGTTTATGGTAAGAGGGGGAAGGCATGAAGGGGAGATTTAGCAAAGAGTTGTAGATGCCTGGAACTCATTGCTGGGGAAGGTGATGGAAGCAGATATGAGAGCAACGTTTAAGAGACATTTATGGGTCTGTCCCACTTTCACGACCTAATTCATGACCTCTGCCGAGTTTGCCCTTGACTCATACTCGCAGCATGGTCGTCACAAGGTCATAGGAGGTCGTAGGTAGGTCGTAGCAGGTTGTGATGCTAGTCGTAGGTACTCGTGGCATCAAGTAGGTCGGGGCTTTTTTCTCGCATGATGAAAAATGTCCACGAGTAAAAAAGGTTGTGAATTAGGTCGTGAAAGTGGGACAGGTCCTTAAGACAGACACATGGGCGATCAGTGAATGGTGGGACATTGAACCATGTGCAGGCAGATGGGATTACGTTAATTCAGCATCATGGTCAGCATTGAGATAACGGGCTGAAGGGTCTGTTCATATGTTGTACTGTTCCATGATTTGTGTCAAGGGTCAAGGGCGGTTAATTTTCCTATGTATTGGTAACGGAACAATGAAACTCGTATTTCCTGCGGCTTCACAGGACCATTAATGCAATTACACCGCAAATACATGTGCAATAATCAATAATACAATAAATTAGTAATAATAATACGAGGTACCAAAACTATAATGGTGCAAAACTGAAATATGTAATGCAACCTAAACAAGAAGTCCATTGTAGAAATGCTTTTGTCGCTCTTGTCAAAATGAGGCTGACTCCAGCTTTCTGACTCTGCTGGGGAATACGATTACACAGAAAGAGATGTCAACATTCTAATTTAAAAAATATTGATCTGGATCTGGGATTCACAATCTAATATCACTGTGTCAAAACACAGCATATGAATTACAAACAACTTGACTCTTTAAGTGATATCAATTTAGCAAAAATGTCAGTCTACAATGGACATGGTTTGCAAACTGTAAAAAACATTTTTTTGTATTGCCTCTGCTATCTATTGTAGTACATTGGTTCCATGCTTGCTCAGGCACAGTGCTTTGTGGGATGCCGTTAATTAGACCTCTTCCCGCAGCCTTTCCTCTGCAGCTTGCAGGAAGTGTGAGCTGCTGACAGTGCAACAGGGGCAGCGGGGCAACCGCCAAGCACCAACTAACGCTCTGTGTGCCCTTCATTAAACAAGCTGAGGAAAGCAGAGGCAGGGATGGAAATACGGAACGAGCTGTCAGAGGAAGTAGCTGAGGCAGGTGCAATAACAACACTGCAGCACAGAAACGGGCCTTTCGCCCCACAATGTTTGTGCCAAACATAATGCCAAGTGAAGCCAATGCCTACTGTGTTCTGTTGTGCTGAAGCAAAGCAAGAATTGTCCTATCAGGGACACACGACAATAAACTCACTTGAACTTGAACTTGAACTTGTGTGGGAGAGAACTGTGGATTCCGGTTTAAACCGAAGACAGACACAAAATGCTGGTGTAACTCAGCGGGCCAGGCAGCATCTCTGGAGAGAAGGAAACGACTGCCAAGTATAAACTGGTCTCATTTGTCTGTACATGATCCTTATCCCTCTTTTTCCTGCACTACCAAGTGCCTTTCTGAAAGGCCATTAAACGCCATTTAAAAGACATTTGGACAATTACATGGATAAGAAAGATTTAGAGGGATATGGGCCAAATGCAAGTAATAAGGGACTAGATGGGGCATCGTAGGCACAATGGGTCAAAAGGGTTGTTTCTGCAGTGTGTGTGACTAAACGTGTTGCTTTAACATTACATCTGATGTAGAACAAATATAAGATTGGTTAAGAGAGAAAACAATATAGAAATAAAGGAGAAAAAAAAGGCATTAATTTTAACTTTTTAATGTATTGTGCCAGAATAGGAGTACATTTGCCCATTGAATCATGTTGGTTCCATGCAGAGAAATCCCATGTCCTATCACCCCCACTGGCCCACTTCTTCCCCTGTAACTTGTTCTGTGCCGTATGTCCATCCAGACCCCCCTTTGCCTTTTTTTGACACCGTGGGAAATCTACTGTGGTCAATAAATCTACTGCCTTGCAGTGGAGAGGCTTGCACTGCGGACGATCTCCGCAGAGGCACAGATGTGGCACTGGCCACATGTGGCGAAGCGATGGCAGAATGTCGTCTGACTCACGAGCGAATAAATCTACTAGCTCGCACATCTCTAGGAAAGGGAGCATGCAGGTGAAAGCCACGATATCCCACAAAATCCCAACTTCACATGGCCACCACACAAGGTGAGGATAAAACCCAGGTAGCTGGAGGTGGTGGCAGCAGCGTCTGCTGTGTCTGATTGGACTCAAAAATGTATACTACTCTGGATTGGTCCCAACTCTCTGTGTTTAGTTTCATGGGCAATTGATACAAAGGTCAAGAATGTCATGGAGTCCACAAAAGGACACAAAGTGCTGGGATGACTCAGGAAGGTCCCTTATCTGAAACATCAGTTATCCATGTTCTCCAGAGATGCTGCCTGACCCACTGAGTTAGTTACTCCAGCGCTTTGTGTTCTTCTGTGTAAACCAGAATCCACTGTTCCTTTTTTCTATTCTATGTCTTGGAGCCTACTTGGAGGTTGATGGAAGTCTGCCACGTTCCAGACATTAAGGTCAGGGTAGTGCAAGCGGACCAGCAGTTGTATTGATCCCTGCTCACTGCAATTCTCTTCTTCACCACGCATTTCGACAGGAATAAGGGTGAGATTCCATTGAGCTCAATGTAATTTTCCCAGTCTGTACTGGGCCGTTATTGCAGGGGTCCCCGGTGACACGAGACCTGACAAACCTCATAGCAATCCTACTGGTTTAATTCAGCGTACAAATGTCTCCCTTGTCCCGAATGATTCTCCTCTGGGGAGTTTAGTAGAATCACCTGCCTCTTCTGAAGTGAAGTGTTTTAGGAAATGTGAACAGGCAACAAAGCACTACAATTCCAAGGCTTGAGATGCTAAACTGCTATAAAATGCCAGCTACGTGAGAATTGCAATTTTAAAATGCCTTCACTAATACTTGTAAGAAATTGGAATATTTTTAAGCTTCTTCATCAATGCTGCCCTTCATTAATGCAACTCCCTCACCCTCCTCAACAGCATACGTATAGCTTACATTACTTAAGGGATTGAACAGGCTAGATGCAGGAAACATGTTCCCATGTTGGGGGACTCCAGAACCAGGGGTCACGGTTTAAGAATAAGGGGTGATAAGAATTCAGATAAGACTCAGATGAGGAAAAAAACGTTTCACCCAGAAAGTTGTGAATCTGTGGAATTCTCTGCCGATTCACTGGATGTTTAGATTTTGCTCTTAGGGCTAACGGAATCAAGGGATATGGGGAGAAAACAGTACTGATTTTGGATGATCAGCCGTGATCATATTGAATTGCGGTGCTGGCTTGAAGGGCGGAATTCCCTACTCCTGCACCTATTTTCTATGTTTCTAGGTTTCTCTTCAACACTCGAGAACAAGCTTGAAGAGCTGAGAGCAAGGCTGTTGTTCCAAAGGGAGAACAGGGATGGCTGCATTATCTTTTTTACTGAAACACGGCTCACCCCGACTCACTGACCCTGCCGCACCACCCGAGGGTTTCTCCATTTATTGTTTGAACCGCACGCTATCCTCAGGCAACGGAGCAGGCGGTGGCATCTGCTTTTTGGGCCAATGCTTGGTGGTGCACTGATGTAATGGTCTCAGTTCAATTCTGATCTCCTATCCTGGAATATCTGTTCATAAACTGTCTTCCCTGTCTACCATCTTGCGGCAGTCTGGGTAACACACGAAGGTGGCACTGGATAAATTATACTCGGTCTTCAACTGTCTCAAGTCAGTGAACCCTGATGCCTTTGTCATCATCACCGTTGACTTCAATCAGGCTAATTTCAAGAACTGTTCTTGACCAGCTGAGCCTGCAGAAAATGATGAACACATCCCAGTCCATCAAAGGCTCATCACTTAACAACTTCATTTGGTTATTCAATATTTTGTATGCACTACTTTGCATTGACTGCAAACATGCACCTTTCTGCTATTGTGCACTTGTCCTTGCATTTATAGTTGTATTTATCATTTCTGCATCTATAATATTTACTGTGAGCTTCATGTGAATGAGGAATATCATTGAACCCTGGTGTGCATGATGATAAATGAATCTGAATTGGAATCTTTTGAGGGTTTGTAACGAGTTGTGAGCTCAATTGAAAGGAAAGCCTCAAGGATGGTAATCCAGGGTCCACGATGAGTGGCCGGAGGACAAAGAGACCAGGAAAGTGGGCATGCAGTTACTGGCTTGGATTTGGAAGGAGAGGTTCCATTGTCCAGACTGTGGGCACAGGGATTGGGAACCTGAGCCAGCTGTAGCATTGGGAAGGACAGCTCCTAGCCAAGGGGACAGGTAAGTAGGTAGAGAGGATCTGCACCATGTGAGAACGGCAAGGAAGCTGGTGCTGAGAACACAGTCAGAAGCAAGAGAAAAATATTTGTTTAAACATAACGGCAGTGGCATGGTTGTTACTTTACTGTACCAGAGACACGGATTTGAACCCTGACCACGTGGGTTTTCTCCAGGTGCTCCGGTTTCCGGCGATCTGCAGCTTTTTGATTTTTAATGATGGAGATTAGTTTAACTTGCCAACATGTTTGGTACAGACATAGTGGGCCACAGGGCCTGGACCTATGCTGCACTGCTCTATGTTCTATTTTCCATGGCATTCAGGCAAAAGGAATTTAAAGATATCTCGTAGCCTTATGAAAAAAGATAAGAAGGAACAGGCTTAATTAAAATGTGTGATTGACTCAGCATCAGAGTTGAAGAATGACCTTAGGTCATAGAGTGATACAGTGTGGAAACAGGCCAGGCACGTGCCGTGAGTAATTACTCAGGGTAGGCATTCAGTCCCCTTAAAAAAAAAATTTTAACCGCGCATGCGCAGATTGTTCTCCCCGTTAAATAAATAAATAAATAAATAAAAACAGTGTCATTTCAATTTGCCCAAGGCTTCCTAGTCCTAGACCAATTTGGGGGGACAGTTCCTTTCACTGTGTGTGGAGAGTCTGTGCCAGGGGTAAAGTTGTGGGGAGGGCACGAGTGTTGAGAAGGAGGGTGTCAGGGATACTGCCAGCGCTGGAAAGGACACGGAGAACATTTACGAGGAAGGTGCCAGGACTAGAGGGTCTGAGCGATATATAGAGGTTGTAGGCTGGACATGTGAGGAGCAATGGTGAAAATCGCAAGAAAGTACTTATCACAAAGTACTGGAATCTTCACTCCCTCACCGCTGCCGCAGCTCTCCGGGTGCGAAGCCACGCACTGTAGCTAGGGATAGAAGCAGCTCGGGGAGCGGGCCACCGGGACCCGACAGCTGAACTGGCCGCCACTTCAGCGCCTTCTGCCGGCCTGCTCACCTTTGGCAGTGCTCTCCGTCGGAACACCTGTCAACTGCCGCTCGCCGACTTCGCTCATGTCAGCGACTTCCTGCAAATCCTTAAATTCCCACAGCCGAGTAACCTCAATCACGCTGAATTTAAGGACATGAGTGAGGCCAGCGAGCGGCAGGAGAGAGGTTTTTAGATGGAGAGCTGCCAGAGGTGAGCGGGGACCGGCAGAAGGAGCTAAGGTGGCGGCTGGTTCTGCTGTCCGGCCCGGCGGCCGCTCAGCCACCCGAGCTACTTCTCTCCCCCCCCCGCCCCCGGCCTCAATGCGGTGGCATTCCACACCTCCGTGCAAGGAGCGTCGCAAGTGGCATTATCCCAATCCTCTCATTCATAGCATTCGTGCGCTCCCCGCAACTTTACCCCGGGCCAGACTCCCCAAACGCTGTGAAAGGAGCTCTTCCCCCCCCCCCCCCCCCCACCCCCACACCCCGAGAAATACGGTATTAAAAATAATAAATCACAAAATGCACTTACCACATTATTGGTACACGACAAACCATGGTTGAAAACCCCGCCAAGAAACTTGCGCTGCGCATGCGCAGTAGACTGATGCGCATACGCAGTACGATGCTGCGCATGCGCAGTGCTACAAAGGCAGAATTTCTGCTGCCTTCAGCCCCGATTGAAACTGACGGCTTCAGGCAGCGCTGACGGCACGTGGGCTGCACAGAGCTTCCCGTGTCACAAGCGCTGCGGATGAAAGGCACGGAGAATTATGCCTACCTAAGAGATCGATCTCTTAGACAGGCATAATTCTCCCATGCCTTTACTATTTATATTTAATAATTGCCATTTCATAATTTTAGTCAGGGTAGGCAGTGCCTACCTTGCCTACCATGACGGCACGTGCCTGAAACAGGCCCTTCGGCCCAACTTGCCCACACCGGCCAACATGTCCCAACTGCATTAGCATCACCCATCCAGCATTTGGTTCCTATCCCGCGAAACCTGCCCTATCTATGTATCTGTCTAACTGCTTCTTAAATGTTGGGATAGTCCATGTCTCAACTACCTCCTCTGGCAGCTTGTTCCATACACCCACCACCCTCTGTGTGAAAAAGTTACCCCTCAAATTCCTATTAAATCTTCACCTTAAACATGCAGTATGTCCTTGTTTGCTGGTCTAGGTCCTAGGTCTCTGGCCAAAGTACACTAGGCCTTCGTTCCCTGCTGACTCATTCTCCACAGATCCGTGTAGGCATGCTACCTTGTGTTATCGGGAGAGTTGGTTATCATTGCTCGCACCCCCAGATCCCTCTTTGCCGAGTACAGTGAATCCTATTTGCCGCAAGGTGGATCGTACGCAGGCATGCTGCGAAATATCAACGGTAGTTGTGCTGCCACAACTGGCACTGGAGCTTGGGAATGTGGTCGGAACAGGGTCCGGAGAGTGGACCAGGTGTGTGGTTGGACTGGGGCTCGGAGTGGGGACCAGGTGTGTGGCTGGAGGTGAAGTCTAGAGTGGAGACCAGGTGTGTGGCTGGAGTGGGATCCAGAGTGGGGACCAGGTGTGTGGCTGGAGGTGAAGTCTAGAGTGGGGACCAGGTGTGTGGCTGGAGGTGAAGTCTAGAGTGGGGATTAGGTGTGTGGCTGGAGGTGAAGTCTAGAGTGGGGACCAGGTGTGTGGCTGGAGGTGAAGTCTAGAGTGGGGACCAGGTGAGTGGCTGGAGGTGAAGTCTAGATTGGGGACCAGGTGAGTGGCTGGAGGTGAAGTCTAGAGTGGGGACCAGGTGTGTGGCTGGAGGTGAAGTCTAGAGTGGAGACCAGGTGTGTGGCTGGAGGTGAAATCTAGAGTGGGGACCAGGTGTGTGGCTGGAGTGGGATCCAGAGTGGGGACCAGGTGAGTGGCTGGAGGTGAAGTCTAGAATGGGGACCAGGTGTGTGGCTGGAGGTGAAGTCTAGAGTGGAGACCAGGTGTGTGGCTGGAGTGGGATCCAGAGTGGGGACCAGGTGTGTGGCTGGAGTGGGATCCAGAGTGCTTGCTTTAATAAGCATCAAGCTGCGGCTTGCACACAGTCAAGAGCCCAGCCGTGGCTATGATTTGGTGGCCTGAGTCTCATTGCCATCTGCCTCAGTGCTATGCACATTGTTATCCACTGGAAGTCAGTGCCTCTATCCCCTGCGAATAACAAGGACCTTAGTGAAACCATTTCATTTAGTAATGTGGAATTTAGGACAGAATTTGTAGAATCAAATGCAGCTTAAAGAGTAAGACGTTGAGTCTATTATAGAGGAACATCTGAAAGCTGGTCGTGATTGGAAGTTAAATGCTCTTTCTGAGGAAGAAAGCAGAGGGAATTAATGGAAAAGGAGGGCTTTCCTTTTTGATTACTGCATTGTGTTACAGCATGTGTAAGAAGTACGCTGAGGCTTACGGCGGTGGGCAAGATGATCAGCAGGGACTCTGCAGTAAGAAATGAAGGATAAGCGAGGGCATCACGCTTTACTGGAAATTTTCTGCAAATCTGCTGTAGGTAAAATAAAGCACAGCATAAAGACACAAAGAGAGACATTAAAACATAGCACGGCAACAGACCCTTCGGCCCACAATGTCAGTGTTGAACTCGATGCCAAAATAAACTAATTTCATCTGCCCGCACATGATCCATATCCTTCAATTCTTTGCATAAAGCCATGCTCTCTAGTCTGACATTTCCACGCTGGGGGAAAAAAAAGTTCTGTCAGTTTACGTAAGTAAAAATGTTTTAAAGGCTGACCATAATTTTCCCATAGATTGGGAAAGCGGAAGATGTTAAAATATTGTCACCTACATCCAGCAGAAATGTTTGGAGCCATACACCTTAGAATCAACAAAAGGGATTTACTTTAGAATAATAAGCCTGACTGAGTTAATTTAGTTCCTGAGGAATATTTATCAAAAAGTGACCACAAATTCAATTCTATCGTTACACAGGGGAAACTTCAAACAGTTATTATGATTCTAGATTTCCGCATGCCTAACGTCAATGGGATGATTCAGAGACTGACAAGAGAGAATTGAACAAAACTATTGTCAGATAAGATACAGCACATAGGAGCAGTAGGAATTGTTCGAAAGAAAGATTTAGCTTAATACGGCAGCTGTATATATCATCGCTGGGAGAGGACGCAAGAACGCAAAGAGATAGGAGCAGGAGTAGGCCACTTGGCCCCTTAGACCTGCTTTCACATTCAATATCATGATGACTGTCCAATGTGTAGGACAGATAGATGCTGGTTTATACCGCAGATAGTCACGAAATGCTGGAGTAACTCAGCAGGTCAGGCAGCATCTCTGGAGAAAACGCCACGTTTCAGGTCAGTATGTGCGGAAGGCTTCCGATCCGACACGTCACCTATTCCTTTTCTCTAGAGAAGACTGAAGACCTGAAATATCACCTATTTATTTACTTCAGAGATGCTGCCTGACCTGCTGAGTTTCTCTAGCATTTTGTGTCATGGCTGATCAATGCCATGATTGGTGGGCCACACCCTCACAGCCCTCAATTCCATGATCCTTCAAATATTTGCCAGTCTCCACCTTAAATATGTTGAATGATCTGGCCTCCACCACCCTTGGTATACCGAGATTTGCCACCCTCTGAAAGAATATATTTCTGTGCACTTCATGTTTAAATGACTGGCCCCTTGAGACAAGGACCCTTGTCTGTGACGCTTCTACTTATGAAAACATTCCAACATCTATCCTTTCAAGCCCTTTGGATCTTTTATTCCTCCGTAAGGTCATACCTCATTCTTCTATACAAGAAATGTACACCCAAACAGGGCAGGACAACCGTCTCATCTCAAGGAATCGGCCTGGTAAATCTCCTTCGGGCTGCCTCCAACGTTACTATATACTTTTTTAAGTTGGGGCACTGTGCACACTGTTCAGCTGTGGCCTCATCAACACCCTGTGTTACTCTAACAAAATCTCCGTATTGTTGAGGAGATTTCACAGTGGAGCAGTCAAAATGTATTCTTAAACTCCAAAACCCTTACAATGAAGGACATTTGCCCTTTTAACTAATGGTTTGATTTGCCTAACCTTTTTGTGATTCATTCTCTAGAACACCAAGATCCCTCTGAACGTCAGTCATTTGCAGGTGTTCTGCGTTTAGATAATAACCTGCCTTTTGATTCCTCTCACTGAGGTGCACGACCTTATGTTTGATGGGTGTTTTATCTGGTTTTCTAATGTCTTTATGTGGGGGGAAGAGGGTACGGTAAGGGGGATACCGTCCTTCAGTCGCTTCCTGGAGAGGATGCGACTATTATTCGAGTTGCGTCCTCGCCCCCCCCACTGGATTGGCGCGGCCTTTCCTACCGGGACCGCCTAGAGCTCCAGCAGCAGCGGCGCAGCGTTGGAAAAATCGCGGGGCGGGCGATGCCTTACCGGGGATCGCTGTTTTGGAGCTCCGGAGTGCTGGGCCTGCTGCACCGACATCGCGGAGCTGAGGTTCGTGGAGCTCCCAATGCAGGCGGCGCTGACCAACATCACGGCTCGTCCTGTGGATTTCGGGAGCCACGGACTCTGGTGGGAGGTGGCTGATCTGGAGGTCCGGGCCGCTGAGGATGTTCTCCGTCGGGGTTCCATCGTTCCCGGCGAGAGGGCCTGAGCATCGGGCCGCCTGTGGCGGCGACTGCGGGTGCTCTGGAGGGCCTCGATCATGGGTGAACATCTGGGAAGATCGGCGGGGAGGCTGGCTGGGCTATGGTACCTTCCTTAACTCTGGTGCCGCTGTGGGGTTATGTTGTGTGTGAACTTCTGTGTTTGTGTTTTTTTTTAAATATGTTTATTTGTTTGTTTGTTTATTTATTTATTATTTATTTTTATGTTACTGACTGTAAGGAAAATCTATTTCATTGTCTCTAAAAAGAGATAATGACAATAAATTGAATACAATACAATACAACAATACAATCACTCAATCTATCTATATCCTGTAACGGCATCAACATGTCGTCTCAGAACATGGCCTTCCGTCTATTTTCCTAACATTGACAGGCTTGGGGAAACTTTACATTTTGTTTCTTCCTCCAGGTCACTAATTGGAGACCAACAACCGATCTCTGGGGTACTCCACTAGTTACATCCCTCCAACCTCAGAAAGACATATCTATTACAACTCTTTATTTTCTATGTGACGTCCAGCTTTTAATCCATGCACCCAAACTTTCTCAAATATCTTGGGCTCTTAATTTTGGGCACCAACCTTTTATGTGATACCTTGTCAAATGTCTTTTGGAAATCGCCATACAAATTGGGTATCTATGGATATCTCTCTATCAACTGTTCCTGTGTAAATAGCTCATTCTAAGCTTCCCCCAGTCTAGTTTCAGTCAATAAATTACTGAGTCAAGCACTTGCGCAATTAAACTTTATTTTGGAAAACACAATAACAGTTCCCCACTATTATACCTAACCACCGCTGGTTCGATCCTTGTATCTGCTTGGCCAAGCCCTCCTAGCCTTGTGCAAGCAGAGACACTCCAAAAGGTCACGCAGTCCCAAGGGTTCTTCCAAAATTTCGACACATGACCTCGTGGGAGCGGTCTTTTATAGGTCCCTGAACATTGAGGGGACAAACCACATGGGGGTGGTCTCTTTACAAACCAATAACGGATATCGATTAACACAGTACATGATAGACAGTTCCCCAACCCAATAATACAGAGACTAATACAATGTATCTGACAAAACTTCTAGATGCAAGTTAACAATAACAAGTTAACAACAACTCCCTCTTTGCTATATTTAAGAGGGAGTTAGATGTGGCCCTTGTGGCTAAGGGGATCAGAGGGTATGGAGAGAAGGCAGGTACGGGATACTGAATTGGATGATCAGCCATGATCATATTGAATGGCGGTGCAGGCTCGAAGGGCCGAATGGCCTACTCCTGCACCTAATTTCTATGTTTCTATGTTTCTATGATGAATTATGCAACATGTGCCTAGATGTTCAGGAAACCCAGACAAGGCTCAACACTTAACCCAATCAACATCTAGCAAAGTAAAGCTTTGCAACATTATTTATTGTCTGGTTTGCATTCATCCTATCCCTTTCATGCAATTTACACCTAATTGTAAGAATCTGCAGATGTCCCATTCTTTATCTGCAACTCTTATCTAAACTCCAGACAAACTGGCACCATTTAGCAGGTTGTCACAGTACTGCAGAAGGCACATTTAAATTGACCAAATGGCCGAGCAGCACAGAAGCCTTTACTCAATTTTAGTGTCCTGGCATCTCCAATTTGGCCAGAATTAACGCCTGCCCCATCCACAAAGAAGTTGAATAGATTTGTCAAACATGATTTGCCTTCAACCATGTTGACTTGGTTTGATTATATTTAGCTTTCTGAAATAATTAGTTATTTCATATTTGATACTGACTCTAGCATTTTGCTGGCAATAGATGTTTAAATAACATTGCCTTTTATTGCCCCTTTCTACCCTAAGTTCATAAGTACATACGTTATAGGAGCAGAATTAGGCCATTTGGCCCATTGTCTAGAAGTCGGGAGCTGCGGTGCTCCAGTGGCGACCTGGGTTTCGGGAGCTGCGGTGCTCCAGCGGCGGCCTGGGTTTCGGGAGCTGCGGTGCTCCAGCGGCGGCCTGGCTCCCTCTGAGCTGCGGTGCTCCAGCGGCGGCCTGGCTCCCTCTGAGCTGCGGTGCTCCAGCAGTGACCTGGCTTTCGGAAGCTGCGGTGCTCCAGCGGCGGCTTGGGTTTCGGGAGCTGTGGTGCTCCAGCGGCGGCCTGGCTTTCGGGAGCTGCGGTGCTCCAGCGGCGGCCTGGGTTTCGGGAGCTGCGGTGCTCCAGCGGCGGCCTGGGTTTCGGGAGCTGCGGTGCTCCAGCGGCGGCCTGGCTCCCTCTGAGCTGCGGTGCTCCAGCGGCGGCCTGGCTCCCTCTGAGCTGCGGTGCTCCAGCGGCGGCCTGGCTCCCTCTGAGCTGCGGTGCACCAGCAGTGACCTGGCTTTAGGGAGCTGCGGTGCTCCAGCGGCGGCTTGCGTTTCGGGAGCTGTGGTGCTCCAGCGGCGGCCTGGCTTTCGGGAGCTGCTGTGCTCCAGCGGCGGCCTGGGTTTCGGGAGCTGCGGTGCTCCAGCGACGTTCCGGCGGCGGGCCCTGTGGCGGTGTTCTGGCATCAGCGGTGGCGGCGGCCTGGATCCCCTCAGCGCAGAGGGAGAATAAGGAGGGGAGAAAAGACAGAGACCCTAAGACTTTTGCCTTCCACCACAGTGAGGAGGTGTTTGGTGAACTCACTGTGGTGGATGTTAATTTTGTGTTTATTGTATGGTATTGTTATTTTTATATATGTATGACTGCAGGCACGAAATTTCGTTCAGACCGAAAGGTCTGAATGACAATAAAGGCATTCAATTCAATTCAATTCAATTCAAGTGCATAGAGAACTGGCTGGCAGACATGAAGCAAAGAGTAGGAGCTGATTTGGACGAGGGAATTGAATGCAACATCTCCAGGTTTGCGGATGACACAAAGCTGGGGGACATTGTTAGCTGTGAGGAGGATGCTAGGAGGCTGCAAGGTGACTTGGATAGGCTGGGTGAGTGGGCAAATGCATGGCAGATGCAGTATAATTTGGATAAATGTGAGGTTACATAGAAACATAGAAACATAGAAAATAGGTGCAGGAGTAGGCCATTCGGCCCTTCGAGCCTGCACCGCCATTCAATGTGATCATGGCTGATCATCCAACTCAGTATCCCGTACCTGCCTTCTCTCCATACCCCCTGATCCCTTTAGCCACAAGTGCCACATCTAACGCCCTCTTAAATATAGCCAATGAACTGGCCTCAACTACCTTCTGTGGCAGAGAATTCCAGAGACTCACCACTCTCTGTGTAAAGAATGTTTTCCTCATTTCGGTCCTAAAGGAATTCCCCCTTATCCTTAGACTGTGACCCCTTGTTCTGGACTCCCCCAACATCGGGAACAATCTTCCAGCATCTAGCTTGTCCAACCCCTTAAGAATTTTGTAGGTTTCTATAAGATCCCCCCTCAATCTTCTAAATTCCATCGAGTACAAACCGAGTCTATCCAATCTTTCCTCATATGAAAGTCCTGACATCCCAGGAATCAGTCTGGTGAATCTTCTCTGTACCCCCTCTATGGCAAGGATGTCTTTCCTCAGATTTGGAGACCAAAACTGTACGCAGTACTCCAGGTGTGGCCTCACCAAAACCCTGTACAACTGCAGTAGAACCTCCCTGCTCCTATACTCAAATCCTTTCGCTATGAATGCTAACATACCATTTGCTTTCTTCACTGCCTGCTGCACCTGCATGCCTACTTTCAATGACTGGTGTACCATGACACCCAGGTCTCGTTGCATCTCCCCCTTACCTAATCTGCCACCATTCAGATAATAGTCTACCCTCATGTTTTTGCCACCAAAGTGGATAACCTCACATTTATCCACATTGTACTGCATCTGCCATGCATCTGCCCATTCACTCAGCCTATCCAAATCACCCTGCAGCCTCCAAGCATCCTCCTCACACCTAACTATACCCCCCAGCTTGGTATCATCTGCAAATTTGGAGATGTTGCATTGAATTCCCTCGTCCAAATCATTAATATATATTGTAAATAGCTGGGGTCCCAGCACTGAGCCTTGCGGCACCCCACTAGTCACTGCCTGCCATTCTGAAAAGGACCCGTTTACTCCTACCCTTTGCCTCCTGTCTGCTAGCCAGTTCTCTATCCACATCAATACTGAACCCCCAATACCGTGTGCTTTAAGTTTGTATGCTAATCTCTTATGCGGGACCTTGTCGAAAGCCTTCTGAAAGTCTAGATATAACACATCCACTGGTTCTCCCTTATCCACTCTACTAGTTACATCCTCGAAAAATTCTATCAGATTTGTCAGACATGATTTACCTTTCGTAAATCCATGCTGACTTTGTCCAATGATTTCACCACTTTCCAAATGCGCTGCTATCCCATCTTTAATAACTGACTCTAGCAGTTTCCCCACTACCGATGTTAGACTAACTGGTCTGTAATTCCCCGCTTTCTCTCTCCCTCCTTTTTTAAAAAGTGGGGTTACATTAGCTACCCTCCAATCCTCAGGAACTACTCCAGAATCTAAGGAATTTTGAAAAATTATCACTAATGCATCCACTATTTCTGTGGCTACCTCCTTGAGTACTCTGGGATGCAGACTATCTGGCCCTGGGGATTTATCGGCCTTCAATCCGTTCAATTTACCCAACACCACCTCCCGGCTAACCTGGATTTCACTCAGTTCCTCCATCTTATTTGACCCCCGTTCCACTGCTATTTCCGGCAGATTATTTATGTCTTCCTTAGTGAAGACAGAACCAAAGTAGTTATTCAATTGGTCTGCCATGTCCTTGTTCCCCATGATCAATTCACCTGTTTCTGACTGCAAGGGACCAACATTTGTTTTAACTAGTCTCTTTCTCTTTACATATCTATAAAAAGGTTATCCACTTTGGTGGCAAAAACAGGAAAGTAGACTATTATCAGAATTGTGGCCGATTAGGAAAAGGGGAGATGCAACGAGACCTGAGTATCATGGTACACCAGTCATTGAAAGTAAACATGCAGGTGCAGCAGGCTGTGAAGAATGCGAATGGTATGTTAACATTCATAGCAAAATGATTTGAGTATAGGAGCAGGGAGGTTCTACTGCAGTTGTACAGGGTCTTGGTGAGACCACACCTGGAGTATTGCGTGCAGATCTGGTCTCCAAATCTGAGGAAAGACATTCTTTCCATAGAGGGAGTACAGAGAAGGTTCACCAGACTGATTCCTGGGATGTCAGGACTTTCATATGAAGAAAGACTGGATAGACTCGGCTTGTACTCGCTAGAATTTAGAAGATTGAGGGGGGATCTTATAGAAACTTACAATATTCTTAAGGGGTTGGACAGGCTAGATGCAGGAAGATTGTTCCCGATGTTGGGGAAGTCCAGAACAAGGGGTCACAGTTTAAGGATAAGGGGTAATCTTTTCGGACCGAGATGAGAAAAACATTTTTCACACAGGGAGTGGTGAATCTGTGGAATTCTCTGCCACAGAAGGTAGTTGAGGCCGGTTCATTTGCTATATTTAAGGGGGAGTTAGATGTGGCCCTTGTGGCTAAAGGGATCAGGGAGTATGGAGAGAAGGCAGGTACAGGATACTGAGTTGGATGATCAGCCATGACAACATTGCAGGCTCGAAGGGCCGAATGGCCTACTCCTGCACCTATTTTCTATGTTTCTATGCTTCTATGTCTACTCCGCCATTCAAACATGTCTGATCTATCTTTCCTTCTCAACCCCATTCTCCTGTCTTCCAATCTTCTCGCACCCTCCTAGAATTTAGTGCGTTCTGTATAATTTCAACCGATTGGCCCACCAGCTCTACAACTGATTCCTTTAAAATCCTTGGATGTAAGGAATTAGGTCCTGGTGATTCATCTACCTTTAACCCTGTGAGTTCCTCTCATACTTAATCCTGTGCGGTTGGGACTTTTAGAGGTCCAGATATCAACCAATTTTTCCTTAAACCCCATCCCTCGCTATAAACCACATTCCCTTACCTTAACTCCCGATCTGTTCCCTTAACTCCCTATCCATTCCCTTAACTCACGATCTGTTCCCTTAACTCCCTATCCATTCCCTTAACTCCCGATCTGTTCCCTCAACTCCCTATCCATTCCCTTAACTCACGATCTGTTCCCTTAACTCCCGATCTGTTCCCTTAACTCCCGATCTGTTCCCTTAACTCCCGATCTGTTCCCTTAACTCCCGATCTGTTCCCTTAACTCCCGATCTGTTCCCTTAACTCCCTATCCATACCCTTAACTCCCTATCCTTTACCTTAAACCACCTACCCTTACCTTAACTTCCTATCCAAGAGTCAAGGGAGTTTTATTGTCCTGTGTCCCAGATAGGACAAAGAAATTCTTGCTTGCTGCAGCACAACAGAGTATTGTAGGCATAAATACAAATCAGATCAGTGTGTCTATATACAATAGACCATATATATATATACATTAATACGCAGATAAAGTGCACTAGGCTGTTATAGTTCAGAGTTTGTTTGATGATGTGTTTAATAACCTGATGTCTGTGGGAAGTGGCTGTTCCTGAACCTGGATGTACCAGATTTCAGGCTCTTGTACCTTCTACCTGATGGCAGCGGAGAGATGAGTGTGTGGCCAGGATGGTGTGGGTCCTTGATGATGTTGGCAGCCTTTTTGAGGCAGCGACTGCGATAGATCCCTTCGATGGTGGGGTGGTCAGAGCCGATGATGGACTGGGCAGTGGTTATAACTTTCTGCATTCTTTTCCGCTCCTGGACGCTCAAGGTGCCGAACCAAGCCACGATGCAACCGGTCAGCATGCTCTTTACTGTGCACCTGTAGAAGTTCGAGAGAGTCCTCCTTGACATACCGACTCTCCGTAATCTTCTCAGGAAGTAGAGGCGCTTTATAATTGCATCAGTGTGATGGGACCAGTAGAGATCTTCGGAAATATGCACGCCCAGGAATTTGAAGTTCTTGACCCTTTCCACCATCGACCCGTTGATATAAACGGGATTGTGGGCCCCTATCCTACCCCTCCCAAAGTCCACAATCAATTCCTTGGTTTTGCTGATGTTGAGAGCCAGTTTATTGTGATGGCACCATTTGGTCAATCAGTCGATCTCACTTCTATACTCTGACTCGTCACCATCAGTGATTCGTCCTACAAAAGTGGTATAGTCGGCGAACTTGATGATGGACTTTGCACTATGTCCGGCTACGCAGTCATGAGTATAGAGTGAGTACAGCAGGGGGCTGAACACGCAGCCTTGAGGTGCTCCCGTGCTGAACCCATCCCTTACCTTAACCCCCTATCTTTTACCTTACCGATACCTACCCTTACCTTAGCCCACATCCCTTACCTTAAACCACCTACCCTTACCTTAATCCCCTATCGCTTCCCTTCAATACCTACCCATACTTTAATGCCCCATCCCTTACCTTAAACATGCCCTCTTTTTATAGATACCTCTGCTTTGGGGAGGAGTGTCCACTCTCGACCCTGTCTATGCCCCTAATCAATCAGATCACCTCCCAGCCTTCTCTGTTCCAAGTCAATCCGGTTTAGAAAAGGTGTAGGCAGTACAAATAAATTAAATGGAAAGCAATAGAAAGATTCAGGGGAAGGAACATGCAAAATATCAAAATCTTTGAAGAAAGGGAACCCTGTTGTAAGATGGAGTCTAGCAGGTGAAAGTAAGGAAATGGCAGATAATAAATAATTACTTTCTGCCAGTCTTTGCAGCAGACGCAGAGGACACATGCAGGGTTTATCAGGGTATTTAAGTGACACTGTTCAGTGGAGAGCATTGTGTATGAAGGAATGCAGCATCATTGCAGATGCTGGTTTAAACGGAAGATAGACGCAAAAAGCTGGAGTAACTCAGCAGGACAGGCAGCATCTCTGGAGAAAAGGAATGGGTGATGTTTCAGGTCGAGACCCTTCTTCAGGCTGGTGAAGGGTCTCAACCTAAAACGTCACCCAATCCAGCAGTGGAGAGCAGGCGGCTGACAGCATGAGCTTGCATGTGCAGATATACCACCAGCTGACCACCAGAGGGAGTTGATAACAATGCCACACCATCACTCGAAGCAGCCTTTCCTCTTTAGCAAGGATTAGTACGGCTCCTTCCTCAATGGAGATGAAAACGTGTGTGCATCAAATGCAGTCGATAAAGTGCAAGGCTACAACAAAACTCTCTGGTGAACATTGCTTTTTTTACACATGCATTTATTTATCAGGAGGTGTTCCCATTCAATGTAGACAACATAGGTTGGTGTCTTCTGCAACGTCATCAGTTGATGTTACATCTCTTGGAGTCATAGAGTCATACAGCACTGAAACAAGCCCTTTAATCCAACTTGTCCATGCTGACCAAGATGCCCCATTCGTCGCTAGTCCAATTTCCTTTTTTGGCCCATATACCTCTGCACCTTTCCTATCCATGTACCTGCCTCAATGTCTTTTAAATTGTTATAGTACCTGCCCCAACTATCTCCTCTAGCGGCCCGTTCCATATACCCACCACCCTCTGAGAGAAAACGCTGCCCCTTGGGTTCATATTAAATATTACCCCTCTCACCTCAAACAAATGTCGTTTGGTTCTTGATTCACCTACTCTCTGCATTCTCTCTAAATAACCCTCTGCATTTACCCTATCTATTCCCCTCATGATTTTATTCAGCTCTATAAAATCACCCCTCTGCTCCAAGGAATAAAATCCTAGCCTGCCCAAACTCTCCCTACAGCTCAGCCACAAGAGTCCTGGAAACATCCTCGTAAATCTTCTTTGCACTCTTTCCAGCTTAATGAATATGCTTCTCAATTCCCAGAACTCCTCCACGGATACGCTTGATCCCAGCAGCCTATACCTGTCCCATGCATTTTTCTTCGGACCAGAGCTTCAATTTCTCTACTCATCCAGGCTTACTTGCTCCCACCTGCTTTGCTTCTCACTCTAACGGAAGCATGTGTGCCTTGAACTCTTGTCAGCATGCTTTTAAGAACATCCCACTTTCCATATGTCCTTTGCCTGCAAATAACATACTCCAATCAGCATTAGAATGTTTAAGAAGGAACTGCAGATGCTGGAAAATCGAAGGTAGACAAAAATGCTGGAGAAACTCAGCGGGTGAGGCAGCATCTATGGAGCGAAGGAAATAGGCAACGTTTCAGGCCAAAACCCTTCTTCAGCATTAGAATGTTTCTGCCTAACACCATTAAGGTCGGCCTTGCCCCAATTCAGAATTTTAATTTGTGGGCCTGCTCTGTCATTCACACCTTAAGGCTACGCCCTCTGGTATTTTATTATTCTCATGTTCATCAAGTGTTCTCATGCCACTGCCTCAGAATGGTCCTTTGCTGGAAAAATCCAGCGGATCTCAAGAGAATCCCCCCTTTTTTGGGTGACTAACGTACTTTTTTTCCCTGGCGGGGGTTGTGATAACAAGTGTCACCTTCACATTGTCCTTCCCGTTCATGCTCAATAAGGTTGCACACTTGTGAGAAGGTGGTGTTGCATCTCCCCATGGTAACAAGCTGTTGGCTTGTGACTGGAGGAGTGACACGCCAGCAGTGACACTGCACTGGTGTCCGGATCTCTCGGGGAGTTGTCACATTTGGCACACAATGGACTGTTTCATGGTCCATATTGTAAGAAACAAGGAATTTCCTGACGCTTTCAGCTGTGATCTTCAAAAGCTGTCTTGATTCTGAAATAGGCTTCAAGAAAGACTGGAACCAGTGGGAGTGGGAGTTGTGGTATTGGGGAAGTGAGGGGTCATAAAAAAGGATCTAGGGCTGAGATAGACACAAAATGCTGGACTAACTCAACAGGTTCAGGCCGCATCTCTAGAAGAAAAGAATAGGTGACGTCTCGGGTCGGAACCCTTCTTCAGACTGAAGAGAGTTGGGTGCAGGGGTTGGGGTAAAGGGTTTTAGCATGGTCCCAGAGTGCCAAGCAAGGCTTTGGAAGGGTCAGTATGGTGGTATATGCAAACAAACAAGGTAAGGAATGATTTACCTTGAAGGGGACCCCATCCAGCAATTTAAATCCAATTGTTTCATGAGGGCTCAATGGTTGCCAATGCTGGAACGACTCAGTCGACTACCCACCTATATAATTGATCAGAAGTCGGCTCAATGGTTGCAGAAGTAAATTACATTTCCAGAGCAGCAACTACAACAAAGGTGCGTTTCTCTCCAGCTAGTCAACTTTGAGCAGTGAATTGCTGGGCCAGTGATCAGTAAAACATATCCATTATCTATGAGTTATTATTGCATTAATAGATGATGTGTTACTCCAGATGCAAGTGAGTTTTTAATGGTATGATAAGCCTTGATTATTGCTTTTTTTTTAACTCTCTAATCTTAAAGACTAATTGCATATTTATGAGGTTTGTAACTCCCTCAGATAAATGTCTGAAAATATACCGAATTTAAGAGTAATACAAATATTTATAACAATTTTTCAAAATGTTTTCTTATGTTGCTTAAAATGTTTTTTTATTTTCACCACTGATGTGTTCAAATCTCTATTGTCTACGTTGAGCAATGTTTAACATGTTAGCTGAAAATGTACTTTATCGTTCCTGGTTTGATGTCCGTGAAGATTCCTCAACATGTTTGCCTGCTCGTCTTCCTTGGTGACATTGCAGCGACTGGGTGTCAGGGTTCCTGCTGAACAGATGCCTCAAGGAGCGTCGTAAGAATTGACTGGATTTTGGTGATCTATTTTCTTTGTGGTCAGTGACATGCAACGTTGTGTTCAGCATTGACTATAATACCCCCGCATAAAGATTGGTGGGTAGGTCACGAACCTAGACAGTAGCATAAAATTACTAAATGAGATTGATGTTAAAAAAAAGAGCTGCCTTCCTGAACGATCCTTCTGTTGAATTGCCTTTTTGATGAAGGTTCTCCCACAGGGCTGACCTGCAGGGAATTCCAGAAGTTAGAATTCAGTGATGAGGAAAGACGGGTGATAAATCAGGATGATGTACAACTGAGGGCAGCACGGTGGCGCAGCAGTAAAGTTGCTGCCTTGCAGCACCAGAGACCAGGGTTTGATCCTGATTACGGGTGCTGTCCGCATGGAGTTTGTGCATTCCCTCCGTGGATTTTCTCTTCCTACATATGGCTTATAATCATTAGGGTTTCAAAGAATAAGATGTGATCTAATTTAAACGTATGAAAGTCTTACTGGACGCAATAAACAGATGTTTTCCTGGCTGTGGTATCCAGAACTAGGGGCAGTGTCTCAAAACCAGGGGTTGACCATTCGTAGAAACTTAGAAACATAGAAAAATAGGTGCAGGAGTAGGCCATTCGGCCCTTCGAGCCAGCACCGCCATTCAATATGATCATGGCTGGCCATCTAAAATCAGTACCCCGTTCCTGCTTTTCCCCCATATCCCTTGATCCCTAAAAGCTAAATCTAACTCTCTCTCTAAAACACCTGGTGAATTGTCCTCCACTGCCTTCTGCGGCAGAGAATTCACAACTCTCAATTCAGGACAGAGGTAAGAAGTATTTTCCTCTGGGGCTAGTACGAAGGGCCAGATGGGTTGCTTGTGCTGTTGTTTATCCTATTCATATTTTTAACATTGGTTGATGGACCAGCGGCTACCCTTGGTCTTTATCGAATGTAGGCTCATGTTTTTTTCACATCTCCTTCAAGGGGGATTTGGTATCTTGGCAGCAAGTAATGCTGAGAATAGACCACCTCTGACAGTGCGGCTCTCCCTTGGGACTGAGACGGGGGACCAGACAGGATTATTTTGCCGGGGTATCATGATAATTGCTCGTTTCTAAGCTTCCCCCCCAGTCTAGTTTCAGTAAAAACACTGAATCAAGCACTTGAAACAACTCAATTTTATTTTACCTAAAGCGTGTCATAGATCAGACACTGTACCCATCCCACCGCGGGTTCGATCCTCGCATCTGCCTGTTCAAGCCCTCTAGGCCTCGCTCAGACAGAGACACTCCATAAGTTCACGCAGTCCCAAGCGCTCTTCCAGAAGATTGACGCTGAGCTTCGTAATCACGTACTTTTATATGTCCCGGGACCCCGCGGGGCTGAACCCCACGGGGGTGGTCTCTCAATAACCCAATTACAGGTATCGATTAACCCCATGCATAACAGGCAGTCCCCTAACCCAATGATACAACAGTTCATACATTGTATAAGAAGGAAAGCTCTCAAAGGAAGCTAACAAGAACAAACATTGAAACATGTGCCCTAGGAATCAAACAATTTCTCTAAGGCTCAACAGTTTGACCAATCATCAATTAACAGTATGAACATCTTGCAACATTATTTATACTGTTTACAATGCTTTTGCAGCGAATCAATAGAAATGATGCATTTAAAGTTAGTTTGCAAAACCACTATACATGTTATCAATTTAAGAGAAACAGGGAGAACACCTGGACCCCTTTTACCATCCTGCATATCAGTCTGGGACTAGACTGGCTGGCGCCAATCAAAGCCTGTAAAATTCAGCAGACAAGGGTTAAGCAATTCTGACAAGTGCAGGGATCCTCCATTTTATGGTGTCTTTAGTTTAGCCAATATTAACAGGACCAGCAACTGCCCCTTGGTCTTTATCGAATGTAGGCACATGGTTTTTTCACATCTCCGTCAAGGGGGACTTGGTAACTTGGCAGCAAGTAATGCTGAGAATAGACCACCTCTGACAGTGCGGCTCTCCCTTGGGACTGAGACGGGGGATAAGACAGGATTATTTTGCTGGAGTATCCAGAGAGGGACAAACAGGCCACGGTGCTTGCCCTGGAACAAGGTTAACACTTGATTAGCAGTGGCTACGAGCAGGTTGGCAACTAGGCATTCAGACATTTGAGGTGCAGCAAAAAATCAAAAAATATATGAATAAATAAAAGGTTCCAAATGTACAGATAAGCTGTTACTAAGTAGTTTAGTTGATTCTTAAACCACACTGAAAGCAGCCAACACATTAGGAGCTGCAATTCTGATCCAAATTTAAATCACTTTTCTATTCCTTTCATTTTCAAAATCTCTTTCGATATCCGTCAGCAAAGTGAAATCCTAATAAGACCAGCTCTCAAGTTCTGTCATCGGGCTGAATTGAGAGCTCGACGGCCATTTCCACAAGTAATATCCATTAGTCTTCCATTACCCTCTCAAGAAGTAATTACTGTTAAATGGCCACTTAATGCTCCCTTTCAGCAAGGAATCAAAGCGGAGGTCCTCGGGGCACAGATGGAGAATGGACAGGCCAAGCTGAAGACCTAATTTTGGAGAGAGCATTTAGAAAAATAAAAAACACTGATGGCTCTTGTCGCACATACTTCTGTCAAATAAGACAGGGAAAGGGGCTGAGAAGTTTAAACTGTTGCAGTGCATCTGAAAAATATGCCAAGCTGAATTTAGACACGTAATTCTTTGATGCTACCTAGACTTAGAATGTACGAAGCAAGTCTATGGTGGTGTTTCTGGTCCACACCATTGCCACCCTACACCTCTTCACCACACCCTCTCAGCATATCGCTCAAGTGCTGCTGGAAGGCCATCAGCTCGGTGAAAGACGCTCTCTGGTTTGCCCGAAGCTTGTTGACCTCCGAGCAGAGTGAGTTGTTCCGTTGGGGGATGTTGCCGACTGGCCCCCTCCAGTCTGTAGGGGCACGTGTTGAGGGTCGCACTGAAGCTGGGTGCTGGCTCTGTGGGAGAGGACCACAGTCTACTTCTGCACACTGGGGGGCATTGTGGAGACGCCTAACGGCAGCGACTCGACTGCAGTCCGTCTGTCTTTTTTTCATTTTTTGTCTCGTTAAATGTAATTGTTGATTGTCGTTTTTATTATTTTTTAGCTGTTTACATGTGGAGGGGGGGGGGGGGCGTTTAATCTCTTCCCAGTACGGGGGACCCGACTTTTTCCCTGTCGGGTCTCCGATGTCGTTGGGCCTAACATGAGTGGCAAGGGTGCTTGGTATATTGATTTGTTTTGTGAACAATACCAAATGCAATGCAAATGCTTGTATGTATAGCTGCTGCTGAGAGTGTTGGAAGAATTTTTGCACCGTTCTTGTTTGGTATATTTGCACCGTTCTTGTTTGATACACTCGGCTTGTACTCGCTGGAATTTAGAAGATTGAGGGGGGATCTTATAGAAACTTACAAAATTCTTAAGGAGTTGGACAAGCTAGATGCTGGAAGATTGTTCCCGATGTTGGGGGAGTCCAGAACAAGGGGTCACAGTCTAAGGATAAGGGGGAATTCCTTTACGACCGATATGAGGAAAACATTCTTTACACAGAGAGTGGTGAGTCTCTGGAATTCTCTGCCACAGAAGGTAGTTGAGGCCAGTTCATTGGCTATATTTAAGAGGGCGTTAGATGTGGCACTTGTGGCTAAAGGGATCAGGGGGTATGGAGAGAAGGCAGGCATGGGATACTGAGTTGGATGATCAGCCATGATCACATTGAATGGCGGTGCAGGCTCGAAGGGCCGAATGGCCTACTCCTGCACCTATTTTTCTATGTTTCTATGTTTCTATCATTTTTATTCAGATAAATTGTATGTTTTGGAAAAACAAAACAAAAACCTTCTCCTCTTTCTCCCTCTAGAATTGTGAATTGTCTCCAGTGTGTAGGAGGATAGTGTTACTGTGCGGGGTGATCGCTGGTCGGAGTGGACTCGGTGGGCCGGAGGGTTGTTTCCGCATTGTATCAGAGTACTGCCCTGCCGACTACAAAAAATTCAGAAGGTATCTTTAAAGTCTAAAGATGTGGAGGGAAATAGACAGACAACATTGTAGGTTATGACACTTGTTCACACTGCAATATCCTCCGCAGTCGCTGCCATGCCCGCTGAATTGCTCCATCACCTTGGTTTCTGCAGTCTTATGAGTCTCCGTTAAGAGACAGGAGTTGGTGATCTGTCCCTTTGAGCCTGCTTGTGGAGACTCTGTACTCTATTCCTCGAAGAAGCAGTCCCGTTAAGGCAGAGGAATATAAATTCTCAATAAGCGCACGGGTGAAAAAACTACTGGAGGTTGTTGTGGATGTAGATTTGACACTGACTCTATCAATCTACTTGACGTTGGGAAGGGGGAGCACTGGGAGTGGGGTGGGGGGCACACGCTGTCACAGAGCGAGCATTGAGCTCCACACAGAGAGCACGGGAGATCAGGAGAGAACCTGAGTTGCTGGAGCTGCGAGGCAGTGGCTCTACCAGCTGCACCACCGTGCCACGCAGTGTAATCAGTTCTGTTTAGTTTATTGCCATGTGTACCGAGGCACAGTGAAAAGCATTTAGTTGCGTGCTATCCAGTCCGTGGAAAGACAATACATGAATACAATCAAGCCATTTACAGTGTACAGATACGTGATAAAGGAATCAGGTTTAGTGCAAGGTAAAGCCAGCAAAGTGCGATCAAGTATAGTCTGAGGGTCACCAATGAGGAAGATAGTAGTTCAGGACTGCTCTCTGGTGGAGGTAAGACGATTCAATCGTGAAATGACTTGGAAACTGCCACAGTTGGGTTGGATTGTATAGTCCATTTAGAATTGTGTAGATAGATACTAAATGCTGGAGTAACTCAGCGGGGCAGGCAGCATCTCTGGAGAAAAGGAGTGGGTGATGTCTCGGGTCGAGACCCTTCTTCAAAATTGTGTTGTGTTGAAATGATTAACGCCGCAAGGTTTGATCTCCCCCCGTGGATGCTGCCTGTCCCGATGAGTTTCTCCAGTATTTTCTGTTTTTGTCTCAGATTTCCATTTTGCTTTGCTGTGGCCCTCTCTCCCAGCCCGGTGGTGCTGCCTTACAGCCCTTGCAGCGTCGGAGACCCGGGTTCGATCCCGACTGCGGGTGCTGTCTGTACGGAGTTTGTACGTTCTCCCCGTGACCTGCGTGGGTTTTCTCCGAGATCTTCGGTTTCCTCCCACACTCCAAAGACGTACAGGTTTGTAAGTTAATTGGCTTACTGTATGTGTAAATTATCCGGAGTGTGTGTAGGATAGTGTTATTGTGCAGGGATCGCTGGTCGGCGCGGGCTCGGTGTGTTTCCGCGCTGCATCTCCAAACTAAACTAAACTTCCTCTGAAATATAAGCTTGCTTCTCATCCCAAACCTCCCAGCTGTGGTGAGGTCCACATTCTCACTTCTTCCCTGTTATGTCTGAAGAAGGGTCTCGACCCAAAATGTCACCTATTCCTTCTCTCCAGAGATGCTGCCTGTCCCGCTGAGTTACTCCAGTTTTTTGTGTGTATCTTCAGTTTAAACCAGCACCTGCAGTTCCTTCCTACACAGCAGTTACTCTTGAGTTTCTTACAGGATCTGTTAGGTACTATTTAATATTTGTAGCCATGGGATCTCGCGTCTCTCTCAAGTCATCACAGTGGACTAATATTTTATTAGTCCTCAGTTAGTGAGCTTGACTATTTATTTTTTGCCCAGCTCATATGTAGTATACACGGTAGGAGGAAAGGGAAGGAACAGTGTGTGGGAGTAGTGGACAAAACATTATTAGTTAACTGTGGCGGAGCCCTTTAGTGGAATTTGAGCACAATAGTAATTAATGTATATGTGTTCAAAACTGCCGCATGGAGCCGATGGAGAATTCCAGTTCTAAGTGTCAGAATGTCCAAATGGATCTGCTGACTGTAAAGTGTGTTTAAAAGCACCTCATGGAACTCTACTCATTCTTTTAGGTTTTGTAAGCCAGCACTTTAATTACCGAACTTTCCTTTGACTTAAAATAGTTGGAATAAGAGGAGACTTCAACTGGGCTTGAACTTCCACGGCAATTACACATTACTGTGTGCCGTGGGAGCTGGTGTTCTGCTGAGAGGGTCCAAAACTATGAACGGCTTTGAAAGAGCAAGCTGAGTTTAGTTTAGTTTGGAGATACAGCGTGGAAATAGGCCCTTCAGCCCACCAAGTCCATGCCGACCAGTGATCACCCAACCACTAGCCCTGTGTTATCCCAGTTTTGCATGCTACACACTTTGGACAATTTACGGAAGCCAATTAACCTACAAACCTGCTCGTCTTTGGAATGTGGGAGGAAACCAAAGCACTCAGAGAAAACTCTCACGGTCACAGGGAGAACGTACAAACTCCATACAGACAGAGGTCAGGATGGAACCCAGGTCTCTGGTGCTGAAAGGCAGCATCTCTACCACTACGCCATTGTGCTGCCCTGGCACAGACAATCTTTTTCCAGTGATAATCGGGTCAGTATTCAAAATACTTGCCTCTTTTCGGTAAAACGAGTTGGCAAAAAGATGAAGTGAGGTCGCTTTTTTTAAGGCAGTCATTCGTCCTGATTTGGAAAGTGGTGCATGAAGCCATCAGTTACAACAATAACTTTCAAAAGCGATCTGGATAAGTAGTTGATAAAGGATCTTCAAGACTCGAGACAGAGCGCGTGTGGAGATAATGGATTCGCCATCAACGCAATGCAACGTAATTTCGTTTGGAACTGCATATATCAATGTATTTCTAAATGACAATAAAGTTTGTTTGACTTGACTTGACTTGACTTTGACGATGAGCAGTATGACTCACTATGAATCAGAATCATGCAGTAAGTCGCTGATAGAATGGAACAAGTCAGTGATGGAAATCGCTTTCAAAATATGCAGGGGACAGGGGACACACAATATCTTGGTGGCCGCGCGCGCGCACACACACACGCGAGGCTTTGGAGGCTTCTGCCTTGGGCCCTGTGAACGGTAATTACAGCTCAATCCAGCGCTAAATGCGGCTCAACTCTGCCTGTCTCGCCGGGTTAACCTACAGCCCTGCCTGGACTGACGGAATACCAGTCCGGAGCCGTGGAGCTAGCGCTGCTTCTCCGCACTGGCTGTAAGCCTGGGCCATATTTCCCTTAAGTCCAGGCAGGGCTGTAGGTTAACCCGGCGGGACAGGCAGAATTGAGCTGGGTTTAGCGCTACTACTCTGCGCTGGCTGTGGGCCTGGGGGCACCGCGCCCGTCTGACTCGCGACGTCTCTGGCCACCCGCAGGCGTGGGGGGGGGAAGGTCCAGTGGCTGTTCGGCAGCGTTTGCAGCGCCGGAGAGCCGGCCGGGATCGATCCTGGCTGCGAATGAGGTGCAGGTCTGTGTCCAGGGCTGCCGTTGTGACCCTACGACCTGGCCACGTCTCCCTCCTCTAATCACCACACGCTATCCTCAGTCCCACCCCCCTACTTCCGCCTCTGACCGACACCTCCCTCCTCCAATCATCGCGCTTAATCTTCATGTCCCTCCCCCATTGCCAGGTGACCAGAACTGCACACAAGAAGTGCCTTAACCAAAGCCCTATAAAGTGACTGCATGACCTCTTGACCCTTATACTCAATGCCCCAACCTATGAAGGTATGCACACCATATGCCTTCTTTACCACTCTTATCTACTGGGTGTTGGCAATTTCAGGGAGTTGTTGACTTGGACCCCAAAGATCCATCAGCACGTCACCACTATTAATGGTCTTGCCATTAACTGCATTCCTTCCCCTGTGATACATCTAGAGATACAGCTAGAGGCTGGAAACATGTTCCCGATGTTGGGGGAGTCCAGAACCAGGGACCATAGTTAATGAATGAGGAGTAAGAAATTTGGAACGGAGATGAGGAAAAGCTTTTTCACCCAGAGAGTGGTGAGTCTGTGGGATTCGCTGCCTCAGTGGAGGCCGGTTCTCTGGATACTTTCAAGAGGGAGCTAAATAGGGCTCTTGAAGATAGCGGAGTCAGGGGATATGGGGAGAAGGCAGGAACGGGGTACTGATTGGGGATGATCAGCCATGATCACATTGAATGGCGATGCAGGCTCGAAGGGCCGAATGGCCTACTCCTGCACCTATTGTCTATGTTTCTATGAATGGCGGTGCTGGCTCGAAGGGCCAAATTGCCTACTCCTCCACCTATTGTCTATTGTCTATATCTCTCACCCTTTCTGCTTACTACTATCCTCTGACTCCATCCAGCTGCATTTCCCACTGCTCTCTCATACATTGACGTCAGTTGATTGATGATTGAATGCATTTATTAACCTGTACCTGCCTGAATGCTTCAGCTGCAGCATGCAGGATGGCTGCCTGTATGCTGTGATTGCTGCAGCACTTGAATGATTATGCTGCTGGATAATTGGCCAGAAGATGTGATTTCAAAGTCTGATATAACCGCTCGGGAATTTTAAATATCCTATTAATAAAATGTGAGAAGAAAATGCCGAGTTCACTAACATCCCGGTGGGGGAGGAAATCCATCGTTCCTAAGCAGCCTCAGAATTCGCACAAGCTCACTGATGTGTCTACTTGCCCTCAAAGTGAGCTGCACACACAGTTGTGTCAAATATGCCTACTAGCTGCGAAAGGAAGCTTATCACCACGAGTAAGGCGGCTAACCTCGCCCCGACACGAGCAAACGCAGAAATATATTATGCATTAACATTCATTTTTTATTATGCTGCCATTTGACAATCAAAATAACTGTCCCTTTAAATTCAGCCACTTGAACAATTTAAAGAGTGACTGCTGTGCAGATCTCTGCACTAAATTAGGTTTGGCTTGGAATTATTAACCTGGTTTATAGGTTGCAGAGCTGAATCATTTAAACGTAATGGTCTTTGATTCATGGACGGATTTAGGCTTTGACTAGGCCCAGTAATGTTGCAACAGGTTGATCCGGGGTCAAGGGTTAAATTAGGAACACTGGTTCCAGAGACCGAGCTTGCACTCCCGAACTCAGACAGTTAAGGCAGGTTTGATGAAGATTCAGAAATAATTTAGCAATGATTTATGTGTACGACTGTGTGTGTATGTATATATGTGTGTGTATATGTGTGTATATTTTTTTATACACACACTGGACTTTTTTATCTCGTTTATTATATTCTTTACAGTATGTTGTGTCGTTGTTGTGTTGTGCAAGTAAAAATTTCATTGTTCTCTCTGGGACATTTGACAATATAACACTCTTGATTTTTGACTCGAGCAAAGAGAGAAAACCAACTTCTTCTATGGGAGAGTACAGAGACTTCCATCACCTCCTCACTGTGATGGAAGTCAAAAGTCTTATCTCTTCCTTTTGTTCTTCTCCCGCGGTCCAGCGGTCCAACTGCAGCATCGAGGTGACTGGGGCTCACGACGTTGAAGCCCCCGGTGGGTGATGGTAAGTCCCGCGGCCGTTAAGCAGCGCCAGGCGATGTTAGGCCCCGCTCCGAGTCATAGTCTTAACATTAAAACTAGGCTTACACAAAAAGCTGGAGAAACTCAGCGGGTGCAGCAGCATCTAAGGAGCGAAGGACATAGGCGACGTTTCGGGTCGAGACCCTTCTTAAAACTAGGCTGTTTGGAACATTTCTTTAATCAATGGGTTATCATGAGGCCTGGTTACAGAAATACCCAGATTCCTGCAGTTCCATTGATTCTAGACTTGGAGATGCAGCGTGGAAACAGGCCCTTCAGCTCAGTGAGTCCACGTCGACCAGCGATCACTCGAACACTAGCACTATCCTACACACTAGGGGCAATTTACCATTTTAACCAAATGTTATCAATTTTCCCCATTTTTACAATTTCTATCGGTCAGGCCCATCAATTCTCCTTTGATTCTTTGCCACTTGCTGAAACGAGGAGTTAATGTAAAGCAGGCATTTAACTCACCCTCACATTATCAGTATGTATTGGTGCTGTTTTTTTTTAACGTGTATGAAGGAACTGCAGATGCTGATTTCCACTGAAGATAGATACAAAATGTTGGCATAACTCAGTGGGACAGGCAGCATCTCTGGATAGAAGGAATGGGTGATGTTTCAGGTTGAGACCCTCCTTCTGACACGTGATGTGAACTGAGATACAGAAAAAAAACTTTGTTTTAGAAACATAGAAACGTAGAAAATAGGTGCAGGAGTAGGCCATTCGGCCCTTCGAGCCTGCACCGCCATTCAATATGATCATGGCTGATCATCCAACTCAGTATCCCTTACCTGCCTTCTCTCCATACCCCCTGATCCCTTTAGCAACAAGGGCCACGCTTTGCCTGCTATCCATGTAAAAAATATTCATACGTTATTACAGTCAGAACCATACTTGCGTACAATGGGTACTGCAAAGACAAAGGAAATAAACCAGCAAACCCAGCACATTAACACTACCCTACACACACTAGGACCAATGTTCACATTATACATTTATACCAAGCCAATTAACCTACCCTGTACATCTTTGGAATGCGAGAGGAAACCGAAGATCTCTGAGAAAACCCATGCAGGTCACTGGGTGAACATACAAGGCTTTCATAAATACTTATGGTACCTGCATGCTGTGTTTTGTGAATTGTTCTGCATCTCACATATCTCTCCATTTTGCTAACATGCTTCTATATTTTTCCCACCTAATGGACAATTTCCCATTTTGCCATGTTATTCTCCAATATTGCTGGTCCTTCATCACAGCTGGGGGTAAATCCTGCAGCAAGCTACCCAATGCTGTTGGACGCGCCTTCACCAGACTATTAATATAGTTCAAGAAGGCAGATCACAATCAACGAGGGATTGCCAGCAATTCCCAGATCCTAAAAATGAACAGAAAGATGCAAGCCCCCCACCCTCACATAAACCTATCAATATCCCTTTGTAGCTTTCTTATTGCAATTGACTTTACGTAACCGTGGAGAATTGTGCACATTCTGTCAGCATGCATCCATTACTCTGCCAAGATTGCTGGTGGTGGTTTGGCCACATTACCAAGGACTCTCTGAAGTGGCCATTGGGTCCACATGTGTAGGAAGGATGTGCAGATGCTGGTTTAAACTGAAGATAGACACAAAATGCTGGAGTAACTCAATGGGTCGGGCAGCATCTCCGGAGAAAATAAAGAGGTAACAACGGGTCGCGTCCCGAACCGTCACCTATTCCTATTCTCCAGAGATGCTGCGTGACCTGCTGGGTCACCGTCTGTGGGACATCCATGCCTATCTAAGTGCGGCCATTGATTCAGACAGATGGCAGAGAGCTGTGGGCATCTGGAGGACATTCGAAGAGGCAAAAAAAAACACAAAAGGTGCAGGGAAAACAGTGGCCGCACAAAAGGTGGAACAAGCTACCAGAGAAGGTAGTTGGGGCGGGGACTATCCCAACATATCAGAAACAGTTAGACAGGTCCATGGATAAGACAGGTTTGAAGGGTTATGGACCAAACGCGGGCAGGTGGGACTAACGTAGCTGGGACATTTTGGCCAGTGTGAGCAAGTTGGGCGGAAGGGCTTGTTTCCACACTGCATCACTTTATGACTCTATAACAATCTTCACACCCTGTGATGCCATGTCTTCCCACTGCAGCAGGGATTACCGCATGAGACATGAGATACCGCACCGGGAAGGGATTAGCACACAAGAGCGAGACCTTGAACCATATCAGATGATGGAGCTGATCAGCAAGGTACAAGCTCTTGTCTGATGGGATCGATGATGGTCAGAACTCGCACCCCAGTGTCTCTTGCCTTCTGTCATCTCGATACATTTCTCCAACTGATGACAGTCGGAAAGGAAACAGGAGACGGGTGGAGACAAGAATCCTGGTGACTATTCAGAAGCTACCTTTCTAATATCAAATGAAGTAATCCAAAGTTATTTAATATTAAGTGCTACTTCCTAAAGACAATCAATATCCATCCAAACACCATTATGCACGGCATTGATCATAACTGTAACATTTCTCCAGAGCATTTAATCCTAACTGATGTCCTTTAATTATCCAGGATGAGGAAGATCTGATATTTATTATCTTGCTTTTATATGGTGAAACAGTTGTCCAGCTCAGATCCATGCCCTTCAGCCCATCAGCCCAAGCCGTTTTTTTTTGCCCATCTCATTAGCTGGCTTTGGGACTGTATCCTTGGACGACTTATTTAGTTTAGTTTAGTTCAGAGATACACCATGGAAACAGGCCCTTTGGTCCACACCGACCAGCGATCCCCACACATTAACACCATCCTACACTAAAGACATTTTAAAAAAACATTTATACCAAGCCAATTAACCTACAAACTTGTATATCTTTGGAGTGTGGGAGGAAACCGAAGTTCTCAAAGAAAACTCAGGCGGGTCACGGGGAGAACGTACAAGCTCCATACAGCCAAGCACCTGTAGCCAGGATGGAACCCAGGTCTCTGGCATTATAGGTGCTGTGAGGCATCAACTCCATCGCTGCGCAACCGTGTCGCCCTACTTATCGATTGTTGTTAGTTATTGCCCTCAAAACCAATCACCTCAAAGTGCACGACGTCGATCCGCCTTTCTGGTGCATTAGATAATCCACAGCTATTTGATTCAAGCTCTTTGGAGAAATGTCAGAGTTGCACTATGCAGACGCGGTGTGAAGCAACCACTTTGTTTCACTGTACAGAAAGCCAAGATCAATTTGGGTCAATTTAAAAATTATTCATGCAAAATATTGCAGAAAAGATTACTCTGAAGGAAATGAATTATATCACACTTTATCTTGGAAGATTAGAGTTTTCAAAATAAGCTTCTCTGATAGAGAAGAAATATGTTAGTCCGGTCTCGATACAATTCCAGAGGTAGGTAATCCCTGCCAAATGTTTTGGACCAGCTGTTTAAATATGTGCCACTGTTCATCTACTGGCCTGTCTCCTAGCTTATTTCACCACCAACATACCATTATACTTCCCTGATTTAAAATGAAGGCAGTGCTGTTTGAAATTTACCGAATAGTGAAAGGCCTGGAGTGGATGCGGAGATGATGTTTCCACTAGTGGGAGAGTCTAGGACCAGAAGATAAAGCCTCAGAATTAAAGGACGCATCTTTGGAAAGGAAATGAGGAGGGACTTCTTAAGTCAGAGAGTGATAAATCCATGGAATTCACTGCCTCGGACGGCTGTGGAGGCCAAGTCAATGGGTAATTTTAAAGGAGGAGAATGAAGAATAATTGATTGGTCAGGGTGACAAGGGTTATGGGGAGAAGGCCGGAGAATGTGATTGAGACGGAAAGAAAGATCAGCCATGATTGAATGGCAGTGTAGACTCGATGGGGCTACTTCTGCTCGGTTTTGGTGCCCAACCCTCAAATTGCAATTGGAAATCTGCTATATGGTGGTTAGTACCTCGTACGGAATCATCAACATGAGATCTCCTATTAATTTTGCCTCATTACCTCTTGACCAAAATTAAAAAGTCCTTTGTCACATTGTTTGTGATATCTTGTTATGTGGCTGTGTTACACTATAATGGTGGTCATATCTCAAATGCTTGGGTTCCCGAAATTGTTTCATTCATTTCAAGTATCTGAGACTAAGTATCTGAGGCATAGTTGGTTATTTCTCAGTATAGTCTCTGGTATTTTTAATCCAATGGTTTTGATCTTAAACGATCAAAATAATTTTGTATATGATCTGTAGTTCTTCTGTTACATCAAATTCGGGATGATTCGCTTTGCCTATGCTGACTTTTACACTATAGACTCTATAGACTATAGGCATGGAGCCAGGCCCTTCGGCCCACCGAGTCCTCCCCGACCACCGTTCACCTCATACACCAACATTATCCTGCACATGAGGGCCAATTTTACAACTTTCCAAAGCCAATTATCCTACAAACCTGTATGTCTTTGAAAACCGCAGCACCCAGAGAAAACCCACGTGGTCACGGGGAGAACTGGCGCTGTAAGGCAGCAACTCCACCGTTGTCCCACTGTGACGCCCAGCTGTGTTGCCGTGTAGTTGTGAACGAATGGTTCTTCCTCACCAGCCCATTCTCCCCAGTGAATCCGGAGGCATCCCTCTGTGCATTCTATCTTCTCTCCTCACTTTGAATACCAGCCACATAATTTAACTGCTCAGTGTTTATAGAACATTGAACAGTACTGCACAGGAGAAGGCTCTTTGGCCCATCATGTCTGCGCCAACCATGATTCTAATCTAACTAATCCCATCCATTCCCTGCCTGTTCAAGTGCCTGTTCGAAGTCTTAAATATTGTTTTTGTATCCACTTCCTACACCTCCCCTGGCAGTGGGCTCCAGGCATTACCAATCTCTGTATGCAGAAAAAATGTTGTCATACATCTCTAAACTTTCCACCTCTCACCTTAAATCCATTCGCTCCAGTATTTGACATTTCTGTTCTAGGAAAAATGCTCTCACTGCCTACTTATCTGTGTCTTTCATAACTTTATCTACCTCTAAAAGATCGCCCCCACGGCCTGCAACACTCTCGAAAAAACAATCCTAGTTTGTCCGATCTCACCTTATAGCTGCGGATTTCCCTCACCTCCCCAGAACATGTTGGTTTGTAGGTTAAGTAGCCTCTGTAAAGATTGCCATCCCAAGATTGCTCTATACATCAGTGCGCCGCAGGGTCCTGCCAGTTACAATATACTTTCCTCTGACATGCGCCATCACAAAATGCAGCATCTCCATCAGCCATTTCACCGCCAAAATGTCCTGTTAATTTATATTCTGTTGTATCATTTGACATCGTTCCCTACCATGTCTTCTGCAGTTGTATAGGGCTCTGGTGAGACCACATCTGGAGTATTGTGTACAGATTTGGTCTCCCAATTTGAGGAAGGAAATCCTTGTGATTGAGGCAGTGCAGCGTAGGTTCACGAGATCGATCCCTGGGATGGAGGGACTGTCATATGAGGAAAGATTGAAAAGACTAGGCTTGTATTCACTGGAGTTTAGAAGGATGAGGTGGGATCTTATAGAAACATATACAATTATAAAAGGACTGGACAAGCTAGATGCAGGAAAAATGTTTCCAATGTTGGGCGAGTCCAGAACCAGGGGCCACAGCCTAAGAATAAAGGGGAGGTCATTTAAGAGGTGAGAAAAAGCTTTTTCACCCAGAGAGTTGTGAATTTATGGAATTCCCTACCAAGTCACTGGATGGATTTAAGAGAGAGTTAGATAGAGCTCTAGGGGCTAGTGGAGTCAAGGGATATGGGGAGAAGGCAGGCACGGGTTAGTGATAGGGGATGATCAGCCATGATCACAATGAATGGCGGTGCTGGCTTGAAGGGCCGAACGGCCTCCTCCTGTACCTATTTTCTATGTTTCTATGTTTCATCCATTTGTTGGTTCAATTCAATGGTTCTTTATTGCCATGTGTGCACTACACAGTGAGATTCTTTTTGCATAGCTTACACATGCACAAGTCTCCGGATTTTGGCACCAATTGCACAAAGAAAAGTCCATCCAAGTGTGTAGATGCAAACTTACCAGTCAGGTGACGTGTATCCAGATCACTTGTACGATTCACAAACTATATATGAAACAGCAAAGCAAAACCTGCCAGAGCAGTAGTCTTATTGAATGTGTTGAAACTGAGTTTGGTCACCCAAGAGATGTGATTAAATGAGCAATGACCAAGGCTCAAATCAACAACTGGGCCATAAATGCATGTGTTGACCTCGTAAATCTAGCTGAGTAGAGCAGGTCTTGCTTTGGAGAATTTGGGTCCCTGGTGCACCCTGACTGACTGATGAGATGATGGTGCGCCGGGTGAGATGATTATTTCACTTTCCAATGACTATCAACAGCCACACGCATTTACTTAGTGCAGCAAAATATCCCAATGTTCTCCACTGGAGCGTTATAAATCAACATTTAACACTGAGGCACATAAGGAGACATTGGTACGTGTGAGTGAAAGTTCGGTCAAAGAGATGTATGCTCACTGCAGTTTAAAGGCAGGGGAAAACGTGCAGTAAGTTTCACACAGTGAGAATGGAGTGGCATAGGTGAAAACATATGATCAACAATCTTTTGCATTTGCAAGAAAATGCAGCTCACAAGTTTTACCTTGGGAAATGTTTGCAGTTAATCCTTTGGTTTGCACAAGAAGGGGAATCATCCTTCCTGGCCCAGAGAAAGTGCGGAAAGCACAGGTAGTTTGTGCTGGTGGAGGTTGGCTGGGGGATTAACTATGACCAGCGCACCAGGCTCAGTACCTTTCTCCATTCAGTGCAGGGTTTTTTATATTTACCTGAGAGAGTGGGCGGGAGTTTTGACTTTGCAACTCCTCTAAAAAAAGGAGCCCCCCCCCCCCCCCCCCCCCCCCTGCAGAGGAGTACAGTAGAACACTGAGAGCCAGGGTATGTTGGCGTCGGGCGAGCAGATCTTCTGGATGATAGGACAATAATACCCAACACGCAAGGATACAAAGTGCTGGTAACTCAGCAGGTCAAACAGCATCTCTGGAAAGCATGGATAGGTGACGTTATGGGTCGACACCCTTCTTCAGACTCTGTCAATACCCGACATGCACTTTTAATTTTACTGTTTTATATTATGCAGGACAAGAGATACAGAAATAATGAGAAGCAGAGATATAGCCCTGGATGCAGGCCCATAACAAAATATCGGTACAACAGGAACATCTTCAAGGATGCAAGTCCATAGCTTCCTGCGAGTGGATAGGGTGGTGACGAAGGCATGCAGCAAGCTTGCCGTTATTTACTTCACTTTTACTTTCGACTTCCGACTTTACTTTGGACTTTGGACTTCAGAGATACAGCATAGAAACAGGCCCTTTGGCTCACCAAGTCCACGCTGGATTAACCAGCGATCACCCCGTACACTAATACTAGCCTACACACTTGGGAGTATGGGAGGAAACCGCAGCACCCAGAGAAAACCCACGTGATCACAGGGAGAACATACAAACTCAGTGCAGACAACACCCATAGTCAGGATCGAACCTGGCTCTCTGGTGCTGTAAGGCAGCAACTCTACCCCTGCACCACTGTGCCGCCCCCTTTATTTATTATCTCGACCCGAAACGTCGCCTATCTCCTTCGCTCCTTCGATGCTGCTGCACCCGCTGAGTTTCTCCAGCTTTTTTGTGTAACCTACATACCTGTACATCTTTGGAATGTGGGAGGAAACCGAAGATCTCGGAGGAAACCCACGCGGTCACGGGGAGAATGTACCAACTCCGTACAGACCGTAGTCGGGATCGAACCCGGTTCTCCGGTGCTGCAAGTGCTGTAAGGCAACAACTCTACCGCTGCGCCACCATGGCCACCGAGGCCGCGTATTGTATGCAGATAATTTGAGTGAAAATATGAGGAAAATGTTAACCTATATCTGTGCGAGCAAGAGAAAATGCCAACTGAGATGTTCTCGTTGCATGGACTCAAAGGAGATATCATATTTTAATTATGCCAATTATTACATTAATTATGACACCATTCTCCAATCGAGTGCAAAAAGGGCAATGCTAGTTTGGGGCTGACTAACACACTCTTCGCCCCATCCCCTCCCATCACAGCTGGATAATCTCTGAGGAAACTATTTTAAAATGTAATGTCAATTGGGCAGCCTGTTTGAGTAAATCTCTTCACAAACACGACAAAGCAAACTATTGAATGGTACTAAAATATTCTGCATCTTCCAGTAACAAAAGGATCAGACATTAAAAATGTAATGCTCAAAATAATTTATTCTTTTGAAGAAGGCATCTACACAAGTAGGTTTCTGGATTATGGAATTTCTTATCACACAGTAGGGGGTTTTATTTGGTTTCTGCATGAATAAAACTGTAGTTATTTTTTATGTGGTATTATTGTGTCATGGCAATCCTGGGGCGCAGAATAAGGAAAGCCTTTTAGAAAGTTGATTTATTTCACTGCTCACAGATAATTGACCAAATAGCCTCTATCCAGCTTGTCAAGTCTCCGAGGTGGATTATCATTGGCTGTACTTCTAATACCTGGAAGCTTCAAGAATGTTTCCTTCTATCCCTGATGATTCCCTCAGCCAAATTTCAGGATATCTGTCCACATCATAAACGCAGAAAAGAAAGCAGAAAGCATTTGGTCAGTGAAGTGGATATAATTTCCTAAGCTGTAGTCTCCTTGATCAGATACTCATTCAATGCTTCTCGACATGATCCGATGTATAATGTTAGCAGTATTGGCAAACGGGCTATGAGGCCGCACTGCGTTGTTAATGCTGTGGGACAACTCCAGGGGCTTTTACAAACTTGAGTCAAATTCAAGTTGGAGGCCGGAGGGTTAGGAAGGGCAGGGATGTGAACAAAGACTGCCGCAAAGGGTAAATTTCAACGAGATTTTCAGAGGTGCTGAGAGATGCTGGGGTTGTAGGTTGGTGTGTGAGGGCGTTGCTGAAAGTAATCAATCAGTTGGCCTGATCTTGGAAGGAAGGAGGAAAGTGCGACGGTTCCAGAGGGAATGGAGTGGAGGAAACGTGCCTGGAAGAGACTGAAAAGTCAGAGAGGGATGAGTCTTGTTGATTGATTGAAAGATGCAGCATTGAAGTAGGCCCTTTGACTCACCAAGTCCATGTCGAACATCAATCACCCTTTCACACTAGTTCTATTTCATCCTGCTTTCTCATCCACCCTCTACACACCAGGGGTGATTTTTCACAACGGCCTTACATTGGGCGCAGAGGAGCGGAGATGCTCTGATAGCAATGCAGGGACAATTGCAACTTTTAGCTTTGGAAGGTTAGTGCAATTGTGACGGGGAACGACATTGTAAATGCAGTCGTGACAGATTCCTCCTGCTGAATCCTATTCCCTCTTTGGCACAAGGCGAGAGCTGGCCTTCCTGGGCTTGTTTATCTGTCAGCACTGTTAGCAGGTTAATCAATCACTTCTTCAGCTGCGGTTGGTGGAACTCCTGCTGTGTTAAATTGCTGCCATGTTTCCTGACATTACAGCAGTGACTGCATGATGGCTGACTGGACTTGACTTCAGCTGAGACTTCAGCCCAGCTCTTCTTCAGCCCCCCCCCCCCCCCCCCCCCCCACCCTCACCCTCCCTCCAACCCGATCCCCCTGCAAGTAGACGCAAAAGGGCGGCACTGTGGCACAGCGGTAGAGTTGCTGCCTTACAGCGCCAGAGACCTGGGTTTGATCCTGACTACAGGTTTCAAGGTTTCAAGGTCAGTTTATTGTCACATGTACCAATTAAGGTCCAGTGAAATTTGAGTTGCTGTCTGCACGGAGTTTGTACATGTATCGGGCGATCGCTGTCGGTGGGCCAAAGGGCCTGTTTCCGCGCTGTATCTCTCAACTAAACTAAACTAAAATACCTTGGGGAGCAGCATATGACTTCTTCCTAATCTCCTGCTAGACATCCAGCCCCACAGTAATAACATTAACAATGAACAGATGATTTATCTCATTGAGGTTTGCAGACGTCTGCTGCTTATACCACAGCAGCCTATATTTGGACCACATGATTGACCACATATTTCTGTAAGACCCTTTGGCAGGTGATGAGGTTAAGGCAGGGGACAGTGCCTAAATGGATTGTATTAATGCATTTGAAAAAAATCCCCATTGGCAGACTGATCTAGAAGATTGTTTTATTAGTTTAGCTTTGTTTATTATTCCCCTCTCCCATCGGGCAAAAGGTACAGAAGTGTGAAAACACACACCTCCAGGTCCCGGGACAGTTTCTTCCCAGCCCTGTTATCAGGCAACTGAACCATCCTACCACGACTAGACAGCAGTCCTGGACTACTACCTACTTCATTAGAGACCCTTGGACTATCTTGCACAAAACATTATTCACATTATTCCCTTTGTCATGTATCTGTACACTGTGAATGGCTTGATTGTAATCACATATTGTCTTTCACTGACTGGTTACCGCGTAACAAAAGCCTTTCATGTGGCGTGACAGTGCATGTGACTAAACCAAACAAAAAAAAAATTAGTTTAGTTTAAAACTAATCATTTAGTTTGTCATTCTATTGCGATACAGGGGACTCACGGCAAAGATCCTATAGCGAGCAAGATAGTCCACTCCTGCTAAATCCAATGGGCTGACATGCAACGGGGTAGAACGTTGGTCATTTCTTCGGCCATTTCAGTAACCCGACCCGACTTTGGTTATCCCTCTCGCAGTGTAATCAACGTTGCAGGGGAACAGTTTGTGTTAATAAATTATAATTCTGTTAATTTTCTTTTTTTTAAGTTTTTAATTTTTTTTTTTAAATGTCTTTTTAAATGGCTCATGTGCTGTGTTTGAGTTGATGTTTTTATTAAACTTGCACTCTGTAATTCATCTAATCACACTGTTCTCAACTGCGGTATTTGGTAAAATAATAGCAATATGAAGATTCCAGTTGCGTTACTCTTGGAATGTTTCTTAATGTTTTTTTGTGTCGATGGAATTGCTTTTCTTCCCAAGCCCAGCCGCTCCATTCTCTCAGCATATGACAGTTCCGCTATCCTGGGAATTAACCTTGTAAACCGATGCTGCACTCGCTCAATAGCAAGAATGTCCTTCCTCAAATTAGGGGACCAAAACTACACACAATACTCCAGGTGTGGTCTCACTAGGGCTCTGTACAACTGCAGAAGGGCCTCTTTGCTCCTATATTCGATTCCTCTTGTTATCGGCTGGCTAACTCAATGTTTGAAGGCAAAATTCAGCGTATTGGCCTCAGAGTGAAAATGGCATCTTCAACCTTGTGCAAAAGCTAATAACTTACAACAAATAAGGTAATATTTAATTCTGTGGATTCACACGAGATCTTGCACCGGATCTTTAGGAGCTGATAAACAGCCCAGTTCTGTGCTTCATCTTTATCTGCAGTAAATATCAAGCCATGCTCTCTTACTTACTGATGACAAGAACACTGATAGAAGGCTTTAAATCAATGTGAAAGGCAAGACGGGAAAGATTTATGGAAGCACGGATGGAGTGGAAGGCTGAAGGAGAACCTGTGCAGTCTTTGTAACTTGAGAGATGGCATTGATGTGAAAGGAGATGAGTACATTCACAGCAATGCTGCACACGTCCAATGTGAATTTAGTTTCCCTCAAAGAGGAATGAGATAATGAAGAGAAAATCTTTTTGCAGTATTGGTTGTCAGTAATCATTGCCCGGCTCTTGCTGTTCGAATAGCTGCTGTTGTTTGTGGTTTAACGCTACACCACAAAGATGACAGCATCAGTGCTGGGTCACTCCCTGAACCCTCTATTAATCTGTGTAGGAAGGAGCTGCAGATGTTGGTTTACACCGAAGATAGACACAAAATGCTGGAGTAACTCAGTGGGTCAATGCCCTGTCCCATGGTACGGGTTCATTCCAAAGGTTCTCCCGAGTTTGCCCTGATTCGAACTCGGAGATTTACGGTAATGGCGGCTTGTCGGTACTCGAGGCTCTTGTGGACATTTTTCAACATGTTGAAAAATCTTCACGAGTCTTCCCGTGCTTACCTGCCATTAGCGAGTCTTCCCGAGTACCTGCCGTTAGCGTTACGAGCCGCTAAGAGACGACCCCGAGCTCCGACGTACCCGCTACGTTCATTCTCCGTGCTTACCCCGAGTTTGATTTTTTTTAAACTCGGGAGAGCTCCTGGAATGAACTCGTACCGTGGGACAGGGCTATCAGGCAGCATCTCTGGAGAAAAGGAACGGATGATGTTACGGGTCGAGAAGAATGGTCTCCACCCAAAACGTCACCTATTCCTATTCTCCAGAGATGCTGTCTGACCCGCTGTCTACCTTCCTGCAATTGATCTGTCAGCCTGCATTACCTTCTCAGCATCGGGAGTGGGGTTTGAACCCACAACCTTCTGATTCTGAGGAGGGAAGACTGCAGCGGTTAAGTTGTGATGTTGCAACCGCCTCACTGTTTCCATGGAGTTTCCATGGTCCTGTACACAATTACCTACAGGAGTGCTGACACAGAGACCCAGGGGCCAGCAGCTGCTGGAAACACTAGCAGGACACAAAGTGCTGGAGTAACTCAATGGTACAGGCATCATCTGTGGAGGACAGGGATAGGCGACGTTTCTGGTCGGGACCCTTCTTCAGATTGATATGCAGTCTTTACGGCTTTGGGTTTATTCATGGGTGGAGGAATTGTAGGTAGGAATGGGTAATGTAGCACCGAGAAAATGTACTGATTCAAAAGTGGCTGCAGTCAAGAGAATCATAATGGTGATTCCCATCCACTATGTTATGCCAAGCATCAAGTACCTTCCTGTACTAATCCCATCACCTGAGCACCATGGGACTATCTTTAATCAGCATTAAAATCAGTGGGGCTTTTGAGTAAAAGATACAGCATGAAACAGGCCCTTCAGCCCATCGAGCCCAAGCTGACCATCAATCACCCATTCACTCTATCTTCAATGTTATCCCACTCTCTCATCCACTCCCATCACACACCGGGCAATGTCTCAGAGGTCAATTAACCTACAAACCTGCACGTCTATGGGATGTAGGAGGAAACCAGAGCACCAGGAGGAATTCCACGCGGTCAGAACATGCAAACTCCACGCCGACAGCACCCGGGGTCAGGATCAAACCCGGGTCTCTGGCGCGGTGAGGCAGCAGCTCTACCAACTGCGCCACTGTGCCGCCATTTACTGCAGAGTACAGCCACGTTTAACCTGAGGAGCCCTGGTAAGAGTTAAAGCTCTGGGCTGCACAGAGATAAATGACAACATTGCTGTTCTGGTAATGAGCCCTCAACAATAAGCACTGACTGCAATGCAATTGGTGTTAGGTCATGTGTGCTGCAGCTTTAATGGAGATCTCAGCCGGCGTGAACTGATGTAAACATGGACACACATCATTAATATGTCAAAGTGCATTTAGTTAAAGTTTGAGTGCTGCAAGGTGACACTTGCCCACCCACCACTCCACTGTGTTATCTCTAACTCCAGGGTAGATTTACTCACCCAGAGCTATGCAGGAAACATATATTGCAGGATATTCCGCTTGCCTATGGATGCAGATGCGGAGCAGAGTGATTTATTAAAGAAAATAATCCAGTAATTTGTGTCCCCTTTTGGATACTGAATGACCGATCAGGGCAGAGCAGCAGCAGCAGCAGTCAGAGCAGCACAGTGGCAGAGTTGCTACCTTAAGGGCCTGTCCCACTTGGCTGTCTTTCACGCGCCATTTACGCGACCTGCTAGCGTGTGGGTAGCATGTGGGTAGTGCTTGGGTGGCATGTGGGTAGTGCTTGGGTGGCATGTGGGTAGTGCTTGGGTGGCATGTGGGTAGTGCGGGGACGGGCACATGGAGTGGTGTGGAGGAGTGTGGATTTCATCGTGTACAAAATCTTCGCGCGCTGCCGGCCTGTCGCGTAACTGACGGCCAAAGTGGGACAGGCCCAAGACCCTGGCGCGATGCAACGTCTCACCTCCAACAGCAGCAGAAGCAGGCAAACGATCGTCAAACTCGGCCTGGGGCTCACGGCCGTTGCGGATCCGGATCCGTCCCCAGTTCTACTCCCAGAGCGGGGCCAAGACGATTGGAGATAGACACGAAATGCAGGAGTATCTCAGCGGGACCGGCAGCATCTCTGGAGGGAAGGATTTTCCAGGGCAAAAATCAAAAGGGACCACTTGTCAACATAATTGTGTAAGGAGTAAGAGTGTTGTAAAAACAAGCCTGAAGGCTTTGTGTCTCAATGCGAGGAGCATTCGTAATAAGGTGGACGAGTTGAATGAGCAGATAGTTATTGATGACTATGCTATAGTTGGGATCATGGAGACATGGCTTCAGGGTGACCAAGGCTGGGAACTGAACATCCAGGGATATTCAATATTCAGGAGGGTTAGACAGAAAGGAAAGGGAGGTGGGGTAGCGTTGCTGGTGAGAGAGGAGATGAATGCAATAAAAAGGAAGGACATTAGCTTGGAGGATGTGGAATCGATATGGGTAGAGCTGCGAAACACTAAGGGGCAGAAAACGGCGGATAGTCTGCATCCCAGCGTACTCAAGGAAGTAGCCACAGAAATAGTGGATGCATTAGTGATAATTTTTCAAAACTCCTTAGATTCTGAAGTAGTTCCTGAGGATTGGAGGGTAGCTAACGTAACCCCTGTTTTTAAAAAAGGAGGGAGAGAGAAAACGGGGAATTACAGACCAGTTAGTCTAACATCGGTAGTGGGGAAACTGCTAGAGTCAGTTATTAAAGATGGGATAGCAGTACATTTGGAAAGCGGTGAAATCATTAGACAAAGTCAGCATGGATTTACGAAAGGTAAATCATGTCTGACGAATCTTATAGAATTTTTTGAGGATGTAATTAGTAGAGTGGATAAGGGGGAACCAGTGGATGTGTTATATCTAGACTTTCAGAAGGCTTTCGACAAGGTCCCACATAAGAGATTAGTATACAGACGTAAAGCACACGGTATTTGGGGTTCAGTATTGATGTGGATAGAGAACTGGCTGGCAGACAGGAAGCAAAGGGTAGGAGTAAACTGGTCCTTTTCAGAATGGCAGGCAGTGGGGTACCGCAAGGGTCCCAGCACTGAGCCTTGCAGTAGGGTACCGCAAGGCTCAGTGCTGGGACCCTTGCGGTACCCCACTATATACTGAAGACTGAAGAAGAGTCTCGACCCGAAACATCAATATATATTAATGATTTGCACGAGGGAATTGAATGCAACATCTCCAATGTCTCCAAGTTTGCGGATGACACTAAGCTGTGGGATAATGTTAGGTGTGAGGAAGATACTAGGAGGCTGCAAGGTGACTTGGATAGGTTGGGTGAGTGGGCAAATGCATGGTAGATGCAGTATAATGTGGATAAATGTGAGGTTATCCACTTTGGTGGCAAAAACATGAGGGTAGACTATTATCTTATAATAGTGGCAAATTAGGAAAAGGGGAGATGCAACGAGACCTGGGTGTCATGGTACACCAATAATTGAAAGTAGGCATGCAGGTGCAGCAGGCAGTGAACAAAACAAATGGTATGTTAGCATTCATAGCGAAAGGATTTGAGTATAGGAGCAGGGAGGTTCTACTGCAGTTGTACAGGATTTTGGTGAGACCACACCTGGAGTATTGCGTACAGTTTTGGTCTCCAAATCTGAGAAAATACATTCTTGCCATAGAGGGGGTACAGAGAAGGTTCACCAGACTGATTCTTGGAATGTCAGGACTTTCATATGAGGAAAGACTGGATAGACTTGGCTTGTACTCGCTAGAATTTAGAAAGTCTTCTAAAGGATCTTATAGAAACTTACAAAAGAGGGAGGATCTTATAGAAACTTACAAAATTCTTAAGGGGTTGGATAGGCTAGATGCAGGAAGATTGTTCCTGATGTTGGGGAGGTCCAGAACAAGTCTAAGGATAAGGGGGAATTCCTTTAGGACCGAGATGAGGAAAACATTTTTCACACAGAGAGTGGTGAGTCTCTGGAATTATCTACCACAGAAGGTAGTTGAAGCCAGTTCATTGGCTATATTTAAGAGGGAGTTAGATGTGGCCCTTGTGACTAAAGGGATCAGGGGGTATGGAGAGAAGGATATTGAGTTGGATGATCAGCCATGATCATATTGAATGGCGGTGCAGGCTCGAAGGGCCGAATGGCCTACTCCTGCACCTATTTTCTATGTTTCTATGTTTCTATGTATCTATGAATGGATGGCATTTCGGGTCAAGACCCTTCTTTCAGACTGAAGAAGAGTGTCGACCCGAAACATCATCCATTCTTTCTCTCCAGAGATGCTGCCGGTCCCGCTGAGTTACTCCAACATTTTGTGTCCATCTTCAAATGACGTCACGCACTCCAGGCGGGTGTGCGGTCGCATGATGACGCGCGCGACTCTCGCGGGACCATCACACGACCGGCATTACCGGCCTGTCGCGTAAGTGATGGCCCAAGTGGGACAGGCCCTTTACACCGCCAGAGACCCGGGTTCAATCCTGACTACAGGTGGTGTTTGTATAGAGTTTGTACATTATACCTATGACCGTGTGGATTTTCTCTGGTTGCTCAGGATTCGTCCCACACCCCAAAGACGTACACGTTTGTAGGTTAATTGGCGTCGGTAAAATTGTAAATTGTCCCTAGTGTGTGCAGGATAGTGCTAGTGTACGGGATGATCACTGGTTGGCATGGACCCGGTGGGCCGAAGGGCCAGTTCGAAAGTCCCGTGCATCCAGGCCTGGCTCTGAGGCAGAGTGGGGCGGTGTGGGCACACATGGCTATCGTGATAGGAGACTTGGGGGGACAGATAGGAGATTGCGTGGGTAGCAAAAGGGACTCCAGAATGGGGTGTTGCCTCCCTGGTGTCAATATATCAGATCAGCTGCAGAACAATCTCAAAGGAGAACATTATCTAAATGGTGGCCGATTAGGAAAAGGGGAGATGCAGCGCGACCTGGGTGTCATGGTACACCAGTCATTGAAAGTAGGCATGCAGGTGCAGCAGGCAGTGAAGAAAGCGGATGGTATGTTAGCTTTCATAGCAAAAGGATTTGAGTATAGGAGCAGGGAGGTTCTACTTCAGTTGTATAGGGTCTTGGTGAGACCACACCTGGAGTATTGCGTACAGTTCTGGTCTCCAAATCTGAGGAAGGACATTATTGCCATAGAGGGAGTGCAGAGAAGGTTCACCAGACTGATTCCTGGGATGTCAGGACTGTCTTATGAACAAAGATTCAGATGCATAATCTCAAGGGTAGTAATCTAGATTACTGCCAGCGTCACGTGCAGTGAAGGATGGGGACACGAAGATCGGACAGAATAATATATGGCGGATGAGTTGGTGCAGGGGGCAGGAATTCAGATTTCTGCATCATTAGGGACTCTTCTGGGGCAGAGGTGACCTGTACAAGAGGAACAGGTTACACCTGAACTGGGGGTGGGGGTGGGGGGGGGGAACCAATATTCTCATGGGCAGGTTTGCAAGTGGTACTCGGGAGGGTTTAACTTAGATTGGCAGAGGGACGGTGTCCAAGGCTGTAGTGAGGCAGGTGGGAAGCTGTGAATCGGTCCAGAGGTCAATGACAGCACCTCTAGTAGACAGTTGAAGCAGGAGTTTGGCAGGGAGCAAGGGAAGACAGTTGCATTAAAGCACATTCATTTTAGTGCTAGAGACCTGACGGGTAAGACGGATGAACCCAGGGTGTGGATAGGTGTGGGGCAATGAAATATGGAAATAGAAACAGGAGGTCTCCCCTTCTTCAGAGTACCTATGCAACATGTAATGCTAACGCTTAATCAGGTGACCATTAAAACCTATGGACACGAGGGAAAAAATCTGAGTTAAGAGTGGTTATCGATCGTAGCAAAGAAGGGTCTCTACCCGAAACGTCACCTATTCCTTTTCCCCGGACACGCTGAGTTACGCCAGCATTTTGTGTTCATCTTTGGTGTAAAGCAGCATCTGCAGTTCCTTCACTAGACAAATTTGCACTTGATGGCTGTTGCCTGTAGCAAGATGTTATTCCTGCTTGGGAGAATGGAGAAAAAAGACACAAAGTGCCGCAGTCACTCAGCAACTCTGGAGATCATGGATAGGTAACATTTCGGGTCGGGACCCTTCTTCAGATGTTGAATGACAACGGGACATTGGAGTTTCGGTCAAATCCTCGCGTGAAATATAGTACCTCACCTGGAAGGCAGTGGCAGCTGCAGAGAAGGCTGCCATGGAGGTGAGTTTTAGTTTGAGTTTCGTTTATTGTCAGGTGTACCACAACTTCACAAGTTTACAAGTTATAAGAGTAGAAATAGGCCATTCGACCCATCGAGTCTACTCCGCCACTCAATCATGGCTAATTTCTGCTACCTAATCTCTTTTCCCTGCCTTCTCCCCATAACCTTTGACGCCCAGCCATGCTGTCTCAAAAATACTGGCCGCACATAACCATATAACCATATAAGCATATAACAATTACAGCACGGAAACAGGCCCTCTCAGCCCTTCCAGTCCGTTCCGAACATTTATTTTCCCCTAGTCCCATCTACCTGCACTCAGACCATACCCCTCCATTCCCTTCCCGTCCATATACCTATCCACTTCACTTTTAAATGTTAAAATAGATCCTGCCTCCAACACTTCTGCTGGAAGATCATTCCACACAGCCACCACTCTCTGAGTAAAAATGTTCCCCCTCATGTTACCCCTAAACTTCTGTCCATTAATTCTCATGTCATGCCCTCTTGTTTGAATCTTCCCTACCCTCAATGGGAAAAGCTTATCCACGTCAACTCTGTCTATCCCTTTCATCATTTTAAAGACATGTGTCAGAAAACAATGTGCGGCACAGTGACACTGCGGTGGAGTTGGTGCCTTACACCGCGTGGGTGACTACGAGTGCTATAGACAATGGACAATAGGTGCAGGAGTAGGCCATTCGGCCCTTCGAGCCAGCACCGCCATTCAATGTGATCATGGTTGATCATCCCCAATCAGTACCCTGTTCCTGCCTTCTCCCCATATTCCCTGACTCCGCTATTTTTAAGAGCCCTATCTAGCTCTCTCTTGAAAGCATCCAGAGAACCTGCCTCCACTGCCCTCTGAGGCAGAGAATTCCACAGACTCACCACTCTCTGTGAGAAAAAGTGTTTCCTCGTCTCCGTTCTAAATGGCTTATTCTTAAACAGTGGCCCCTGGTTCTGGACTCCCCCAACATCGGGAACATGTTTCCTGCCTCTAGCGTGTCCAAGCCCTTAACAATCTTATATGTTTCAATGAAACCCCCTCTCATCCTTCTAAACTCCAGGGTTTACAAGCCCAGCTGCTCCATTCTATCTGCATATGACAAGTCCCGCCATCCCAGGAATTAACCTTGTAAACCTACGCTGCACTCCCTCAATAGCAAGAATGTCTTTCCTCAAATTAGGATGCTGTCTGTACCGAGTTGTACGTTCTCCCCATGACCACGTGGGTTTTCTCTGAGATCTTCGGTTTCCTCCCACATTCCAAAGACGTACAGGTTTGTAGGTTATGTTCAAGAAGGAACTGCAGATGCTGGAAAATCGAAGGTAGACAAAAATGCTGGAGAAACTCAGCGGGTGAGGCAGCACCTATAGGCAACGTTTCGACCCGAAACGTTGCCTATTTCCTTCGCTCCATAGATGCTGCCTCACTCGCTGAGTTTCTCCAGCATTTTTGTCTACCTTCAGGTTTGTAGGTTCATCGGCTTGGTAAAATTGTAAAAAAAAAATTCCCTAGTGTGTGTAGGGATTGTGTTAGTGTGTGGGGATCGCTGGTCGGTGCGGACGCGGGGGGCCAAAGGGCTGTATCTTTAAACTAAACTTAACTAAAAAAGAATGAGGGAAGGAAGAGTGGAACCCTTTTAATCGCCACCGCCTTGCTGAACTGCTGCAGGGTATATGCCTCCTTTCACTGTCAGTTGTAGACGCTGGCAATTAAGCAGAGAAATGGCTGCGGCAGACTAGTTGGCATCAGCAGATGTAAACACCAGACACACAGTGAAGTGTGTGCCAGAAACGGATTAGATTAATTTCCAGTCATCACTAATTCACCTAGAAATGATTACTAGAACCATTCAATTTACGCCAAACAACTTCAGTGTCATAGAGTCATACAGCGTGGAAACAGGCCCTTTGGCCCAACTTGCCCACACCAACCAACATCTACCTTCTACACTGGTGACAGCTGCTAGCCTTCCAAACCAGTCCTATCCATGTACCTGTCTAACTGTTTCTTAAATTTGCCCACACCGGCCAATATGTCCCAGCTGCACTAGTCCCATCTGCCTGCGCTTGAACCATATCCCTCCAAACTTATCTTATCCATGTACGTACCATTCTAACCGTTTCTTAAAGGTTGGGATAGTCCCAGCCTCAACTACCTCCTCCGGCAGCTCGTTCCATCGCCCCACCATTCCCTGTGAGAAAAGGTCTGTACAAATCGTGCATAAAAATCACATGTAAATGATCCACTTCCTCGACATATGGTCCTTATTCAAGGCTTGTGTTAAAATCTCAATACGTTAACTTAGGAAACAAGGTTCATTTCCATTTCACTTTACGCAGTTGGATTCTGTTTTACTTAATAATGTTTAATTCTGGAGCAAGATGTTATTTGCAACGTCTATGTAAATTTGCATCTGGCTTGCCAACAAAACATCCACACTCTTCTGAAAAGTGCTTCCCTTTTCACACTGAACTTGTAAATTGCTGCAAGGGCCTGGTTCCTTGGGTTCAAGGTTGCACTTTAAATCATTATCTAACCACCTTAGTCTCGTCATTATTGAGAGTGGGTCTGCCTGTGTAAATACTCTGCAACACATTTCAACGCTCGAGCTGTGACTAAGTGCACTTTGACACATTAATGATGCATTTCCATGTTTACAGCAGTTCCTGCTGGTTGCAATGTCTATTGAAGCAGTGCAACCACACTTAAACCAACATCGACAGCATTGTAGCCTGTGCTTATTCTTGAGGGAGGTCAGTGGTTGATTACTAGGACATGAATTTCATCATCTATCTCCATAAAGCTCTGAGCTGCAGCTGTTTTCTTTCCTACACAGAATAAACATGGCTGGATAATTTGTTGAGCCCTGGTAGATTTAGATATTGATTGTGGATAGAGGAATGGGGAGAAAACTCCAGTTAAGATGCACCGTGTGACCTTGATACTCTTTGGCATTGTGCATTGCAGAAATCACTTCCAGGAACCCCAAGCCAACACTGCCAGATGGGAGACTACGCATGTTGTATATTCATTGCAAAGGAAGAGCCTGAGAAGAGTATAGGAAGGAACTATCATAGCAAAAGGATTTGAGTATAGGAGCAGGGAGGTTCGACTTCAGTTGTATAGGGTCTGAAGAAGGGTCTCGACCCGAAACGTCGCCTATCTCCTTCGCTCCTTAGATGCTGCTGCACCCGCTGAGTTTCTCCAGCTTTTTGTGTAACCCTCAGTTGTATAGGGTCTTGGTGAGGCCACACCTGGAGTATTGCGTACAGTTCTGATCTCCAAATCTGAGGAAAGACATTATTGCCATAGATGGAGTGCAGAGAAGGTTCACCAGACTGATTCCTGGGATGTCAGGACTGTCTTATGAAGGAAGACTGGATAGACTCTGTTTATACTCTCTAAAATTTAGTAGATTGAGAGGGGACCTTATAGAAACTTACAAAATTCTTAAGGGGTTGGACAGGCTAGATGCAGGAAGATTGTTCCCGATGTTGGGGAGGTCCAGGACAAGGGCTCACAGCTTAAGGATAAGGGGGAAATGCTTTAGAACCAAGATGAGAAGGACTTTTTTCACACAGAGAGTGGTGGGTCTCTGGAACTCTCTGCCACAGAGGGTAGGTAGTTGAGGCCAGTTCATTGGCTATATTTAAGAGGGAATTAGATGTGACCCTTGTGGCTGAGGGGATCAGAGGGTATGGAGAGAAGGCAGGTACGGGATACTGAGTTGGATGATCAGCCATTATCATATTGAATGGTGGTGCAGGCTCGAAGCGCCGAATGGCCTACTCCTGTACCTAATTTCTATGTTTCTATGTTTCTAACTGCAGGTGCTGCTTTAAACCAAAGATTCGGAGCTTCGGGCCAAGATCCTTGTTCAGGGGCCTCGACCCGAAACGTCACCCATTCCTTCTCTCCATAGATGCTGCCTGTCCCGCTGAGTTACTCCAGCTTTTTGTGTCTATCTTCAGCCTGAGTAGAGTTGCAGATGGGTTCAGATAGTGGATGGTCATCAACTAGATGGGTGGTAGGGTCTGCTGTAGGAAGGTTGGAGCAGATAGTGGATGATTGGGTTATGATTAGCGTTTGAAAGCACTGGTCCTGTAGTTGTTGGAGTTTACAAGGATGAGGGGGAACCTTATTGAAACTTAACAAATAGTGAAAGGTCTGGATAGAGTGAATGTGGAGAGGATGTTTCCACTAAGTGGGAGAGTCTAGGACCAGGGGCCATAGCCTCAGAATAAAAGGACGTACCTTTAGAAGGGAGATGAGAAGGAATTTCTTTAGTCAGAGGGTGGTGAATCTGTAAAATTCATTGCCACAGATGGCAGTGGAGAGCAAATCAATGGATATTTTTAAGGTGGAGATTTTTGAATAGTATGGGTGTCAGGGGTTTGGGGAGAAGGTTGGAGAATGGGGTTGACAGGGAAAGATATATCAGCCATGAATGAATGGCGGAGTAGACTTCATGGTGCAAGATAAAATCCAGTAAAGTCCGATCTAAGATAGTCCAAGGGTCTCTTATGAGGTAGATAGTTGCTGAGGACTGCGACTGTGGAGGCCTCAATAGGCCCGACTATGGGTGGACGAGGGGATGGGGACTGGACTTTGTGCCTTCCCTCATAATGGGAACCATTGTGGGGGGATGTTTTTTTATGTTTATTGTTAAATTCATTAATGTTGTGTATTATCTTTATCTGTGTGCTGCATGGCAAGATAAATTTCACTACACCAATTGGTGTATGTGGCAATAAATGTCCTTTGTCCTTTGTCTGCTCGTTGGATGGGGGTGGGGGTTAGGTCGGAGAGGCAGTGAGGGCAGTGATTCCTCTGCTTATTTCCTGCTTCCCCATGCATATCGTGCATGGGTGGTGCCAGACGTTAAGGGCTGTGTCTTCATGGTGGATTGTAGTAGGGGTGGGAGCCATGAAATGTATGCAAGGCCAGTGCATACGCCCCCCAAAACGACACAGAGTGCTGGAGTAACTCAGGGGGTCAGGCAGCATCTCCGGACAGCACGGAGAGGTGACCTTTCGGATTGGGACCCTTCTTCAGACCTGCTGAGTTACTCCAGCACTTTGTTTATAAACCAGGATCTGCAGTTCCTTGCTTTTACACTACGTACACCCACAGCCTATATCCCACTTCAGGTTTATCTTCAGCCTTGGATCACAAACCTCTGAATCCCTGCCAGTTGGAGGTGGGGTAGAATATTGATCCTATTCACCCAGAGAGTTGTGAATCTGTGAAATTCTCTGCCACAGAAGGCAGTGGAGGACAATTCACTGGATTTTTTCAAGACAGAGTTAGATATACATCTTAGGGCTAACGGACTCAAGGGATATGGGGAGAAAGCCAGAACGGGGTACTGATTTAGGATAATCAGCAATGAGCATATTGAATGGCGGTGCTGGCTCGAGGGGCCTACTCTTGCACCTAGTTTCTATGTTTCCATGTTTGATCAATTTGTTAGATAGAAAGATGGATGGAACAAGGTTTTGGGGTTGTGCAGCCTCCTCTAGTCCTTCACGTCGCTCAGAGGGAAGACTGTGGGTCAATACCGGCAGAAGGCAACAAGGTTTTCCATTGTTGGGACTCTGAAGAAGGATCCTGACCTGAAATATCGCCTATCCATTCCCTTCACAGATGCTGCCTAACTCACCGAGTTGCTCCAGACCTTTATGTTTTGCTGAAGGTTTTCCCTATTCTGTTCACAAACTTCCTGCTGGGAAAGAGGCATCCCCGGCATGATTGGTACAGGATGGAACCCATCAACTTGTACCATTTGTACGTCCAACCCTGGACCAGTGGTAGACGCACACTGAAAATAAGGACGGCAGGCAATGGGCCATGAAACACTGGGGTTTACTACAGGCAGGGCAGAACTACAGCAGCGGCAGGCAATACTGCAGCAGTGTGCAGACTGGAAGGATTGTTCGTGCTGAAGAATGATGGAAATGTTAGGAGATGCCCTAGAGGAGCAAAGGATTTCGTGGCACCGATTCACAAGGGTATGAAATATTACTGCAGGTTAGCAAGTCATTAAAAAGTTCCAACCAAAGCACTGGCAGTCATTTCTAGCGGGTCTGAACTGATGTGCGGAAATACTGGGACTTTAGCAATGCCTCACTTGGAGGACTGCGGGAAACTTTGTATTTGTCATGGAGAGTGGGTGGAGAAACAGTGCTCAGTTTAATTCAGTTTAGATTAGTTTAGTTTAAAGATACAGGGTTGAAACAGGCCCTTCGGCCCACCGAGTCAGCGCCGACTAGTGATCCCCGTACACTAGCACTATCCCACACACTAGGGACAATATATAATCTTTATTGAAGCCAATTAACCTACAAACCTCTACGTCTTTGGAATGTGAGAGGAAACCGGTGCACTTGTGGTAAACCCACGCGGTCATAGAAACATAGAAACATGGAAACTAGGTGCAGGGGGAGGCCACTCGGCCCTTCGAGCCAGCACCGCCATTTTGATCATGGCTGATCGTCCCCTATCAATAACCCATGCCTGCCTTCTCCCCATATCCCTTGACTCCACTAGCCCCCAGAGCTCTATCTAACTCTCTCTTAAACCCATCCAGTGACTTGGCCTCCACTGCCCTCTGTGGCAGTGAATTCCATAAATTCACAACTCTCTGGGTGAAAACGTTTTTTCTCACCTCAGTCTTAAATGACCTCCCCTTTATTCTAAGACTGTGGCCCCTGGTTCTGGACTCGCCCAACATTGGGAACATTTTTCCTGCATCTAGCTTGTCCAGTCCTTTTATAATTTTATATGTTTCTATAAGATATCCCCTCATCCTTCTAAACTCCAGTGAATACAAGCATAGTCCTTTCAATCTTTCGTCGTATGACAGTCCCGCCATCCCAGGGATCAATCTCGTGAACCTACGCTGCACTGCCTCAATCACAAGGATCTACGCTGCACTACTTCAATCACAAGTCACGGGGAGAATGTACAAACTCCGTACAGACAGCGCCTGTCATTAGGAGTGAAGCCGGGTACCTGGTGCTGTAAGGCAGCAACTCCTCTGGTGCGCCGTCATGCTACCCCCTCTGTCCCAGGCTGCAGGAGACATCTGTAGTGGAAGTACTATATGGGCACCACACATCCAGGACGGGCGGACAGGAGGCATCAGCAAGAGAAGGAGCAGAATCTGAGTCTACAGAAAAACCCTCGTGCAAAAGTTTTACCAGGCTGTAGATCATATGTAAATCGTACATTAATTACCCAGCAGAAATCTGTGCGGGGTACCTGGTCGTTTGCAAACACTAGTGATCCTTCACACACTGTGCCACATTCTCATGCTTCAAACCTCCTGATACAAACATATCTTCTTCCCTGGTGGTTCATTTTTATTTAAATTAGTTCTTTAGATGAAAGAGAGATAGCGTGCTCTTTCCTGGAGCATGAATGCAGCGGCCTCTCGGCTGCAGGTCTGTCGATGTGCAGATTATGTGAGGGAATGTGAGCATATTGCCTGCCGCAGTGCATCGACAAATGAAGAAGGGAATGCCGTTGTGAATATGGAGCTGTGGCTGGCAATGGACAGAAAAACTCTCTGCTGGGTCTGCTTCATGGTCACTGCCATTATTCCCTTTATCCTGTGTCTGTTCACTGTGGACAGCTCGATTGTAATCTTGTATAGTCTTTTCACTGACCGGATAGCGCACAACAAGAAAAGCATTTCACTGGACGTGACAATGAACTAAGCCAAACTAAACTAAACTAAACTAAATTCCACTAAACTAAACTGACTGGATAGGACACAAAAACAAAAGTTTTTCACTGTACCTTGGTACATGTGGCAATAAACGAGACAAAATTTGGAGGACTTTCCTCTCAGCATCTCCAGTAACATTCTGGTTCAAGTCGGCGGCAAACAGTGGAACAAACTTCTCAGAAGAAGAGTCCCGACTCGGGACGTCATCTATCCATGTTCTCCACTGATGCTGCCAATGTTCTCCACTGATGCTGACCAATTGAGTTACTCCAGCACTTGTCATTTTCTTTTTGGCGAACCAGCATCTGCGGTTCCTAGTTTCTCCAACAAACTCATTTGATCGATTTCCCCGTCATTAACAAAGAATGAAGTGATCGCTCGACTCAGCCAGAGTCCTCACCCCCGACTGCATCTCCCTCAGTCACCACATCTTTCTTATCCTCTCACTCTCACCTGCATATCAAGCTTCCACGAGAGGGGGGAGGGGGTGTTTGGACTGAACCATACATGGTACCAAATGGTACACAAAAATGTTGGAGAAACTCCGTGGGTGCAGCAGCATCAATGGAGCATAGGAAATAGGCCGAAACCCTTCTTCAGACCTCATGCCTCATGGGACCAAATGGTTGGGCAAAAATATGTTCATTACCTTTTCATGCAAAAACACCGTGCCAGCAGACAGGATTTTACAAACCTTCTCATATTCATTACATGGATAGTCTTTTTCACTGACCGGATAGTGTGCAACATTCATGTAATGCCAGGGTGGGTGTGGCGAAGGTTGATTGATTGACTGAAAGATTTCTCCGGGTGCTCTGGCTTCCTCCCGCACTCCAAAGACGTACAGGTTTATAGGTTAAATGATTTTGGTAAAAATAAATTGTGAATTTTCCTTAGTGTGTCGGATAGTGTTAGTGTACGGGGTGATCCTACTGCCCCACGGAGCCCGCATCTTTCCGGCACAGCCTATGACCCACACTGCACACCTGCTGTACAACCCGGAGCACACGGTGCAGGAATCGGCATTGAGTTGCTAGTTAATGGGTCTACATTTTCACATCGTCTGGCTTACGGGAGCTGCAGTGCTCCAGCGGCAGCTTGGGTGTCGGGAGCTGCGGTGCTCCAGCGGCAGCTTGGGTGTCGGGAGCTGCGGTGCTCCAGCGGCAGCTTGGGTGTCGGGAGCTGCGGAGCTCCAGCGGCAGCTTGGGTGTCGGGAGCTGCGGAGCTCCAGCGGCAGCTTGGGTGTCGGGAGCTGCGGTGCTCCAGCGGCGTTCCGGCGGCGGGCCCTGTGGCGGTGTTCCGGCGTTCCGGCGTCAGCGGTGGCGGCGGCCTGGATCCCCTCAGCGCAGAGGGAGAATAAGGAGGGGAGAAAATGACTGAGACCCTAAGACTTTTGCCTTCCACCACAGTGAGGAGGTGTTTGGTGAACTCACTGTGGTGGATGTTAATTTTGTGTTTATTGTATGGTGTTGTACTGTTGTTTTTTTATATATGTATGACTGCAGGCACGAAATTCCGTTCAGACCGAAAGGTCTGAATGACAATAAAGGTATTCAATTCAATTCAATTCAATTCAAAATCGATGTCTGGCTCACAGCCTCAGGTTTCCACGGCCAGCATTAGATATCTATCCCTAGGCCATTTCTTCATGCAAATCCAATCCATCTACTGTCGTGACCACTGGACCCCAATGTTCAATCCCTCCCTTGATCATTGATCATTGGATTCCTTGACCCATTGACTCTGCAATCACTCATCCCTCAAGACATTTGAACACCAATCCCTTGACGATTGAGCTCTTGAACATCAACCACTTACTTGCTGACCCCCTTGTCACTGTATAATCACCAGCCCATAGACATAGACATAGAAAATAGGTGCAGGAGTAGGCCATTCGGCCCTTCGAGCCTGCACTGCCATTCAATATGATCGTGGCTGATCATCCAACTCCGTATCCCTTACCTGCCTTCTCTCCATACCCCCTGATCCCTTTAGCCACAAGGACCACATCTAACTCCCTCTTAAATATAGCTAACAAACTGGCCTCAACTACCTTCTGTGGCAGAGAATGCCAGAGATTCACCACTCTCTGTGTGAAAAATGTTTTTCTCATTTCGGTCCTAAAAGATTTCCCCCTTATCCTTAAACTGTGACCCCTTGTCCTGGACTTCCCCAACATCGGGAACAATCTTCCTGCATCTAGCCTGTCCAACCCCTTAAGGATTTTGTAGGTTTCTATAAGGATCACCCATTGATCACTGACCGTTTGTCACCGACCCCTCAGTTATTGACCCTTCCACCACCAGCCTGGGCAATGTGTAGCACAGGACCTAATTGGGATAGCTGATTGTGTTGGGGTTCCCCAGCTGTAACAGAGAGTGCTGCATGTCCCCACCCTTGTGTATTCATTCCCCCGCTTCGCTCCACGTCAATATTTACTGTGTGTGGTTCGGTTTCTTACAACACTGAGGACAACCCCTCACCGGCAGTCAGTGTGACCGTGAGCTGACGGCTGTGACCTACCTCTGCAGGCAGCTCCCAACGTTTAGTTTAGTTTGGGCACTGTGGGCACAGTGGACACTCACTGTGTTGCTGTTTATCTGTACGGTTTTCATTTAGTTTTGCCCAATCCTAGTAAAACTTTCCGGAGATCCGAGCAACTTTGCGTAGCACACCTATTATCACAACACTTATTCTCGCCCCAAGTTCTTCTGCACTCCTGGGCATTTCTCTCTCCCATCATCTGCTCCCCTCTCTGGTCATATCTTGGGCATATCTTCCACACCTTCTCACTGGTCTGTGCTTAATGGGCTTTCCATCGTTCCCATGGCATTAACTATCCACCAACTCCTTGATTAGTACGGGTGTCAGAGGTTATGGGGAGAAGGCAGGAGAGTGGGGTTAGGAGGGAGACATAGATCAGCCATGATTGAATGGTGGAGTAGACCTGATGGGCCGAATGGCCTTATTCTACTCCTTTTCCTTATGACCTTATGACCACTTTTGGATCAGTGACTAGTTTTCTTTGATTAGATGGTGACTAGTTCCCTTGGGACAATAGACAAAGGCGCACTATTCAAATTATGGATCAGGCCAGCTAGCAACTAATCCCTGTGATCCAAATTATTCTGATTCCAAAGATAGACACAAAGCTCTGGAGTAACTCAGTGGGTCAGGCAGCATCTATGGAGCAAAATTATTGTTGACGTTTCAGGTCAGAACTGTTCTTCAGACTTCAGATTTTGTGTGTATCTTCGGTACAATCCAGCGTCTGCAGGTCCTTCCTACATAGAGTACTCTGATACCATGTTCTATTAAGTAAATCCACTCAGCCTAACTTGCTGATAACAATGTAACATTGTGGTAAACGCACTAGAACGTGAACGTATGATCATAATACCGCACTGATCTGTAATATTTCATCAACCACTTGGAGAACACTGGCACACTTTCTGGCACTGTTACATATTAGGAATGGAGGCTATGGAGATGACCTAGAATGGTATCAGAGGTGAGGGCTATAGTTATATGGAGCGACCACACACACTGTAATTATCCTCCTCAGGGTAGGGTCTGATTGGAGAAATCTAATGTAGGAATCTAAGATGGACACCAAGTGCTGGATTATCTCAGCGGGTCAAGCAGCATCTCTGGAGAAAGGGAATAAGAGACGGTTCGGGTCAAGACTCTTTAAGGGCCTGTCCCACTGCGCAACCATATTGGCGAGTTTAGAAGAGTTTAGGAGGGTTTGAAAAAGTGTCATGTTGAAGACGTCCTTCAACTATGTGAAAGACCTCCTTCGACCTCCCTCGACTATGTTGAAGACTAGCTTCGACTAGTTTCGGGAAAATTGGACACCGAATAGTGGAGAGTGAAGATGACCTCCTTCGATCTCCATGGACCTCCCTTCGACTATGTTAAAGACTATCTACGACTACCTTCGACTACCCTCGATTGCCTACGAAGAACATGCTGACCTACTACGACCTACCTCGACTAAACCTACGAGTAAAAAAAAATCGATTTTTTTTCCATGGCAACCTGTATTTACTCACGGACATTTTTCAGCATTTTGAAAAATACGCCGCGACCTAGCTGGGGCCTCGAGTACGCGGGGACTACTCTTGAGCATGAAGGAGAGTTACAAAGACCTCCTTGGACCTCGTGTCGACCATGCTGCGAGTTTGAGTCGAGGACAAACTCTTCTGAATTGACGGATTAGGTCGCTGCAGTGGGACAGCCCCTTTATGTTTGCAGAGTAGTGATAAGAGTTCCAGCGACTGAAGGAAGAACATCCAGCGGGCAGAGATGTCCGATAATTAGAGGCGAGACGAGAGATGCTGTAAGCAGTGAGTTGTTATAACTGGAGTGCAGTGGCTGGAAGATGCAAGAAGGTACAATGGACAAATTCAAAGGAGAATTCGATAAAGATCTGAAAACTATAAACTAGCAGGGATGTGGAGAAACTAGTGGGATGTTTCAGACTAATTGGATAGATCTTTGAAAGGCAGGGCAGTGGCATAGTGAGGTGAAGGGCTTTCTTTGTGCTGCGAGATATAATGAAACCCACAAATGTGTTACAGCCACCTCTGCCAATTAGCCTAGGTGAAGCGGGTTAGCCCGCAGCAGGAATACAATCACAAACAATGTGGTCACTGTAGATTTCGACCGCAAGGCACAATCGCCTGGTTGGAGTTAGGTATCCTCACCAAAGTAAATAGGGGAAGTTCAAGTTAATTGAATAGAGAAATATGGTAATAAACAAAATAGTGTGGGATTGTTGAAAAATCCTGGAAATACTCCATTTGAAATGCTTAGTTTAGTTTAGAGATACAGCACAAAAACAGGCCCTTCGGCCCACCGTGTCCGGACTGACCAGCCATCCCCGCACATTAACACTATCCTACACACACTAGGGACAATTTATACTGTATGTATACCAAGCCAATTAACCTACGAACCTGTATGTCTTTGGAGTGTGGGAGGAAACCGAGAATCTCGGAGAAAACCTACGCGGTCATGGGGAAAACGTACAAACTGCGTACAGGCAGCACCCGTAGTCGGGATCGAACCCGGATCTCTGGCACTGTAAGGCAGCAACTCTACCATTATGCCGCCCTGCTGTTTTATATGTAGATCATTCATCAAGACACAGTTTGGTTACACATTCTGGTGCTGGCTGTCCAGTTGAGTTCACTGCTCTCCTATCTACTCAACCCACACTTACCACCAGGTGTCCTCAAATTGGATGTTTGTGCTGAAGCTGTCTCAGCCATTTCCCAGTGATGTCCCATCAGTACAGAATGTTCCACATGAAGTATTCATGGAGTACTCATCACCCGCCCGAGCTAGACTACATCCCACCCCACGCAAAGTTGAATAATAGCTCCAATGGGCAGAGAAGTTGTGTTTTTACGGCAGACTTTGACTATCAAAGACTTTGAGAGTATCCGGACATCTGAACGCACATGTAAATGAGTTTAGTTTAGCTTAGTGTCACGTGTACCCAGGTGCAGTGGAAAGCTTTTGCTCATAAGTTCATAAGAACTGGAAGCAAAATTAGGCCATTCAGCCCATCGTCTAATCCTCCATTCAGTCATGGGTGATTTATCTTTCCCTCTCAACCCGTCTCCTACCTTCTCCCCATAACCACTGACACCCGTACTAATCGCAATAGTACTGTCAATCTCCGCCTTATAAATATCCATTGACTTGGAAGATAGACACAAAATGTTGGAGTAACTCAGTGGGACAGGCAGCATCTCTGCAGAGGAATGGGTGACGTTTTGGTCAAGACCCTTCTTCAGACTTGGCCTCCACTGCCTTGTGTGGCAATGAATTCTACAGATTCACCACCCTATAACTAATCAATGAAAATTAAAAAAAATGAAAACACCTGAAAACAATAAAAACATTAGAGTGATGAACAACCTCTCCCCCTTGCAGCCAGTCCTTCCAATGAAAGGAATGTTTCTAACAGTTCGGTACCAGGCCTACCCTGTGCATGTTCCGTGGGCAGATTGTCCAGTGTACATGCGGGGGAACAAAAGGAAATTCAGGCCCAGCCTGTCGACTGCAGGGGGATTCTGACAGTGGGTAGCCAGAACATTCTCTTTTGGTGATGAAAGATCATCAACCAGAAACATTACTTCGGACTCTCTCTCCACAGACGCTGCTTGACCTGCTGAGTATTTCCAAGATTGCTTCTGCTTTTATCTCAGCTCGTCAGCATCGGCCGTATTTTATTTATTTTGAATGATGTCAATGGATATTCATTGCCACAGAAGGCCGTGGAGGCCAAGTCAATGGATATTTTTACGGTGGTGATTGATAGTTTCTTGAGTAGTAAGGGTGTCATGGGTTACGGGGAGAAGGCAGGAGAAAGGGGTTGACGGGGAAAGATAGATCAGCCATGATTGAATGGCGAAGTGGACTTGATGGACCAAATGGTCAAATTCTGCTCCTATGACTTATGATGTTAGTTTGTGGATTAATATTGGCCCAGAAATTGAGTGCAAAGCCTCCTGGATTCCTTGAAGAGCAGATGGTGGCTGGGCTAACATCTCATCGGAAACAAAGCACACAGATGAAGCAGCTCTCCTTTAGGTCTGGAATAACGATCCCTTAACGATGAACTTTGGCCTCTGCACAGAGACTTTGAAAGCTGCTTCTACTCTGTGATTGGAGGTGAAGGTCCCTGTGTTACAGTGCAGTGATTGGAGAGAACAGGATTAAGAATTAGTCAATAGGATTAACAAACTCATCAAGAAGGCTGGCTCCGTCCTGGGAACAGAGGTGGTCTTGGAGGGGAGGATGCTCCTCAAACTGTGGAGCATCTTGGATAATGCAGCTCACCCCCTCCATGACACACTGGTCAACCTGAGGAAAACCTTCAGCAACAGACTGGTTCCACCAAGATGCAGTACAGAACGCCACAGGAGATGTATTTTCCCTGTGGCTATCAAACTGTACAACCCCTCCCCCTTCTGTCGTCAGGTAGACTGACTCCCACCCCCCCAATCCTTTCCACTCATCACTTTAATTTCATGTTTCATGTATTTTGTGTTTAATGAGCGTTGGCAGACCAATTTCCCTCCTGGGATAAATAAAGTTCTAATGTATCATATCGTATCGTATTAGAACAGACAACATCCACAGTACACAACAGGAAGGCAAACACTGTCTGAAGACCATGTCAGAATTACTTAGAACCACAGAATTCAGGCCTATTATTGGGAATAAAAAGAAGGGTTTCACGCACTTCAATTCTGTTTAATGATGGCAAGAGTAATGAATTTATTTGCAATACAAAATAAACCTTATGGACAAAGTCAAAACAGCTGTACATGCGAGAGATTGTGTTAACAATGCGTGATGGCTTAATGCTTTCAGAGAGAGTTCCCCGTGTATTACTTTAATGAAGGTGTCAACCTGTTTATTTCAATTGGATTAATGCTTCTGTTGGAAGAGAGAAAAACATCAACCATTAAGCGTTCTCCTGTTATTATCAGCGGCTGTAGTTTCCTGTTATGTATTGTTTCCATTTTGTTTGGGTCATCGACAGCGAACTGCTCTGTGCCTGAAAGAAGGGGAAAGCAAGTTAGCCTTGAGATGAGGCCGCCCGTACGAATCCTTCCAGTAATCTCGCCCCTCTTGTAACGTTAGAGAGGTGGAAATAATTGCTTTAAAATTGTCACTTCCAACAGTCCAAGCAGTTAGGGCGGCACAGTGGCGCAGCGGGTAGTGTTGCTGCCTTACGACCTGGGTTCGATCCTGACTATGGGTGCTTGTCTGTGTGGAGTTTTATGTTCCTCCCGCGACCTCCGGGAAGCTCCGGTTTCCTCCCACACTCCAAAGATGTACAAGTTTGTAGGCTCAGTGGCTTGGTATAAATGTAAATTGTCCATAGTCTGTGTGGGATAGTGTCAGTCTACCAGGAATCGTTGGTTGGCGCAGACTCGGTGGGCCGAAAGGCCTGCATCTCTAAACTAAAAAAACTAAACAGTTCCGAGCCTGCCTCCGGGTTTTTAAGGGGCTTGTGAGCTGGACGTTCCACATTTAAAAGCACACTTGGCTTCAAGCCAAACAGTCCTGGTTTCAAGTCCCATCCCAGAGACCGTAATCCTGGACATCACCTCTTTCCAGAGCTGAACCGGGGGAATGTTGGACTATCCAAAATCATCTATTGTGCAAGACATTCAATGAACCAATGATACTTTTTTTGTCACATGTACCTAGGTGCAGTGAAATGCTTTGTTTTGCATGCAACCCAGTAAAACCATGCAGCAGACCTCACCGAGGCAGTACACAAGTGTCGCCATGTTTTGGTGCCGACAAAACTTACAAAAGTTCGCCGAGCAGTTCTATTTACTGCCAGCAACCCCCCCCCCCCCCCCCCCTCTCCGTCCCATCATTCTCACCCCTACACCCCCCCCTCCCACCCCCTCCCAGCCGGGTGAATCTCATTATTGAATAAAAGTCCTGGGTACTCTCTCAACTGCCTGCTGGACAGTCATCACTTTAGACTTTAGATTGCGCGATTGCAGCGCAGAAACAGGCCCTTCAGCCCACCGATTCCGCACACCCAGCGCTCACCCCTTACACGACTGCATCAGTTGTAGTGTACTATACTCCTTCACCCAACACTAGGTAACAGGAGGCCATTTTCTGGTGTGTCATTCCAAGTCCCATAATTGCTGCTTTAAACCAGCAATGCACTCCAAAATTGACCAGCATTAGAAAACCCAAGAAAAAAATACACCCAGAGAAAGGGTGTACCACTAAGATACCACTAAGCTGAGGTCCAAATGTACACAGGTTTAAGAAAAGGCTGGATAAATAGGCAGAAGATAAAGCAGATGGTTGTGTCAACAGGGTTCCATGTGGAGTGTTGGGAAGAGGCACATTCATTTGCATGAACTAAAAGGACTAACTGAACTTTATTGTGCTGTAATCTCACTATAAAATGCTCCACCCACTTGTAGTATTTCTTCTTTGTCCTTCTTCTCATCGCAGAAGTAGAGTTGCCGCCTTTCAGAGCCAGAGCTCCGGGTTCCATCCTGACTATGATTGGTTTTGTCCCTTCTCCCCGTGACCTGCAAGGGTTCTCTCCGGGATCTCCAGCTTCCTCCCACACTCCAAAAACATAAAGGTTTGTAGGTTAATTGTCTTGTTAGAATTTGTAAATTGTCTCAAGTGTGTGCAGGATCGTGTAAATGTGCAGAAATCATTGGTCGGCACAGACTCACTTGGTGGGCCGAAGTTTACCTCTAAATTAATCCAAACTAAACTAATCGGTAGTTGAAACGTTTCATTACTCTGTGTACAAATTGTTCCCAAGTTTCCAACGATCCTATGATCCGCATGCTCTAAAGATATCTCTTTAAGCTGTAAAGTGTTTCAGAATGGATAGGGTGAATGCACAGTCTTTTACCCAGAAATCAAGAACCAGAGGACACAGTTTTATGGTGAGAGGGGAATGAATTTTTAAACTTTAGACCTTAGGAATACAGCATGGAAACAGGCCCTTCAGCCCACTGAGTCCATGCCCACCAGCGATCACCCCGTACACTGCTCACTAGGGACAATTTACAATTTTTATTGAAGCCAATTAACCTACGCACCTGTACGTCTTTGGGGTGGGAGAGGAAACCAGAGCATCCAGAGAAAACCTGTGCAGTCACAGGGAGAGCGTACAAACTCCACACAGTCAGCACCCGTAGTCAGGATCGAACCCGGGTCTCTGGAGCTGTAAGTTAATAACTCTACTGTGGGGCAGTCAATTTAATAGGAATCTGAGGGGCAACCTTTTCACACTAAGGGTGCTGGGTATATGGCATGAGCTGCCAGCGGAAGTAGTTGAGACAGGTACTAACACAACATTTATAAGACATTTGGACAGGTACATGGATAGGATAGGTTTAGAAGCATATGGGCCAAACTCAGGCAGGTGGGACTAGTATAGGTGGGCATCTTGGTCGGTGTGGGCAAGTTGGGCCGTGGGACCTGTTTCCATGCTGTATAACTCGGTGACACCGTAACATACTGACACGAAAAAGCCCTTCTGGCATCTGGCACCTGGCACTGAAGCCCCACTCTTGATACCGCCCGTGGCTCGAGAGATCCCTGCACTTTTCTACTCCTGGCCTCCAACGGCCTCAAGTTGCGGAACATCTCAGACCTCCCTCAGTTGAAGCTACGTCACTGATCCAGCTGCCGATCACTTGCTCGACTCACATCAAATTGCTGTTCATGGGCTTCTATTGAAGATGTTTGTAGCTCTGATAATCTATGGAGTTCTGCATTGCAGGAGATCTCTCCCAGAGCTGCAGAGGCAGTAATGTGTGGTAATAATGGCTGACACTGAGGTAGAGCGTAATATTGGGTAGCCTACAACCCACTGGTATGAACATTGAATTCTACATCTTTTGGTAACCTCAACAATACACCCTCCCCACCCTTTCTTCCCTATAACCCCCTCTCCCCATTCCTTTACACCCCCCCCCTCCCTGAGTCCTGGCTGACCTTGCATCTATATCTCCTCCTCCCTCTCTCTCCACCCAGATGCCTAAACAATTTGCACCTTGTCACTCCTTCAACGACACAATTCCCAACTCTATGATCCTTCCAGCTGCCGCCTTGTGTGTGTTCTCCTCTGGCCTTTTGTTTGACCATCTGCATATCGGAACCCCCTCCCTCCCTTGTGTCCACCTATGTCCTGCCATGCTTTGTCCTGCCCCTCCGCTCTACTAGCTTTCTATCCTTTGCCCCTGCAAGAAGGGTTGGAAGAGGAAGAAGATTGGACTTTATTACCTTCAATCACATAGAAACATAGAAAAATAGGTGCAGGAGTAGGCCATTCGGCCCTTCGAGCCTGCACTGCCATTCAATGTGATCATGGCTGATCATCCAACTCAGTATCCCGTACCTGCCTTCTCTCCATATCCCCTGATCCCTTTAGCCACAAGTGCCACATCTAACGCCCTCTTAAATATAGACAATGAACTGGCCTCAACTACCTTCTGTGGCAGAGAATTCCAGAGACTCACCACTCTCTGTGTAAAGAATGTTTTCCTCATCTCGGTCCTAAAGGAATTCCCCCTTATCCTTCGAGTGAGGAATGTGGGGGAACCACTGTGGTGGATGTTTATGTTAACTTTCATGTAGTTGTGTGTCTTGTTGCTTTTGTGTCGTATGGCTAAATGGTAATTTACCTATCACTGTACCTTAATTGGTACGTGTGACAATAAAAGAC